>CM034155.1:310338334-311054626 GCA_019776745.2 Taxus chinensis | reverse complement strand
AGAAACTACAAGGATCTGAAGGTCATCCTGAAACCCTGTAATCTTTGTATGTATAAACTTCTTTCCTAAATACTCCTATACTAATCCTTGATGAATTATTCCCAGTAAAAACTCACAAAAAAGAGAGACTCGGCACCTGCGCATACCTCGGGTGAGCACTTAGCTTCTACTGGGTGATAGGCTAGTGCGTATGGGATTCCTTCCTCTTATAATGGGAGTAAAATTGACTACATCTTGGTTTTGTTGTCAGGACCTCTTTTCGAATTTGTAGTGGGATATAACATGTATCATGATCTGTGTAAAGAGTAATGATGGATCGGTTGACATTAGAAAATGTTGAATCATGGTTCAAGAGCACGGAGAATGAATTTTCCCAGAGATTTAGCATTGGACCTGAGTTAGATACACGTAGATGGGTAGAGGAGAATCTCTGCCATGATCTATATGAGAATTTTTTCTGGTGCTTCCCAGTAGAGTTATTTGAGTGGCTTTCAGCCTATGCATCTAGATCAAGCTGGAATTATGGATCATGGATATGGACCAAATAAGACTACCAAAGGTTGCAGGATGCATATCTGATGTGTACCCGTGCTATAGATCACTGGTGGGGAGGAGTACTAGCTAGTTACACTCTAGAATATGCCATTTCTAAGTCTTCTTGTCCAGAGGTTGTTGACTTTTAGTTTCTACGAGAACCTAGGGGATTGTTTCTATGTGTTATCCCTCTAGCTATGAAGATATTGATGGTTACCATGAGTCTAGAAGGGCTCCCAATGGCTGGATAAACTATTCTGAGTGCTGGGCAAGGAAGCTTGGGTGGAGGAAGATGACAAATGATACGATAAAAAAAGAGAGGGAAGAAAGATGGCTCAAGTATGGTGAAGTGTGTGAAAGGGATATTACTAGATGATGCAAAGCCACTAGTGTGATGGATCTATGGAGATAGCTATTGCGAGAAGGAATTGAGGTTCATGTGGAGGACATGGAGCCTGAGTAGTTTTTGCTACCCCATCTTGGCAAGTGCGTGAGAGAGACCCCTTCGGCTTCTGGTGAGAGTTCATCGCATGGAGAAATAAGAGTCATTGGCGCATTTCTAAACCCACCCAGTGACTAAGCCCTGGAACTTGGTTTTCCCGAACCAGGAAGAAGCATTGATCCAGTTGAAACTAGTGGAAGAAATAGATCTGTTCCTAGGAGATTAAATTTTACATTCCCTTCTTCTATAGCTGTACATATTCTAGTATTTGGAGGATTTTTTTGACAAGGGGCAAGCATAAAAACTTTTGGTCTCACACCAGGGAGTGGCGCGGGACAAATTAGAGGTGGTGGGGAATCATCACAGACTGTCAGTGCATAGTTTAGTGGGACCATGGGGGCACTTGGCATAGCTCCTACAGGCCCTATTGGACCCAGTGGTCTTGGTGGATCTGGTGGCTCTAGAGGTATAGGACCCAGTGGACCTGGTGGATCAGGCGGAGGAAACACCGAAGGGAACCAAGGCTCTGGTTCAAGACAAGGACCCCAGCCACCACCTCAAGTTTTCTTTGAAATGTCTTTGCACCTATTGGATTACATGGGAATTGAGGATGATGTGGAACATGTTCACAAGTGTGAATTGCTATGGTGCAAGAAAGGTATCACAACCCCAGAATGAAAGGCTAGTCAATTTGTAACCACATTGCAAGGATGTGTGCATAGCTGGTATAGAAATTATGATCCTCATCAAATAGTGGTGGATTACACTACCTTAAAGAATGCATTCCTGGCCATGTTCCACATTCCTGAGTTCAAGCAAAAAAGCATTAGCACTTTAAATGAGATATAACAAGGAATGGTAGAGAGTGTGCGGGAGTATAATGCATGCTTTAAGTCTCTCTTGTCTAAATTATCATATGATATACATCCTTCTCAGCATGCACAGTGGTTTGTAGGAGGATTGATCACCCCTTTTAGAAGGGCCCTATCTCATAAGACTTTCACATACCCGCGTGAAGCAGTGGAGGCTTCCTTGCATGCCAAATTTGTTGGTATTATTGATACTGGCGTTAGCCCATTCTTGGAGGCTTAGATTACTGCTATGGCTAGATAATTGGAAAAACTATCTGTGAACTTGGTCCATGATACTCACAGTGGTTTTTGGTGCACAGATTATGAGATAGAGGGGCATGTTAAGGATAATTTCCCCAAAGGGTGGTACACACTATAACATTAGATTGTGAAATCTGTCATGGGGACCATGATGCCAGTAGATGTCCCTTTCTATAGCGTGTGATGATAAAGAATGTATCTTGTTATTGTAATATTTGCACCTCCACGACCCATGATACTAAATATTGTAGGCTCATTGATTAGATACATGAGGCCATTGATCATGGGGTGTGCCAAACCAACATTACCAGTAGTTCTAAGAATGATGATCACCATTATGAGGAGCATGCAGATGGAGGCACGTGAGGAAAATGTTTTTGAGGAGGATTCTGTGGAAGAGGTAACCATAGAGGAAGGAGTGAGTTCCTGCGAGGGACATGTTTCAACTATGGATCTATAGAACATTACAAGCATGAGTTCCCAGACTTGTTGTAGTGCTCATAGTGTGGAAAGAAGCATAAGTATGAGGAGTTCCTGGAGTTATATGAGCATATGAATCAGCAGCACCAAAAGGACAAAGGCGTTCTGATGGTCAGCATCAAGAAGGTAGACATATAATGGATTCCTCAAGTAACACGGGATGAAGGTTTGGAGCCTGTTTTGGTAATAACAAGGGTAGAAGCCATGCACGTAAGAGAGATACCAAGAAAAAAGAGCCTCATTTCAAGAGAAGAGGTCATTCATGGAAAGTACCCAGACCCCGCGCATTAGAAGGAGATATATCAGGACACCATGGATGTTATTTGAAGCTTGCAAGGGGAGATCCAATGTCTAAAGGAGCAATCTAGGAGGGAGGAACAAGGAAGGAGGATCGAGGCATAGAAAGATGACCTGGATGAGGTTAAGGAGGTGTGTAAAATGCTAAGGTAGGAGAACATCATTCCTTTGCTAGGATCCTTATTGAGAGAGAAGGTACCATGTGCTAGAGAAGAGTGTAAGAGGTAGGTCTTGCATGCAAACCTTCCCTCGACTATGACAAGGAGATTACATTGAATGTAGTTGTGGATGGATGGCTCCTCAACAATATACTCATTGACACTGGCACAGACGTTAATGTTTTGACTTTGGATGCATGACATCAAATGGGGAGACCTGGGTTACAGTCATCTTCAAATTTGTTGTCTATGGAAAACAAGAATAAGGCAATGCCCATCAGTGTCTTGAAGAATGTAGTTATTACTATCCAGGGAGCCAAGTTTACTGGGGAATTCGAAGTCTTGGTACTCACCGAGGTGGATAATTTCCCAGCACTACTTGGGCGCCCTTGGTGTTATAAGAACAATACGAAGCTCTGGTTCAACAAAGGGTACATCAATTTTGAGAACAAAGAGGAGTGAGTCATTATACCCTTGGTTGATGGGAAGTCAGCGCCCTACATTTAACCATTAGGAGAAGAGGTCTTGGACAAGATTTATGTGCACTCAATCAGAGACCCTGAGATGGTACACCCTATTAACAAGATTATCCAGTTTGAGGATGCTCAGTCAGTAAGTGATGTCACCAGCCTGGCATGTGACAATTGGGTGCATGGGACTTATGAATTAATGGGATGATAGTTGAGAGGATTCGTGACCAACGTAACTAAGGCACACATGGTTTGGTGCCTTGGGGGAAAGAACTGCCCAAGTACTCTAGAGGAGCCTTCCCTGAGGTCTTTCTACAGGAGATAGAAGCTTAGTGGAAAAACAAAAAGGAATGAAGAGGGATGTTGAATTACATCTTTCTCGGCATAGAAACTCATTGGTGGGCCACGCATCAGGAGAGCCTTTTAGAATGGTGCAAGGTAAGAATTGCTCTCTTTGTCATATTTTCTAGAAGTAATATACCCACCATCATCAAGGAGTACCAAGGGAAAGAGCTTGTGTCTTTCTATATCCAGGAGTGAGAATGGGTCTGGAGAGAAGGCGTGGAAGCCTTGTCACCATCCCTCTGGATGCACAAGTTTTATTCTACACTGTAGGGTTGTGCGCATGCATGGTACATTCATTCAGAGACACACCACCAAACAAGGAATTGGCAAGAGCTTGCGGCTGATCTTATTCAAGCCTTTGAGTATCAGAGTACCAAACCATCAGTTGATAAGGCCTTGCAAGGTATCAAGTACCTTACAATGGGGGATAGTGCCAGAACGGAAGATAGGCTGTTAGAACTACTAGGTGAACCAAGATTATAGGCATGCTTAAAAGAGATTGAAGAAATAGAAGAATCCCACCTTGAGCGCTCGTGTTTGGAAAAGGAAAAGGAAAATTTAGTATATGTGATTGATGGAGAGGAGTCGAAGAATTTAAATTTTAGCCATTCTATAGGGACGCGTGAGGTGGTGGGTAGTGTAGAAGCTCATACGCGTGCCTACCATGAGCCTTTAAAGACAAATAAGGTTAACATCAGTTCAGGAGAAGAACCTAAGGAAGCTATTATTGGGGATTATTGGAAGGAGAAGGAAGTATCAAAGTTCATTGATCTGTTGCGTGAATTTGAGGATTTATTTCCATGCGGGTACCACGAGTTAAAAGGCATCCACCATTCCTTGGGGGAGATGAGGATAAAACTGAAGGAATCTGCGTGCACTAGTTAGAAAAAGGCCCTACTGGATGAATCCCAACTTACGCATGAAGGTTAAGGAGGAGATAGATAAGATGATAGCTTCTAGGATCATTGAGGTAGTAGAAGAGTCAAAATGGATAAGTCTGATGGTAATTAGCATTAAGAAGGATGGGTGAATTAGAATTTTTTTGGATTATAGGGAATTGAATGTATTTTGTGTCATTGATCCATTTCTGACCCCCTTCACTGAAGAGATTCTGGAAGGAGTCACTGGGTGAGAAATCTATTCCTTTACGGATGGATTTTCAGGATACCACCAAGTCTGGATTGCAAAGGAAGACTAGGAGAAGACAAATTTTGCCACCAAGTGGGGAAGTTTTGCATATACGGTCATGCCCTTTGGGTTGAAAAATGTGCCTGTTGTCTTTTCACGCATAGTGGTGCAAGCATTCTAGGACTTCATTCATAAGTTTCTTCAGGTTTACTTGGATGATTAGATAGTATATGGTCTGGTTAAGGACCATTGTGACAACTTGAGATTAATGTTTGAAAGGTGTAGGTAGTTGAGGATATCCCTCAACATTAAGAAGTGTGTGTTTGCTACACCCTTTGGGAGTTTATTGGGGCATATCATATGTAAGGAGGGCTTGCTGGTAGATCCCGCTAAGGTTGCAGTTATTGTAGGATTAAGGGAACCTACTAGCCAGATCACAGTGCATGGATTCCTTGGGCATATGGGATATTACACAAAATTAATTAAGGGGTATGCCAAGATTGTCATGCCTTTGGAGGAGCTTCTTAGACACAAAAGTACCTTCCATTGGGGAATGGCACAGCAGAGGGAGTTTGATACATTAAAAGATACACTTATTACCACACCTATTTTGTGATTTCCCTCTTGGGACAAGCCTTTCCATGTCCATGCAGATGCCTTAGGAACTGTCATTGGAGTAGTACTTACACAACCAAGTGAGGGGATTATTGATCATCCTCTCTGTTTCACAAGAAGCAAGTTAACACCAACAAAGTAGAATTATACCACAACCAAGCACAAGGCATTGCCAATGATCTATGCACTTTTCAAATTTTGATAGTATCTACTGGAAACACCCTTTGCATTCTACACCGACCACATGGCATTAAACTATTTAGTAAAAATTCCGTTCTTCAAGGGTGCATATGTTGATGGGTGTTGTTGTTTCAAGATTTTCAGTTCACTGTTGTAGTAAACCTGGATAAAGAAATTGTGGACCTGATCATCTATCAAGATGTGATTCAAGAGAGGAAACACAAAGTATTGAGGAGACAATGCCAGATGCGTAACTGTTTAGATTGTGGTGCGTACCCTCAGATTTGGAAGAGATTGTTGTATTTTTAAAAGAAGGTGTGGCACTAGATGGAATGAAGGCATTGGAGAAAAATTAGTTAGCCATATGCACCACACCCTACATGTTGATTAGTGGAGATTTATACAAATTGGGACATGATGAAGTTTTGCACAGATGTGTATTAGAACATGAACGCCTGTCCATTATGGAAGAAGCACATGGAGGAAGTGTGGGTGGGCATTACGCAGGTGATGCCATGATGCGCAAGATTTTAATGGTAGGTTTATGGTGGGAAACCTTATACAAGGATTGTAGAGATTATTGTAAAGCATGTGACCACTATCAGCACATTGGTAAACCAGGAAGGAGAGATGAAATGCCTTTGCATCCTATTCCTAGCACGGAGCCTTTTGAAAAGTGGGCGATAGACTTTATAGGACTGGGTCACGTTATGTCATCACTTGCACAGATTATCTCACAAGGTGGGTGGAAGTAGCCCCAACTAAATATTACATGGCAGCAACAATGACAAGGTTCCTATGGGAGAACATTATCACAAGGTATGGGTGCCCTTTAAGTTTGACCAGTGATAGGGGTACACATTTTCTAAATGAGACCATGTGGATCCTACTATCTGAGTTCATGGTGGCTCATCATAAGACTACGCCCTATCACCCTCAAGCAAATGGAATAGTAGAAGCATTTAACAAAATGCTAAGCCATACCTTTACCAAAATCTGTGATGTTGGAAGATAGGATTGGGATGACAAAGTATCAGTAGTTTTATGGGTGTACAGGAATATGTATAAAAGACTAAATAAAGCCACACCTTTTCAATTGGTGTTTAGTGTGGATGCTATTTTTCTGGTTGAATTTATGTTACCTTCTCTGCGAATAGCGTGCACAAGAGGATTAGCTGATGAATAAGTGCTGGAAGAAAGAATTGATGAACTAATGAAACTAGATGAGAGACGATCACTTGCCCGTTGGAGCCAAATAGTGGAAAAAGAAAAGCAAAAGGCTTGGCATGATCGCCATATTAGAAACAAGAAGTTTGAGGTTGGGTAGATGGTGTTACTATATGATTCTAAATTTCTACGCCATCCTGGGAAGTTAAAAGTCCACTGGTTAGGTCCCTACACAATCTCATACATCCTTGAGTTAGGCACATGCCAGTTACAAGCGCTAGACAAAAAAAAGTTACCTAGACATTTCAATGGCAGTAGGTTGAATCCCTACTATAAATAAGTCTTCTTGGTGTAGTTTTTCCAGTTAGTCTAGAATTTTCCCTTACGCATTTTTCTTTTCCTTATGTTTCCCTTTCGCGTTGTTGTTTTGTTTTGTGCCTCGAGCGCTGGTAACCTTATTGCTATTTTTGGAGAATTTATGAGTGCATAGAGGACCACGCATCATTTAAGTGTGGGGTGGAGAAAAGTGAAGAAGCACGTGATTAAAAGTACCAAGGAAGTTATGTTGAAGAGCCTTGTTGAGTAGCCCAGTTAAAAGAGAGATGAAGAGAAATGATAGAATGGTTGGTGCCAAGGTAAAGCTACTCATAGATCCCACATACGAAGGAAAATGAAGCACATTTAAAGCAACACAAGGTAGGTGAAAGAAAGAATCTGGACAGAAGAAATGCCTTCAGCGTGGGCTGAGCACGAGCATAAGAGTCTCCTGTCAAGTTGGTTTGGTTGCACACCAGAAGGTTGGAGGAGTTTTCACATAGGAAGGGCGCGTGAGTAAAGGCGTTGAAGATGGGTTTTGTTTTAAAAATCTTCAATAAATGAAAAAATTATGGGGTAGGTAAAGTAGTATTTAATGACTAGAAAAAGGAAAAACTATAAATAGAGGGCTGGGGCACTCTCATTTTACTTTGCAAAACAAAGGGTTGGAGATATAAGCGAAAGATATAATCTAAGACGTTTTTAGATTCGATCAGAGAGAAGATCTGTGTGATCAAACAAGTAAAGAGCCAGTTTGAAATTGCGAACCAGAAGGAAGGAATTAAACTGGCTTAGGACAAAGTGAAAAGATGTTTTGTGAAGAATTTATTAAAGTTAGGGTTAGGCAAAGTAGAGCATAGGTTTAGGGGATTTATATCATGAATCTGAGATTGAAGGTTGAGAGAAGGAAATCAGAGTAACAAGGAGAGGACCAGAGTAATACAATTACCTTGACTATGGCACCAAAGAAAGGGAAGGGAAAAGTAAAGGCTAAACAACCAGAGTCCCAAGGTGGAAATAAATGAAGAATGATATGCATAAATGTAGTACCTTGATGGAGTAATGATGGGAAAGGAATGGGAATCCCATTTGAGGATCATACCAGTCAGTGACTATAATCACCGTACCAACACTATAGATAAATAAATGACATTAAAACTGGTACGCCTGACTAATAAGTGAACACCTGAAGGGTTGCCTATCTACAATGATGACGTGAAGGTCAAGCTAGTGAAGGCAGGGTTGTTGCAACTCTACGAGTTGCCTTATTTTGGGAAGCTAGATTGCTTGTACCAGTGGTTGATGTCTTGGGTGCATGAGGACTACTTCCACTTTGTTGGGCACAAGATGCATGTAACTCCCTAGTTGATTACATAGTTTGCAAGCCTCATATGCAAGGGAGATAGCTTGGAAGATGACCTTAGTGACAAGGAAACTATTCAAAAGACCATCATAGAGTATGCCTACAAGAAAGGGTCATGGTATTATGTCATCTTAGACATCAAGGACCTAGTTATGAAGATGACCACGCACCTGGCAACGAAACTGAATGGCCAAGAAAGGTGCACACAAGTCAACAAGCCATGGTTGCATGTCTACAGGAAGATCGCAGAGGGGACTATCTACAACTTGTCCACATACATTGCCAAGGAAATTGTAAAGTGCACAAAGGAAGGAGACACAGATCCTCTTTGGCAATGTCCTACTCACCATAGTGTTTGTAGAAGTTGGAGTGCTAGATGCACCAAATAAGTTTGTGTGGGAGTACCCAGTCAAAGACCCTTCACCCGCTGAAGAGGTTTGAAAAGCATACCTGTCATACAATGACGGCTCCCCACAAATTATGGCTCGAAAAATGGTATACGCACTTGAGAAATGCATTTGGGGTAGAGTGGAGGATCCTCGAACAACTCCTAGAAGCCACATAAGGAGAAGCTAACTTTGCAGTGTACCAACTCTTTTGCTTGGGTAGGTTCAAACTTGTTAATGGATCATAGAGCCCTTGGTGCAAGCTCCCTTTCACATTCACTTCCTAGTACTTCCAAGCGGGAGTGAACAAATTTAAAGAGTCAAAAAAGATAAGGCTAAAGCTGGGTAAATTGGACCAGAAACACATGGATATGAGGAAGAAACTGAACTATCCCAGAGGTAAGCACACGTTCATGGAAAAGTATGTGTCGCACGAGATTCACATAACTAGGCAAATAACACTTCCTATTACTAGAGGATCTGGCAGTGCACATATACGTGTGCATAATGATGAAATTTTAAAATGGTGCATAGTTGGTGGATGAGATCTCCATACCTAAACACCCCCTGGGAATGAAGAAGCTAGTTTCTAAGAAGAGGGGTAGAGGAGAGGAAGGAGCACCAAGTGTACCAACTACTCAAACAGTGAGCATTCCTTCTACAAGCACCAAGGCAAGCAATTATGTTTGGAGGAAGAAGTCCCCAGTAAAGGAGAAGATGCTAGAAGTAGAGGAACCCAAATAACCCACCACCTTGAAGGATTCCCAAGAGGAAGAAGAAAAGGTGGAATCTCCTGACCAGAAGCAACCTCTCGAGAAGAAGCAAAAGGTATATGAATAAGCTAACTCGGAGGTGACCGATAGCATGGAGAGATATCTGGGAGAAGGAGAGGATGAAAGTGAAGAGGGTGGTGATGAGGAGAAAGAGCTAGAAAAAGACAAGGAACCTTTGGAACCTCACATAGTTAGTGTCTATGACTCAGAGGAGGAGAGTGGAGAAGAGAAGGAAGAGTTCATATTCACGTGGTGGAAAGGCGCACAAGGAGGTGAGGGCACCAAAGATACAAGGGAAGAAGAGAAGGACATAGAGGGGAAGAAAGCCACAAATTTTACCAAGGAGAAGATAACTGAAGTGGTAGAGTGAGAAGAGAAGAAGATTCTCGAGATCCTTGTAGACTAGGAATTAGAGCAGAGCGCAGATATAGTGCTAAAGGAAGGAAGGGAAGAGAGAAGTGAAAAGGGACACGACAGCCTAGGAGGCCCCACTCTAACAGTCAGCTTCCCCAAAGGTGTGTGCTCAGGTAGAAGACCTCTGGATGTAGAATAGAGGCAAATGATGGGATACGTGGATGACTCAAGGAAGGTTCTATGCACATGATTCTAGAGCATAGTACCCACCAAAAGACTTATAGCCATGGGATCATTCGAGAAGGAGGGTGCGTACCCTAGGACCAAGAAGATTTTTTCTTAGGAATTTGAATCCCACGTCAATGAGATAGAATTTGAAGTCTACCAGAAGGTTCTTATCATGCTGCCAGAGTCTAAGGGAGACAACCCCTTAGTAAATTTCTAGGAGCTCATAGATGAGTAAGTATGTAATGCTCTAAACAAGGTCACGGTGGAGACGGAGGTGAGGACTATTTGCGTGGAACAAAAACATAAGGGATTTAGAGGGAAAGCTTGCCAAGAAGGAGGAAAAGTTGGCTAAGGTGGAAAAAAACTTAAAATAGGAGGAATTAATTAGCACATAGCTAAGGCGCGAGCTCAAGGAGGAAAAGGCAAAGGTGCAGGAGGTCTACAAGAAAGTAGACTCGATAAAAAGTGCCATCATCTTGAAACACCCAGATCTAATGCCTATCCCCCAGAGGTATGCATCAACACTGGAATTCCTAGAAGACTTAATACATGTCCTCACCATGGAGAGGTAACCCTTTCCATTGGAATCTATGGAGGAAGTAGCCACGTGCATGAAGGAGGAGGACTAGTTGAAGGTGATAGCATTGGTTTTCGAGTATAGCAAGGTGCTCATAGATGTAAAGGTTACTTCCCAATCTGCTGAGACCACATATGACACATGCGTGGATAGAGATAAGGTTGCGAGCTCCTTGGTCACCACACTCAAAGTAGAGATGAAGGATTTACAAGAGAAGAATAAAGGAAATATGGCAGGAGTAGGATAGAGTCCTGGTGGAATTAGAAAGAAGATCCGAGGATATTGAGGCACTAAGGGGCTTAACTCAAGAAACAACTAAAGGAACTATATCCTCAAATTACTAGGAGAATGGACAAGCTTGTAGGCCTGGGTAAAGATATGGAACAAATTGTGGACACTTTGGGTGCCCAAGGAGCTATCCTAAGTTTTGATGAGGTAAACCTCTTGGTTGGAGACCTCTGTCAGAAGGTGTAGAATGAGGTCGATACATGGAATAAGTTGGAGGCAGTCTTGTGGAAGGACTTCCCTAGCATTTTGGTTTAGTGTTCCCCCCCCCCCCGCCCCATTCTTCATTCTTTCCCCTATTCTTTCATTCCTTATTCATCTTTGTAATATTTATCTACGTCTTGGTTCCATTTGAACCAACTTGCACCTTGGTCAAGTAGAATGTTTCCGAGGGCAGAGAATAGGCATAGTGTGAGGTGATGTTGGGCTCTTGAAATATTGACTAAGTATAAAGGCGAGTGAGCGTACGGGACCCTAGTTATAGGATGGAATGCAAGGCAAAAGTGCACAAGAGAAAAGGCTCAAGGAAGCATATAGCGCGCGACAAGTGAAAGGAGGTTAAGGACTTAGCTGATTCAAGTAACAAAGGAAGAACATGTGAAAAGCGTGATCGATTGCACATGGATAAAATGCCAATCTGGAAACATGTGGCCCAGGAAAGAGCATGCCAATAAAGGAATATTCTAGAGGACCATCATGAGATGGAGTGGAGAGCTCAGGCCTGAGGAAACATGCTCACTGAAGGACCACATTCGACACTTGGCAATAGATCTGAGGGCGTGGCAAGGTGAGTTGGCAACCTGGGAAGGTGATAAATACAAGTTCCTGCGGACCAAGAAAGGTGTGTGCAGATAGAGATAGAGACCAAAGAGGAGAAGATAGGAGAGATACACATGGAGAGAGATAACATGGGTAGAGCTCTGCAGGATTACCATGAGTGGGGCTCGGATGTATTGAGCTCAACATTATAATTTCTTTTCTATTTTTGCATAGTTATACAAGCCTAGTGATGTGTATGACTACATTCTGCCATCTATGGCTCTTTGTAATGAACCAATGAATACAATGAAGTTACTTACTACATTTAGATATGAATATCAGTGGGTTTCATGTATCTTTAATTCATAGAAGTTCTCTTTCTTTTTCATGCTATGAATGAATGGTTGTAGCTTTCTTTCTGTTATATTATGTGTTATAGAGTCTTTTAAAACACATAATTTGAAGAAACTACAAGGATTTGAAGACCTTCCTAAGCCCTGTAATCTTTGTATGTCTAAAATTATTTCCTGAATACTCTTATACTAATCCTTGATGAATGATTCCCACTAAAAACTCACATAAAAGAGAGACTCGGCACCCGCACGTGCCTCGGGTGAGTGCTCAGCTTCTGCTGGGTGATAGGTCGACACACATGGGATTCCTTCTATTATAATGGGAGTAAAATTGACTACAAGGGTACAATTTTAGTACAACAATTGGTCCTCTTTTGGGCCGCATACTCCTTCAGCAACGTTGCATGCACCTCGAATGAGGGGGGGAATCATTAGGGTGAATCAGTCACCCCATAAAGTGTTATACATAGCATGGTACCAATACAACATAGTTTTCAGTTTTGGACAAGGCTCAAAATAAAGACTTGGGTCCTTAGCTCATTGTCCTTCAATGGATTAATGAAATGAGGGGGCAATACAATGGCCTTTCCTGGATCCCTGAAGCAAGGGGGAAATTGTATAACGAATTCTAGTTTATCACACTCTACATAACTCCATACAAAATGAATTTTATAGGGTAGATATTCCTTATCACATGTGTTTATACACACCATCTGTAGTGTTGTATTACATAGTAGGAAGTAGTTAAAGGCTAGAGGACGACACCACACTACTCTCCCACACTTCTTCCATTTCACTAGCATGAGATTTCCTGAAAAAATCATGTGTTGACATCATCTACAGGATCCTTTTTTACACTCTTTCCTCATCATAGATTAGGTGCACATATTCCTTTTTCACACTATCAACATTTTTACATATTTTCCTTACACACATTTTTACATATTTTGATAAGATAAATGTGTATTTTACTACATGTAAGCTTCCTTTTTTAAGGTATGTTCGTGTAGGAAGCGGTAGTCAACATCATCACAAAAAAAATAAAAACAACATTAACATCCAAAATAGGAACACCATGACATCTACACATATGTTTCTTACCTAAGTTAATTTTCATCACATTTTACACTTTGTCCTCCGTATCATCCACGCTTCACTTTTTTTTTATCACTCTACACATATGTTTCTTCCCTAAGTTCATTTTCATCACATTTTACACTTTATCCTCCGTATCATCCATGCTTTGTCTAGTTCCTTTGTACGCTTTCATCATTGATCTACATGGTTATCAGGTATGCATATCTATCTACTTTATGTTACTGAGATTTCTTCACACCAACATAAAGTGGGGGAGATGTAAACACACAATCACACAATTTGGGTAATTATCTAGTTCAGATCTCTATTTACTTTATGTTACCGATATTTTTGCACACCAACATAAAGTGGGGGAAAATGTATGCACACAATTACGCACTTTGGGTAATTATCTAGTCCTGATTACATACTATTATTTGTATGATTCCTAAGTAATAAAAGTACTAGTTAACCCATGTCTTTGGTAACCTTTCTTTAATTTTTATTTCTATTTTCAGTTTCACTCCCTTACTTGATCATTTTATAATTTTACTCTTCACATTTTTCAACTTGGAATCTAGCGCTCAGCTAGGACACCAGCACCAAGTTCCCTCAACCCCTCCGGGTGACCTTTCCTCTTTATACTTTACTCATACTTTGTGGGTCCTTTGTATCCATTTGAGCATCTTATATTTTTTGTATTCAGAATTTTTCGAGGTTAATTACAATTTTCAAGAAAGGGAATCATATAAATATAAAGTTATGTGATCATAATAAAGGACCAAGCACTAAGCAATATCTATCACCACCTAAGGCTGCATCCATCAAGGAATCTAAGAGATCCATTGTATCCATCTACCTCCATCACAAGGGAAATAAGGGATGGTTTTCTTGCATCACACTTCAAAGGAGGGAAGTTCATTATATTCCATTCACACATTTACTACATTCTACATCTAACTACTTGCTTGTTATCCAAGTGCAATATGCACAAGAGAAACCTAGGGCACAATTCCACACACACAAACACACATAACTACATTGGGTTTAAGATGTAGTGCAACTCTGAGTTGTAAGTTCACCATTGTGATAGTTGAGGACAATCTAGCCCATCATTTTATATCTTTCATTTTTTAGGATTTGATGTCTATTTGAGGGTTTTATAGGTATATATTTCATTGCAAGTGTCCAGCAACCTCGGTGATCTTGGTGTGACCTCAGAGTGATCAAACAATACTAAATAAAAACACTTTCTAACACCTCAGAGGAGGTATTCTGATCATTTCCATAGATTTAGGAACCTAGAAATAGTTCTAGGGTGCCCACATGCACCCCTGTCCCTCTCCATGTGCCCCAGTCCATCCTATCTCTCCATATCTACATTTTTTAGGCTTCTATGTGATGCTTCTTCCTCTCTATTCATCTTGTCAAAGTTCTGATCCAATACAGGCTTCATCGCGAATCATCTAAGGCCTTTTGCCCTCTCTTTGGAATTATGGTTTCACTATTTATTGCTTAGTTACTTCGGTATAATTTATTTATTTCATTGTTATTCATTTAATGTTTCTATAGCTTCTAGATTAGGCTCTTATTTACATATTATCTTAATCATCTTCCCTCTGGGAATATATTTAACATTGAAAGCATCAAAATATTTTATAAAATAGCATAATCTAATTTTTTAATATCTAAAAAATTTGTTCTTGGTTGTAGCTTGTCCTCTGATTTGATTGAAAACCAACTTGTTATTACCATACACCTACAATTTTTTTACTCGTCTCTTTCTTTCCCATTGAATGCCATGATCAAGAGATTCATACTTAGTTGTATTATTAGAGAAAGTAAACTGAAATCTTAAAGATGAGAAATACTTCTCTTTTTTGGAGAAATTAACATAATTACCCCACCTTATCCATTCTTTTTTCTTGATCCATCAAAGTACAATTGCCACAATCCTTCATCCTATTAATCTGACTTGACAAGGTTAGGAATAATGGAATTTTATTCATATACACAATATGTTCCATGACCTACCTACTCAATATGATTATATTCATCAACATCATGACTTTCAGTAACCCATTCACTAAGTAATAAATATGGAATTCCCTCAAGACGTTTTGTTGGCTCTTGTTCAACTATTTGGTCTTCTTCATTTATGATCATACAATTAGAATCGATGGCACTGGGAATATAAGGTTCTATATGATTTTTTTGAGATGGGATTAGAAAATATTGTAACTATGGTTCCATACCATGTTCTAAACAACATATGAGACCATTCCAATGATAAGTGGCCTCCAATTTTAGTAGTGAAATAACTAGAAATACATAAGGCAAAATAGGGAGGAAGGTCAATAATGAAGAAATATTAAAGAATGGAGAAATTGGGGCATGCATGAAAAGTTAACATAAGTCCTCTACTGACTCCAAGGGTATCTACAATAGTTCCATATAATTGAAATACTCCCTTAAAAAGAGGTTCATATTTTAGACCAAGTTTATTAACAATTTGTCTAGGCATAACTTAACTAGAAGATCTTAAATAAATCATGTAATTATGGATTAGGTTTTGTCCTATGATCAAAATAACATGGAGAGGAGGTTATTTTACACCCTTTATTTCTTTGGCTTCCTTTACATCATATGATTTACTAAAAACAACTTTTGGTGGTTCTTTGGATGGTTGGCTAGAGATTCTAAGATTAGACAAAGCTTTATCCAAAAGAAATTTTTGACCTAGAAGAGAAAAAAATACCACATTTTTGTATTTACTTTATTTTGTTTCATATAGTCAATAATATGCAAATATGAAGTACTAACCTTCTATTGTACTTTGTTTACAACAATACCTTCTTGCATTGGTGGCATTAATATTGTATTCTCTTACTGACATTGAAATTTTGTACACTAATTTCTATGAGTACCTTATTCATTCTAAAATTAAACAACTTGCAATGTTTAAGAAGGCCAAGAATGAGTCTTACGAGTTGTTTGATCCACTTTTATTGATCTCTTATTTAAAATAGTGTTTTCTACCACAAAAATAGAGGACTAATTTTCCAGTTGATTTATTCAACAAAAATAATCCACTTTCCAATTTAGAATTTTGGTATCATTGTTGAGCATACAATGTATAACACTTAGCAGAAGGCATATAGAAGATTCACATGGAATATCATAGCACGTTTAAAGGAGTGGGAGGATCAGAAAGGAATCACACGTGACAGACAGAGATAGATTCAAGACTTAGCCATTTTCACGATTATGATCTATTTTTGGAAGATGGCATGCAGAGAACACAAATAGTAAAAGACTTGCGCGACACACATAGGCTATTTTTGGAAGAATGACTATGGAGCACTTTGCATGTATGCAGGCTAAAGATAGAATTGCTACTGACAGCTAACTAGGAAAGATCTATTGTTAACGCACTTGCATGTGTGGTTGTAATTATAAAGGCACATTGCTATTTTTAGCATGCGACCTATTTTGGGAGTAGATAAGTGGTAAAAGGTAAGTCCCCACCTTTATAAATATGTAATGAACTGCGTAGTATAGTAGTGGTATGTGAGAACTGAATTATTGTGTGGTTATGCTACCAAATCTAATGTGTGCATAAACTATGGTATTATCTATTGTAGTGATATATTGTGTATTTATCATGTTTAATGTAATGGATTGTATTAGCTGAATCATAGTATTAATCCTAAGTATAATTGGATCTTCTATGTGTTGATTTCATCATGATTATTATTTTAATATTTTATTCTTTAGATATAGATATGAGCATGCACTATAGAATGATGTATTAATTATGGATCTGAATGTATTAAGTCTTCATCATGCTAACATCCTACAACAAAAACCCTAAAGAGGGGCCTGGTGCCTTTACGCACTTTGGGTGAGCACTCAGTCTAGGCTAAGTGATGTGCTAGTGCGCCTAGGATTTTACTGGTAAATTCTAGGATACATCATTGGTTCCATTGCCATGACCACTTTTTTAGTTTTTTTCAGGATGGTTCATGATGAAGACATATAGGTTGACCCTATAAAGTGTTGAGGAGTGGATACACGACCTAGAAGAAGAATACGCACGAAGTTTTAACACTAGATCTGAGTTTGACGCACACACATGGCTAGAGAAGAAACTGTATGATTGTTTGCATGAGAGATTATTCGCTATCTTTTTGATAGAATTGTATGAATGGCTGGTTTCTTATGCATCTAAGTGAAATTGGAGGTATCACACACTTGTTTGAATGTAGGAAGAATTCCAGACCCTTTACGATGCTAATATGATTTGGACTCACACTGTGGATAGGTGGTTACATGGTGTTTTGAATAACTATATCTTTGAGTACTCAATTTCTGCTTATTCATGCCTAAAGGTAGCTAAATTACAATTTTTATGATATCCCAGGGGAACTTACCTACAAGGCATTCCACTGGCGATCAAAATTTTGATGGCAATTGGAGAAAAAACTAATGGCTAAATAAATCCCACCACAAGTGGGGGCAGGAGTAGATTTGGTGAAAGACAACATACCTAGTAGAAGAGAGGAAGAGACAAGAAAGGCATCTTAAGTACAATGAGGCACACGAGAGGGAGATAGACAAATAGTGTGACCTTACGGAGCAAATGAAAATGAGGAGAGAGATGGCTTGAGAAGGATTTGAAGTTCATGTAGAAGATGTGTAACCTGCGCATCAGGAACTCCCCCATTTGGGAAATCATGACAAGGAATCCCCCTTGGCCTCACGTAGAAGTGTTCCAGTCGAGATGACATGGGCCATAGGTGTGCATTTGAATCTACTTGACAACCTTACCCTTGTGCTTGGTCTTCTATTATCTAGTACGAAAAAAAGTCAGCAAGCTAATTTAGGTAGTGGGAGAGCAGAAGTAAGTCATATCAGAAGCACATCGATGGAAGCACAAACATCTTCATTATTATTCAGAGGTAACTTTTCTAGTGTATCTTCTACATAGAATTCAGGCACGTAGAATTTTGGACTCTCTTTGGGGAGTAGTAACACTTCACAGACCGTAGAGGTTTATTTCAGTACTACTGTTGGGACATAGGGGAGTACATATTCTAGTCTAACTCTAGCTATAATTTCAGGATCAGGAGGTATAGGTGGTTCTAGTTCTGGTGGATCTAGTGGTTCTAGAGGCAAAGGAAACACTGAAGGTTCTAGATCAAGTGGGCAAGGTCCGCACCAACCCCAGAATATTTACATGGAGATGTCTCTTCATCTTCTAGATTATAGGGGCATAGAATATGCTACTGAACACATGCACATGTGTGAAATACTATGGCGTTCCAAAGGAATCATAGCTTTTGAGCTCAGGGAAAGTTAATTCACTACTACGTTATAAGGGTGCACACATAGTTGGTATAGAAAGTTTGACCCTGATCAGACTTACGTAGACTATGTAGCTTTAAAAGATTATTTCCTTAAATAGTTTCACATCCCTGAGTTTGAGCATAAGAGTATAAGCGCACTCAAGGATATTAAGCAAGGAACTACTAAGAGTGTCAGAGATTATGATGTTCATTTCAAAATGTTGTTATCTAAGCTTCTTTATGATATTAATGCAATCCAGCATGCACAATGGTTTGTTGGAGGTCTGATTACACCTTTTAGAAGGGTGTTATCATATAAGACATACACTGATCCATGTGAAGCACTTGAAGCATCCTTACATGCTGAGGCAGTTGGAAGTATAGACATTGGGGTGAGCCCATTTTTAGAAGCACAGATCATAGATATGGAAAAGCAGTTGGAGAAGCTATCGGAAAAGTTAGCACGTGAGATGCGCACAATAATTTGGTACAAAAATTTTGAAGTGGAAGGTCACACAAAGGATAGTTGTCCCCATAGATTAGTATGCTCATTATTGCTGGACTGTGAGATATGTTATTTAAACCATGATGGCAGACGATGTCCATTATTACAACATGCAATAAGGAAGAACGTTTCTTGTTACTATAAAATTTTTAGGTCCACAACTCATGACATGGAAGACTACAAGCTGATTGGTCAAATCCATGATACTATAGATATTGGAGTACGACAAATAGGATTTTTAGATAACTCTAAAGGAAAGAATGAGCATCATGATTGGGATAGCAATCAAGCACACTATGATCGGAATGAAGGGCATTTTGAAGGTGATCGTGGAAGAGGTCTAGGATACCATGGTGGATTCGGAGGATGAGGCCATGGTGGTGGATGAGGTGAGTTCCCTCATGGAACATGTTAAACATGCAGATCTCCTAACAACTACAAGCATGAATGTCCTCATAATATTACATGTTCTTTATGTGGAAAGAATCATAGTTATGAGGAATTCCCAAACTTGTATGAGCATCTTAGTAAGTAGCATAAACAAGAAAACAAAGGCAAAGTGATGGTTAGGATACAACGTGCTATGGAAAATCAGTGGATGCCCAAGTTGGAACTAGAATATGAGGCATTGCAAGTAAGGATCACTACCCGCACTGAAGTGGTGCGGACCAAAGAAACATTGCAGCATAAGCCTACCATAACTAAGGAGGAGGTTCTACATGCATGGTACCCAAATCCTACCCATCAGAAATATGTTTATTAGGAAACCATGGAGGTACTTAAAAAGCTTCAGGGTGAAATACAGTAATTAAAGGAGAAATCATAGAAGATGGAGAAAAAGAAAGCATCAGAGACAGTCCAATCTGATATGGATGACTTGAAAGAAGTGTGCAAGATGTTGTGCTAGGAGAATATCATTCCACTGTTAGGGAATTGGTTAAAGGGAAACACTCCACGTGTAAGGATTAAGACTAGACAGTAGATCCTACATGTAAATCTTCCCCCTCATAGCCTAGATTATGACAAGGAGATCACTCTGAATGTTGTTGTGGATGGGTGGATTTTGAGTAATATATTGATTGATACAGGTGAAGAAGTCAATTTTCTTACCTCAGATGCATAGGTACAAATGGGGAGACCTCTATTGCAACCGTCTTTGAATGTTTTTTTCATGTCTAACCAAACTAAGGCCACTCCCATTAGAGTTTTAAAAGATGCCTCCATTACCATACAAGGAGCCAAGTTCACTGGATATTTTGAGGTCTTATCACTCATAGAGGAAGATAGCTTCCTAGCTCTACTGGGGTGTCCTTGGTGCTATGCAAATAATGTTGATATTCGGTTCAACAAGGGTTATATAAGCTTTGAAAACAAGGAGGAAAGGGTTATTATCCCATTAATAGATGGAAAATATGTGCCCTATGTTGAGCCCTTGAGTGAGGAAGACCTGAATAGGATTTATGTACGTGTCGCCCAAGACCCAGAGGTGCATGAGCCATCTAAAGAAGGAATCATTCAATGGGAGGATGCATAGTCTATTAGTGATACTAAAAGTAATGCTTGTGATAATTGGGCTCATAACACTTATGATTTGGTAGGGTGTGAAGTAAAGAGCATATTAACTAGGGACAAAAGACCATGTTGTATCAAGAGAATAGGTAACAACTTGGTACCATGTTATAATAGAGAAGGAGACCCTATGGTGTTCCTACACACCATGGAAGAATAGTGGATAGACCGGTTGGAGAGATGGAATATGCTAACATATACCCAATGAGAGACAACAACACACTGGTGGGTGGTTTATAAGGATAATATTGTAGGATGGAATGAAATTAGGATTTCTCTTACTACTACATTCCTTAGGAGTAATGCACCTACTCATATATGTACTTACTATGGTAATCAACCTATTCAGTACCATGTTTAAGAGTGTGAGAGACTCTGGAATGAGGGGTATAAATCTTTACCACTTTCACTCTGGGTACACAAATTTTATTCCACTTTACAAGGTTACGTGTGTGAATGGTATGTATATTTAGAACGCCATAGAGAGGTTGGATATTGACAGGATTTAATTGCAGGAATGATCTAGACATTTGAATTCTTCTCTACTAAACCTCTGGTGGAAGAAGCATTAAATGTCATAAAGTGCTTAACCATGGGGGATAGTGCCAAGGCAGAAGAAATCATTCAAGATTTATTTGATGAAGGAGACTCAAGAGCATCTTTTGTTGAAAAAATAGAGACAAATGCCATGTTAATTTAGCGCACTTGCCTTAAGAAATTAAAAGGAAAAATGATCTACTTAGTGGATGATGAAGAAGTAGAAAATCTGGATGTAGACCATTCAACAAGTAGGCATGAGGTTTTGGACAGTGCAGATAAGACCACGCACGCCTATCATGAACCTATGAAGACAAAGAAAGTGAATATTGGATCATATGCTAAGCCTAAGGAGGCCATAATTGGAGACTATTAGTCAGACTCTGAAGTGGAAAAAATCATTGAGTTACTATGGGATTATCAGGACTTATTCCCTTGGGGGTACCATGAACTTAAAGGTGTGTATAAATCATTAGGAGAGATGAAGATAAAGCTTAAGGAAGGTACACTCCTAGTTAGAAAGAGACCCTACAGGATGAACTGAACTTGTGCAAAAAGGTCAAGGAAGAGATTGACAAAATGTTGAAGTCTGGAATCATCAAGCCCCTTGACGAGTCAGAATGGGTTAGTCCAATGGTGATCAGTATCAAGAAGGATGGATGGATTAGGATCTGTGTGGACTACATGGAGTTGAATGTTGCATGTGTGACTGATCCCTTTCCTATGCCATTCACTGAGGAAATACTAGAAGGTGTTGCAGGGTGTGAAATATATTCATTTAAGGATGTGTTCTATGGGTATCATCAAGTTTGGATTGCCCAGGAGGATCAGGAAAAGACTACTTTTACTACTGAATGGGGTATCTTTACCTATATCGTGATGCCTTGGGGTCTGAAAAATGCACCTATTGTATTTTCATGCATAGTTGTTCAGGTGTTCAAAGATTTTATTCACAACTTCTTACAGGTTTATTTAGATGATTGGATAGTGTATGGACTTGTTAAGGATCATTGTGACAATCTACACTTAATGTTTGAAAGATGTAGACATTTGAGTATCTCTTTGAACATCAAGAAGTGCATATTTTCTACACCATTTAGAATAATGTTAGGACACATAATCTGCAAGGAAGGTTTATTGGTTGATCCAACTAAGGTTGTAGTCATTATCAACCTAAAAGAGCCTATCAGTCAAAGTGAAGTGTGTAGATTCTTGGGTCGCACGGGGTATTATAGAAAATTCATAAAGGGGTATGCCAAGGTTGTCATACCTGTAGAGGAGTTACTGAAAGGAAAAGGTATGTTCTACTGGGGAGAACCGTAGCAACACGCATTTAAGACATTAAAGGATAAACTCAATACCACACCTATTCTATGCTTTCATTTTTCGGACCAACCATTTCATGTACATTTGGATGCCTATGGCATGGACATTGGTGCGGTGATGCCTCATCCTAGAGAAGGTATTATAGATCATCATATATGTTTTTCTAGTAGAAAGTTGACTCCCGAAGAGCAAAATTACATAACTACAGAACGCAAAGCTTTATCAATGAAATATGCATTACATAAATTTAGATAGTACCTGCTAGTTACACCATTTATATTTTATAAAGATCACATGACATTGAAGTATTTGGTAAACAAGCTCATTTTATAGGGGCGCATATGTAGATGGGTACTCTTATTTCAAGAATTTTCTTTTACAGTTGTGGTAAAAATAGGGAAAAGTAATTATGGACTAGACCATTTATCCATAATACAGTTAGGAGAAGAGGAATAGGCCATTGAAGATACCATATATGATGCACAGTTATACAGGTTACAATGCATGCCATTGGAATTAGAGGACATTGTTGTCTTTCTATGAATAGGTATGGCACTAGACGAAATGAAATCCTTAGAGAAGAAACAACTTGCTATACGTGCGACACCCTATATGTTGATTAGTGGTGACCTATAAAATTTAGGTCAGGATGAAGTATTACGCTACTATGTACTACAACATGAACACATAGACATCATGGAGGAATCTCATGGTGGTATTTCAGGTGGCCACTATGCAGGTGACATAACTGTGGACAATATTCTACTCACTAGATTATGGGGGGATACCTTGTATAAAGATTGTAAAGCATATTGCAAGGCTTTTGATCATTGTTAACATCTTAGGAAACCAAGTCAATGAGATGAAATGCCTCTAAGACCTATTACTAGTGTAGAACCATTTGAGAAATTGGCTATAGATTTTTTGGGTCCTATTTCACTAGCTGTGCGTAGGACTGGATCATGTTATATCATTACTTACACAAACTATTTGACAAGGTGGGTAGAAGCAATGCCTACAAAGGATTGTACAATGGCTACAACATCCAGGTTTTTATGGGAAAATATTATTACAAGGTATGGATGTCCTTTGAGTTTGACCAGTGATAGGGGCACACATTTTCTGAATGAGATAATCAAATTTTTTTTGGATGAATTCATGATCGCACACCATAATACTACACCATATCATCCTCAAGAAAATGGGACTACTGAGGCTTTTAACAAGATTTTGAGCCAAACATTGACAAAAATTTGTGATGTTGGAAGAAAGGATTGGGATGATAAAGTGTCTACAGTGCTTTGGGAATATTGAACAACATATAAAAGGTTGAACAAAGCCACACCATTTTAGTTAGTGTTTGGCACAAAATTAGTTATTCCTATGGAATTCATACTACCTTCTTTGTGTATTGCGTGCACTGGAGGTCTAGCTGATGAACAAGCATTAGAAGAATGGATTAAAAATTTAATCAAGTTGGATAGGTGGTGATTAATAGCACGTTGGAATAAAAAACAAGAAAAGGCCAGGTAGAAAGCATGGCATGACAGGCACATCAAGGATAAAAAGCTTGAGATATGACAAATGGTGCTTCTTTATGATTCTAACTTTCTGCGCCATTTAGGAAAACTCAAAGTACATTGGTTGGGGCCAAATGTTATCACTCACATACTTGAAATAGGCACTTGTCAATTAGAGTCGCTTGATGGAAAAATACTACCCAGTTACTTCAATGGGTGTAGGTTGAATCCCTACTATAAATAAGTCTTCTTGGTGTTTGTAATAAGGCAGTGTTTCCATTAAGATTAGGTTTTCAATTCTGTATTTCCTTCTTCATTTTTATGATTTGTCAATTTAGTTAGTGTTTTTGTGTAATAAGTGCATTTTCATGCTAGAAGCTAATTAGATATTTATATTATCTAAAAAAATTACACATGAAAGGAACAAACTGCTACGGGTGTTATTCAAGTTGGAGAATTGTTAAAAAAGAGATTTCTTCTAGAAATGAGGACCATAAGTGGAGATGAATGAAGAAACAAGTATAACACGAGGTAAGCAGGAGTCATGGGAACTACCAAGGAAAGGGGTAGTTGCTAGGTACTCGAGCGCATGGAGGCATGCTAAAGATAAGTCTGCGGCTAGAAGGTAGGAAGATGCGCTAGAAGGTTATAGCTTGGGCGTGAAGATGTACCGCATGGAAAGAACGAAAATGGTCGATTAATGAGATTATTTTTGGTATGTGAAAGAGTAATAAATGCACTAGATTTTTGAAAATATATATAAGGATGGGATGTAAGTTCATTCTTACCATTGAAATTGTGAGAATTCGAAAAGAGCTAATTGCAAACAAGCCAAGTGAATCGTGTTGAGGTGTGAAGAGTGTGAAACCAAATGTGGAGAGAAGATTTGTGTGTGGGAGAAGCTTACATCCCTATAGGTGAATGGTTTGAGAAAATAAGATGCGTTATAGAAGAGCTAGGGCACGTGATTTCCACTAGGGCATAGAGATTCAAACTAGGGTTTTAACTTTCTCATTACAGAGGGTAGAAAGGAGAAATTTTCAAATGGTGCCGAAGAAAGCACCTACAATAGGGGTAAAAGGGAAGAAGAAGGTCGAAGTGGAAAAAGAAATTTATCCCGAGATTAATTTCTCATAAATGTGATATCCGAAGGGCATGATTGTGGGACAAGAATGGGATTACCACATCTGTAAATGTAAGATCAGCAATTACAATCATCACACTCCGGATAATAAGAAGGAACTAGATACATTGTTGAGCATGAAAATAAACAAGCACACAACAAAATACATGTCATTGTATGATGACACTGGAAAGAAGTTGATAAAGCATATTGGAGTCTACCAGCTATACGAGCTGCCATATTTTGGAAAGTATAAACCATTGTATCGATGGTTGATTAACAAATTCCATGAGGACTTCTTCTACTTCGTCAGATGGAGGGTTAGAATCACATCCACATTAATTTCAACAATAACAGGATTAAGGGCCTTAAGAGAAGATTTGGAGAGTGACTTAACAGATAAAGAAACAATCCTAGAGACAAGGAAGGAGCTATGATATACCAAGGGTCCGCACGGCATGGACATTGATAAATTGAAGAAGTACCCAGTGGTACTAGAAGCAGCACATCTGATAAAAAAGTTGAATGACCAAGAAATGTGGTCCCAGGTGAATACAATGTGGCTACAGGTTATAAGGAAAATGTCTCAAGGGGTGATCTATAATATCGCGGGTTACATAGCAGAGACAATCATTGTAGAAGCATGTATAGGGGAAAAATTATTTTTGGTGCTATTTTATTGTCTTTGGTGTTTATGGAGATTGGAGTGCCCGATGGGCTAAAGGAAAATATTTGGGAGTACCCCATGGAAAATAAATCTCTAGTAGAAATATTTGATAAATATTTATTTGAAGGGACCATGGGTGGGCCATTTAAGTAGAGAGTGGAGATGTGGTATGATAGGCTCTGTGTGACTTTTGAAGAGGAGTGGCGCATACCCAAGGAGTTACCTTCGGTGGTGGGTAAGGAAGTACAATTTGCATTCTACCAACATTTTTACATCGCACAATTTGTGATGAAGGATGGAGCTTGGAGACCTTGGTGCAAACTACCATATGCCTTCACAGCATGCTACTTCTAGGCATCATTTCACCAGTTCACAGGTGCATGCCGCCTAAGCTTCATCACAGATAAGGTAGATTGTGATTATCACACTATGAGAAACACATATGTATATCTAGGATGAACTGCCTTCATTAAGAGGCTTATCTCAGATGTAATAAACATGAAGCCAGTAATCTTGGCAGTCAAAGATGTTGGAGCAGTGCTTGTGTATCTTAAACTCAAACTGAAGTTGGAGAACCAAAAATATGTGGAAAATGAGTTTGCGCTTCCAGGGCCGCCTAAGGGTAAGCATACAATAGAGAATATGCCAACTCCACAGCTTGCAAATACTATAATTGTGGATGAATAGGAGGATGAGTGGGAAGATAATGGTTTCCTAGAGCATAGAGGAAAAAGGCAACCTACAGACAAGGTAGGAATTGATCTCGTGAATACACCACCTCAGGTGCAAGAAGGAGATGATGAGGACCTAGATGCAGTAAAAGGAGAGTGTCACTTCAAAAGGGTATTCAGAAGAACCAGAACCCAAGGTGCTACACCATGGTCAGTGTGCAGATCACCATGACTCTCTCCACAGAAGGAGACAGTTGAGAAAAGGAGAAGAAATTTGAAGCTGACCGAGGAGGCAGGAGAGTCTGCGGAGAGTGCACCCAAATATCTGACATAGCTAAAGGATGTGGAAGAGCCAAATGATGAGAAATGTAGGATGGAGAATAAGGAGTAAAGGAGGTAGATGGGAAAGCGCATGAGACTACTTAGGGCATAGCAAAAAAATTTCCAAATTATGGAGCTCAAGTTCCTAAGGGGCCAAGATTAAAGAGGACAAGTGGGTAGTATACTGCACCAGTCATGGGATACTCTGAGCACACAAGAAAAATTATTTGTGCCTGTTTCAAAAGCACGGTGGGCCTTAAGGAATTGTATGTATGGGAGCCAATGGATGAGGACATGGCCACCATGCACACAAGGAAACAAATATTTTAGTCAATGGAGACACATATGGATGAACCAGACTTCGACGTATGTGAGGAGTCATGTATATCAATAATATTGAAGAAGACACCTCAAGCCAGATACATAACAGTAAATCCTACTGTTATGTCAGATGAACAAGTAAGTAATGCCTTCGTGAAGGTATCTATAGAGGTGGCAAGGAGGAATGTGGATAAAACTGTAACTATTAGGGTGCTAAAAGAAGAGATCAAGGCCAAAGATGTAGAGATAACACACCTATGACAAGAGAAGGACTTAGAGCAGAAGAAGAACATTTCTTTCATTAGTATGGCAGAGGAAATTGGAGATCATGTCTTGAAAGTAAGACCGCATTTTTAGTCCAAGGTTCCTAAAAAATTTCCTTCGGCAATGCATTATGTGCATACCTTGGTGGATTTGGTGCTTTAGGATGGACCTATGCACATGCCAACACCAAAAGATCCTCAGCAGGAAGCAAAGCAAGAAAAGGCTTCATTGATGAGGAAGATTTCATCTTATGAGGCATTTCTCCAAACCTTGCAAGAGGAGATGAGGAAAGCAGACCAGGAATTGAATATTTGCACAAATTTGGAGGTGATCATCAGGATAAGGACCATGGTAGAGGATAATGAAGTCCTAAAAGTGATGAAAGATGAGACACTGCGTCAGGCAGAGAGGTTGACATTGGTAAAGCAAAAGTGTGATGCCCTTGCAACAGCGTAAGAACCCCATAAGGAAAGGTTAGATGAGCTAGGAAAGATTATAGTGTAGAAGATGGATCTGCTAGAAGGAAGAATGTCTGTAATGTCCAACATTGTTATGGTTTTGCATAATGAAAAGGGAGAAATTTCCCAAGATGAGCTAGAGTCTATTATGGTAGATATTCCAGAAAAATCAGAGGCCGCACTAAGTGAATGGGAGACATTAAAGGCCAAAATAAAGGAATAATATCCAGAACTCATTCTTCTAGTTGAAGCAGAGGATCCTACTGAGTAAATCATTATTTTGTATGGAAAATTATTTACTATCTTCCATTTATATTGTTTCTCATTCTTTGAACATTCAAGAGGTAACCATTGCTAGGGCGGCATCATTGTTGAGAAGATAATGTATAGCACTTAGCAGAAGGCATACACAACATTCACATGGAATAGTGGAGCGTGTTCAAATGTGTGGGAGGATTAGAAAGGAATCACATGCGGAGGACAGAAACAGATTCAGGACTAAGCCATTTCCATGATTATGATCTATTTTTAGAAGATGTCATGCGGAGCACGCAAATGGGAAAAACTTGTGTGACATGCATTGGCTATTTTTAGAACAGTAGCTATGGAGTGCTTTGCATGGATACAGGCTAAAGATAGAATTGCTACTGACAATTAACTAAGAAATATCTATTGTTAGCACACTTGCATGTATGGCTGTAATTGTAAAGGCACATGGCTATTTTTATCATGCGACCTATTTTGGGAGTAGATAAGTGGTGAAGAGCAATTCCCCACCCTTATAAATATGTAATGAACTACGTAGTATAGTAAAGGTATGTGAGAACTAAATTATTGTGAGGTTATGCTGCCAAATCTAATGCGCACATAAACTATGATATTATCTATTGTAGTGAGCTTCTGTGTATTTATCATGTTGAATGTAATGGAGTGTATTGGCTGAATCAGAGTATTAATCCTATGGCTCTTGCATATGTTGATGTCATAATGATTATTATTTAAATTTGTTATTCTTTAGATATAGATCTGAACATGCACTGTAGAAAGATGTATTAGTTATGGATCTGAATGCATTAAGTCTTCATCATGCTAACATCCTGTAATAATAATCCTAAAGAGGGGCCTGGTACCTTTGCGCACTTCAAGTGAGTGCTCAGTCTAGGTTGAGTGATGTGCCAACGCACCTGGGATTTTACTTATGAGTTTTGAGACATAAAAACATTTTGCACCATAAGTTCTTAGTTATTGAGATAAGAGGATAGTTATGAGATAAATTGTGAGGATAACGCCACTCATAGCCTTGTATCATTTTTTTTGGATAGGTACAATTTATTTGGATGTGATAGAAACATTGGCGTTGAAAGTTTTGAGAGGTCTAACATTGGTAAACTAATTTTGGCCTTACAAATTTTGTTGTAAATCATGCCTAATTTGCTAATTAGGAGGATAATAGGGTTTAAAACTTAATGTTTGTTGTCTTTTGAGGGAAACTATCTCATTCCCAAAATATTTTAACATGCTTCTAAACTCTAGTAAATAATTTTATTGGCTTTAGGATGCATTAATTCGACGTAAAATTTGAGCAAAAGGAATTAGAAATTGATCTATTGCAGACATCAGAATGGAAGTGGAAAGATGAATATCTAGAAAAATGGGCATGGGAGGCCTGGGTGATATTTTTCATACTTTTATAAGACTATTTTAAAATCTATTTTCTATGTCATAATTGTAAGCGAGTTTCCTTCCACCCATTGATTGTATCATCACTGAAATATCAAAATTGAAAGCCCTTAAAAAATAAACAAACATACTAAGGAGTATGTCTTACCAATTGTGGAATTTTGTCCCAAGTTATTTGAAATTTTAATTTAAAATAAAAATGAACTCTTGTGGTGCTCTCTGGATGGTAATTAATCATGTTTCAGTAGGGGAAAGGACCCTATAGTTTTGCATGCACCAAAACATGTATAATTTTAATCACCATAGGTTGTTGAAAACGGCACCTATAATTGTTAACTTTTTGATTAATGACACTTTTTAAAAGCCAATGACAATGTAACACATAGGGTACTCGGTCATTGGTTCCTCTTTCAAATGCTTTATATTAATTTTCTTCATATTAAATCAATTAAAAAACTACTTTTCCCTCTAAATAAACACGTGAAATGAAAAATTTGATGTGGCACGATCATAGGCTACACGATGATATAATTTTTTTTACATTGATGAGACACCTACATATATTAACGTGCCACTAAAATTAAGGTGCACGGTTATAGGGTCCTCTCTCCTAATGAAATATGATCTAATTTATATTCAAATTACTTAAAAAAAAATTCTCCCAGTTAATCCCATGTACGAATGGAATTCACCGTCAATCCTTTGTACCATTACAATGCTTTTCCTTTAAAAGAGGATGCTAATAACCCTAGTGCAATTGTCTTGAGTAACATGATAAATAGAGAAAATATTGGCCACATCTTTATTGTTTTCTATACGTGTGACTTGATTTTATCCAGTGAAAAATCGAATTCTCTTAAAGGTAGAGACCAGAATATCATCATGTCGAGAAATTAATAGTGGATTGCCATAATTAAAGGGATAAAAACTATGATTTCTTGGGATGACCAAATTGAGATTTAGACTGCCTATGGGGACACTGAGAACTAAACTTGGTTTTTTTGGGATGGGATGAGATTTAGGATATGGTTGGGAAATTAAAAACCTGTTTCTATTTTTTGAATTTAAAGGTAACTAAATGAAATCAAATGGAATATATTTTATAGAGGATCTAGTTGTAACCTTTGGCATGAATATGCACTAATCTACTACCAAGATGTACTTTAAACTTATGGATCTGATCGATGTTGGATGAATATGGCTAATACACTTGTACTTTCCAAGAAAAAACATCAAATATTTAGTAAATAATTTTTCACTTCTCCTACCATACGTGTTGGAAACTATTGTCACTTTAAAATGCACCCTTTGGATAGTGGTGGTGGAATCTCTCCTTTCAATCAGGAAAATGGAAACACTCCTAGGTTGTGCATGACCTGTATATTGGAGTGAGTCTCCAGAGAAGCTTGGTTCCCCTAGTATGACACTTAAGACTAGATTATACTCTTAAGACTACTCTACTTGATGAAACAATAGAGAATGGGGAGATGGAAATTAAGATAAAAACTGAAGATATGGTGAGAATGATTTGAATCACAAAAATTAACCACAGGAACCACATACACCATACACAACTCACAATGAATATGTTAATGTAAAATTGTTTCAGTAAAAAAGTTTGCATTTGTGACAAAATAAAAAAGAGAAACAAATTTCTTTTGAAGGAAAATATGGTAAATTCCACAACATAATATTGCACAAAACAAGATTAAACAACACATATGACCTGTAAATTAACATATAACTACACAAATGCATAGAATCAAAATAGTTAATCAAGGATAAAACATTATCAAGAGATAAAATCAGTTTAAAAACATAAAATTGCAGAAAATATAAATTATGAGAAGGTAAAAAATGGCTCCTTTATAGCTCCAAGAGGTAAAACTAGTACAAAGAGTCTTTTGTGACCCCTATTCTTCCATTCAAAGCAAAGAAGAAACTCCATAATTGAATATAACTTATAGTTATATTTTCTATGATGAATTATGGGATTTTAATAGAAAAATATGACACAGAAAAAGGGAAATAATGCAGACATGCAAGTTTGCATCTAAAAATAGACAAAACATGAAGGAAATCTATTTCGGATGTTGATTAAAGCCAAAACACACCAAAACGCATGCTTAAAAATCAAAACATGTTAAAAATAACCATTGTGTGCCCTAAAAAATATGAACATGTTTTTTAAGATACAATACCCACCTACGTGATTTTTTTCAATTTATAGCTCCATGCATGCTCTAAAAATAGTCTATATCCTTTCTTTAGCTTTTGCATGTTTTAAAAATAGATTTCTGATCGAAATATGGAAGTCAAAAATATATTTTGGTCCTCTTGTGATTTTTCGAGTCTTTAATGACTTCTTTTTATTTTACTTTGTTAGTGGCTTTGTCTTTGTTACTCGACCTTTCATATGCTATTTCCTATGTTTTACGACTTGCCTAAGACTTCCACAACTTTTTTATTGTACCATGACTTTATCAAACACGTGGAACACTGTATCAGATATCCGTAAACTTAACATGTCTGTGGGAGACTAAAAATAAGTTCCCTTGTTTCACATCTTGACTAAATACTTTAAACCATTATAACTTCTTCATTGTTGCTCCACGGATTTTTGCAACCACTTTTCCATTTATAACATTCTTTGTTCTTTTCTTCTATACCTTTTTTACTATTTTTGAAAAATTTGAAAAATCTCCTCATCTTGAAACTTGAATAACTTATAAAAAAAACATGGAGGCTTATTTGGATATCAATTATCTTATGTATTATATTTTCTATTTCCACTTTATTTAAAAGACTTTCTTACGTAGTTATTGTGGGGATTAAATTCTCTTCAATGTACCCCAAAATAACCTCCTATGAGTAATATAAACCATTAAAAAGTGATCCAATCATTAACTATAAAGTAGTGCTCATACCAAACATGGATAACGAAATGTTTTATAGTTTACAAATATGCCATGAAAATGAAAATAATAGACATGATCATAATAAACCTATATGATTACTAGGAAGAGAACATAAAATTAGTGCACTTCCATAAAAATTAAAATTCAATCCAAGCTACCAGTTCGATGCTATGACCTTTAGATGGTATGATGAAATTGTAATTGATGGAAAATGGATATCAAAACCCCAAAACTCTATATATTTCAATGAACTAGGTTGGGATTTAAAACCACCCTCCCGCACTTCACGGATAAAACGTTATGATCCCAACCCTAAATATATCTTAATATGAATCATAAACTTGCAAAGATAAACACGTGTCTTCAAACAAACGCCATATGTCCTCAGATAATCTAAACATTATAGTATTGGAATTTTTCAATATACGTCAAAATAAAGAATCTGAACATATGAATTTTGAGTCTTGAATTTTCAAAAATAGATAATTTAATTTGCTAAAAACCTTGTTGGTCATAGGTCCTCAAGAATCTTGAAATTAAAATTCTTTTTAAATAAGTTTATAGAGTTTGATTCAAGTGAAGCAAATGCCAAAATTGACCTTTCTTAAAACTTTTAATGTAGTGGGAATTGAATACTTACAAACAAAAAATAATCTAAAATCTAAAATGATTAAGAATCCCTAAAATAGAACTTCTTCACATGGTTCTAAAAATGAATGCAAATCCAACTAAAGGAAAATGACTCGAGACCTTGTTATAAATATATGACACTATTCATATATAGAACCCATGTTATATATATTGACCCATGAAAACACAAACTTCCCACCCACACACATATATATCAATTATTATACATATTAATATCAAAGATCAAAGAATGATTATTTGTTATTTTTATTCATTATATATTATCAATTTATATAAATTATACTTAAGTACACATAAATGTTTTTTATATAGGAAGTAGAATGGTGATTGGGAGGTTATTTATTGGAGTAAAATATTAAAGCACTCATAATTAGGTACACATTACTTCATCTATCTCCTCTCACACATATGTAATAATAACTACCACATTAATTAATGTATATAAACTAGCAGTTTTTTCTTTAAGGGGGGAGCAAGGATATGTCGTTGGTTGAAAGAATGTGTCTTTTTAATAACAGGAAGGAGATAATTGGTGTTTGTACATGTACATGCCCAAAAACATGACCAAATTGTTATAGTTGCACTGCCAATTTGTGAGCTCATAGGAAACAACATGTAGCAGGGGCACCATTATACTGTGTTAGGCTCATGTCATTTAAATTTTGTGAGTGATTATTTCTCTAGTGCTATTCCCATAGAAATTGCATATGTTTCTACTTTCAAAATAATTCAAAACATTTGGTGATTACTCTTGCTTGTCAACCATGACTTTCGGTCAAGATTTTGTGTTTACCATCAACATTTTTGTAGGCCTGACTGGACATTGTCTAGTAGCAAGGGAGAGGAATAATTGTGTTATTTGTAGCATTTTGTTATACAAAACTGAATTAGAATAAGAAATTAATTAATTAATTGCAAATTTAGTGTACACTACTTACACATGAATGATTAAATATACTTTCAATTATGTATGGCACAAAGGTAAACATTGAAGCTGACTATTGAGTTGATACCTATTTGTTTTAGCATTTAGTTCTTGTCATAGAAGTTTTATATCATATTCTTTTGGGGTCCTTTTTTACAAATAGCAATTTCATGTTATTGCACATTTCCAATAAGAAACCTTGATGGCTTGAAATAAAAATCAGTAAATTTTACTCGATTACGAACCTAAAACCTATTGAATTTTTCATATTTTCTTATTTTCCACCACTCGCGTGAATATTATGAGAACAATTGAAAAGGTACAATAGACAAAAAATGGAAGATGTTACTCATGTTTGACCAATATGAGACATGGAAAAGGTGCATGACATACAAGGTTAGGCTCTAACTTAAAATTCTATTTTATTGCAGTCATCATGCTACTTCAAACCTAAAACCTAATCTATTCTACCCAATGTTTTTACCCCTTTAAATGAAAATTGTACACAAGTGAAAAATGCAAGTGACATGGGGAAAATGGGGCATCCATGTTTAAATCCTACCTTTTCATTTTCAAGTTTAAATTCATGTCCAAATCTTATCTTACATACCAAATGTCACCCAAACGTCAAAATCTGTAACACTATATAAATAAATAAATGTAAAATAGCTAATGAGTAATAAAAATTGTTATAACTTCCATTCATTTTATTATTTTAGACATAATTTGAAATTTAATTCAATATTTAGTGTATAGTTCATCTTAACATAAAGTCTACATCATCAATCTTTATAGCAAATAGATACTTTTACATATAAACTACTAAAATGAACATATTCTTATGCCTATAACCATTATCATGTGCTAACATACTACTACCAAATGAGGTCCATGATTTATTTCCTAGGTCATATATGAAAACTTACTTTGAATAGATATTCATTTGTGCCAAATAAACACAATCACCCACTACCACTCACGATATGTTGTCATGATCGTATGGTGTTTCAAAACTAAAAAGGTGGTGACAAAGGGATAATGGGATCCTTGAAAACTCCTTCTGAGACAATACATTTTCATTATCATCATGTGACTATTACAGCTCCTAGATAAGTAGCTGGCCACTGAAAGTTGGCTTCATAGGGAAAAACACCCTTCCATTTACTTAGACCACTTGGCTCCAACATAAATTACCACTATATACAAAGTGGAGATTTAAAACAGTCCAGCCTTATTGTCTCCGATGATTTGCAGAAAAAAAAAATATTTTTGAAATCAAATCAACGTATACGTGGTACCAAAAACAGGTTGGGAATAGGAATAAGAATACCCAAAATTCAGAGGCAAATGAGGATGATTGTCTTCTCTGGCCCTTTCCCTTGGCCTTTCCCAAACCATCAAATACAAACACAACCGAGAGAAAGGAGGACTTGGAAGCATAAACCAAGAACATCTAAAGAAGTCAAATTCAAATTCTCATGCTTATGAGAAAAGCTTGATTGAAATGACATGGAACTTGTTAAAATGGCATGAGAATGAGATAGGATGAGATTTTAAGTGTCCAGATTTAAATGCTCATGAGATTCATATGGGCTAGGAAAAAGGATCTATTAAATTCTAGAAACCAACCTAAGATCTCCTTTATGTTGCAGGGGTGTTTTACAACTAAGCTACTCGTGCTTTCATAGTTTGTGGGGTGAATTATTTTTCCAAAATAATCAATACTCAAAATACAATTTTCTCCGCTGATTTATTATAATTAAACTAATTCCTTGATAAACTGAAGCTTTGAATCATATTTACAGGCACAAGGAATCCAACATATCTGAAATGAAATGATAATTGTGGAATCTAATTGATATTTGCAATGATAAAGCAGACAAAACCTGAAGAAGAAAGTTCCAATGTGCAAGTTAAAACATTTTTTTATGTTTCCCTTCCAAATGGAAATGCCATTTAGGCCCGAGGAACTTGGAAATGCTAGAAACACAAGGTAAAATTAGTTGAGATACTTGCCTCAAATGAACCTTGATATTTGATCTCTCAATGCTCTAAAATACTGAAACACAACATAGAGTAAACAAACAAGAAAATAGAAGTGATCCTAACTAATTTGAATTTCAGATCCGCCACAGTTGTGAAAGTAAGAAAGGAGGAACAAGTAGTTTGTTACCATTTACCACCTTTCGAGCCCATCAAATGCCAAATTCTTAATGGAATGGCCATGTGGAAAAAAATAGGATGGGTTTGTTTGAACAGGGAGAATGATGAAAATGGGGAAAGTAGCTCCCGGTAAAAAATGCCTACGATGTAATAACATAATGCAAATAAATATGTCTAGCCTACATAACATAACTATTCAAAGTATATATATATATATATATATATATATATATATATATCAAGTGTGACCATGAAACACATCAAGTGTGAACATGACACAATCCAATATGTTTCATAGTATACCAATAATCATTCTTCATAGAATAGGGATGAATTATATATTATCCTAAAACCACCACTTTTCATAAACACCTTATTTTTATGAATATTATTTTTTATTAGTTTGATATTTACTATAGTTTAGAATTAACCATGCTTTATATAAGTAAGTATTTATTATTGATAATATTTAATTGTAAACTAAATATAATATATTAAATGTATGAACCAAATATATCATAGATATAATATTGAAATTTTAAATAGATATAATAACAAGTAAGCAAAATAACCAAATCAAATCTATCAAAAATTTTGCAAGTAACAAAACTAACAAGGCATAAACATTATCCACACTTTAAAATGTATTATCACATTTATTATGATTTAATCATTGCCCTTCATCTTCTTTTCATCATCTTCATTGTTGCCCCTTCCATTCTTAGCAGTTCATGTGTTGTCATCCTCATCCTCACTTTTTTTGGTATTCTTTGGATCATTAAATATTCCCTAAAAAATGGATACAACGTTAGAATTTTTTTAGTATTATAAATAAATGAGAATAATAATAAACTAGCAATCGTATGTGAAATGTACAATGGAAACACCGAAGGGTATATTTTGAAGGATTCATATCCAAAGGAGAGAAATAATGGGAGAGGAAGAGGGTTGAAGATGAAGGGGTTAGAGGGTGGAGAAGCGCGGGGCTGGCGAAAATAAAAAGGAGAAACAATGTGAGACTCAAATGTCCAATGATTTGATGAAATATATGGATATAATTTGAAGTAGAGTAGGGTTGTTGTTTAAGATGAAGCGGAAACCATTTGTGTGTGTGTGTGTGTGTGTGTGTGTGTGTGTGTGTGTGTGTGTGTGTGTGTGTGTGTGTGTGTGTGTGTGTGTGTGTGTGTGTAAAGAGTGGTAAAAAAATATCATGGAAGTGAAAAGGTGTCTGTAGTATTATCTTTTGCATTTAGAGATTAGAAGATGTGGAGTGTAAGTAAATTCCAGAGTTGGTGATGCCCTGTGAAGTTCTCACCATCAATGATTGTGATGACATCCATATTCAACAATCACCTACAAATAAAAGGAGAGGTGTTGGTTGTTGTGTATTTTGAGTGGGAAGGGGAAATTAATGACCTACAAGGGCCACACATTTTCCATGGATGAGATTATTCCTCACTAATAAATATCTGATATATGAGGTCAACTTTATAGTAGATATTTCACTTGGACTATTTACATCTCGCTTGTATTACTTACATGTTTGCAATTGGTGTTTTAGATGTGAATTCTCCCTTTCTTTTATTCAGAATATGATTGAAAAATGCACCGAGGAATCACTTTTTATAGGTTGTGCTAGTTTTAATTTTTAGAATATAGGTTTTAATGCACATATGAAATTTAGATTGAATGTTTTTCCATTTTTTTATGAAAAGATGACAATGTTTATTTATTTATGTGTAATTTTATGAGTGAAACCTCTTTCCTGAAGGGTTTCAAATCTTGACATGGCTGACTACAAATATTTTATAACGAAAATAATTTGAAGCATTTGAGCATTTCATAGGATTCGAACATTGCTATTGTGAAGATGGAGGTTTAAATACACAAAGTGGACACATTTTCCTGCTTAAGTTGTTAAATGGAGGTTTAAATGCATAGATAGGTCAAGGATTTTACGTTTTACTTATTATTCACAATTTCTTCTAAGCTTATGTTTATTTATGGTTAAATTTATTTGTGGAAACCACTTTGCAGTAGTATTTGAAATCTTGACATCATGGATATGAAATAGGGCATTAAATTCTCTTAAAAACAATGTCCATATAAATCAATATAATCTTTATCTTTTTTCTCCAATAGTTCCATGTTATGATTTGCATTAGTTTTTTTGTTTATGGAGTGGATTTTTTTAAGGGGTTGGTCATCCTGTTCGTTGCAGAGTTTGGTGCCATAGTTATATCGAAACTAAGATCCATGAAAATGAAGCTAATGTCGTGTTCCATTGTTGTGCCCATTTTCAGAAATTGGCTTCAAGTTGAGGATGAATTGAATCTTCGAAATATCAGGGACCTTGCCAAAAAATACAACAAAATATTCCTATCGAAGATGGGATATAGAAATTTGGTAGTGGCGTCATTTTCTTGTCTGTGGCACTTTCATTCTTTTTATTTACACTACTAATAGCGATTGGCATTATGGATTTTGTTACAACATATTGGCTATGAAATCAAACAATGAAAAGGATGTTAGAACACCAAGGTGCGTTCGACCCAACTCCAAGTTTCATAATGGGAAACTTGTGAGAAATTGGGAAAATGAGGGAAGAAGAAACATTGACGCACTGCTAGTGTAGCTAATTATTTATCCTTTTATTTGTTTATTAGGATAATTCTTTCACCTCTGTTAGCCGTACACTTATTGGGTTATCTTTCTTAGGTATACCAGTTGTGTGGAGTTAGCTTACTAGTTGTGTTGAGTTAGTTTCTCAATGATGTGGAGTTAACTTAGTAGTCGTGTGGAGTGAACTTAACTACCAATATCAATTAGTGGGAGTTCTTCACCACTGATCTAAGTAGTAGTTACACTTCTCTCCTCCTATATGTACATCCTTCTTATTGATTAAATTCAATTCATTGTATTATAATGTATTGAGCATTATGGATTATAATTAAATTCCATAAATGATATTCTAGTTTTTCTGTTTTGTAAATTCAATATGTTGTGTTATTATCATTTGATATCATGGCTTTGAACAATCTTCTTATCGTTTCTTTCATGGTATAAAAGCCATAGATGCTATAGACATGCATATGTAAGTTTTTTGCAAGAAAGAGTTTATTTAGTTTCATATATTTTGGAATTTGTTAGTAGTTTGTTGCATCTTCCATTTTTACACAAAACAAAGGGCTCTGTTGGATTCGGAAGGTGGAATAACCCTAGAAACAACTGTATACTTGTTCATTAAAGTAGACAATTTATTTTTGAGTTTGTTTTGGTTTTGTAGAGATGAACACAGACACGTACAAATCCACTTGGAAGTCCATGCCAGGAGAAGAAATTTTTGCCAAGGAAGTAGAAAATCTAGAAAAATAGTTTTTGGATTTTTCTGGGTTTTTCACCTTTAGTACTAGGTTTTTTCTTTCACTTTACATCATTCCTATTTGGTGAGAATCTATACATATTACAAACTCATGCTTAGGAAAATCCTTATCAGGGAAATATAAAATCTAGAAAAATGGTTTCTGGGTTTTTCTGGGGTTTTCTAGGTTTTTTGCATTTGGTAATGGATTTTTTTCTTCTGATTTTTGGAGCTTCTATTTTAAGGGGGACTAAAAATCATACCTTTTTGTGTCATGAGAAGAAATTTGTGCTGAGGAAATAAAAAGACTAAGAAAACAATTTCTACGTTTTTCTAGGTTTTTACTAATCGGTAATGGGTTTTTTCTTCCAATTTGCAAAGTTCCTATGTAGAGATGATTTGAAGATATATGCATTCATTTAGAAATCTGTGTTGGGAAGGTAAAACATCTAAAAAAACACTTTCTGGGTTTTTCTGCATTTTTGGCGTTCGGTAATAGGTTTTTTTCTTCAGCTTTGTAGACTTCCTGTAAGCTGATGATTTGAGAATCTTGTAAATCCATGCTACCTCCAAGGATATTGAAAATCAGTGTCGGCGAGACTGAAAAATCTAGAAAAACAATTCCTAGGTTTTTCTTGATTTTTCACGTTCAGTACTGGGTTTTTTTCTTCTCTTCTTTTGTTTTCTAGATATAGAATTGGAAAGTTTTTTCCAGAAAATAAATCAAAGATTGCAACACATTTTATTTATTTTTACTAAAGCACAAACTTGAAAAACTTGTATGTTTTAATTGGTAACTCAAATTTGAGTGTTGTTTGTTTCAAATGTGTTTGTTTTTCCATGTTTGTTCCACTATAACTATTTATTTTGAGAAATAAATTAAAACTTTAAAATTTCACATTTGTAACATACAATCAATTATAAAGTTCCAACATTTATATTTTTTTTTTTGTTGAGATATTTTAGATCTTTATTTTCGACACTTTTTTTCCATGTTCACAGTCTCTCTTGTGGGGGAGTTATTCTAGTGAAGCCTAGTGTTAGTTTGTCAATGTTCGAATAGTTAATTTTGATAATTCCTACATATCTATAGTGTCACTCTTCCCATTCAGCAGTATGGAAGGGTATGGTATTGGTACTGCTTCTTTAGATTTCATGTCCTTACCTTGTTACGTATTGATATTGTTTCTTGGGTTTCGTGTCCTTGCCTTGTTATTTTGGCTTTTCCTGGAATGTGGTACTCCTATTTATTTGGATTTCATGTCCTTGTCTTGTTTCCTTGGTTATTGATCTTAGATCATGTCACACCTATTTGTAATAGTTGATCTTTCTTCTTCGAGTTTTGTGTCCTTGCCTTATTACCGTCACTTTTCTTGGATCGTGGCACTCCAATTTCTTTGAATTTCCTTTCCTTTCCTTGTTACCTTGGTTATTATTCTTTGATCATGGCACACCTATTTGTAGCAATTGATCAATTATGTGTGGTTCTTTTTTACACTTTTGACATCACTCTATTAACAGTCTCCTTGCATGGATATTTTATGGTGAAGCTTAATGTCAGTTGTTTTTGAGTTTCATGATCGAGAAGTGGATTCAAACTACAATGCACACCAAATTTCTTCACCATTATACAATTTTTTGGAGCTGAGCTTCTTAGGATGCCTTGCAACGAGAGTTTTATCTCTCTACTTTGTTATTACGGGTTTTGGGTACCTTGCAGTGTCTATTTTTACCAGTTATTGTAAGTGGGTACCTCATATAGCCTTGTTTCCTGGACCCACCTTCTTTTCCACCCACCTAAGGTATGATTACGAGAGGTGTTAATATAGGTTATTATTTATCCTTTTATTTGTTTATTAGTATAATTCTTGCACTCATGTTAGCCCTACACTTGTTGGGTTAGCTTGCTTAGGTGTACTATTTGTGTGGAGTTAGGTTACTAGTTGCGTTGAGTTACCTTCTCAGAGATTTGGATCTAGCTTACTAGTCATGTGGAGTTAGCTTAACTACTAGTATCAATTACTGGGAGTTCTTCACCACTAATCTAGGTAGAAGTTTCACTTCTCTCCTCCTATATGTACATTCTTATTATTGTGTAAATTCAATTCATTGTATTGTAATGTATTGAACATTATGGATTATAATAAAATTTCATATACGATGTTCTAGCTCTTCTATTTTGCAAATTCAATGTGGTGTGATATTATCATCTAAGATCATGACTTGGAACAATATTCTTATCATTTATTTCATGGTATCAAAGATGTAGATGATGTAGAAATCCATCTATAAGTTTATTTGCAAAAAAAAGGTTTTTTATATATTCATATATTTTGGAATTTTTTAGCACTTTGTTGCAGCATTCATTTTTACATAAAATGGAGGGCTCTATTGGATTCAGAAGGCAAAAAACCTCATAAACAAGTGTAAACTTGACCATTAAAGGAGACATCTTGATTTTGATTTTGTTTTATTTTTGTAGAGGTGGATAGAGACACCTACACATCTGCTTGGAAATTCGTGACGAGGGAAGAAATTTTTTCTGGGGAAGTAGAAAATTTTGAAAATCAATTTTTGGGTTTTTCTGAGTTTTTCACCTTTGGTACTGGGTTTTTTTATTTTTCTTTATAACATTTCTATTTGGCGAGAATCTTTACATCTTACGAATTCATGCTCGAGGAAATCCTTATAGGGGAAACATAAAATCCAAAAAATGATTTTGGGTTTTTGCGCGTTTTTTGCATTCCGTAATGGGTTTTTTTCATCCACTTATTAGAGTTTCTATTTCATAGGGGACTAGAAATCTTACATTTCCGTACTAGGGGAAGAAATTTGTGTCAGAAAAAAACTCCAAAAAAATAGTTTCTGGGTTTTTCTAGGTTTCTTATAATCAGTAATGTATTTTTTCTTCCAATTTCCAGAGTCCCTGTGTGGAGAGGATTTGAAAATTTATGGATCCATTTAGAAATCTGTGTCAGGGAGGAAAAACATCTAGAAAAACACTTTTTGGGTGTTTTGTGTTTGCTAATGGGGTTTTCTCTTCAGCTCTGTAGAGTTCTCGTGTACCGAATATTTGAGGATCTTGTAGGGATCTTGGAAATCTGAAAATCCGTGTCATTGAAGTATAAATTCTAGAAAAACATTTTTTGGGTTTTTCTGGGTTTTTCACAGTCGGTTCATGTTTTTTTTTCTCTTCGTCCATTTTGTAGATATACAATTTGGAATTTTTTTTCTAGAAAATAAATTGAAGGTTGCATGACATTTTATTTATTTTTTAAATAAATATTAAAGCACAAACTTAAACATTTTTTATCTTTTGATCAGTAACTCAGATTTGAGTTTCGTTTATTTCAATAGTGCTTGTTTTTTCATGCTTGCTCCACTGGAACTAATTATATTTAGAAATAAAATAAAAATTGTAAAAATTCATGTTTATAACATGCACGACAATTATAAAGTGCCAACATTTTATATCTAGATTTTTGACACTTTTTTGGCATGTTAACAGTCTTTGTTGTGGGAGAGCTATTTTGGTGAAGCCCATTATTAGTTTGTTATTTTTCGAGTAGTTTCTTTGACAACTCATACAAATTTGTAGCATTACTCTACCCATTCAGCAGTATGGGAGGGTGTGGTGTTTATATTGCTTGTTCGGGTTTTGTGTCCTTGCTTTGTTACGTGTTGATATTTTTTCTTTGAGATTCGTGTCCTTACCTTGTTGCCTTGGCTTTTCTTGGATTGTGTCACTCCTATTTATTTGGAACTCTTGTCTTTTCCTTGTTTCCTTGGTTATTGTTTTTGGATCGTGGCACACCTTTTTATAGCAGTTGATCTTGCTTCTTCAGGTTTTGTGTTTTTGACTTCTTACATTGGCATTTCTTAGATCATGGCGCACCTATTTGTACAATTTGATAAAATTAAGTTTTGTTTTTTCTCACACTTTCGACATCACTCCATTGGTAGTCTCCTTGTATGGAGCTATTCTGGTGAAGCTCAGTGTCACTTGTTTTTTATTTTTTTGATCAAGCAATGGATTCAGACCACAGTGCACACCAAATTTCTTTAGTATTGTATGAGTATTTGGAACCAAGCTTCTTAGGATATTATGTAGCGGGATATTACTATCTCTACTTTGTTATGCAGTGGTGTCCTTTTTCCCTAGTTTTTGTATGTCGGTACCTTATAAAGCCTTGTTGTTGGGACCCATCTCTTTTCAATCTGCCTAAGTTATGCTTACAGGGGTGTTAGTGTAAGTTATTATTTATCCTTTTTTTTTTTTATTAGGATAATTATTGCACTTGTGTTATCCCTACACTTGTTGAGTTAGCTTGCTTAGGTGTACTAGTTATGTGGAGTTAGATTACTAGTTGTGTTGAGTTAGCTTCTCAGTGATGTGGAGTTAACTTACTAGTCATGTAGAGTTAACTTAACTACCAGTATAAGTTAGTGGAAGTTCTTCACCACTGATCTAGGTAGTAGTTGCACTTCTCTCATCCTATATGTACATCCTTCTTATTGAGTAAATTCAAGTCATTGTATTGTAATGTATTGAGCATTATGGATTATAATGGATTTCCGTATATGATATTATAGCTCTCTGTTTTGCAAGTTCAATGTGGTGTGTTATTATCATCTTATATCACAGCTTAAGAACAATCTTCTTATCATTCATTTTACGCACATAAGATGTGTCAGGAACGATTTTGTGAATAGAATCCTACCACACTGCGTCCACTAGTCAAAGAAAAATGGCATGCATGGAAAATAAATTTTACACATCTTTCACTCTAAAAAATGATTTTTTTGTTTGTAGCTTTGTACAAAGATTTGTACCTTTTGGAATTTATATTCATAAATTAAAGGAAAGCACTCCATATGTTGGTGGTTGATAAAGATGTGAATGAGCGTGACATAGCCACATCTTATCAAAAATATAGTATTTATTATGGTAAGTCTCATTTGCAACAGAGAGCGGTGTGCGACTTCACGGGAAAATGTCTTGTATTGGTGTTATTATAGAAAACAATATATGTCTGACAATTTATAGACATGGGTAAATTACCTCTGTCCCTTATCCTCTCTGGTTATATACCACATGTTTTGTACTATTTTTGACAACTTTTTGTTGTTGTTGGTGTGGACAACGAATCAAACCTATCATACAATATTTACGGATTTGATATAGTTGCGAATGAGCATGACGAAGTAACACCTTATCAAACAAATATTGTTTTTGAAATACATTCTTTGTTATGGTAAGTCTCATTTGCAGAAGAGAGTGGTGCATGACTTCATAGGAAAAGGTCTCCTAATGGCATCATTATAGAAAATAATTTATGTCCGGCCATTTGTAGAAACGGGTCATGTAGACACCAAAATTTGGTCACACTCCCCTTAGCCCCTGGTCGAATAGCCAACTTAAACATGTTCCTCTAACCATGACCCCTTTCACCCCACATTAATATTAATTTAATTACTTTAATTAAATTAATACCTATTCTCACAATATTTATTATTTAATTATCCTAATTAAACTAATTTCCACCTCACCTAGACACCTCACCATAGACCTATTCGTAGCATGTTTCCATAACTAACTAAGACTTATTCCCACTCACCTTAATGAGCTAAGATTTAGTTTAACCCTAAAAGCATTGTTATCCAAAATGAGCCCCCTGCTTATTTTGGCTAACTTGCCTTCATTTTTGCCTTCCTTGTGCTTCAACTTCAATTTTTACACATTTTAAGCACTCAAGGGTTTTCTGGAAATGGCTTCATCAGATAGGATTTTTCTTTCCCCTTTCTAGAAAGGTAACATTTTCCTCCTAACTCCAAATACTTTTGAAAGTTATGGCTCGATGAAGATTTTTGGGGAAAATTTCCCTTGACAGGCCTGCAGACAATAAAAATGTGCCACGTGGTAGAGGAGGTCGGGGGTGGGGTGACGGTTCAGAAAATTTTCCAAAGTGGTTGGCGGGGGCACAAAGACAAAATTTTTCCCGTAGGCCTGCGGAGGAGAAGGGAAATGGGTTGGCGGAGGCACGGGAAGAATTGGGAAATGTTTCCCTTTTGTTTAAGATGCCTAAAGGAAAATTTTGGTCCCAAGGCCTAAAGGAAAATTTTTGGTCACCAATCATTTAGAACCAACCAGAGGAGTCATACCCACAGAAGGATTTGGAGAAGGTCGCCAAAATTGAAGAATGTGCAAAGGGGAAATATTGAAGCGCATGCCTGCGGCCAATGTGAAGGTGCCACGTGTCCAGGAGTGGCGGAATTTTGCGAAGGCATGTCACTGTTTGGGAAAATTTTCCAAAGGAACCAAAAGGGGTAAAAGACAAGGATGAGCCCGCATTCTCATTGGCGAACCAAAAGCTGCCACGTGGTAGTGGAGCGGCAGAGCACAAACCTTTTTTGGGAAATTTTCCCAAGGAAAAAAATGGAAGGAAAAGCAAGGTTTGAGCCCGCGTTTCATCAGTGAATGGGAAGGTGACATGTGTCTTAGAGTGGCAGAGGCACGGAAGGTTTTCAGGAAAATTTTCCACAAGGGAAAACTTTAATGTTTGACCCTGCTGACCTAATTTTGACCCTATTTTTTGCCATTTTTGTCCTAAATATTCAGATGGCCATATATTTTGATCCAGAGCTCGGTTTTTTGCATTCTTGGTATCATTGGAAAGCTATTGAAATTATCTACACAATTGACTATTCAATTTTGATTTTTGGAGATTTTTGTGGGAGAAAAATGAAGAAATGTCTTTGGCATGGGAAAAAAATATAGAAATCGACCCCCAACCACCAAAATTGATGAAGTATGGTGCTCTGTTCCTTCTCCAGCATGGCCAAATGCATAGAAAAATGGATTTTTGAAGGTTACCCATTGCTGTTTTAATGAATCTTGTCAGTGGTTGGAGATCAAAAGATCATTTTCCCACATTTTTTTTCTTTTCTTCAATTCTGCTTCATGGTTAAAAGCCAGATTTGGCTCATTTTGTAATGTTGGATGTTCTTGCTTCTGCAAGCTCTTCTTTCTTCCTTAGCAGGTGGATTTGAAGGAGTTTCAGACCTCCCATGGAGATTGTAACACATTTTTTTGCCTCTTTGCTATTGCAATGTATTGTATCAAATCTGGGCATGATAATGTATGTTTTGTGATCAATTTTCAATCCTCTTATGCAGTTATTATTGTCTTTTGATCCTTCATTGCATTTCATTGTAATTTATCACTCCTTTGCATGTTTTTTTGCTTTTCCTTATTTTCAATATTCATGATTTGTGTCTATTGCATTTGCAAAGCAAGAGAGTTCACCTTGAAAGGTCACTCTCAATTTGGTGTATCACCTCTCATTTTGTTTTTAATTTTCACTAACAGTTTTGGCTTAGTTTTGTTTTTTGATATTTCCATGTTTCTCTCAACCATCTAGTCTCCTTTGGTAGTTTTAGAGTAGGAATTTATTTTCAATCATTTTTCATCCATTCTTATTTCCATCTCTTCCATCTTCTTTCATTCCATGAAGTTGTGCAATCATGACTTCATTTCCATCATGGAATTCACATTTACAACAGCAACAATGTTTCCCATCTCTAGACATGTTTTCTCAAATCCTTCAAATCAACATTTTGAACAAATTCAAAATCAGCATACATACCCATATAAGCAGTAGTACCAAAATCAGTTTGGCTATAGAACTTTCTAAGAGTCATTTAGAGGGTGCAAACAATGAAGACAATCAAATGGAAGATGTCTGATCATTGTGGAGAAGATCCAAAAGATGGAGGCAAAGATGGTGCAATCAAGAGAAATAGCTCAAATGAAGTGCTTTCAGAATTGGTTATGCAGGGCACCTTGTCCATGGGTTGGCCCTTTTCCTAAGAACTTAAGCCCTCAGGAGAAGTTAGACATCATGATGGAGATGTTTCCCCATCTTGCACAATGGACAGTGGAGATAGAGGCCTATAAATTTGGTGCTGAGAAACCTTGTCAATGGGTAAGTTCTACACCATCATCTGGTTTTTCTCCTTCCATTCCTCAAGCAACACCATCCCATTTTGAATGCCAAATTCCAAATCCAGCCCATATTGCCCCAAGTGTTGATTCAATTTCTCCATTCCCTAGTCTTCCACCTCATCTCAATTCTTCTATCATTTTCCCTTCCAAATAGCCATTCCCTCCAAAGAAACAAGAAGTTATACCTCCTCCACCACCACAAACAAATGCAAAATTGGTTGAACTCCAATCTTTTTCTCCTCTTGCCTTCCCAATTCCATGTGGGGAAGAAGAAATTGCAAAAATCAGTCATGAAGGACATCAAGAGGAAGAACCAAGCAAAGAAGGAATGATTAAGAGCTTAGTAAGCTTGGCTCTTAGATATGGGATTGAGAAAATTTGAAGCACAAAGGAGGTAAAGGTTGAAGAACAAGTGGTGGTTAGGACTGATTTTGTTGCAGAAGAAGAAGAACAAGAAAAGGAAGAATATTAGTCATCAATTTTCTCAAAATGTAGTGTCTATGTTGGCACTTTACTCGAAGGAAATTCTGATCCAATTCAAGTTGCACAATCAGCCATGGAAGAAGAAGATCTTGTAGTCCCAACTTGTCCTCTAGAGTAGTAGATTGAAGAGTTTGATTTGACAAAATTCATGCAAGAGGAAGAGTTTAATCAAGAGCCAGATGGTCTTCAAGAAGCAGAGGAAGATACTCCAAATCCAAAAGAAGAGGATCGCATTCTAGCTGTGGAGGAGGAAGAACAATCAACTCCAAGTCCCATTAAAGAGGAGCAACTAGAAGAAATCAAATCACAATTGGAACTAGATGGAGGCATTATTGAAGATTTTTTACTTTCATTTGAAGGGCCTGATTTGATTGATGAATCCATTATGGAGGTGACCAAGAACAAATTCAGAGGCACTGAATCATGAGCAGGTTGCACAAGAAACCTCATGTTTCTCTCCCACTTCATCTCTCCAAAAATCTAATTTTTGGGATGAGTTCAAGCTGACAAGCTTCATGTTTGAATATGAAGCTCCACATGGTGAAAAAAATACAGATTTGAAGGTCACCATACAAAAGGGAGAGACCTTGCTATAATAGGACATTGAAGAGTTTTATTTTCCATCAGACTTAGAAGAATGTTTGGATGAAGAGCCAGCTGAAATTACAACATTTTCTTCTTCACCATTCGTTCTCCAACAACAAGAACTTGCTGCCATGGAGAAGAGGATTCAAGAACAGCAGCCTGTAGTTTGCAACATGCCTCTTGAATCAAAGTTGGAAGAATTTGATCTTCCAAGAGCTACAATGGAGGAACTCTAGAACCAACAATGTATTACAGCAGGTTACAATAATGCAAAAGTAACTTCATTGGATGTTGTAATCAATAATGATGAGCTACATATTATAGAAGAGTTCCATACTGCCATGAAGGAAGGAAAAGAACACGAGGATTCCATCACCTCTTCCATATCATCCATCCAAGAAGGTCTACAAGAAGACTCCATTTTTGGAGTTGAAAATCAAAGCTATGGGCATATCAAATGGATCAGACCTTGCCCAATAAGGTATTTGGCTTCATTGGAGCCAAAGGAGAAGCCACAACCAGTCATGCTTGCTTCTAAGCATGAGGATGAGCTACAAAGTACCAAGGATCAGCTGTCATACCTCTTCAATCCAAATGCAGAGCAACTAAAAGAGGTATTGGATTTTCTTTCAGTTGACACCTTGCTGATTTGGGTAGAAGACCAGCTTCTTGTTGATTTTCCACTCATCCTAACAGCCATGATCAGCTCCAAATCAATTGCATGGCTGCCCATTTTGAAGAAAGGAAGCTACTTCTCCCAACCAGTTGTAGGGTTTTTTAGCTCACCTTTGCTTACAGTTAGAGTACAGTAGGTAGGTTTTCTTTCAGTAGAAGAAGTGCTTGTGCACACTCTACATGTTCCATTTGGAGCATGTATGATTTTCATTTTTGTACATAGTTTTTGTGGTGCTGGTTTTGCTCTTGCACAGTCCATTGCAATGGCATTTTGGTGAAAAAAACTCCAAGTCTAGTGGGTTTCCAAGTGGCTTAGAGGTCAAATTTTCATAGTTCAGATCAGAATTGTTTATCAAGCTTGACTCCATGCCCAATGGATGCTTCAAAGGCCACTGATCATTCATCTAGCAGGCAGATGACCCCTGAGAGTCGCCAAATTGTTATCCAAAATGAGCCCCTTGCTTATTTTGGCTAACTTGCCTTCATTCTTTCCTTCCTTGTGCTTCAACTTAAATTTTTACACATTTCAAGCACTCAAAGGATTCTAGAAATGACTTCATTAGATAGGATTTTTCTTCCTCTTTCCAGAAAGGTAAAATTTTCCTTCTAACTCCTTATACTTTTCAAGTTATGGCTCGGTGGAGTTTTTTGGGGAAAATTTCCCTTGGGAGGCCCGCGGCCGATGAGAATGATGCCATGTGGTGGTAGAGGTTGGGGCAGTGGAGTGGAGTTGGGAAATTTTCCAAAGTGGGTAAGGAGCAAAAAGGAAAAAATGGCCTGCAGGCTTGCGGAGGAGAAGGAAAAGAAATGACTTGAGGCCCGCCAAGCAAGGAGGATGTGACACGTGTCCAGTCAGAGGGGCAGAGAATTTTTTGGTTTTTCACCAAAATTGTACAGGCACAAGGGGAAATATTGAAGCGCATGCCCACGGCCAATGTGAAGGTGCCATGTGTCCAGGAGTGGTGGAATGGTGGAGGCACGGAGCTGTTTGGGAAAAAATTTCAAAGAACCAAAATGAGTAAAAGACAAGGATGAGCCTGCATTCCCATTGGTGAACTAGAAGCTGCCACGTGGCAGTGGAGTGGCGGAGTGCAGACCTTTTTTGGGAAATTTTCCCAAGGGAAAAAATTGAAGGAAAAGCGAGGTTTGAGCCCGTGTTTCATCAGCGAATGGGAAGGTGACACATGTCCTGGAGTGGCGAAGGTGTAGAGGTTTTCGGGAAAATTTTCCAAAAGGGAAAATTTTAAAGTTTGACCCCGCCGACCTAATTTTGACCCTGTTTTTGCCATTTTTTCCCTAAATCTTCAAAGGGCCATATCTTTTGATCCAGAGCTCAGTTTTTTACGTTCTTGGTGTCATTGGAAATTTGTTGAAATTATCTACACAATGGACTATTCAATTTTGATTTTTGGTTGATTTTTGTGGGAGCAAAATTAAGAAATGCCTCTGGCACGGGAAAAAATGTAGAACTGACCCCCAACCACCAAAATTGATGAAGTATAGCACTTGTTCCTTCTCCAGTATGGCCAAATGCATATAAAAATGGACTTTTGAGGTTGCCCTTATTGTTTTAATGAATTTTGTCAGTGGTTGGAGATAAAAAGATCATTTGCCCATGTTTTTTTCTTTCCCTTCATTCTGCTTCACCATTAAAATCCAGATTTGGCTCATTTTGTAATGTTGGATGTTCTTGCTTCTGCAAGCTCTTCTTTCTTCCTTAGCAGGTAGATTTGAAGAAGTTTGAGACCTCCCATGGAGATTGTAACATGTTTTTTTCCTCTTTGCTATTGCAGTGAATTGTATCAATTTTGGGCATGATAATGTATGTTTTTTGATCAATTTTCAATCCTCTCATGCAATTATTATTGTCTTCTAATCCTTCATTGAATTCTGGTAATTTGTGCATTTTTGTTGCTGCAATTTCATGATTTGTGTCTATTTTTGCAAAGCAAGGAGTTCAACACTCCTTTGGTGTATCACCTCTCTGTTGTTTTTTCTTAGTTTTGTTTCCCTTTTCCTTGTTTTCTCTCAAGCATGTCTCCTTGGTAGTTTTAGAGTAGGAATTTTGAATCAGAACCTCTGAAATAATTGCATTCATACACCTAGACAGAGGAGTAAGAACCAACTTTCTGTGGATATTTTTCTCATCTTGCAAGGTCCCACACCTTGGAGAAAACTCAATGTTGTGTATTCACACCAAATGAGTTTGCCTTAGAAAAGCATATCCATAGCTAATTTGGGGGTGCTATGAATTTGCACTAACAAGCACATTCCTATTATTCCTCTAACCAAATTCCCACTCATTAGAAGGGAAACTTCCATTTTTATCTGCAAGAATAGAACAAACTTGGACCAAGTGATTGCCAAGATCTACCATTTTTAGTAAACCTAGGGAATCCCACCTTAACCGACGCGGGTCGTCCCGAAACCAAAAATGGTCAATCAGGAACCATCGTCGGTTACTATTTATTCACTTTAGGAACCTTGTGGGAAGGGTTGGCACATTCTGGAATCAAGGAGAAGAGAAGAGAACTACATGGAAGCAGCACAAGAGCTTTTTGTACTTCTAGACATCCATAGCCAACACCAGAACATATCCAGAGGTATTGCACTCATAGTAACATTCCGGGAAGCACTTCCGCGATACCAAACATCATTCCTCTTATCAACCCTCATAACCATCTAGGCATTTGAACATGCACCATAGTAAGTATACTTTTAACTAACATCATCTATTTCTACTTTAATCTATTAATTTCTTCTACCTTTGTTATCAGTTTCCACTTGCACTCTCATTCCCCTACCATTTACATGCTTATAAACTCAACCATTCCTCCACCCACACCATTAAATCACCTATATTTGATTGTTACACATCTCTAAATATACCTAAGATTTCCACAGACCTCTCCACCCCCTTTTGTCTCTTCTTAACCTAAAATCAACCTCAACAACTAGATCTCATTAAGTTTCTTTCACCATGACCCTACCAATTCCGGTTACCCATGACCATCATCTGTCCCTTTTAAACCGTCATCGGTTATACTAGACCGACATCGGTCTCTGTGTTTAATACATTTTCTAATAACATAACCTAATAACATTCATCCAAGTGACCTAAGCAACCTAGAACCTGACCCTGACAAGTCCTAGTACCTTGACAATTACCTCTCCATTCAGATCTGATTATAGCCTAGCCTGTTATGATTAGATTTGCTTATTGTATTTGAATGAGATACCTAAATCATATCAACTACATTAGGAATTTGTTTATTTCTTGCATTAAGTTGTTTTAAACAGTGGATTAACATCCATCTAGGGAGTATCACACTTCCCGGATCTAGCACACACTAGGCATTCCACTGCCATATATTGTTTAACTCTTCTTTTGTGGTCTTGTTTTCTATTTCAGGTAGTTACTCCTAGCCAAAAGAATCTCTCACAGTCATCATCAAATCAAGAAGTTAGAATGCGCGCATCAACCTCCAACCGACAAATACAATAGGTATTCCTCCTTAGCCCATAACTCTATTTGTTTCGTCAAAACGTAAAGAAAATGGTGAAACATTTTGGCACACCCAATGGGACCCATCAGGGGTACTGTTGCATTTATTCATTCCTAGGTGAAAGTTGTGTGTTTGTTTCCCTTTAAAAATCTTACACATTAATTTTTCTTCTTTGGAATCATTCTTCCTCTCTTTATTGTCTAAAAGCAATTGTGTTTTTGGTGCTTTAAAAAGAACACATTCTTCTTTCTTTTCGCATTTCATTAGTGAAAGAGCATTCCTCTTCCTATTCATCACTGGCTACATTGAAAATAATATTAAGATTTGGGTTTTTAAAACACTTGCATTACATTCTGATTTTCTGAATTTTTAGTTCATATTAAAATTAAGGCAACCTATATGTTGAAAGTCATGCCCATCTGATGGTTGACACAATTGAACCGTAGAAAGTACTATCTTTCTTCTTCTACCAAACTGCACAAATATGAATATACACATTTTCTTAAATGACATCTTACTTGGGAATGTCTGTCAACAATCACATGATCATAGGATTGGCAGGTAATCCCCAACTGGTTATCTCTGTCCAGCACCCCATCAGAGAGATCCCCCTTGCCATAACATAACGTGAAACCTCACCTTCTAGGTCTCCTTCTTCATAGGATGCCTTCCCAACAAAAAATTCTATTCTGAATGCACATGGTCAGTTCTAAATAGTGTAAGCTAAACAAACATAAAGAAAAATAAATCACTCTTAGGATCGTGTTTTTCTTAGCTTTCCTCTTGGACTTGTGTTTTGAGGTGTGAGGCTATGATTCTACAGTTTTTCTTATTTTCTTACACACTCCACCATCATAGTTGGAGTATTTTGACTTTATCTGAGTGTGTCAGGGCCCCATCTTCCCATTCTTAGATTCCTGAGTTTAATTCTTCACATAATTTAATTCACAAGATCTATTTTTCTTCATTCTCTCAAAATTTCTCAGTAACCGGTGTTGGTCCAATGACCATTGTTGGTTTTCATCTGACCATCATCGGTTAACCATAACCAGTGTTGGCTTCTAGATTTCTAGGTATCTTTCCTAGAATAGTCTTCAATCACTCCTTCTATTTTGTTTTGGCCCTTCATATTGGCCCTCAGGTTGATATTTTTGTCATACACAGTTTCCCCATTACATTTCATCGGTCTTTTCTTTATGAAACTGGTGTTTTTCCACATTAACCGACATTAGTTTCTATGACCGACATCAGTTCTTCCTTAACCATCACTAATCAGCCTGACCATCGTTAGTGTCTGTGTTTGGTTTTCAAAATCCAAACCTTGACCGAATTCACCTTCCCAGCCTCATTTTTCTCTGTGCCTGCTATTTTCTATGTAATCTATAGAATACAGTCTTACCAAGTCAACACTTATTCATATGGTGTTAACTCGTAGCCAAACTAACACTCTTATATTCCACGACAACATTTAACCACTTCCACCTAGTCCCTCACCACCTTCTATAATGCCACCCATGGATCCAACTCTACCTACTGCCATTGCTACAGGTGACGAGGAGTTTGTACGAATCCTCAATCAGAATCCTATAGCCTTATAATTCTACCTTTCCCACTCATCCACTTGGGATTCCTCAGGTCAGTTGATATATGGCATGCCCGTATCCATCTCTCCTACCATTGTCCCCACTTCTACATCAGCCCTTGCTAGTTCAAAGTTAGCTTCACCTGATTTACCCCCAGTGGTTTCACAGCTCAGTCACACACCCATTATGACCACTGCATCTGCAACATCGGGCGTACCCATAGTATCGTTTGTTCCTTCATTGACCACCCAAAGCATAACCCCATCCATTCCCATTATCTCACATATACCAATTGTAACACAACCACCCATGGTGTTGGTGACCTCTACCCCATTCCAGAATCTTTTCCTCTACATCCCATAGTCTCTACCTCCAATTACTAGTAGAGTCACTTCGACTGCTCCACCCAAATATATATATTATCAACAACCCCCTATCTCATATGTTATTCATTATGGGTATATCCCCTCCATTTCGGTCCCGTGTTCTCAACCATCCTTTTCAACATCACCATACACTGGAATGCACCCCACATCAAATGTTTAGAACCACCCCTCTTACACCATAAGATGCACCCTTATATCCCAACCTACCAATGACCTCATCAAGTTAATGATGGAAAGGATGCAGACATTAGAAGCATTAGTTTCTGGCTCACACAATTCCCTCACCTACAATGAAATTTGTAATGAGCCCATTTATCCATCCATTGCTATTCACCCATACCCTGTACATTGGGAAATGCCAAAATTCAATTGCTTCAATAGTAAATAAGACCCTCAACAACATTTTTGGTCCTTCAAACATGGGTGTTACCTAATTTCCCATGATGACACTTTAGTCCTACATAACCTTCTCGATGTCCTTGACAGGACCTGCATTAGACTGGTACAGTGGGCTACCAATACATTCCATCTACTCATTTAATCAAGTAGCCCAAGCCTTTTTAGACCACTTCTCAATCAACATTTTCAAGAAAGTCACCATGACTAATCTCTATTCCACTCGACAGTACGACAACGAGTCTATCATTGACTTTATCGCTCGTTGGCGTAGCCTAATTAACCAGCTCACATTTCAATTACCTCAAACTGAGCTCATAGAGTTTTTTACTTAGTCTTGCACTAAACACATTTCACCAACCTTTTAGGTGTCGACCTTCCACACCTTTGACAAGGCATTCAACATGGCACGAAAATTAGAGATTCATGCTATCGAAGAGAAGAAAATTCAGCTACGTAACAAAAACACCGCATTCAAATCGAATGATTCTTCATCATCTTTGAAACCCCAAAACAACTATTCAAAATCTAAAGGATCTTCCAATGTTGTGGTTCTCAAGGCTAGACCCTCTCACCCATCAAACCAAGTCAAACCTTCTTCCAATCTCTCTCCTGTCCAAACTTTCCAATTCATAAGAGAACAGTGAAAGTACACCCCAATAGGGGAATCATATTCTTTTGGTTTTGAAAAAATTATTAAGGCTGGTGCCATTACCCTTCCACCTATAAAACCACACACTGGTTTTGACCTTGATCACCCCACACCCATGTGGTATAAAGAACATGAATTTTGCAACTATCATCGTGTCAAAGGTCATAGTGATGGTAACTACATCACCTTCAAGAATATCATCCAAGAAATGTTAGACAATGGAGATCCAGTATTGGATAACCCAAGTGCACCATCCAACCAAAACCTACATATCTTCAAAAAACCATTCCCTATTCATGCCCCATCTTCCAACCAAATTGGTGATGCTTTAACAAATGATAGTAATATCTGTGAGGTCCACGCTATTTTCGATGACATACCAGTTACTCTCGGATCGCTCCTTGTCTCTTCTATAGAGGAAATCCTATCATGAAACTCCCCTACCTACACAGGAACCTATTTCATCTACTCCTTCACCCACAGAGGAACCCCCTTAATTTTCTCCTTCACCTGTGAAAGATCCCATAATTAGCACTCCGCCTCTTGCCTCTGATATTACTGAGCACTCGCGAGTAGCACCTCTCTTACCAATAGGGGACACATGTCCACTCCCTACACAATTACAAAGAGAGTTTACCTCATCTTTTCCATTATCTCCTTTACCCATAGAGGATCCTGTAGAAACTCCATTTCCTTTAGGTGACCATTCTCCAGCAGCCTTCCAAGATTCTGCTAATCTTCTCTTTGTCTCTCTTACCCACAGAGTCTGAAGCTAACCATTTCCATGTTTCTCAAACACATTTTAAGGGGATTGCTACTCCATCCACATCATCCCCACTTACAACAGTACCTTTTTCACACCTGGCTGACCTTTTGGATTATGTTGATAGATCCTTGCTTTGGGGACGTCTTCTATTTCTTACTTTAACCCAAATACATTCGTCGTTCACCGACACCTCCATAATCTATCCAAAAGTATTTCAAGTGACCAAACCAAACACAACCATGACTATTGGAACACCTTCCATGTCATTTCCCACAACTTAACACACACCTCTTCCCACAACCCAATACACACCTATACCTAAACACCTACCCACGCCTATATCATCTCCCTTATCTACACCCATCACTACCTTAGGGGTCATACCGACATCGAGCCTTACTCATCCACCTGTCAAATTAGATTTATCCACATCTTCTCAAACCAACACTAAACTCATTCCTACCCCTAAAAGGAAGACCTAACCTTCTAGGCCTCATACACCAACCTCACCTACCACACTGTTGTCACCTTCACCCCTTACGTCCATCCTAGGACCTCACCCCTCAACCCTAGCCAAGTAACCTTCTTCCACCGGTAAACCAAGAACACAAAAACCCACCTCCTCATCACGACCCTCTAATATACCCAAGCGATTCACATAACCCCCCGCCATTACCCATGACCTTCTTACCACCCATACCACCACTACCTTCCATAACTTCTTCACTACCCATGACACTCTCCTCTCTTCCACTCACACCTTCCACGCGATCTCTACAAAAAATCATTATTGCACTTCAATTATCCCCATGGGTAACTCACCCCCTTCAACCATCTGCTTTTCCTTCTACATCTTGCCACACCCTTTGTCACCTTTACCTAAGAAGGTGTAATTTTTTTAAGCTAATAATCCTCTAATGCCCTCCAATAAGGTAGTCAAACCAACCAAACCTTCCATTGCCAGTTCTCTTCTACCCCACATTTACCCAAATAGATAACCCAAAGACCTAAAATGGCACCACTCCAGATACCAAAATAGTGGACCAACCCATTCCCTCTCCTGTATAAGCCTCTTCCTTCACAATCAGTGACACCTTTGTACCCAAACCCACACTCACCTCCCATTGTGATCCGTTAGTGGAGTCCTACGCCACTATTTTAACCAATCTCCTCAAAACCTCTATCATCACATTACCACCTCTTAGACCTTATGACCCGCTCCAACCCAAACCAAAAGGGTTTGATGAAACTAAAATTTGCACCTACCATCGTATGACAGGACATGATGTAGAGAATTGTAAGGCTTTAAAAACTACTCTTTTCTAATTATGTCCTCTTGAAGAAAATTTTGACGACGACGATCTTCTTGATGAGGACCCCATTCTACCTTCTCCAATCTCCCCAAATCTTCTTCCATTACCTACTCAGTGACCAATATTTCCACCCCCATAACATATTCTCCCACCTCTAAAATTTGAAAATCAACATGGTCTGTATTAGAGAATTAGCCAAACTACCACCCAAATGTCAATGTTCCCTACTCATTTCACAAGGCTCTTATCTGCCACTAGGATTTTCCCCTCATATCGTTATACCTTTCATGACACACCCTCTCTATACACCCACCCTCAAATTAACATGATCCTTATTGTCACCCACACCCAGAATGACAAAGGTAAGGAAAAGGTAACTAGTCCATCAACCAACCCTGTACCCAACATACCATCTACACCCACACCCAAAGTCACCATTCGAGGTCCCGCATATCCTATTTCTGATGGGGTCACACATCACACAATGCTCAAAAAACTACACCAATCCTCCCTCAAAATGTCTTTATATGACCTCATCCAAACCTCTGAGTCACATCATCAAGCCCTCATGGAGGTCCTTCAATATATTCAGGTTTTACCAAATGACCCCACACCCACCCATAGCCTACATCATTACCCCTCATTGTGTAGCATCTCTCACTAAGTTTTTTCCTTCTTCTACACCTCCACCTACTTGCCAAGTAGCCTCCCTCAACTTTTTAGATGAAGAGATTACTCCCTTCCAGTATGATGATCCCTATCCTACTCTTTTCGTCTCCATCTATATCGATAATATACACATACGATGCGTTATGATCGATGGTGGTGCTAGTATTAACATCATCTCCTCCCATGCGTACAACTAAATGTGCATACCTGCCAATTGCATGCATGATAACCTAGTTATGTTGTGCTCCTTCAATGATGCCATGACCTCTACCCTGGGTACCACCGTTCTCCATGTCCGTGTAGGTCCCCACACTATCCCAGAACTATTCTATATCCTAGAAGGGGAGTTCCAGTATAATCTGTTGCTTGGCTGACCTTAGATCTGCACCATAGGTTGTGTCCCTTCAAATTTACACCACTGCCTCAATTTTGAACACGAAGGACATAACTACACCATCTCAGCCAACCCATCACCTTTTAATACCTATAACATGCTATACCAGCCCAACGATGTACTTGTACCATTTAAGGAATCTATCACTACCCCCACTTCACCTTCACTAACAAGCCCATCCACTAAGTATACTATCACCTCTCGCACATCTAACCCTGTTATTCCTACCACCACCGCAACCTCTATAGTTGACTCAGCTTCTTCCCAATCATCTAGCTAGTCATCTATCCCCGCTACCTACATATCGACTACTGATCCCTTAGAAGGTTATTTTCAATGCCTCACTCTGAGGGAGTACCACCTATACAATATCGACACGTTCCTTACTCTGCAAGAGTATGGGAACCTGAGTCAGAACCCTAGTTATGACTATCGCATAGGTGATGTTTTTCCTTATGGTCCTCCCCACCTTTGCACTAATATAACATGTGTGGGACTTGATATTGTCACTAATAAACCTGAATATCCATCCCAAACATGACCATTTTCATCTGACTTACACTCCCTTACTAACCACCGCTTCGCTCACACTTTCCTTCACCATTGAGCATGGATAGGCTTTGGCTTCGGTTTTTATGAACATGGCTGCCATACTGTCATTTTCTGTACCACCCATAAACACAATGACTATAGTGGCATTGGATTTTCCACACCACCTCCCAAGAAGGCCCACGTCGACCTCATTGAGGAAGACAAACCATCTCCACTCCATTCACCAACATCACCATCTTCACCCATGGAGTCCATAGATCCCGAATTTATTCCTCCTAATTTTATTTTTTTTCATAAACACAATTTATCTAGGACCTCTAGCCTATCAACATGATGGTGAGGCTCCCTCTTCTCTCTCATTCCTGTATCCTGACATGATCGATGATGATACACCTTTTATTAATGTTGTTCAATGTCAAGATGATGAGTCCATCCTCACCTACCTGGGTGCGGAAGATTCTTATATTCATCGATCATTACCTTATGAGATGCAAACCATGTTGAATGAATTGACCATTAAAATCAACATTAACACTCAGGATGACCCGCACATTCTAAAGATAGGCCAATATTTAGATCCTACTGAGAAGGAAGCTTTCGCCTCTTTCCTTCGGGACCATAGCAATAATTTTTCTTGGTCCTATACCGATATGCATCGCATTGACCCAAAAATCATGGTCCACAATATCATAACCATTCTTGATGCCAAACCCATAAAAAAAAATCTGTGGAAACTACATCCTTGCATTGCTCTTCTGGTCAAAGAAGAGCTTAAATGCCTTCTCTCAGTTTCCTTCATCCTACCCATTGATTAACCCCAATGGATTTCTAACATCATTCATGTCACAAAGGTGATAGTGTGACTCTGCATTTGCATGAACTTTCGTGATCTCAACCTATATTTTCCCAAAGATGATTTTCCCCTACTACGAATTAAACAACTAGTTGATCTCACCGTTAGCCATGAAATGCTATCACTCATAAATGGTTTCTTAGGTTATAATCAAATATTACTTGCTCTAGAAGATCAACACAAGACTACCTTCATCACTCCTTGGGGGACCTTATGCTATTGAGTCATGCCTTTTGGCCTTAAAAATACCGGTGCTACTTACTAGCCAGCCATGACTTACATCTTCCATGACATCACACATCGCATATTGGAAGATTGCGTATATGATCTTCTTGCTGAATCCAAACATCTAACTGAGAACTTGATTGTCCTTAAGGTCATATTTGACCACCTCATCAAGTATTGTGTCCATCTTCAACCAAATAAATGTGTCTTTGCGGTACTTTCAGGAAAACTCCTTAGTTTCATCATTTCTTTGCATGGCATAGAAGTCGATCCTGCTAAAGTAAAGGTTATTCTAGAAATGCCTCCACCTACTAATCTCCATCAACTTCGAATCCCACAAGACAAGTTGCAATTCATTCATCATTTTATCATGTAGCTTTCTAACCAATGTTAACCATTCCATCATCTTATCAAGAAGGACGTTTCATTCAAATGGGATGATGAATGCTACAGAACCTTTGAAGCCTTAAGAAAATCCCTTCATCAACGACCAGTGCTCATTCCTCCTAAGGATGACCACCCCTTTTACCTATATATTTCTGCCATTGACCATTCTTTAGGTGCCATGCTCACTCATCATGATGAGAAACACAGAGAGAAAGCAGTTTATTACATAAGTCATACCCTTATAGAATATAATACTAGATATACCCAGGCTGAAAAACTCTGCTTAGCCTTTTTTTTTTTCTCCACCAAACTCCACCATTATCTACTCAACCATTAAACCTTCATTATTACTAATAATGACACCTTATACTATATGTGCGTCAAACCCTATCAACATTAATGTGCCACACGTTGTCTTATGAATCTTTCCGACCTCGACCTTGAATTTATTCATCAAAAGGCCATCAAGGGCAAAGCTATCATTGACCAACTAGAAAATGCACCCCTTTCCGAGAATTGACCCTCTAACTTTGATTTCCTAAACAAATCCATAACTACCCTCTCCTTAGACAAACCCGCTTACCAAATGAAATTCTTCTTCGATGGCTCCAAGTGTCAGCGTGGGGTTGGGGCTGGTGTTATCCTCATTCCTCTTGATGGTGAACCTATTCCTTTGTCTTTCAAGCTCGATTTTTATTATACAAAAAATATTTTCAAATACGAAGCACTCATATTAGGTCTCCATGCTGCTTATGCCTTATATTTTAAGTCAATCAATATCTTTGGTGATTCCCAGTTGGTCGTAAACCAAGTCAATAGTATATACCAATGTCATAATGAGATACTTCAAAAGTATAAGCATCACGTAGATATACTTCTGACCACCTTTGACCATTACAAACTTTAAACCACCCCATGTTCTACCAATAAGTTTATAGATACCATGGCCTTCTTGGCTTCTCAAATACCCGCTTCGCCTGCCGAATCTAAAATCTGTCATAATATAAAGACTATAATCAACCTATTAATTACCTCATGAGGTTTACTCCGTCAGAACCGTTGCACTTGACCCTCATGACCTTTAGTACAAGTAATTTTCAGACTATCTTTCCCTTTCCATTTACCCACTAATCTCACTCATAATGGAAAATGTGTCTTTCTTAAAATTGTCTCTCATTATGTCATCATGTGTGGTCTCCTTTATAAGCACGGCTTCGATGGTATTTTCTTATGATGCCTTACAAGTTCTGAAATTCCCTACACCATCAAGGAAGTTCACGATGGAATTTTTGGAGGCCACTTTAGTGGTTTAGTTGTCGTAAAACGCATTCTTCTCCTTGGCTATTATTGGCCAACCCTAAACTGTGACTATTGTGATTATGTCAAATGTTGTGTAAAATGATAGCAACATGCTAATCTTCATCACACACCTAGTCATGCCTTACAGGTAGCACGAGACCTTTGGCCCTTTTCTTAATTGGTCTTGGATCTTGTCGGTGAGATCAATCCCCATTCTTCACAACGCCATCAATGGATCATAACTACAACTAAATATTACATTAAATGGGTAGAATCCATCCCCCTCATTTCTACAAAAGCTGAGAAAATATGTGAATTCATCAACCATCACATCATTTGTTGCTTTGGTGTTCCTCACTGCCTCATCACAGATAACAGAAAGAAATTCAAAAACAAAACCCTATGAAATATTTTCAACACTTTTTTCATTCAACTTAGCTTCTCGTCACCTTATTACCCACAAGAAAATGGCCAAGAAGAATTAACCGATAAAACCTTGAAAAAAAATCTTATGAAAGTAGTTAACGATACTGGGAAGGATTGGCATACAAACATTCATTTTTCCTTGTGGGCTTACCACACTAGTATTCACACTTCGGCTATAACCACACCTTTCTCTCTGGTCTATGGTACTAAGGCAGTCTTTCCTCTAGAAGTCCAGACTCCATCTCTCTGAATCTCACTATAAGTCATGCTCAATGACGATGACTTTCACCAAGATAATTTTGCGCAACTTGAGTTATTAGAGGAAAGTTATCTCAATACTCTTAACCATCTCCAAATCTACCGAAAACATATCAAACGTGCCTACAAAAAATGTGTCCACAAACAAAATTTTCAGGTTGGCGACATTTTCTTGAAATAAAATCAACATGTAACCAAAGAAGAAAAAAGTAAACAGGGAAACTTTTCTCCTAATTGGCTTGGACCATATATCGTGACTCACACCTACGGATCAGCTGCTTATCTTTTATCTTCACTCGTAGGTAAACCTAAACATGAGTCCTTCAATCCCTTGCATCTTCAACAATTATATTATTGACGTCAAGTCCTATATCACTTTCTACCCGTTTCATGCTTGTCCCTTGAGCGTCGTTTACACCTCTTATTTCCCATTTTCCCTAATGACTAAACAAGAATCATGTGATTACCTGTCACCTTTCAGCCTTATCTTCAATATGAGTACCACGGATCTACTCATGGCATGATTCTCATGGATACTTTTTGTCTTTTCCAAAGATGGAATCCTATGTTCATTCATCACTTGATACTCCTCCATCATCGTTTCCCTCTGAATGCTCTAGTTTTTCCTCCTACACCAACGACCCAAATTTTTTCTATAGTCTTGTCCATGATTTAAAAGTCTAAAAATAAACTTCCAAATGGGATTCAACTCCTTGAGTCAAACTTCTAGTAAAAAAGATGACTCCCTCAAAAAGGACATCTATCTCTCTCTGATTCGCCACTATAAATAGACTGTTCCCTCGAAGGATAGCTATACAAAGCTCGTCATACTACATATAGTCTAAGAAAAGACTATTCTTGCAAAAATAAAATAAATTATTATGAAGCTTCCCACATCGATCAACTTCACGAAGACCTCAAGGAGATAATATACTCATCCTATATAGACTTCCCACATTGATTAGTCTATCAAAGTCACAAAGAAAAAGCAAAAAAATATCAATTTCTTTGTCATGGACTTGTCCATATTGAATCTTGGGTCTCTTGCCACGTGGGCAATCCGTTTTGTACCATGTTACATTCCACCAACAATTTTTACATTTTTACCTTTTTCACCCTCATTTCCTACCAACTCAAGGGACTTTCCACAAATGCAACATTTTGTGATTAAGTAACTTCCTTCACCCTTCGAATAATCGATCATGCAATACCTTTAGGGTCTTACGTTCATAAGCCTTTCTGTGGTATAGTCCACCCTTTATGATCCTTATTAATTTGGTGGTAAAATTCATAATCCTTTCTCTGGTATAGTTCACCTTACCCAAACCTAACCTAAATCCCTTCCCAGCCGTATTTACCCTACCCATGACCTCTCTCATCCTTCATTACATCAATTTTAACCCCAAATTATAATTATCACCCCTACCCGACCATTCATACCCATATCCCCATTTTCCCACAACAAATATGAAGAAAGGATGAGATCTTACCTCGTCTCAGTGTTGTCAGTGTGGTGGCATGACTAGCCGCTACGCTGGTGGCCCACCCGACCCCTCTCCCGCTTCTACCATCACCAAATAGTCACCTTACCTCCACCCACTCAAATTCTCCACACCGATCTTGTGGACCCATCTACCTAGCTCCTCTCACCAACCGGATCTCTCCACCTCAGATGGGTACAGTCCCTCATAATTTCCTCTTGAAAAGGTACAAAATTTTTGGTGTTCTATCATTTTCACAAAATCCAAGCAATACAAATGAATCTGTATTATACAGATTTTTCCTTTTAAATACCCAAATCAACATGACCGACTTCGTTCAAGTCTACCAAACCGACATCAGTCACTCCATAACTAGCATCGGTTACCTCTCATTCCCCTTGTCCCCTCTTTTACCCATTTTGATCCCAACATTATCCTTTCCCACCACCTTGTGACCTTACCCACATTTATTGCCACCTACCTACCAACCCACATTACCTATACCTATCCTTAATTACATTTAGGGACCTGTTATTTTACCTATACCTCGGCCCTAACCATGCCGTGACCTATATTCCTGGACCCGACACACTGTTAGATACCTTTGCACCCATGTGCTCGTTATACCTTGTGGCGTTGCTACCTGTGTTGTTTTTCCTAATGACCTTACCTTATCTATTGTTGTGCCATTTAACCTGACCCAACCTTTAGTGTACCAGAACATACCTAAACATTCATGCACCTACCCTATGTTGTGTTTCCACACCATATCCTCTACCTTGGATACTAGAATCAATTCAACCTAGTTGTGATAAACCTATCGACCTTAGATGAATTATAGTTTGTAAGCTCTTCCAACTTGTATCGTGTCACAGTTTATAACATGTGCGTGCGTTTGACTGCCACTACCTTTGAACCTGGTCCATTTACTTTTTTTCCTACTTTGACCCTTACCCCTGTACCCCATATGCTCACAGCTACACTCAGGCCCACTTACCTTCATTTTTGTCACATCCATCTTTTTATCAAACCACTCATCAATTTTGTATTACACCTAATCAGTTCTTGGTTTGAGGGGGATCACCTTCACCCACACATGGGACACCCACATCTTTTTTTTACCAGCGTCGCTAAAAAAAACAAGCTACGCGAAACAAAGGGGCAAATGTAGACACCCAAATTTGGTCACACTCCCCTTAGCCCCTGGTTGAATAGCCAACTTAAACTTGTTCCTCTAACCATGTCCCCTTTCACCCCACATTAATATTAATTGAATTACTTCAATTAAATTAATACCTATTCTCACATTATTTATTATTTAATTATCCTAATTAAACTAATTTCCACCTCACATAGACACCTCACCATAGACCTATTCATAACATGTTTCCATAACTAAGTAAGACTTGGTCCCACTCACCTTAATGAGCTAAGATTTAGTTTAACCCTAAAATCACATGCCTATTATTCCTCTAACCACATTCCCTCTCATTAGAACCGAAACTTATGTTTTGATCCGTGAGAATAAAAAAAACTTGGCCCAAGTGATTACCAAGATCTACTATTTTTAGTAAACGTAGGGAATCTTGCCTTAACTTACATCGGTCATCCTAAAACTGATGCTGGTCAATCAGGAACCATCGTCGGTTACCATTTATTCACTTTAGGAACCTTGTGGGAAGGGTTGACACATTTTGGAATCGGGGAGAAGAGAAGAGAGCTGCATGCAAGTAGGACCAGAGCCTTTTCATACTTCAAGACATCCATAGCGAGCACCAGGACAGATCTATAGGTATTACACTCATGGTAACATTCTGGGAAGCATTGTCACGGTATCAAACATCATTCCTTTGATCAACCATCATCACCATCCAACCATTTGAACCTGCACCATAGTAAGTATAGTTTTAACCAACATCATCTATTTCTACTTTAGTTTATTAAGTTCTTCTACCATTGTTATCAGTTTCCACTTGCACTCTCATTGCCCTACCATTTACATGCTTATAAAATCAACCATTCCTCCACCCACACCATTAAATCACCTATATCTGACTGTTACACATCTTTGAATATACCTAAGATTCCCACAGACCTCTCCACCCCCCTTTTGTCTCTACTTAACCTCAAATCAACCTCGACAACCAGATCTCATTACTTTTCTTTCTCCACGACCCTACCGACATCGGTTACCCATGACCATCATCAACCCCTTTTAAACCGTCATCGGTTATACTAGACCGACATTGGTCTCTATGTTTAATACCTTTGCTAATAACAGAACCTATGAACCTTCATCCAAGTGACGTAAGCAACCTAAAACCTAACCCAGACCAATCCTAGTACCTTGAAAATTACCCATCCATTCATATCTGATTATATCCTAGCCTATTATGATTAGATTTTCTTATTGTATTTGAATGAGATACCTAAATCATATCAACTACAGTAGGAAATTGTTTATTTATCGCATTAAGTTGTTTTAAACAGTGGATTGACAGCCATCTAGGAAGTATCACACTTCCCCGATCTAGCACGCGCTAGGCACTCCACTGCCATATATTGTTTAACTCTTCTTTTTTGGTCTTGTTTTCTATTTCAGGTAGTTCCTCCTAGCCAAAAGGAAGCTCTCACAGTGAGCATCGGATCGAGAAGTCAAAACGTGCATATTAACCTCCAACCGACCAATACAACAAGTATTCCTCCTCAGCCCATAACTCTATTTGTTTCGTCAAAAACGTAAAGAAAATGGTAAAACAGGTCAATTACCTCCCTCCTTTATCCTCTCTAGTAACGACCACATGTTTTATACTATTGTTGAAAAATTTGTGTTATTATTGGTGTGGATGACGACTCACCTCCTGTCGTAGAATATTTACGAATGTGATAATTTAGCCTATTAGAACGAAACATTTTCCTTCCTCTTTTTATTATTTGGAGATGGGCTTTGGCATAAATAAGAAAGAACATACATTCTAGATGATAGAAACAAAAGTTTCAAATTGGATTGTTAAAGGATAGATGCCCTTGACAAGGAATATTAATAAATGAAGAAGGTTTCCTCCCATATTAGTGTAAGGGTTTGAAAAAATGGCATTTCTTTTTAAAAACCATATAAAATAACAAAAAGAAAATTTGGGTGTTAGAGAAGAGTTTGTTTAATACCATATTGTGTAGAATGGGAAAACATATGGTAAAATGCAATGACCAGGTTTGAAATGAGAATGGATAATCCCTTGACATTTGACCTGAGATGATGCACACCCTATGTGCATAATTTGGTATGGTGATTTATAGTGTCATCATATTTGGAGTCACACCATGTCTTGCGAATCTGTGTCGCACAACCAAATGTAGCAACATTACTGACGACAAAGTTTCTGAGCCCACTCTCAAAGAGGCCCTTCACATTTTATATAGTGTTGCTTACTACAAGTTCCACCAGATCTACATGTCCCTATACAATATAATAAATTATTCACATATAAAGAAGTTCATATTTTCGTGGGAGATAGAGTTGTGAATGATCCTGAAAAAGCCACATATTGTTTATAACTTTGCATTGCTACTGATGTGGAAAATGACTCCCATCATGTCGTAGAAAATTTATGGATGCAATGATATGACCTATGACGACGAGTCGCTAAGAGAGGTGATTCGTACAACCAAAACTTCCAAAACATTCAAATCTAACAGCGCAAAGAATTGAAGATCCATGAAAAAAATGAAATTAAAAATCCATATAAATTTTTTAAATTTATTTTGTCAAAACTAAAGATTTTTTCCTTTAGGGAGATTTGGAGGTTTGAACCATGCCGTGAAAAACGTAACCTTCATCTCCAGCTGTAGATTCAGATTGCTTGGGATTTAAAGGCATACGATTGCTACATATAGTAGCCGAGGCCGTATAATGTGAAAGATTTTCCATGTTGACGTAAATCCTTCTGTAGTAGGCCTAACTCCGAGGGGCTTAACACCTCTGTCCAGATATGTTCTTGAGTTGTGGCCATTGTAACCACAACAAGATCTCCTTCTAATCATATTTTTCTTCGCCAGTTTTGGCGAATCTGATATGCTCTTCAAACCCTACCTAATTGTATCTACATACGAGAAAAAAATCTAATAAAGCACTTTACAATTAAAAAATTTCTTATTTCTTTGAATTTTTGGATCTGCTCGGAAGGGATAAGAGAATCGGAAATGTGACCTCAAGTAATCTGCTGATCATTCAACAATTTCCTGTTAATTTTCTGATTTCTATGCTTGACCAAATGGTCTGTTGTCGTTTTAGGAGAGGATTAGTGCATTATGAAGCTCTTTGTCCCATTTTTTATATAATTTTACTAGTATGGCACGGAATTGGTCGAAATTCGGGGCATTTTGAAGATCTTCAAGTAAGAATTACGTTAAGGAATGGTTTGCACATAATTGGCAAAGAAAATCTGAAGGTTACTGGAAAAAATATAATGACATACGGAGGAGAAAGTTGAGAAATCTTCTCTACTATGTTCCCATATTTTGATTCCATACGTTCTGCTGGCTAGACTCCTGCCATATTTTGCATTCTCCGAGGAAGCTACTCTACTATGTTCTGAGTATTATTCCATGAACACCTTCATCACAATTAAAACACCTATGTAAATATAACCATAGTTGAAGGAATTGATTAAATTATTAAGGTTTGGGCTACAGTGTCTCTTTGTAGGTGTATATTATCATAATACCCATCTTAGTAAAAAAAAATGTTACATTGCATCAATGATTGTGGTAATTAAAATTACCTTTCTCTTCTTCTTTGTTAATCTAGGAATTGATTTCACAAGGTACTAAATCAATTAGTGTGCTTCGAGATACATCTAAAAAAAATTAGATTTTAAGGGTTAGAAACTTATAAATGTCTACTTCTATAAATATTGTTACAATATAGATGAAGTTCCTTACAATGTATTTTTCATCTAAATCCTAGATATATTCTTCCGTATAAAGGATTCATGCTCAGATTTAGTGCTCTTCGATTGTCGAGTTTTTTTACGATCTCCACGATCAACCCAAATGACACATGTCCATCAAGATAAATATATTCAATATCTATCATAAACAAAAAGTTTAATGCAGAAATATTTCATTCCAATTTAGTGCGACTTAGATCAATGGTTATATCATTAAAGAGATTTCCTACTTCAAAAGCATTGATGTCCATAAGGTATTTTTTATCCATGTAAAATAATACCTTATAATAAATATTGACGGGCATTCATGTGAATAATACATGTAAGATCTAGCCTATAAATTGGAGAAAGGAAGGTATTATTTATGTTGGATGGTCATCGGCTTCCCCTCGTAGCCTATAAATGTCACTCACTCTCTAAACCTGTTCACCACAAATTTGATAACTACCTCCCTCTCGCCTTCCATTTTATAGCTTGTGGATTTACAAGTCAAAGGTGTGATATAGTTTTTACTTTTCTTGAAAATATATCTTCTAAGAAGCACTAATATATTATATGTATTAAAGTGCTTAATAACTCGACCCACTAGAAGAGTCTTGTAAGGGCTTTCAACCAAGAAGAAATGAAGGGGTAAAATCTGCAAGATTTTTTCTCCTTGGTCAAAAGAAAAATGGGGGGAGTGGATTTTTAAAAAAAATTTGAAGCTTTTTATTGGGGGTGTCTATTATTTGGTAATGTATTTTATATTCAAATAGTAATTTAGTGTCATTTCTTATGTCAAAAATTCAAAAATTGAGAGTTATTGTTTTTTATGTGCATTAAGGAGGTTAGTTTGAGTAGAGGCATGAAGCATAAGCATAACGTTGAGTAAAAGAAGCATTAAACTCGCCATGTTCAGAAGTTTGATTTTATGATGAAAAAATTCTTCTAGTTCAAACAAGAAGTTTTCAGCCGGAATGCATGTTGGATCCGCCTTCACCAAAACTGTTGTCAACACTATCATATAGAATGCCACTCTTAATCTGTTATCTATCATCTGCAACCATAAAAATATCATAATATTAATCATTACGTTTTCAGTAATTAGTCATAGGTAAAATTTCCATACTTTTCCGGTCAAATTGTTGGTCCAACGATCGACTCAAATAAGACCTCCACAATTTTTTCCATGGCAGAAACTTGAAAGATGATTCATAGAAAACGAAATTAACAAATGACAGAGTTTCCTTTTATCCTGCAGAAAACATAAATGATGGGAATCTAAAAACACCTGTGACTCAATGTTAGGGACATCCAAGAGGAAGGAATAAGAAAATAGCAAACGAAACAAAAAAGGCAGTAGATGGCAGTAAATGGGACCAAACAGAGGCCGTGCCCAATCAATAGGAAAGGTCAGGTAAGCACGCGAACATGGGAAATTGGAAGCCAAGTTGCTTATATAAATAATGAATGAGCGCCAATGCTTGCATTAAATTTCATCTAATCTAAAGATGAAATCCGCACTTGCAACCCTTGTTTCATTTCACTCATCAACCGGTCTAGGGTCCGAACTGCAGTCGAGCGGAGAAGAGAAAACAAATGATGAATATGTTGGGGTTTCGAACACTAAGGTGGCCTAACAAGAAGAAAAAAGAATATTGAAGAAACCCTAAATTATTGGTTTCTTCTAAAAACTTGTAAGGAAACAATTACACCATATATGCTGTAATGGTATTGTTGGTGTGTGTTATTTTCCACATTATTAGGTGAGTCATCTCAATTAGGTGAGATCGTAGGTCCATGTGTCATTTAGGGGTCATCATGAGATTCTCTTACATGTCAATGCGTCATATGCGTCATTGAGAGTTACACTTCTATTTTGGGAATGTAACTCCCCCTCTCTACTCGAGTTGTTATGATTGCAGCACTGGGGGTTACTCAACACCTCCTATATGTACACCCCATTTGATCTATGAGATAAAGGAGAGTTTTATGGCTTAACCAAGTTCTGCCCGTGTTTCAAATCTTTGCATGCACATTCAGTTGATGCTCGCTCCTCCCAAGATCTCTTCACACTGTCGTTCGCACGTCCGTTGATGTGCACGTTGTCCCTCATGATCCTCGCTTGCGGGTTTTAAACCATCTTTCATGGTATCAGAGCTGATCTTGTGGATCTGTGCACTCATCGGCATTTCTGTGCGTGTTTTCTGGCTTCCGACGTGATATTCAAATTCTCGTACATGTGTTGTAATAGCGATTTCGATCGTGCTCTACTTGCATTGATTTCGGGCATTTTCATACCTCCGTTCGGGTTGTTCGTGGTTTGGTTTTCGGGTGTTCGTGGCTTCGTTTTTGGGGTTTAACGGTTTTGTATCCTTGCATGCAGTTTTGGAGCGTTTAAAGTTTCAGATCTGAGCTCTAGAAGTGCTGGTTTTATTGGGTTTATAGTGGTGAGAGGTGCTCCTGTGTTCATCCTTGACCTGTGTGTTTTGATGCATAGCTTTGGGTTTAAGTTTCAATCTTCGACCGATCGATTGCTTTCATCTCCCTTCGCTGGCACTTGGAGTGCTTTGTGTATGGTGCTTTCTACACGTTCCACATCATTTGTGCATGGTCCCCGACTCCTGGCATCACTGCTGCTCTCCCCAACATCCACTACCTTCCACCAGCGTCCTTTTGCATTGGAAAAATGTTTTCTTTGAATTCTTTATCACTGGTTCGCTATTGTTTCGTGGTTGTTGGTTGCTGGTTCACCCACACATCAAAACATTTTCTGCTGTAATGTGTTCAACGTTTCCCTGCTCTATTCAAACCAACCTGTGTTTTCACCTCTCCAGCGTAGCTCCTGGCATGACCTCTCCAACGGCTCCCTCAACCTCGGCTCTCCTTTTTCCCGTAAGTGTCAATTTTTTGGTTCAGGCCTTCCTGTCAAATCCACTCCGGCACATAGCTCTTCTAGGTCGTTTCAACCTAGCTCAATGGTTGCATCTTGGCTCCTAGCCAACACGTGGATTTGCTTCATCACGTCTCTGCCTTGAGCTCTGTCTGACGGTTTCTACAACCATTTCACTACTGTGCAGACCTGCGAGGCATTAACGTGTTTGACGGTTTCCCCTACACTTTCCGCTGTTCACACAACATGTGGAACCACCTCTAACACGTGGCTTGACTACAGATTGGTCCACATAGGCCCTTGACTCCCTTTTAAACTTGTTTGGCGGTTAAAAAAAACCTCTTTTTTAATGTTTTGAGGTTAAAGAAATTCCATTATGGCATTGTACTAAATTTTTAGGTTGTATTTTGCGTGGTTGAATGTCCTTCCTTCGCGTGTCGAAGATGAAGGGCGAGGTTCAGGGTTGGCAGGAGGCTAATCCCCCCTTGCAAGAAAAAAAAACCCTTGCTAAAATTTGATTCCGTTTCCAATGAGTAGTCACATGATATCCTTTGCACCCATTTCAAGCATTTTTTTAATGCGTTTGCAACATTTATTTGTATTTTCCATCAGTTGCGGGAATCGTATTTATGCTATAACTTTTGACTCGCTGTTCATTTTTTATCGCTTCCTTGGTCAAAGTTGCATGATTTTCCACACATTACGTGATGAAATTGTCAGTTTTGTAAATGCACTACTTTATAAAGTGCTGCATTCTGGTGGGGTTGACTAGTACTCTTGGGCTTTCACACACAGACGCATTATTGGCCGAGTCCAATGTCTTGCTTTTGTGCATCTTGCACTTTTGATTATGCATCATGGAGAGTTCTCTTTCCAGACTTGAGCGTCATAGGATCACTTTATAGCCTCCGCCACTTCTCACTGAGAGAGGGAACTATTCAGCTTGGCGTGCTTCCATAGAACGTTACTTCGCCCATGAGGGTCTTTTACCCTTCTTGCTTGGGCCAGTTCCTGCACCCGCTGATCATCGTCATTTAAAGGACTTTCTTGACACTTGCGACCATGTCTTTGGCGACATGATGATGCATGTCTCTAGATCTCTCTAGTTTCACGTTGCAGACTCAGATCCACCCCATCGTGTCTGGAGCATTCTTTAGTCCCTCTATGGAGACCCTTCACATACTGCAGTCGTTGGTGCTGCTGTTGATTCAATCATCTCCTCCATTTCTTCGTGTGATGACAGTTCCACTGACATAGACTCGCTTGGTTCTACTTCTGATGACGAGGATTGTGCATCCAGTTCTGATGTCGAGAGTACTACAGAGGACTCTTCTCCTCTTTCTCTCACTATTCTAGAGAGTGTTTTCACCCCTCCCATCTCATCAGATATCCAACAGTCTCCTATTCAGTCTCATACAGTCATCACACCCGCCTATTTTCCACCTTCAGTGTGTGAGGCCCCTTTCACTCCTCTACCTTCATTGGATGACTCATACCTATCTGACATTTCTCTTCTATTTGTTGAGCCCCCTCATTGGGATGATTATCTGCCTGACCTTAGTCGCCTTTTCACAGAGTCTACTTGTGATGCACTACAGGTCCCTCATCTATCTATAGGTATTTCAGAGGAGTTCATCATCTCTATTGTTGGGAGTGCCCCTTCCAGGAATCATGTCACTTCCACATTTCTAGAGACCTTCATTGATCCACTCTCAGCTGTGGATCCCTTTTCTGTTGTGGAGGATGTTTTGTTCCCTTCACATCACCTGGACATCCTTTCTACGGGTGTTCCTCTTTTTCACTCTGATAATTCTACGCACGTGGCATTAACTTCAGTTCCTTTGCACTCACTTGCTAGACTCAGAGTTCTTCATGCTACTGCCTTCAGTTTCCTTCGTGGAGTGGGAAAACTTCCAGCACGTCATTTTTGTCCTTCCCAAGGGCAGGCACACAGTTCGTTGCAAGTGGCTCTTCTTTATTCTAGAGGCAGAGGATCTTGTCATCGGCATTCTTTTGGGAGACCTCCTAGAGCTGTAGAGTTCATATCCGTCCATGGCATCTTCTACATTCCTCTCATCTCCCTCTTCTTCTCTCTTCTTCTTCTTTCCGAGAGATTGCCTCTTTGTACATGGGTACCTTTTCAGGCTCATCTAGAGATGGGACCCATATTTGGCATCTTTCTTAGATTAGAGAGTGTGTTTTGTTCTCTTTGTGGTGGATGTTTTTCCCACTGGGTTTTCCTTCACTGCTTGGGACCTTTTTCTTGTGCATGGGTACCTCATCAGGCTTTGTTTCAGGACCCATTTCTCATTTTTGACTTACCGCCTCATCGTAAGTTACAATGAAGCGGGGGTGTCAGCGTGTGTTATTTTCCACATCATTAGGTGAGTCATCTCACTTAGGTGAGATCGTAGGTCCATGTGTCATTTAGGGGTCATCATGAGATTCTCTTACACATCAGTGCGTCAGTGCATCATATGCGTCATTGGGAGTTACACTTCTATTCTAGGACTGTAACTCCCCATCTCTACTCGAGTTGTCATGATTGCAGCACTGGGGGTTACTCAACACCTCCTATATGTACACCCCATTTGATCTATGGGATATAGGAGAGTTTTATGGCTTAACCAGGTTCTGCCCATGTTTCAAATCTTTGCATGCACATTCAGTTGATGCTCGCTCCTCCCGAGATCTCTTCATGCTACAGTTCACATGTCCGTTGATGTGCACGTCGTCCCTCATGATCCTCGCTTGCGGGTTTTAAACTCTCTTTCAGGTATCAAAAATTTGCGTACAGTACATCAACTTAACCTTCCATATCTATGCATACACTAAGATGGTGTAAAACAGGGACAAAATCCTGAAATATTTTATTAATCATCTAAATCAATTTACAATAGATGTGATGCAATATTTATACATATCAGACAACAATATACTAACAAAGAATGATGTTACATAGGTGCAACAATAATACTGATTACATAAGCTTCCAAAAGAATATCCAGGAAGCATAACCAGATTAAATACAAACAAGTATAACAACCATATAGTTGCAGCAATAATGCAACAAATAAATAATACAAAAATAATATGGTTATTAAATATATAACCATATAATAAATAATGTCATATACCTGATTAAAATGAAAAATTATTATATATCCTAACATTCCCCCCGTTAATTTTGCATTCCCTTAAGGGATGAGGAGAGGAACTCTCTGAACAACTCAAACTTTTCATGTGCAAGTGACTTTGTGAAAATATCTCCTCTTTGTTCAGCCGTTGGAAAAAACTAAAGTTGTATATTGTGCTTCAAGACATGCTCACATATGAAATGTACATGTACCTCAATGTGTTTTGTTCTTTCATGAAAAACTAGATTGCAAACAAGTTTGAGAACACCTTCATTGTCAACATACAAGGTAGTTGGTTTGTCCTGTGGTATTCCAAGCCCTTCAAGTGTGCGACGTAGCCATATCACTTCACAGACAACTTCACCCGCAGAATGATACTTGGATTCTATGGAAGAACAAGAAACAAAATGTCGTTTCTTGCTTCTCTATGATATTGGTCTAGATCCCATAAAGAACAAAAACCCTGAAGTGGACGTTGTGTCATCAATGTTGCCTGCATGATCTAAATTTGAATATCCTGACAAGAACAAAATATCATTCTTCTTGTATTCTACACCAAGTTCCTCTGTTTCCTTGAGATATATTAAGATGCGCCTTGCTTCCTTCCAATGAAAAACTTTGGGTTCCTGCATGAACCTAGAGAGATAGCTCACTGCAAAGATGATATCTGATCTAGTGTAGGTCAAGTAAATGAGACTCCTAATCAACTACCGGTAGAGAGTGACATTTACTGTAGGATATGGATCTCAATGAGATGAATGCATTCTTTTCTCCACAGGTGTAGCAATCGGTGTGCAATCCATCATCCTAAATTTCTTGAGCGTCATCTTGGTATATTTCACCTGAGAAACAAATATGTGATTCTCCTTTTTCCATACTTCCAATCCAAGACAATAGTCTATCAACTTGAGATTTTTCATGTCGAACGATCATTTAAGAAATTTCTTCATTACATTGATCATCCTCACTGAACTTTCAGTGATGACTAGATCGTCGACATAAACGAAGAAAATCACAATCTCCCCCCTTGATTTTTGAAATAAAGATTGGGATTATATGGATTTGTAACAAATCCATGATGTACGAGATGCTCATCAATTTTGATGTACCATGCCGAGGGTGCCTGTTTGAGACCATATAAAGATTTCCTGAGTTAGAATACCTTTGCTTCTTGACCAGGTACAATATAACCCTCAGATTGAGTCATATAGACTTCTTCTTGTAAATATCCTTTCAGGAAGGAAATTTTTACGTCCATCTAATGGACTTTCCAACCAAACTATACAGCTAGAGCAAAGATCATCCTGATCGTTTTGATATTAGTTATGGGAGAATACCCCTTTGCTACTAGTATCAATTTATACTTGTCTACTGTCCCATCTACTTTGTACTTTGTTTTAAATATCCATCTGCATCCAATTGGTTTCTTACCTAGTGGAATATCGACAAGTTGCCAAGTTTTTTTTTTCATTACTGAGTTATATTTAGGATCCATGAAATATTTCCAAGCTTTTTATTGTAGGGCTTCCTAGACTATAGAGGGCTCATCAAATTTAATAACTCTACTCATTAAAGTAAAGTTCACTTCTTCTCTTGCTTTGTTGTGAGTATGTGGTCCAATGGTGGATGTATCCGATGGAACATCCATTCTTTCATCTCTTAACATGCTAGTATACCACTTAGGCATACGCTAAACTGCTCTTGTGGGTCATAGTTCTATCACATCATCACCATCATCACTTTCATCATCAGCAGGAACAATAGCTTTAGTTTTACAACTGGTGAAAAATCTACATCAGCTTAATCTGGAGGAGGAGACTCTACTTCCTTCTTCTCAAAGAACTCAACATTTTTGCTGGTGTAGACTTTCCTGGTCTTCATATCCATTAATATGTACCCAAGAGTTTCTTCATTGTACCCAATGAAGATGAGTTTTTGTGATTTCATATGAAATTTATTTCTATTCTGATTGGGTATATGCATACTTGCTTTACACCCAAACACTCTGAGGTGTGTAACAGATGGATTCCTTTTTTCCCATGCTTTTTGTGGCATTACTCCGTCAAGAGAAACTATGGGAACTTTATTCAATAAATACATTGTTTTCTTTCCTCCTTCCCAGAATGTCCTCACTAGTGTAGACACCAAAATTGGGTCACAATCCCCTTGGTCGCCCTTCGAATAACCAACTTAAACACATTCACCTAACCATGACCCTTATACCCCACATTAATATTAATTTAATTATTTACAATTAAATTAATATCCATCCTCACCCCATTTATTAATTTAATTTAGTTACTTTAATTAAATGGATGCACACCTCACCTAGACACCTCACCATAGACCTATTCATAGCATGTTTCCATAAATGAATAAGACTTAGTTCAACCCTAAAAATCAATGCCTATTATTCCTCTAACCACCTTCCTGCTGATAAAAATATAACATCCATTCTGATCCGTGAATAAATGGACAGACTTGGCCCAAATGATGGAAAGATCTGCCATTTTTAGAAAACCTAGGGAATCTCTCCTTAAACAACGCTGGTCCTACCAAAACTAACGCCGGTCAACCTGAAACCGTCATCAGTTACAACTTATTTACTTTGGTAACCTTGTTGGAGAGGTTGGCCAGATTTTTTAATTTGGGAGCAAAAGGATATCTGCATGCAAGTAAGAACCGGAGATATTTTACACATCCAAGTAGCCATAGCCAACATCAAGACAGATCCAGAGGTATCACTCTCATGGTAGCATTCCAAAAAGCACCATTGCAGCACCAAGCTCCATCCCACCGTTCAATCATCACCACCACCTAGCCATTGGACCTGCAACATCAGTAAGTACGTTTATCACCTATGTTATTTCATCCTTGTCCTATTTAAAGGTTGTTGTCATCTATGTTATCATTTTCTACTTGCATTCCCTTTTCACCACTATTCCTCTTTCTGTAAACTCAACTATTCCTCCACCCACACCATGAAACCACCTATACCTGAATTATACATATCTCTGACTGTTCCTAATAACCCCATATACCTCGTCATTCCCTCTGTCACCTTCTCCTAACCTCAGCTCAAACCCCACAATAAGATCTTATTGAGTTTTATCAGCCCACCTCTACTGATGCCAGTTACCCATAACCGTCATCAGTTCTTGCTAACCATGATAGGTCATACCCGACAGATGCTGGTCTATGTGTCTTCCAACACTGTGTAAAACAACAACCAACCTACCTACCAAAACAACCCAAACACCTTACCCAACCCTACTAAGACCCTATTTGTGACCTGTAAACCACCTGAACAACCTGCAGCCTGACCTGAAGACCTTGACACGCATAGTTTTTAGTATTGAATTGGATTAATGCTAATAGTGACATGAGGTACCCAAATCTGAATACTAGCACTAGATTCATTTATGTATGTATTTTAGTTATTTTATAAAAATAGTGGATTGACAACCCTCTAGGAAGTATCACACCTCCCAGATCTAGCACATGCTAGGCAGTCCAGTATCATATAGTATTTAACTCTTCTTTTGTGGTCTTGTTTTCTATTTCAAGTAGTTCCTCCTAGCCAAAAGGAAGCTCTCACAGTCAACATCAAATCGAGAAGTCAAAACATACGCACAACCTCTAAACTAACCATTGCAACCGGTATTCCTCCTCAGCCCATAACATTATCTATTTTTTCATATTCAAAATGTAAAGAAAATGATGAAACATTTTGGCATGCCCGGTGGGACCCTTATTTGTGGGTTCCCTTTATTTTCATATAGGTTGCATCTTGTGTGTTTCCTTTTTAAATCGTTATTCACTAAATCTTCTTCTCTCGTAATCCTCTTTTTATTTCTAATTGCTCTAAATGAAACGTTTCTTTTGGTGTGTTTAAAAGTAATCATTCTTCTTACTTTTTGCATTTAGTGAAAGAGCACCCTCTCTCTTATTCATCATTTTTCTTCATCGAACATCACACTTTGATTTGGGTTTTAAAACAATCGCATTACATTTCTTGTATGTTACATTTAGCTCACAATAAAGCTGAGGGCAACCTATATGCTGGAAGTCATGCCCAGCTGATGGTTGACATAAAAGAATCATAGAAAGCACATTCTCTCTCTCTCTCTCTCTCTTGCCAAATTACATAAAAATTTAAATATACACACCTTCTTAAACGAAATCTTACCTAAGAATGCCTGTCAACAATCACACAATTAGAGGATTGACAGGTAATCCCCAGCTGGTTATATCTATCCAGTACCCATCAGAGGAAGGACTGCCCCCGCTATAACATAACCTGAAACCTCACCTTCTAGATCTACTTATTTGTAAGATTCCTTCCCAACCAAATATTCAGTTCTAAATACATACAGTCAGTTCTAAATAGTGTAAGCTGAAAAAACATAAAGAAAAATCACTCTTAGGATCGTATTTTTCTTAGCTTTCTTCTTGTCTTGCGTTTTGAGGTGTGAAGCTACGATTCTACATTTTTATTTTTTTTCCTTGCACACTCCACCATCATAGTTGGGAGCATTATGACTTTATCTGAGTGTGTCAGGGTCCCATCTTCTCATTCTCATATTCCTGAGTTTGATTTTTCACCTAATTTAATTCACAAAACCTAGTTTTCTTCATTCTCTCTAAATTTCACAATAACCGGTGTCAGTCTAGCTGACCATCATCGGCTAACCATAACCGGTGACGGATTTTGGATTTCTAGGTATTTTTCCTAGGAAAGTCTTCATTCACTCATTCTGTTCTAATTTTTGGCCCTCAGGGCACCAAGATATTTTCCTCCTGTTGGTACTACTATCATACAAAACTACTTCCTTGCACATTCATTAGTCCTGGTTCACTTTTTGAAATTGGTGTTTTTCCACATTAACCGGCACAAGTTTCTGTAACCGACATCGGTTCTTCCTTAACCATCATCGATCAGCCTGACCATCATCGGTGTCTATGTTTTGTTTTCAAAATCCAAACCTTGACTGAATTCACCTTCCCAGCCTCATTTTTCTCTGTTCCTGCTATTTTCTATGTAATCTATAGAATACAGTCTTACTAGGTCAACACTTATTCACATGGTGTTAACTCGTAGCCAAAATAACGCTCTTATATTACAAAACAACATTTAACCACTCCCACCTAGTCCCTCACCACCTTCTATCTTGTCACACATGGATCCAAATCCACCTACCACCATTGCTACAAGCGACAAGGAGTTTGCATGACTCCTCGATTAGAATCCCACAGCCTTACATTTCTATCTTCCCCACTCATCCACTCGGGATTCCTCAAGCCAGTTGATATATGGCATGCCCATATCCATCTCTCCTACCCTTGTCCCCACTTCTGCATCAGCTCCTACTAGTTTAGAATTACCCTTACCTTCTTTTCCCCCAGTGATTTCGCAGTTAGGCCCCACACCCACTATGATTGTGGTATTTGCAACATCTGTCGTACCTATAGTATCAGTTGTTCCTTCATCGACCACCCAGAGCATAACCCCATCCATGCCCATTATCTCACATATACCAATTGCAACACAAACACCCATTATGTCAGTAACCCCTACCCCATTCCATAATCTTTTCCTCTATATCCTGCAATCACTGCCCCTAATCACTACTAGAGTCACTTCGACTAGCCCACCTACATATATGTATTATAAACAACCCCTAGCTTGTCCATCATTCATTTCGGGTATATTCCCTCCATGTATGTCCCCCATTCTCAACCTTCCTATTCTGTATCACCATACACTAGAATGCCACCCACATCACATGTTCAGCACCAACCCTCTTACACCATAGGATTCTATCATAACCTACTAATGACCTCATCAATTTAATGATGGAAAAGATGTAGACATTGGAAGAATCAATTTCTGGCTCACGCAATTCCCTCATCTATGATGAAATCTATAATGATCCCATTCATCCATTCATTCATATTTGTCTATACCCTGTACATTGGGAAATGCTAAAATTCAACCACATCAAGAATAAAGAAGACCCGCAGCAACATTTGTGGTCCTTCAAACATGGGTGTTACCCAATTGCCCATGATGACGCTTTACTCCTACAAACCTTCCTGATGTCGCTGACATTACCTACATTATATTGGTACAGTGGGCTACCTAGACATTCAATCTATTCATTTAATCAAGTAGCCCAAGCCTTCTTAGATCACATCTCAATCAACATTATCAAGAAATTCACCATGATTGATCTCTATTCCACTTGACGGTATGATGAGGAGTCTATCACTTACTTTGTCGCTCGTTGGTGCAACCTAATTAACCAGCTCACATTCCAATTACCTCAAACTAATCTCATATAGATGTTTACTCAAGATTTTCCTAGACACATTTCACCAACCCTGCAAGTGCATATTTTCCGCATCTTTGACGAGGCATTCACCATAGCACGAAAATTGGCGATTTGTGCTATTGAAGAGAAGAGAATTCAGCTATGTAAAAAAAACACCACGTTCAAATCAAATGATGCTTCCTCATCTTTGAAACCCTAGAACAACTATTCAAAATCCAAAGGATCTTCCAATGCCATAGTTTTCAAGGCTAGACCCTCACACCCATCAAACCAAGCCAAACCTTTTTCTATTCTCTCTCCCATCCAAACTTTCCAGTTCATACGAGAATAATGAAAGTACACCCCAATAGGGGAACCATATTATTCTATTTTGGAAAATGGTATTAAGGCTGGTGTCATTACCCTTCCACCTATGAAACCACACACTGGTTTTGACCCTAATCGCCCCACGCCCGCGAGGTATAAAGAACACGACTTTTGCAACTATCATCATGTCAAAGATCATATCGACAGTAAATGCATCACCTTCAAGAATATTTTCCAAGAAAGGTTAGACAACGGAAATCTAGACTTGGATAACCCAAATGCAGCAGCCAACCAAAATCTACATATCTTAAAAAAACCATTCCCTAATCATGCCCCATCTTCCAATCAAACTGGTGACACTTCAACCAATGATAGAAATGTCTGTGAGGTCCACACTATTTTTGATGACATACCAATTATTCCATGTTCCTTCCATAGATGAAATCCTAGCCCAAGATCCCCTACCTACATAGGAACCTATTTTATCTACTCCTCCACCCACAGAGGAACCCCCTTCATATTCTCCTTCACCCATGAAAGATCCCATAATTAGCACTCTGCCTCTTACCTCTCAAATTACTAAGCAATCATGAGTAGCACCTCTCCTACCAATAGGGGACACATGTCCACTCCCTACACAATTGCAAGGACAATTTACCTCATCTTGTCCATCATCTCCTTTACCCATAGAGGATCCTATAAAAACACCATTTTCGTTAGGTGACCATTCTCCATCGGACGTCCAAGATCCTGCTGATTTACTTTTAGCTCTCTTACCGATAGAGTCTGAAGCTAACCATTTCCCTATTTCTCAAACACATTTTATCGAGATTGATACTCAATCCACATCAGCCCCTCTTACAGCAGTACCATTTTCACACTTGGCTGATCGCCTGGATTATGTTGATAGAGCCTTATTTTGGGGGCATCTTCTACTTCTTGCTTCAACCTAAATGTAACTATCACTCACTGAAACCTCCACAATCTATCCAAAAGTGTTTCAAGCAACCAAAAAAAATAAAACCATGTCTATTGGAATACCTTCTATGTCATTAACCATAACCCAACACAAACCTATACCCTAACACCTACCCACGCCTATCTCCCTCACCTAAACCCATCACTACCTTAGGGGTCATGCCGACATCAAACCTTATTCATCCAACCATCAAATTAGATATATCCACATCTTCCCAAACCAACACTAAACTCATTCCTACACCTAAAAGGAAGACCCAACCTTGTAGGCCTCATACACCAACCTCACCTACCACACCGTTGTCACGTTCACCCCTTCCGTCCATCCTAGGACCTCACCTCTCAAACCTAGCCAAACAACCTTCTTCCACTGGTAAACCAAGAATGCAGTAGCTCATCTCCTCATCATGGCCCTCTAATATACCCAAGTGATCCACACAACCCTCGCCGTCACCTGTGACCTTCTTACCACCCATACCATCACTACCTTCCATAACTTCTTCACTACCCATGACACTCTCCTCTCTTCCACTCACACCTTCTATCTAACCTCTACTAACCAGCTCCACCGCAAGTCAATTGCCCCCATGGGTAACCCATCCTCTTTCACCATCTTCTTTTCCTTATACATCTCGTACTCCTGTGTCACCTTTACCCAAGAAGGTGCAACCCAAAGCTAAGAATCCTCTACCCTCCAATAAGTTAGTCAAACCAACCAAACCTTCCATCACCAGCTCTTCTACCCCACCTTTACCCAAACAGATGCCCGTAAGACCTAAGACCACTCCACATACCAAACTAGTGGACCAACCCATTCCCCCTCCTATAAAGCCTCTTCCTTCACAATCAACCACACCTATACCCAAACCCACACTCACCTCCCATTACGATCCGTTTGCAGGGTTTTACGCCAATATTTTAACCAATCTCTTAAATACTTCCGTCATCACATTACCACCGCTTTGACCTTATGATCCTCTCAAACCCAAACCAAAAGAGTTTGATGAAACCAAGATTTGTGCCTATCATCATGTGCTAAGACATGATGTTGAAAATTGTAAGACCTTGAAGACCATTCTTATCCAATGTTTTCCTCCTGAGCATAATTTCGACAATGACGACCTTCTCGATGAGGACCATGCTCCACCTTGACCTATCACCACACATCATCATCCTTTAATGATTCAGAAACCAATATCTTCACCCCCACAAACCTTTTATCCAATCCAGAAATTTGAAATCAACATGATCCACATTGTCACCCGCGCTCAGAAAGACAAAGGTAAAGAAAAGGAAGCTATCCCATCAACCAACCTTGTACCAAACATACCATCTATACCCATACCCAAATTCACCATTCGAGGTCCCATGTATCCTATTTGTGATGGGGTCACACATCACACAATGCTAAAATAATTGCACCAATCCTCCCTCAAAATGTCTTTATATGACCTCGTCCAAACCTCTGAGTCACATTGTCAAGCCCTTATGGAGGTCCTTCAATCTATCGAGGTTTTACCAAATGACCCCACACCCATAGCCTCCATCATTACCCCTCATCATGTAGCCTCTCTCACTAATTTTTCACCTTCCTCTACACCTCCACCTACTCTCCAAGTAGACGCCCTCAAGTTTTTGGATGAAGAGATCGCTCTCTTCCATTCTGATGACCCCGATCCCACACTTTTCATCTATGTCTATTTCGATAATATATGCATACGACGCGTTATGATTGATGATGGTGCTAGTATTAACATCATATCCTCCCATGTATACACCTAAATGCGCATACCTACCAATTGCATGTATGGTAACCCAGTTATGCTGCACTCCTTCAATGACGCCATGACCTCTACCCTAGGTACCTTCATTATCCATGTCTACGTAGGTCCCCACACTGTCTCGTAACTATTCTATGTCCTAGAAAGGGAGTTCCAGTATAATTTATTGCTTGACCGACCTTAGATCCATGCCATGGGTTGTGTCCCTTTGAATTTACACCGCTACCTCAAATTTGAACATGAAAGACATAAATACACCATCCCGGCCGACCCATAGCTTTTCAAGACCTATAACATTCTATACCGGCCCAATGATGTGCTTGTCACCCTAACCTATCAACATGATGGTAAGGCTCCCTCTTCTCTTCCATTCCTATACCCTGACATGATCGATGATGATACACCTTCTATTAATTATGTTCAATGTCAGGACAATGAGTCCATCCTCACCTACCTTGGTGCGGAAGATTCTTATATTCACTAGTCATTACCTTCTGAGACACAAACCCTGTTGAGTGAATCAACCATTGAAATCAACATTGGCACTCAGGATGACCCACACATTCTAAATATAGGCCGATCTTTAGATGTTACTGAGTAAGAAGCTTTTAACTCTTTCCATCAAGACGAGAGCAACTCTTTTTCCTGGTCCTATGCCGATATGCCTGGTATTGACCCAAAAATCATGGTCCACAATATTGTAACCATTCTTGATGCCAAACCCATCAAATAAATACTATGGAAAATGCATCCTCACATTTCTCTTCTGGTCAAAGAAGAGCTTCAGTGCCTTCTTTCAGTTTCCTTCATCCTGCCCATAGACAATTCCTAATGTATTTCCAACATTGTTCCTATCACAAAGGCAACAGGGGGACTCCACATTTGCACGGACTTCTGTGAGCTCAACCTAGCTTGTCCCAAAGATGATTTTCCCCTACCAGGCATTGACCAACTAGTTGATCTCATTGTCGGCCATGAAATTCTATCTCTCATGGATAGTTTCTCGGGTTACAATCAAATATTACTTACTCCATAAGATAAACAAAAAACTACCTTAATCACTCCTTGGGGGACCTTCTGCTACTGAGTCATGCCTTTTATCCTTAAAACAATATTGCTACATATCAAAAAACCATGAATTACATCTTCCATGACATCATGCATCGCATATTAGAAGATTACATAGATGATCTTATTTCCAAATCCAAACATCGAGTCGCACACCTGATTGTCCTTAAGGTCATCTTTGACTACCTCATCAAGTATTGTGTTCATCTTCAACAAAAGAAGTGCGTCTTTATGGTACTTTCAAGAAAACACCTTAGTTTCATCATTTCTTTGCATGGCATAGAAGTCAATCATGCTACAGTAAATTCTATTCTAGAAATGCCTCTACCTACTAATCTCCATCAAATTCAAAGCCTACAAGGTAAGTTGCAATCCATTTGTCATTTTATCTCAAAGTTTCCGACCACTTTCAACCATTCCATCATCTTCTCAAGAAGGACATTTCATTAAAATGGGATGTTGAATGCCATAAAGAATTTGAAGCCTTAAAACAATACCTTCTTCTACCACTAGTGCTCATTCCTCCTAAGGATGACCAACCCTTTGACCTATATATTTCCACTGCTGACCATAGTTTAAGTGCCATGCTCGCTCATCACAATGAGCAACATAGAGAGAAAGTGGTTTATTACATAATCCATACCCTTCTGAACTATGAAACTAGATACACCCACACCGAAAAACTCTTCTTAGCCTTAGTTTTAGTCCCCACAAAACTCTGCCATTACCTCCTCAAAGAAAAAATCTTTGTTATTACCAATACTAACCCCTTAGACTATATGTATGCCAAACCCTACCAAAATCAACGTGCTGCATGGTGGCTTATGCTTCTTATTGACCACAACCTCAAATTCATTCATCAAAAGTCCATCAAGAATCCATAACTACCCTCTCCTTAGAAAAACCCGCTTACCAAATGAAACTCTTCTTCAATGGCTCCAAGTGTCAGTGTGGAGGTGGGGCTTATGTTATCCTCATTACTCTTGAGGGTGAACCTATTCCTTTATCTTTTAAATTAGATTTTTATTCTATAAACAATATCGTTGAATACGAAGCACTCGTTTTGGGTCTCCAGGCTACTTATGCCCTGGATGTTAAGTCAATCAATATCTTTAGTGATTCCCAGCTGGTCGTAAACCAAGTCAATGGTATCTACCAATGTCGTAATGAGATACTTAAAAAGTATAAGCATCACATAGACATAATTTTGACCACCTTTGACTGTTACAAACTTCAAACGACCCAACGTTATACTAATAAGTTTGGGGATACCATGTCTTGCTTGGCTTATCAGATACCCGCTTTTCCTGCCAACTCTAAAATCTTTGTCACAATAAAAAGGCTACAATCACCCTCTCATTTACCTCATGAGGTATACTCTATTAGAACCGTTACACTTGACCCATGTGACCTTTGGTATAAGCAGTTTATAGACTATCTTTCCCTTTCCATTCTACCTATTGATCTCACTCGTAATGGACAACGTACCTTTCTTAAAAGTGTTTCTCATTATGGCATCATGTGTGGTCTCCTTTATAAGCACAATTTCGACGGTATTCTCTTATGATGCTTTACAGGTTCTGAAATTCCCTACACCATCAAAGAAGTTCATGATGGAATTTTTGGAGGTCACTTTAGTGGTTTAGCTATCGCAAAACACATTCTTTACCTTGGCTATTATTGGCCAACCCTAAAATACAATTGTTGACTATGTCAAACATTCTATGAAATTCCAATAACATGCTAATCTTCATCACACACTTAGTCATGCCTTGTAGGTCGCACGAGACCTTTGGCATTTATCTCAATGGGGCTTGGATCTTGTTAGTGAGATCAATCCCCATTCTTCAAAACTCCATCAATGGATCATAACTACTAATAAATATTACACTAAATGGGTAGAATCCATCCCCATCATTTCTACAAAAGCCAAGAAAATATGTGAATTTATCAACCATCACATCATTTGTCACTTTAGTGTTCCTCATCACCTCATCACTGATAACATAAAGTAATTCAAAAAAAAAAAACCTATGTAAGCTATGTGATGCTTTTGGCATCTAACTTAGTTTCTCATCACCTTATTACCCGCAAACCAATGGCCAAACAGAATCGACCAATATAACCTTAAACAAAATTCTTATGAAAGTAGTTGAAAATACTGGAAAGGATTGACATTCACACATTCCTTTCACCTTGTGGGCTTATCACACTAGTATTCACCCTTCAAATGCTGCCACACCTTTTTCTCTATTCTACAGTACCGAGGTTGTCTTGCCTCTCAAAGTCTAGATTCCATCTCTCCGCATCTCACTACAAGACATGCTCAACGATGATGAATTTTTCCAAGATCATTTGGAACAACTTGAGTTATTAGATGAATGCATTCTCAATGCTTTTGACCATCTCTAAATTTACCAAAAACTTATCAAATGTGCCTACGACAAATGTGTTCATGAACAAACCCTTCAGGTCTACGACCTCGTCTTTAAAGAAAATCAACATGTAACCAAAGAAGAGAAAATTAAATGGGGAAAAATTTCTCCTAATTGGCTTGGACCCTATATCGTTACCCATGCCTATGGATCAGGTGCTTATTGTTTTTCTTCACTTGAAGGTAAACCTAAACCTAAGCCTCTCAACGCCTTACATCTTCGGCCATTTTATTGTTGAAATCAAGTCCTATAACACTTTTTGCCAATTGATCGCTTGTCCCTTGAGTGATGTTCACCTTCCATATTACCTATTTTTGAAGATCCATGACTAAACAAGAATCATGTGATTATCCATCACCTTTCAACCTTATCTTCAATATGAGTACCACGACTCTACTCATAGCATGATTCTCATGGATACTTTTTTTCTTCTTCAAGATGGAATCCTATGGTTTTTCATCACTCAAAACAACCCCTTTCATAGTTAACCCTTATGTACTATGGTTTTGTCTTTTGAACACGAGCCCACTCTTCCTCTATAGTCTTTTCCATGACTTAAATGCCCAAAAACAAAAAGGGATTCAACTCCTTAAGTCAAACTTCCAACAAAAGATGACTCCCTCAAAAAAGGAACATCTCTTCACTCTATTCCTGCCACTATAAATAGATTGTTCCCTTGAAGGATAGCTATATAAAGTAATTGCAAAAATACAATAAACATATCCAAAAGCTTCCCGCATCAATCAACTTCGCGAAGACATCAAGGAGATAATATACTCATCCCATATAGACTTCCCACATTGATCAGTCTACTAAAAACAAAAAACATGAAAAAAATGAAGAAAACGATGAAATTTTTGACATGGACTTGCCTATTTTTGATCATGGGTTTCTTGCTAAGAAAAATAGGTTGTCATGCACTAAGTTACGCTAAACCACCCACTCTCACCTCATTTCCTTTTCATCCTAATTTCACTCAAGGTACTTACCGTAACCGTAACATTTCATGATCATGTGAATTTCTTCACCCTTAGAAAAGTCCATTATGTATGGCCTTTAGGGTCTTACATTCATAAGTCCATCTGGGGTATGGTAGACTCATTAGGGTTCTTATCAATTAAGCAACTCTTTTGCCACTTCTTCTCATTCACCTTCCTCATTACTTATTCATTATCTTATACAAGACCAGATCATCGACACCTATATTTAAAACAACTCAATCATGCCTATGACCTATACTCAATCATTCCTATGACCTATACTCAATCAAGCCTATGACCTGCATTTAACCATGCTTAAAACCTACCAACCCATTCCTCTAATTCATCATATTCTTCCCTAGCTTATGGGAGAACTACATTGGCGTGAGGCCCCTTTTCGTCGGGGCTATGTAGGCAGCACTTCAAGGACATGGGGCCCTTGGAGGTTATCTCGATCACTCTTTACCCTAACCAATTTTCTATTCATTATCCTATTCAAATTTTACCTTAGTTAGTTTCCATTTTTTTTATCAATAATTCAAAATTAAACCACACAAGCCCCAATTAACAACCATTTTATCACTTTATCAAATCATTAATTTATCATCTTTACATCTCCACCATAGAAAATATTTGGAAATTTAAACCATATCATGCATATATATCACCAGTTATTTCCCATGTTATCAATAACTTGGAAATTAAAACCAACCTAACTCCACCATGCCTAAATCAGCCTGACTCAATCTTGCCTAAATCAACATGACTCAATCATGCCTAAACCAACCTAACTCCACCATGCCTATAACCTGACTCCATCATGCCTATTGACCTCACTCTACCATGTCTATATGACCTTAACTCAACCATGCCTAATTCACCTAGTTTCCATCAAGTACACACATAATAATGGAAATTAAAAACAAGTAAACCATCCAAACTATAAATATCATCATCTATAAATCAGAAAGGTTGTGTATACATACATATGGTACACATATACAAATAAATACAAATATCTCAAATCGCTCATATACATCCTCACCATCTTCGGCACGCACGCTGGTATATACCAAAAATACACAAAAAAATTGAGGTATGAAAACTATCAGGCATTCCCCCATCGGATATCCTCCATGCCTATCTCACCTATCTCCTCATCGTCCCCTTCTACTATGCGGCATTGTGCTAGCATCTCACTGTAGCTTCATGGGCCTTAGCCTGACCTCTGTTGGTACCTCACCTGGAGCTAGGCTCTGTGTTTTGGTGGCCTCGCTTTGACCCCGTCTCGGGGCTCGATGGACCCCTGTACTCTCCATATTGTCTGTGCGAGATTTGGTCCTCTCACTCGAGGCCTGATTTTCTCTATACTCTACATAGGAAGGGATATCTATTCTTACAGCCATTAGGTGATCCTGATAATATCTCGCCTTGCCTAAGGCATACCTGAACTTGGCCATGGGTACTGTATGTGGTGGTGCCATTGGCCTCTGACCCTGTACCTATACCGAGGGACCCTATCCTACCCCTATTTGTAAAATGGGACCCTCTCTCTAAGCCTGTGTGGGTACTTATGTCTGTACCTGGGCCTTAAGGGTCAGAATGTGTGCCTATGTAGTGTCTAACTTTCCTTGCAAACCTTTAACCCGTACTTGTAAGGCAGCCACATGTACTCCATCTACATCTCCACCCTGTGCAAGTACCTATCCCTATGCTACCTAGGCCTGTATGGTTGCTACTTGTGCCTATGACCCTGTCAGTTATCCATGTACTATCCCCAACTATGTAACTAGATTCGCCACCTACCCCTGTAGGGTGTCTCTCTGAATTGTGATAGTGGCTAAATCAGGTTGTCCTGGCCTCGGTGGTACTACCCGTAGCTGTGCTTCCCACCACTATTTGTACCTATCTATAACCCCAACATTCTCAATCCAACGGTCTACCACCTGATCATCCTTCCCTGTAAGCACCTTCAGCTGTGGTAGAGGCATAGGACTCTCTATGTCATCCCTCATGTTTTATGGAAATGGTGGAGGTACATCCTGCAGCAACCCAAACTACCGTCTGACCCTGTCAACCAGTATCATCTTGTTCTCTCATGTGTGGCACCCCTCTATCCATCTCAAACATTACAACCCCTCTAGCTCATCTATCATCTACCTATATGATGGGAAGCCCACATATGGCATCTAAATGATGTCCACAACGGAAAACCCCTCTAAAAAACTCCTTTAATATGTTACATCGTGTCTAGCCCTAGCAACTCGATGCTCTCCAATAATAGGTACCCATTGCCTATAGCCCACCCGAACCATGCCCACCTCGAATGCATCATGTTGGGGCATGGCCATTGGATGCAAACACACGATGTGCTTGTATGCCCAGTAGTGTAGTATGAACTTGAAGCATAGGATGAATCATCGTAACTTCCCATAGGCCCATAAATCTCTATATAACTACACCAAGAATGTTGGTGCCCATGCAAACCGGGTCCTGTCTCCATCATGTCGTGAAGAACCCCCATCAATTCCCATGGGAATCTCCCACCCTCCACATCTGGTAGCACAAAGTAATAATTCACGTCCATCATCAGCAATACTAACCTCATATCCTCTGGATGGGCCTAGTACATATCTCCATAACTCATGCTGGCACTATGGAACCTCAACTCCACCAGCCCCTCACCAAACACTGTCAACATCAATTTCTTAGATGCCTTTTAGGAAATAGAATGCACATGCCTCCCTACTATCAATAATCGTAGGATCTTATAAACATCCTCTAAGGAGACCGTCATCTCACCTATCGGAAAATGAAATGTGTTGGTCACTGAATCCCATATGTCGATGAGGGTGACAATCAAACTCATCTCTCGAACTACGTGTCAGTAACGTCTAACCCCAATCAGGCCTAACTCTGCCACATGCTACCACTCCTCAGTTGTCATGTTCCCTCATACTACTAATAACAGGGGTGGTACCCTATCGTGCATCCATAACTGGTCCCTCACCTGCATCCAACAAACCATAACATCATTAAAACTCAACCATACCCCGCATTCACCCTTACCCACCCAACCTATTCCCCATACCTTTCCTACTCATGACCTATCTCCCCCACCCAACCTATTTCCAAGACCTTTCCTACTCATGACCTATCTCCCCCCACCCACCTTCTCTCCTTTGTGAGCCCATTTTCCTCTAACTGCCAACCGACATCAGTCATCTCATTCGTGACCGATGCCACCTAACCACCACCAATGTTGGCCAACCCTTAACCGATGTTGATCATTATTGCGGAAACAAAATCCATGAAACCCTCCCATTTTTTCTAAAAATTCACTATTCCTCCTTAACTACCTAGTCATTCCTACCCAAATCTCCCCTCCCCCATCCCCCCTTTTTAACCTACTTCAACCTTCCTACCCTTCCTATTTCACCCATTTTCTTCCACATTTCACTTTCATTTCCCCCCAAAAAACCCATTTTACCCTAACCTGATTTCTACAAATCACTCTACCTAACAAACATAGAATGGGATCGAATCTTACCTCGTCATGATGCCATCTCCATGGGGGCATGTCAAGCCACTACACTGGTGGTCCACCTGAGCCCTCTCCTACCTCTTCCATCACCAAATTCCCTCTTCACCTCCACCCAATCAAATTAATCCACCTGAGATCATGGAACCATCTCCCTAGATCCTCTCACCAACTCATACTCTCCACCTCAGTTGAGTACAATGCCCTGTCCTTCTCTCTCAGAAAAATCACAAAACTCAAACGGATCTTTCATTTTCTCCAACGTCACAACATAACAATGATTTCATAAAATATGGAATTTTTGTTTTGTAAACCCAACCCTTCCTGACCGACACCGGTCGTATTTGTGCCCTATCCAACCGATGTCAGTCACCCTCTAACCGGAATCTATCCACCCTTATTGCTATTTAGTCTTGCTAAGATTCCGTTTTTGCACAACCATCAGTGCTAACACACCTTTTTATCATTGCAAACACCCATTGAACCATACTTACAAACCCAACCTACCCCTATATTACCTTTGTTGTGTTTTAGGAGTTGTTATTTTACCTATACCTTGGCCTTACCCATGATGTTTATTATATACCTTGACCTGAACCACTTTTTGTGACCCTTTGTAATCATTATACCTTATGACGTGGTTACCTATGTTGTTTAGCCTACTGATCTTACCTTTCCTATTGTCGTGTTGTTTATCCTAACCTGACCTTTGGTGTACTAGAACATACCTAAATGTTCTTGCACCTGACCTCTATTGTGTTTCCACACCATATCATATGCCTTAGATACCAGAATCTCTTCACCCTTATTTGGATAGACCAATCAACCTTAAATGACATAGTTTTTGAAGGTTGTTCAGTCGGGCATCGTGTCATAGTTTCCAACATGTGCGTGCATTCAACTGCCACTACCTTCGACCTTGGCTCATTTACCTATTTACAATATTTGACCTTTAACCTTTACCCAATGCACCCACTGAACTTCATTTTCCCACCTACTCACTTATCAAACCACTTCCCGCTTTCGTCTTTCACCTCATTAGTTCCTAGTTTGAGGGGGGTTACCTTCACTCACTCTTAAGGCAACACCACCCTCACTTACAATCGACACAACCATTTCCTATTTTGTTCAACATCTCTTACCAATACAATCCACGTGAAAAAAAGGGGCAAAATGTTCACACCAAAATTGGGTCACACTCCCCTTGGTCCCCTTTCAAATAACCAACTTAAACACATTCACCTAACCATGACCCTTATACCCTACATTAATATTAATTTGATTATATACAATTAAATTAATACCCATCCTCACTCCATTTATGAATTTAATTTAGTTACTTTAATTAAATGGATGCACACCTCACCTATACACCTCACCATAGACCTATTCATAGCATGTTTCCATAAATGCACAAGACTTAGTTCAAACCTAAAAATCAATTCCTATTATTCCTCTAACCACCTTCCTGCTGATAAAAAATATAACATCCATTGTGATCCGCAAATAAATGGATAGACCTGGCCCAAATGATGGGAAGATCTATCATTTTTAGCAAACCTAGGGAATCTTGCCTTAATCGACACCGGTCATACCAAAACCGATGCCGGTCAACCCGAAACCATCATCGGTTACCATTTATTCACTTTGGTAACCTTGTTAGAGAGGTTGGCCACATTTTTGAATTTAGAAGAAAAAGGAGATCTACATGCAAATAAGAACTAGAGCTCTTTCACACATCCAAGTAGTCATAGGTAGCATCAAGATAGATCTAGAGGTATCACTCTCATGGTAGCATTCCAGAAAGCACCACTGCAACACAAAGCTCCATCCCACCGATCAATCACCACCACCACCTAGCCATTAGACCCGCAACATTAGTAAGTATGTTTATCACCGGTGTTATTTCATCCTTGTCCTATTTTAGAAGTTTTTGTCATCTCTGTTATCATTTTCTACTTGCATTCCCTTTTCCCCACTATTCCTCTTTCTGTAAACTCAACCATTACTCCACCCACACCATAAAACCACCTATACCTGACTTCTACATATCTCTGAGTGTTCCTAAGATCCCCCTATACCTCTTCATTCCCTCTGTCATCTTTTCCTGAGCTCATCTCAAACCTCATAACCAGATCTTATTGAGTTTTATCATCCCACCTCTAGCAACGCTGGTTACCCATAACTGTCGTTAGTTTTTCCTAACCATGATCGGTCATACCCAACCGATGCCGGTCTCTATGTCTGCCAACACCATGTAAACTAGTAACCAACCTACCTACCAAAACAACCCAAAAACCTTACCCAACCCTACTAAGACCCTGTTTGTGACCTGCAGACCACTTGAACAACCTGTAACCTAACCTGAAGACCCTGACCCGCATAGTTTTTAGTATTTAATTAGATCAACACTGATAGTGAACTGAGGTACCCAAATCAGAATACTAGCACTAGATTCATTTATGTACGTATTTCATTTATTTTATAATTTGTTTTATAAAAATAGTGTATTGACAACCCTCTAGGAAGTATCACACTTCTCGGATCTAGCACATGCTAGGTAGTCCACTATCATATATTATTTAACTCTTCTTTTTTAGGCTTGTTTTCCATTTCAGGTAGTTCCTCCTAGCCAAAAGGAACCTCTCACAGTCAGCATTAGATGGAGACGTTAGAACGTGCACACAACCTCCAAACCAACCATCGTAATAGGTATTCCTCCTCAACCCATAACATTATCTATTGCATCACATGCAAAACGTAAAGAAAATAGTGAAACAACTAGTCTAGAGTCATCGATCATGCATCATACCATTTCCATGATAGTACGATTTCTTCTCTCGACAACACCATTCTATTGCAGTATGTGTGAAGGAGGCATTTTTTGATGAATCCCATGAGCTTGTAAGTAGTCTTTGAACTCATCACTAGTGAATTCCCCCCCTTGATCTGAGTAGAAAGTTATGATGTGATGAACAATTTCATTCTCATCAACTAATTTAAACTTATTGAAGTTTTCAAATGCTTCACTTTTCTTTTGAAGACAGTATATCCACATTTTTCGTGAGTAATCATCAACACAAAGCATGCAATATTGGAATCCAAAATGACTTGGTTGCATCAGATTACAAAGATCGGTATGAACCAGATCAAGCTTACCATGAGCTCAAAAATTACTCTTCTGGAATGAATCTCTATGTTGTTTTCCTGCTAGGAAGTGAGGACACTTGTCTATATCCTTCTGAAGAGATGGTAATCCTGTTACCATATTGTGTCGGTGAAGTGTCTCGAGATACTTGAAACTTATATGACCAAGTATCTGATGCCACAACTGTGCTAAGGTATAGTTCTTAGCCACAAGTTCCCGATCACCTTTGTGGACAAAATCAAGATGGAACATGCGTCTGACATTAGAGTATTTTAAAACTATTTTTGATCCTCATGATTTGTCTTGAATTAAACACGTTTTCTTACTAGAATGACTATCAAATTCAATTTTCATGTAATGATCAAGGAGTTAACTGATTGACAATAGATTTTTAGTAAACCGAGGGATATATAACACATCTGATAATCTACAGTTGTGTGAACCAAGGGGTAGAGAAATATTTCAAATCCCTTGAACTGTGTATGAAGAATCATCACCTAACGAAACATGGTTTTTTGAAGGTGTGTCCCTCATTGAAATAAACCATTCTCTGTCATCAGTTATGTGTCGATTGGCTCACCAATCAACATACCATACATCACTTGATGATGTGGAAGGTTCACTTAATCGAGAAGTGTATAAGCAGTCTTCAGTGTCTAAATGTTCTTCTTGCTCAACAATATTTCCTTGTTGATGGGATCTTATTTTCCATTTCACATTTTTCTACACTTGATTGTAGTTTGTATGTACCTTGTGGGATTGCAGGTGTGGAGGTCCAGAGTTGCTTGATGAACCTTTATTATATGAATTATTCCAAAAATATTTCAATTCATGTCCTCTTTTGCAAATAAGATATTTCTTCTTTTGTTGTTTGTCCCCTTGATGTTGATACTGATTTTAGGACTTTTGATAGGAATTAGGTTTTCCATTTTCTTTTCCTTTCCATTTCTGATGAGAAGAAAGTTCCTTCTCCTCTTCATCATCTTTATTGTACATGGCTTCCTCTTGTTTCCATAGGTTTACTAACTTGTTGAAAATAACTTTCATATCTAACAAGTTTAGTGTTATTACAAAAATACGGTATGAAGAATGGAGTGCTCTCAGAACAATGGGAACAAGAGCTTCATTGGTGACTACTTCTCCCAAGGCTTGGAGTGAATCCCTCAAATCTACAACTCTTCTCAAGAAAGCTTTGATTTTCTCATTTTTCTTAAACTTCAATGCGTGTAACTGAATCTGTAAATTCAGTATGAAATTCTTGTTTTTGGCCTCATACACCATGCTCAACTTATCCCATGCTTCTTTGGTTGTTTTGGCATCTCAAATGCGGGGTTACATATCATTAGACACTCCAAACAAGATGATGAGCTTTGCCTTCTGATCCAATCTATCAAACTATCATTGTTGTGTTGTATTAGTAGTTGATCCAGTCAGAGTACCATTTACAACAGGCCAGATTTCTTCAAACTCAAGTGGTGTCTTGATTTTTGTCTTCCATGTAGCATAGTTGTTTCCTCTGAGTAGTTGTGAATCTGGAAGAAATAATTTGGAGGAATTGGTTCCCATTTTATAGAATTCACTAACAGGGTTAGGGTCTTATCACTCCAGGTATAAGGTCTCCCAATCTATATATCGTCATTTTGATATACCAAAACTTTCTATATTTGCGCCCTTCCGATATACCTTTCGGTACATGGAAGAAGCTTGTGCTTTATTATACCTGGTTATACTTGAAAGAGGCATTAACGTATGTGAAATAATCTGATACGTGGTACCAAAATAGTACTGAAAGGGGTCTAAGAAATTATTGACACTGGCTTAAATAAATATCCTCATACGCACAGGTAACTTCGCTATATACTCGGATAATTTCTCATTCAGGATTTAAGTCAAGAAATCATTTATAGACATATGGGAGGGCTCATAGTGTGTGCACTGTGTCCTTATTACTCCCCATAAATTTAAAGGTTTGATGCCCAGATGACATTTGTGCAACTATATTAGGCGTTAAGTGTAGTAGTAGTCGTGACGACTTTACTTGTAAGCGCTTCCTAGAGGAACTATTTATACCGAACATTGTGAATGATATCTAGGATCTCATGAGTGTTTTAGAACCAAATTTCACTATTTTTAATTATAATTCTCTGCCAGGTTTTGAGCATTTACAATGTTTGCGGTTGACTATGGCAACCTAAAAATTAGTACAATACACTAAAGTATACAATTACATTAAAAAATTGAATGACAGGTAAATTTATTTTGTTTTTCGGGGCCCCGGTGGTCTCTGAAGTAGAATACGGCTCTTTGAGCCAAAAATCCATAAAAAACTAGCTCAAAATGAAGTTTTTAGGTACCCCTCCTCTGGTAAAAAGTGCTTAGAATGCAAAAAATATGCAGAGTGGAAAATAAAACTTTTTGACCCTTTTTAAGGTTTTTTCTCAATATTTTTAGTGGCCTGTTTAGTTGTAACTAAGGGATTTAATGAAGGTTTTTTGGAAAATTTTTGAAGTTTTGGGATAAAATAGCCGCTAAACTTCCATATTGTGTAAAATATGATTAAAAAGTGGATTTGATGGGGGTCAAACCATGAACATCCCACCCCTAAGCCTTTCCCTTTATCCAATAGAGTGCTGATAACACATATGCCATTTATTGAATCAACTTGTATTTAAATAATATAGAAATTTGACGAACCTTTAAAACAAGGATCTTGCTTCATCTACGTGGTTGGTGGTTTAGGGATGGTAGATTAGGTCTTCCACTCAATGGGGATCTGAAATTCCTTTATCTCCTTTTCTTTTTCTTTTGCCTTTTATTCTTCAGCATTTTGTGGTTCAACATTTTGATCTTGTTTGTGATTGATATTCTACATAGGTAATTTGTTGCCATGGATTTGTATTTGTTTGATCATTGTTTTGTATTGTTTTCCTCCTCTTTTTTGTTTGAACGCAGGTCACAGGCTGTGACTTGGCCATGTCAATGCATAGCTCGCTTGGAGATTGTAGGTTAAGCTGTTGATGTTGGATGGATGGTGGAGCTTGGTTTTTTATTGTGGGTCCAACTTAGCCAATGTAAAAACACAGTTGGTCTCAATGCAGGGTTGGTGGAATCAAAACACAAGTCGCCAATGCATCTTGATGAGAGTGCACAAAATGGTTCATTGATTTGTGAATGGATATTCATCTAGCGTTGATGGTGCTCAACTCACCAGTGGAAGATGGCTCAGCCAGAGGAGAATATCTTTGTCAAGGGAGAATGGAACTCACCTTTATCAACTCGATGTAACAATGCTACCACTCGGTCCTTTCTCAAATGTCCAGCTCGATATGAGCTCTGTGGAGATCTCGGTTAGGATTCGGTGGGGGGGGGGGGAAACCTCCAAATGTGGTGCTGTAACTTGTTATTAGCCATGACTAATAATATCACCAAATTTTAGTGACAAAACCCCTAATGGGGTAGAATGATTTTTAAAAAAAATTGTGAGTACCCGTAAGCAAATTTTCCTGGTGCAGATGGCACTAAGGAGAAACAAAATTGCTTTGCATTTACCTAGAGATCACACAGGAGGTTATGGGATTGTAGGGAGATCTAGGAAGCTACTGGAGAAAGCACTGACTCTCATGTGAAGCAGATTTCTTCTCTAAAACCTTTCCTTCCTTTGAAACCTTTATCCAACCTTGCCAGGATCTTTAACCTACTATGATACCAAATGTAAAATAGGGACAAAATCCTGGCATATTTAATTAATCATCTAAATCAATTTACAATAGATGTGCTACAATATTTATACATACTAAATAGTAATATACAAATAACGAATGATGTTGCACAGGTGCATCAATAATCCTGATTACATAAGCTTCCAAAAGAACATCTGGGAAACATAACCAAATTAAATACAAACAAGTATAAAAACCATACAGTTGGAGAAATAATGCAACAAATAAACAATACGAGAATAATATGGTTATTAAATACATAACCATATAATAAATAATTGCATATACCTAATTAAAATGCAAAATTAATATGTATCCCAACAAATGGATAGTGCATCCTTCCATATCTATGCATACACCAAGATGGATAGTGCATCCTTCCATATCTATGCATACACTAAGATGGATAGTGCATCATTTTCATTAATTCAGGGAATTCCCCATTAAAACAATGTCATGCTATGAAAAATCCTACTTAAGTTAATACATTTTAATAAAAAAAAAAGTACATGTAAGAAATGGTGTTTTTAGTATACAGTTAAAACAAATTTCTAAATTATTAGAGAAAAGAATTTGTAATTTTTCATTATGTTTCCTTAATTTTTAAGAAATTAAACATTATAGCATGTAATAAGCATTCTACATATAAAAATAACATAAGTTAAATAAATTACAATTTTTACACTTATTTAATCAACTTCAATAAAAATATTTTGTATAAAATATTTATATAATTATCGCAAATCACATTATGAAAATTTAAAAAAGGCACTCCATAAAAGATAAACCAATAAAGCAAAAAGCAAAAATCGACAATTTTTTATTTTTTTCCTAGTTCTTAAAATATAAAGTTTGTTTTGACATATTATTTATAAGATTCATATTTCAATATTGAGATAGTTGTAATGTTTTGATTGGTTGATATAAAATAAGAGAGTTTTTAATTAATTAATGGAAAATAATTGTGCTCCATGAGAAATAAAGATTTAGCCAATAAAAATACAGAAAAAATTTCTGTACAAAAATTAAAAAACAATTCAAACTTTAGTAAAAAATCATTAAATTAGAAATAATACATTTTGATCGGTTGCTAGTGAAGACTATATACCTACCTGCCTTCAACAAAATAATAATACTATTAATCAAGTTACATATCTTAATCTTTAATTGGTGTCATTACGTCAAATTAAATTATATGATTTGGCTAAGTAACTCTCTCAAATTTGATTAGTGATATATAAGTACATGAATCCTTTATAAGAAATATATCTGAAAAAGATGGTGTGTTTTGTTGACTCTTAGTGAAAAGGATTTTATGTGAGTTGGTAATTGGAGTTTAACTTAATGTTATCTATATGTAAGTTAGGGCTGCCCCACCTCTTGAAAAACATATTGAAACCCCACATTGACCCAATTAACATAAACTTATAATATAGGAAACACAAGAGTAAAAAAGGGGGAAAAACCATATTGAAACCTTCAAAATTGACCCAATTAACTTAAACCTAAAATGTAGGAAACACATCAATGGAGTAGGAGTGGAAGCCAGAGCCAGAGTGAGGAGGTTTTCAAAAACCAATTGGGCAAGAACTGTTGCATGACACAGGTGACCCTTAGATCAAGAATATGCAGACAAGTTTCACATAGCCTCATCTGGGAGAATGTAAAGTATCATTTTCTCCTTCTTGGGCTAATAAGATTTTGGGTCATAACAAGGTTATTGTGGCTCAATCTCTTGGTTTGACTATTCATAATGGTTACAAGAATGGACTATTAAGTTTGGCTATTCTGGATGGGCTAGCTGAGAAATATAAATCTCGGATGGATTTTTCCCTAGTTGGTAAATTTTATGGGTCTAGACCTAATGTTGATTGGTTCAAGGAATGTGCTCTAAGGAAGTGGAGACCAAAAGGGCCAATGGAAATTTCTTCTTATGTAAAAGGATTTGTTATAATAAATCTCTCCAATGATGAAGATTTTAAAAACATACTTATTACGGGGGGTTGGTTTTTAGGAACATCCAGTCTATTGGTTTAGAAATGGAGTCCAAGATTTGATCCTTATAATGAAACACCTAATGAGTTTCTTGTTTGGGTTAAACTACCTGGGCTCCCAATGGATTTTTTGGAGGAATAAATTCTAATGGCCATTGCTAATGTGATAGGGTCATTGGTAATTTTTGATCCAGTTACTAGGGCATGAACAAGGTTAATGTATGCTCAGTTTTGTGTCAATATTAAAGTTAGGAATTTGTTATGAAAAGAAATTGAATTGGAATCAAAGTTTGGAGTTTGGAAACAAAAAATTAATTACGAAGCTTTACCTCTTTTTTGTTAGAAATATTGGAGGATGGGGCATGAACAAAGACAATGTAAGGAAGCTAAGAAAGTGAAACAACAATTTCAGCCAGTTCAGGAGAAAAAAGAAAAGGAGGTGGAAAATAAACAGGGTTCGTGCTTAGTAAAACTTGATTTCAATGTGTTGGAAATAGAATCACTTGTTATTCAACAGATTATTTAGGATCAGGAAATAGAAGAACTTGTTTTTCAACAGATTGTTCTGGATCATTTTTAACCTATTAATGAGAAAATATCTTCAAATCCAAATTACCTTCAAAGTGAAAGTCATGATAAGAATCATGTGCCAGAAATATCCAAAGAGGAAGGTTAGTTCAACAAGGAAGTTCATAAAGAGGAGGTACCTATAGAGGTTTCTCAAGAGAAAGTTCAAGGAAAAAGAGATGATTAATCTACAAAATAAAAAGATGTTCCTTTGAACTTTGAGGTTGTGCCTTGTTCTTTTAATCTGGAAAATAATATGGAATAAACAAAGATCAATACCAAGAGTGTTCAGAAATAAGAGAAACTTAAGGAATACTGTGGAAATTCCTTTGCTAAAAGAGGAAATATATCAAATAGGGATAGAAGGGAAAAAACAACGGCAAAATAAATTGACTCAGGTAGGCAACAATCTATTGAACAAAGGTTCTCTCCAAATAAGTTTAAATGAAACTCATTTCTTGGAATATAAGGGGTTTAAATAATCCCAATAAACAAAGTATAATGTCACATTTTAGAAAAACTCATAATCCAGATATTTTGTTGATACAAGAAACTAAGATGAAAATGGAAAAAATGACAGATATTAAGAATAAGTTGTGGTTTGGTTTGGATATGCAATGTGTTTCTTCCTTGGGGGCTTCAAAAAGGATTACTACTTTATGGATTTCAAAGGACAAAGAAGGCTTGGTTATTTATAATTCGTCTCATCACCTTGCAATTTTGTTTACAGATAAGGTGAATGGTTTGGTTTGGATATACTCTAACATATATGCTCCCAATTCGTTGAGTGAAAGAATGAAGTTTTGGGCAGAAATTGTACACTTCCGATCTCAACATATGGATTTGGATTAGATGATTGGAGGGGATTTTAATACTCCTTTAATCCCTAATGAAAAAAATGAGGATCAAATATGTTTAGTGACAGTATGACAGACTTTGTTCATTTTATTGCTGACTACAATTTGGTGGATGTTGAAATGAGTGGTGGGAATTTTACTTGGTCCAATAGGAGGATGGGAGATAAACTTATCCAAATTAATTTGGATATGGTGCTTATCAATCCAAGTTGGTTCTCGGTTCTTAGTGGTTCCCTCTTTGCTCTACCCAAAATAGGGTCAGACTATATCCCTATTTATTTTCAATATAATAGTAGTTTGTAAGTTATTGGTAAACCTTTTAGGTTCTTTAAAATGTGGTTACTTCATCCTTCTTTAAAAGAGGAGATTTAATCTTGTTGGAAAGTTACTGTTGGACATAAAGCAATGTTCAAACTAATGGTTAAGCTAAAAAAATTCAAAGCTAGAATGAAAATTTGGAATAAGGAAATTTTTGGTAACATTTTTGCTCAATAAGAAAAAGTTGCTAAGGATTTAAAGAAGATTGAGGAAGTTATAGAAAGTGGGAACTATGATTAGGAAATCAAGAAAAAAGAAAGAGGGTTGTTGGTGGAATATCATAATTTGGAAGATAAAGAGGAATCATATTGGAAACAAAATTTGAGGTCTTTATGGTTAAAGGAGGGGGATAGGAATACAAAAAAAAATCATCTTACTGCTTCTATTCACAAATAGAGGAATACTATATTGGAGATGGAGGATAGAAGAGCAGTGAAATTGAATAATCAGCTTGATATTTCAAATGAATTTATACATTTTTTAGAGATTTGTTATATGAGGGAGGACAACCAGATCTTATCAAAGAGAATAAAATTGTTGTTTTTTTCAACTAGTTATCACTCATTAGGAGAATGCTAATTTGGTGAAAATCCCCTCTTCTCTGGAAATAAAGGAGGTTGTTTTTTATTTAGAAGGGGATAAGTCTCTGGGGCCATATGGGTTCTCTTCCTTTTTCTTTCTTGAATTTTGGGACATTGTGCATAAGGATGTTGAGGAAGCTATCTAAGATTTTTTTAGGAATTGTAAGTTATTAAAAGAAGTTAATAGTACTTTTATAGCCCTTGGGCTAAAGATTCCAGGTACTAAAACAATTATTGTTAGAACATGCAATGTAAGACAATTAATGACACATAAAATGCTGGAGGCTTCAAATTATTTCTTGGTGAGAACCTTCTCCTATATTTGGTTTGATCCATTTGAGGTAGATCAATTTGCCATTGCAGCTTGCAAAAACTCTTGTTGTTTTGGGATCGCTAATGATTCCCACATGGAAATGTTCACATGTGTTTTCTTCATTTGATTGATGATGTTGAAAGGGGATGGATTATATTTTTGTTGCCCCTTGCTTAGCACAACATTCTCCTACACATGGGTTAGAGCTTGGACTACTACAACGAGTGCCTTAGGCTGCTTTTATGCGTTTGTGGCTGCATTTGGTCTACTAACCCCTTGTTGTGTAGGGGTGGGCTGAGAAACAATAGGGTTAGAAAGTTTTCCCTCTTCTATGTTCCTCTTCTTTGACCATGTATTGGAAGCCACACCCTGAAAAGGAGGCTGATTGAATCCATAGAAGCCTTATGTTTGCCAATTGACCAACATGGTTTTTGTTAGAGGTGCCTCTAGTTGGGTTTCTTGCTTCATATTTCCTTCTTGAATTGATTCTTGGGACACACTGATAGTTTACACCATTAGAGCCTAATTCAGTGCACTATTGAAACATGTTGATTAACTGTGAGGTAAATTATAGGGGTAACACCACTTATACTCCTGTGCCATGTTGTTTTGTGTTATAATTAAGGCTCTTGTTGTTAAAACTACATTTGGATCATTTGGTTAGAATGGCCTGGAAGTTTGAGGTTGTTTTTGCTTTAGATTTTGATTTGTATCCTGAGTTGGTGGTATATTTTACTTATATGGGGGTCTGGTTTGATACCGAGTTTGAGGCTGATATGGTCTGGAATTTTGAGCTTGTTGTCCATTGATAGTCAGTAGCTCATTTCCTAGGTTATGTAGCTACTTCATAACCTCCTGTAACTCTTTTGAATTTATTGAAGAAGTTGATGCCTCATTATTAATTTGATTCATAGGGGCTAGAATGGTATTCAATTCTAGCATTTGACTAGTTGTAGGAGTTCCCATGTTCAGATAAAGAGGAATTGGTGGCCTTGGTGCAAGTTTACCAGCTTGGATTAAGAAATTTTCATCTCTAATAGAAATGATATATGGTGCGGGTAAATTTATTACTCCCATGGATTGTATCATCATTGCAATATCTAAATTTAAAGCTTTTAGGAAGTATAAAAAGACACCTTCAGCTTCTGGTGTCACAGCAAGCGAAAGTCTATCCCATGTCCTTTGAAATATGAAGTTGAGACATCTGTTCAGTAGGAGCCCTCTTGATTGTCGTCAATTATTCTAATAAAGATAAATTATCTCCTTTTTCCCCAAATTGATTGTGGAGGGTTGTGCACAAATGGTCCCAATTCTAGATAGAAACTATTGTTAGAGTCCTTAACCATTACAAATATTTACCCTTAAAGGAGGATGCTAACAACATAACTGCAACATCCATTTAAAAAATTTTGTGAATTGCACAGACATTTTAAATGTCTTGAATGTGGTCGATCATAGTTGTATGGTTCTCTCCAATGAAATATGGAATGTTCTTTAATGTTGCAACTGGAATTGGATTATGGGCATTAAAAGGCAAGTGGACTACTTCCAGTGAATTTGACTTAGGGATTTGGTTGTGCCATCCTAATTGGTCAGAGAAATCTAATTGATTGAATAAAATTTCTACCAGGTGGAGGTGTTGATAAAGTTCTATTTGGTGTAGATGGAGACATTTGAGATATTCTTCCCCTTCTTCCTCTATCTAGGGATAAGTGTAGATAGAAAAATAGTCCCTCTTCTATAGTTCTTGATCTTGTTTGAATTCTTCTCATGAATCTGCCAAGCTTGGACTGCTGAAACTAGTGGATTATGTCCTTTTGGAGTCACCAGATATGTTATTTCAAAGTGTCTTACAAGATTGAATTTCACAATAAGAGCACATCAAACTTGTTGTGACTAAAATGACGATCTCTTGTCCCACTAGGCATGCCAAAAATGTTGATGCGTAATTACATCACCCCTGAATGTCTATAACTCGATAGGTTGATACTGTCAATGTGATTGCATAACATGTAGATTTTCCCAAAGTGTGGGAATTTACAATCGAGAAATCTCTCTGGATGAAGTTCAAATCCCACCCCTCTATTCTGATACACACATCCAAATCATAGAGGATCTACTCTAAAATCTACTCTAACTTGCCAAGGAGACAATGTTAAGAAGCAAAAGGAATGTTGAACACCTGATTTGCATGGAGATAGAAACCACAATCAGATTAAGAAGGATGAAAACATGCCACATATCAATCCACTGATGATAATCCACTAACCATTAAACATAAACCATTAAACATAAGCCATTAAAAATGTAATACAACCACCATGCAAAGATAACCAGGATTATAACAAGAGATCAAGAAGATGAAATGAACATAAGAGAGGGTTGAAATTCATCCACATACTTCTATTATTGCTCCATAGATTTGATACATTGCATTACGATGGCCAAGAGGAAATATTTCATTCATAATTTAGATGGGAGGTTTGAACTTCACAAATTCACTTACATACAAGAGAAGAAGGGAGGGCGAAAAGAAAAACTATCCAAATCTTTTAAAATGAGACCCTCACAATATATAGGAAGAATGAGAGAAGGAATTTAAAATCATGTTTCAACCACCTAGAAATGCATTAATATCTCCTGCAAAATGATGGTTGCCACTGCAAAACCCATGTCTCTAGGTACTCTATCTTGCTGGGGAAGAAAGGAAACCCATACCTCTTTATGTGGTAGGTGAGAAATATGGAAACACCCTTTAAAATGAAAGACTATACTTATTCATTTTTAAATACTTAGTCTCACTAATATAAATAAAACTAGTCGTAGTTGTGTAGAGGACACTGAGAGATTTCAAAAAAGTCCAATTTCATTTAAATCATATATTCCAGTCAAAATTTATGGCCATCTAAAGATGAGGGTTCCATATTGTAATAAATGCCAGTAGTTGGCTCTATTTTTCAGCCTTTTCGACCTTTTCAGGTCCACGTGTCTCAACTGTCTGGGAAATTTTTCTCTGCCATATCCACACTTCACTGGCTGCGGCTATTTCAGTTTTTCGGGACCCATGTGTACTTTTTTCCCACCTATCCCTCAAACTGCTCAAGAAATTCTTTTTCACCTTTGCTGTAATGAATAGGTTACAATCAAATCAGCTTTTTGGGCATTCTGGGTACTTTTTTCCTAGTTTTCCCATAGACCGCATGAGACATTTTTATCCACTTTTGTCACAATTTATTTGATCCATGCTTCGATCAGTTACTTTGGATTTTTGGGCCCGGCTGTCCTAATTTTTTTTTCCGCCCTACCTTCATTGCACTTGGTTACGACTATTGATCTGCTACTTTGGATTTTTGGAGAAACCATGGCCCGAGTGAACCTGTGTTTCCTAGGATTCATTGCCCTAACTTAGCCACAATACACTACCTCCTTAGCATTTTGGGCCCAAAATAGGTACGATGAACCCCGGTATGATCTGCATTAGTTCCATCCATAGCCCCCGGACCCGATTTTCACTAAAATAGGCCCTTGACTTCATTTTTTCAATTTTTTGCAAATTTTTACTAACTCCTTGGATTTTTCTTTGGATAGGGAAGTTAGAGAAAAGTAAATGGATCCATCAAAACTTGATTTTTGGGCCTCAAATTATTTCTTCTTGCTCAATCCTAAAGAGATTGTGTAAGTTATCAAAATTTCCTTGGGGTGAATTTTGGATAGCACCTATAGCTTTGAAGTAGTTTGTGGATGATACTTTTCTATTGGGTAAAGTAACTATCCCTGAAGCAATGGCGTTCAAGGATATTCTTCAAGCCTTTGAATAAGTCACAAATCATCTCATAAACTTTCAAAAAATCTCTATAATTTTCTTGAATGTGGATGTTGAAGTTTAGAAGAGAATTGCAGTTGTTTTGGAGTTCCCAATCATATCATTACCTTGTTCATATTTGGGTGTTCCCTTGTTTAAAGGAAGGATGGTTTTAGATAACTGGAATGCTCTTGTTATTATATTTCAAAAGATGTTTTCAACCTAGAAAGGGACATTATTATTACATGATGGAAAGCTACAACTTCTTCAGAGTTCTTTGCAAAGTCTTCTGGTTTATCTTATGTCAATATTTAAAATGCCTGCTAAGATAATAATGGTGGTTACTCATATTCAGAGGATATTTATTTTGTTGGGTATAGAATCAAAGGATAGAATTTCCCTTGTGGCTTGGGATAGGGTCACCTTGCCAAAAAAATGCGAGAGGTTTGGGTTTAAAGGATTTAACAAGTATGAACATGGCTCTAATAGCTAAAGTTGGTTGGAGGTTTCAACATGAGGATGGATTGTGGGCTAAGATTCTTAAATAAATATATTTGCATGATGAGAAGGCTGGTTTTATCTCAAATGACATCATACCTGAAGGATCTTGTTTTTAGAATGGTTCTACTAAGTGTAGGGTCTTGATGATGAAAGGAAGTAAATGGGAAATATGTGATGGTAATAGGATAAAATTTTGGCAGGACTGGTGGCTTAATGAGCAACCCTTATTAAATCAACTGATATGGAGAAATGTTGTAAACCATTTCATATCTACTATTGGCATTTTTTTGAGAGACTATGTGATTAGAACAGATTGGAGATGGTCTTGGAGATCTCTTTAATGGGAAGGTGAGGAAGAAATTAAGGAGGCTATTCAAAATCTTAATATTAATTTGAGAGGGGTGTTTATTCCTTCAATGAAGAAATCAGATGATCTTATATGGGAAGGGATTAAGCATGGTGAGTACTCTGTGAGATTTGGATATGGAATAGCTTGCAATGGTCCTCAACCAAATTCATTATGGAGTTCTCTATGGGACAAGAATTTCATTCCTAAGGTGAATTCATTTTTTTGGCATGCTATACAAAACAAAATCCTTACAATTGATGATATACAGGTGAAAGGTGTGATGAATCGTAACAGGTGCATCCTATGCAAATTATAATAATGAAACTATTCAACATTTTTTTCTGCAATGCCCCTTTACTAATTTTTTTTTCTCTAAAATCTTGAGAGTATTTCATGTCTCTTGGGATTTCAAGAGAGTTTTGCTACTGGTATGAACAATGGAAGGTCCCTTTTTCCTATAGGTGTTTGTTAAAAGCTTGGAAATTATTTTTACCTCATGTTGTATAGGGCATTTGGCTTGAAAGAAATTATAGGATTTTTTGAGAAACATAAAAATATTTTGATAGGGTGGGGAATTTTATTTTGGGAGATTTGATTAGTAATATTTCCATTATTAGATTTAAGGAAGCCAAAACAGTCTCTAATGGTGAAAAGGAAATTATTCAAGCTTTAGGGGTTGGTAAATGTCTTCAACAGGGTTTGGTGGTAAAGAACAATGCTAGGGTAAATGTGAAGTGGAAAAACCTATGACTGGCTAGTTGAAATGAAATTTTGATGGTGCAGTGAAAAGTACTTTGGGTTTATCAGGTGTGGGAGGTATTATTAAGGATGAAAATGGTTCTTGATTTATGGCATATGTTATACCTATTGGAAATAAAACCAATAATTATGTTGAGGTGTTTGCTTCTTTAAATGGTCTAAAATGGGCTAATCGTCATCAAATTAGAAAAATATATGTGGAAGGGGATTCATTATACATCATTAATGCAATACAAGGAAAATCAAAACATCATGTTAATTTAAATCCCATTATGGAAGAAATAAGGGATTTATTATTAAACTTTGCGGAGACTTGTATTGCATGTGTTCTGTGAAGTGAATGCTTGTGCGGACACATTGGCAATTTTCTGGGTACAGTCTCATCATGATCACATATTGATTAATGAGGTGGATCTTCTGCCATCGACTAGAGTTTTCCTTCATGTCTAAAAGTGAATTTATTGTCAAGTGTGGGATTAGGTTTTATACAATCCTTGTTATAAATTCCAAATGTGCAGGCTCACAAATCAACTTTTTATCCCTAGTTTGGAATTATACAGGCTGGTTTTTGTTTGTTCTAGTTAATGCAGTGTTTTTTATATATTTTTTTATCGACATGGGTGGTAACAGAGTTAGGGTGGAACCTTCATCCTATAAATCTTTGGAGAGGGATACGACAATTTGGGACATTCTTAAAAGTGCGGGAGTTACTCACTTTTTTCAAAAGATTCAGGGACATGATGAGATTATCTCGAAGGATTTTACGTAGGCTTGGAATAAAGGGGTGGTCACTATGCATGAAGTTAGCCTTATGGCTTTGGAGGAATTTATTGGCAAAGTTACCAACATGGACTGCAATGGGTGTAAGGTATTTAAGGACAGGAAGAGGTTTCAGGAGAAGGTGTTCAATTTTCTTGATGCAGATGAGAAGATTGTTCATATGGAAGACGGTATTTCCTATAACTCTTATCTGTGGCATTGGCTAGAGGTATGTTTTATCATTATGAAGTATTTAACACTCGACAGGAAATACAAGAAACTTCATACTCAACACTTAATCCTGTTAAACCAATTTCATATGAATAGGAAGGTCAACATTCCATTCTACTTATTTAATTCTTTGAATATTTTGGTGAAATATTTTAAAGAAAAAACTATGGAAGTGTCGTTGCATCAAGGGTTAATTTTGTTGTTGTTCAAATTTGGTACTCCTATACCTTTAAATAATGTTGGAATTAATTTTGGGGATGATTGGGAAGAACATATTAGTTTGGGAAAGAGATGTAAGCTTATCGCTTTGAAAGATAGGGAAAATAAGGAACTAGACACGTCATCTTCTCTTCAATTTCTTGCAGGATAGAATAATCAGATGAGTTCTTAGGAGGGATTGAATGAAGCTAATGTGTTTGTTAATTTTATTTCTAGTAAAATTGAGACTCTAAAAGATGTGGTGAATCATCTGAAGGTAGATAATAAGAATTTAATTATAGGTGCCCAGCGTCATGGTGCTAAGATTATGATGCTTAGCAACAGGGTGGATGTTCTTCAAGAGATGGTAGCGATAGAGAAATGGAAGAAAAAAATGCTAGAAGTTAGTAGCTCTGATGATGAAGATGATGGTTCTGGGCATGAGGTTTTTGCAAGACCAAGTTTGTGGACTTGTGCTAAAAAACTTGAGGATATTTTTGTAGCTTTATTGTTGACCAGTCTTCTGTGTTTTCTATGTAAATGTTGGTTTTTGGTATGGTTTGGTTGGGTCATATTTGTTTTGTTTTTTAGCTCTTGCTGAGTCAATGTCTCATTGAATTGAGTTAGGTTTTCCTTTTTTATGAGTTTTTTGATAGATTTTTTTGTTGGTAATGAGATTTTAGTGTAATATCTTAATGTATATGGCCCTTAGAGCCTTTTCTAAAACTTTATCTATCGAAAAAAAATGTAGGAAACACAAGAAAAAATGAAAAAAAATTGTAGGATACAATCATAAACCAAATGAATACCTGAAGAGATGTATCTATTGAATGGGAATGAGGGGTGGAATCTTGATTCCCATCCATGGTCCATGTCATACTCTCAAGAATTTCTCTGCATTGTTTCTGATGCTCGCTCATATCACTCACACTTTTATTAAATGTACACAACTTTTCCATAATAGTATAAAATGACAAGTAATCCCTAAGTGCCTCAACATCTGATTTTAGAGACACCAGGGAAACCATAATGTTATGAGTTGCATCATTTTCCATCTCTTTTGTTGCAAACACTGAAATGGTACGTTTCAACTTACAAACAAGATTTAATGGCATAGATGACTTGCAATCTTTAATGTACTAGATTCCTTTGCTAAAATGTCAGATTCAAAAAATATAGTTTGTGTTCAGGTCTAAGGGTCTGCTTATAAAAGATATAAGAGTGTGAGAGGAAAAGAAAAGATGGATAAAGTGGGTAATCGAAGACCCAACTCAGATATATAGAACTAAACATGTCTTGTACTCGAATCGATTCATTTTTCTATAATCAAATTTCAAATATAAGAATAAACTAATAATGTTTAAGATATAAGTAATTTACATATAATAGAATGAAAATTTAATTTCTAATCATGATAATTTGAAGGCTTCTGGGGATGAGCATCCTATTGCATCTCGGTTCCTATTTGTATTATCTTGTATGTAGTTCAGGTCAAAAGCGCTTACGCTTAAGGAATTAAAATTTTCATGATGAAAACAATATTAATCATAATCACATATGTTCTAAAATAGTATCATATGTCATTCCCATTGCTCTTTAAAAATGACATCTTAATATCACAAATAATTGACATGATATGTGAGAAAAGTGTATCATTTATTGACTGGTGTTAGTGTGTTTGTGTATTATTTGATTATTGGTCACATTTATTTATTTATTTAATTAAATGTTTACTTTTAATTGAAAAGTGATAATCATAGACATGTTTTTGGTTAGGTCCCTTCTGCTTATTTAGGAGTGACTACGTTGGGTCCTAGACACGTGGAAGCTTCGCACTCATTTGGGGACTACCTTTTTGATGCACTTTTTTGAATTACACCGAGATGACACATGTAGACACCTAAAATATGATTACACTTAGCATTTCATCTAATCCATTCAATTAATGACATTTCATTAATCAACCCTTCTTCGCTCCACTCTCAGATCCCCTTTTACAACACCTTCTCAGTCATATTCCTCCTATAATCAACTTAATTTGGCTAATATCTCTTTTATTAGCTAAACATTCCTCCTTTCGACCATTTAGAACCTCCCTAGTTCTCTCTGGACCTCTTCTATTGGCTTTGTAGGCTATCTATCAGTCACAATTGGTTATCCAGACCCCTCCCAACTCTCAATGAGTCTCTAATCATTTGCTAATCAAGTTTGACTAGCCTAAACCCTAGTTAACTAGCCTAAACCAAGCTTAACTAAGCCTAAAACATGTTTATCCTAATATAATCTAAAATATTTAGTCCCACATGCACCCAAAGTTCAAACTCTTCCATTTGGAAGAATATAAATAGAATGGTCACTCCTCCCTCTAAACCACACACCTTGTTTTCATAAAAAATCTCTCTCACATTTGGAGATATTGGCATTAGACCTCATTTGCATTAGCCAAGCTAATAGGAATTTGATCTTGGCTATCCTCCATTATTGAAGCTCCTCCATCTTGCATCCATAACTTCATAGTAGGTTAGTAGGAGGGTAAGAACCAAGACATAAAAGATAGCCAGAAGTGGAACGCCTGTCATCAATATAACCTGCCCAATCTGAATCTGTATACCCAACCAACTGAGTAGAGCCCCTAGTGTAGTGGAGGCCAAAGTGGGAAGTGCCATGCAAATAGCGCAAAATCCTTTTAGCAGCCTACCAGTGACTACTATTAGGAGAATGTGCAAACTGAGATACAAGCCCTACTGCAAATGAAATATCAGGGTGAGTATGGGTCAAGTACATGAGACTCTCAACCAACTGCCTATATAATGTAGGATCAAAAAGTGGTGTGGTACATGTGGATGTAAGAGTAACTCTAGACTGAAAAGGATATGGACTTGGCTTGCAATCAGCCATACCAAAGTGCCTAAGAAGATCATGGGTGTACTTTTGCTGACTCAAATGAATCCCTGAATTTTTCTGAGAAATCTACAAACCAAGGAAATAATGCAATAGCCTAAGACATGTCATGTCAAACTGTGTAGAAAAATCCCTCTGAATACTCTGAATGTGGGAAGAAGAGCTTCTAGTAAGTACTAGATCATCAAAATACAAGACAAGTATCGCAATATCCTCACCAACATGCTGGAGATACACTGTATGATTAGTGGAAATGAACAAAACCAGTAGATAGAAGAAAACAATCCATTTTCTCATACCAAGCCTGAGGGGCTTATTTGAGACTGCAGAGAGACCTTCGGAGTTGACAAAAAAGAGAAGAATCCTGAAAAAATCCAGCCGGCTACTCCATATATATTTTCTCTTGTAGATCTCCATGTAAGAAGGAACTCTTCATGTTCATTTGGTATACGGGCCACCCCTGTGATGCAGTAATAGCAAGTCTAAGGTGTATATAATCCATCTTGGCAACGGGTGCAAAAGTCTCAGAGTAATCAATACCTTCGACTTGTGAAAACCCCTTTGCAACAGGATGATCCTTATACTTGTCAATGGACCCATCAGCTACGTATTTGGTTTGGTATACCCACTTACACCTAACCATCTTTCTTCCTTTAGGAAGAGATACCAAATCCCAAGTATGATTCTTCATCAAAGAAGAATACTCAGCTGGCATCGCATCATCCCACTCCTGTATCCCATGAGCCTTTGAAAAGGACTATGGATCCTCAGAAACTTCCTGACACAAAAGTCCAGAACTTGTAGAATGTGCATGATGATGCCTAGTGGGTGGAATATCCTCTATGAAAGGTGATGGCTCAGAAATGGTAGTACAAGCCCACTTAGGCATAGTGACAACATCGGTGGGAATAAGATCCTCAATGGCATCTATAACCTCCTCATCAATCTCCTCAAAGAAAAGATCCTCAAGATGAGATGAAGAAGAAGAAGGAATGGAAGAAGATGAAGAATCATGAGGAGTGAAACGCTCATCAAACTGAACATGTGTTCAAAAAAGAACATCATGTGTATCATGATCTAAAATACAATAAGCTCTCATGTCCTCACAATACCCTTCAAAGATCAAGGGTTTACTCTTCTTATCCAAAGCTTTCCTTTTCTTCTTTAGCACAAAGGCCCAAACATGGATCCCAAAGACTAAAAAAAATGAGACATCTGGCTTAGTGTTAGACCAAGCTTCCTTTGGAGTCAAATGCTCAAGTGCTCTGAGTGGTGTGCGACTCTAAATATAGTTAGCATAATTGACTGCTTCAACCCAATAGATAGGAGGTATATCTCTAGAATGCATCATACAGTTAGCCATTTCCTTCAAAGTTCTATTCTTCCGTTCTGCTAATCCATTCTGTTGTGGAGTATGAGGAACAGAATACTGGTGAATAATTCCTTAAGTTGCCAAAAATTTAGAAAACACGTTGCTGAAGTACTCCCCCCCATTATCAATGTAAATGTTCTTTATGCTACTAGAAGATTGTTTCTCGACCAAAGCCTTGAAGACTATGAATTTTGGAAAAACATCACTTTTGTACTTGAGAAAATAAACCCAAGTACACCTCGAGAAATTATCAATAAATGTAAGTGCATACTTAGCTCCATTGAAAGATGGGGTAGGAAAAATCATCAAGTCACTATGCACAAGCTCAAGTGGTGAAGAAGTTCTCTTAGAAAAATTCTTAGGAAAATGATCTTGGTGTTGTTTCCCTAATGCACAACCATGACAAACTCCCTTAAGACAAGAAACTCTAGGAAGACCATCTACCATACCATGAATTCTCAACTCCTTCAAATATCTGTAATTGAGATGTCCAAATCTTTCATGCCAAAGCTTACTCTCTGAATCTGAATGAGAAACCAATCCTGTCCCTATAGAAGAAGTGTCATCAAAACCCTCAAAGTGATATAGTCTAGAACTATGATCAACAATACCCTAAGAAACAAGTGAATAAGGCTCCAAAAAAGTTCTTACTTCTGCCCCATGTGGTGTAAAAGTCAATGTTTTCCCTTGACCAAATTGACAAATTTGATATACAGAAAGCAATTTTTTAGTGATGTTAGGAACATATAGTGAATCTTGGATATTGCCACCATCAAGCTATATATCACCTTTTCCCTCAAAAAAAAGAAAGGAAGAATCTCCAACCTCAATTTTGGAAGTAGAACTCAAACCTTGAGAAACAAAATACTCCTTGGAAGAAGTCATGTGATGAGAAGCACCAGAATCTATAACCCAATTGTCTGCAAGTGGTGACTGAGATCTTCCAACAACATTAAGTGCTTTTCCATGCTGATTAGAAGGACGTGGAGTGGAGATTGAAATTTTTTGTTTCTTGACTGCATCTTCTAAGGCTTACATTTGCTTATAACACCTATTTTCTTCATGATTACTACGCCCACAAAAAGAGCATGAACGGCTAGACTTATTCTTGGATTTAGAGGACTCGTTGGGTTTTGAGTTGTGTTCTTTGGGTTTAGGAGCATTTTGATATGGAGAAGGTGTGGATTTGGTTTTACTATTTGGTTTTCCCTTGCCCTTAGGATTAGATGCAACTAATGCCTTTTGAGAGGTGGAAGAATCAAGGTGAGATAATTTGGATTCTTCCCTAGTAAGTCTTTCACAAAATGTTTCTAAGATAGGAATTTTGAAGGTGTCACCTAAGGCATCCATGCTAGAGAAAAAGGTAGAAGAAAAAATTTGGAATGGTCCTCTCAACTTGGATAGAATCAAGTAAACACACTCTTCTTTTTTATCTCTTCCACTCCCCTTCAACTGTGTCAACAAATGCTTAAACTTGGTAAGATAGTCTATAATTGTTGGAAAATCTTCAGGATTAAGAGAGGTGATCTCAATTTAAAGTTGCATGGCTCTCATATGATCCACCTTACCAAATAAATCCTCTAATTTCTCCCATATTTTGAAAGGAGAGTCACACTTTTCCAAATGAAATAAAATACTGTCACTTACATAAGTTCCTATCAAACCCATACACTCATCAAATTTACACTGGTACTGAAATGTCTCATATTCTCTAGTGAAAACTAGTTATTCTTTAGAAGTTAAAGCCCATAATCCTTTCTGCTTAATTATTGTTTCCATTCTTGGTTTCCATGTTTGGTAATTATGTGTTGTTAATGGCTCAACATGATCTAATGCAGAAGTAGATGGCATCCTCAAAAAATCACCAAAAGAAATGCAATAACCAAGCAATGCAACAAGAGCCCCCCCAGATTTTGGCACTTTGTAATGAGTGCGTGTTACAATATGGAACTTTATAATTATAGTAAAATTATCAAAATTAATATTTCCAATGGAAAGATCATGAAAAAACAAGAACTTTTGCAAAAAACGGTACTCAAAACCGAGTTACCGATCAAAAGTTACAAATTTTTCAATATTATGCTCTGCTATTTATTTTAGTTACCACTAAAACAAAATAAAATGCTCTTTCCTTCACCACACAAATAAAATTAAAGGGGGTTAGAGTCAAGCACCTACTAGTATGCATCACAAGCTTTAAGCCCTCATATGACCATACCATATGATCAGGGGCTAATAATTTCAATGCTAGTCAAGTCCATAGATTTATGAGAGAACTAGACATCAAGGATCTAGTCAATACCATAGATCTAGGAAAGAACTAGTCAATACCATAGATCAAGGAAAGAATTATACCTAACAACTAGATAATATCTCCTAATATCTAAATAAATAAAAAGAAATATCCACATACATAAGTTGGTGAAGATAAATACAATAAAGGTAAATAATGTACCTAGGTGAACATGAGCTAAGGTAACTACCTACTCTAACAGTTTTCATAACAAATCTCTCTCACATTTGGAGATATTGGCATTAGACCTCATTTGCATTAGCCAAGCTAATAGGAATTTTATCTTGGATATCCTCCATTGTTGAAGCTCCTCCATCTTGTATCCATAACTTCATAGTAGGTTAGTAGGAGGGTATCTAACTTGGTCTTGTAGCCATTTTAGAGAGACTTCTTCACCTCCATTGAAGAAAACAACACATATAATTTGATTGCTCATAGGTTTTAACTAGGTTCAATTTATGTTTTAAGTAATCATAGAGTAGTCAGGGATAAAATGATAGTGTTTTAGTTTAAGTTATCTTGTTTAGCAATCATCTTCATGTTTATGATAGGTTTAGTTAGATCACGGAATTACTTAGCTAATTTCTTGTTTATCAACATAACTAATCTTCTCATGCATACATTTCAAACACGGTAACAAATCCATTTAAGTTAGATCTAAGTGTGTCTCATCACGAAGTTTACAACATGTTACATATCTTGGTTTCTTTCTTGCCTTTGGACGAGGTGAAACTCTACCCAAGTAACGCTTAGTTTATTTCCATATTTTGATCTACACCTTTAAATTCTTGCTTCTCCTTTTGGAAAACAAAAGGAATCTTTCAGGAGTGTTGTCATAGATAGTGTTCACCAATTTTTTGTCAGTTTACGCTCATCCATGTTTTCGGATGAGTTGTTAAACATCTTAAGTGTGTGGATGCATCCTCATATATTTGATGGCCACTTGATCTTGATTTCAAGATCGTCATAGTTTAGATTGATTCATCATTTGATCATCTTTTCATCAAACTATCACTTTGAACACACATTTTACATAGGGATTATTTCCTTATTGATTGGCTTTGTGTTTCACACCTTGCATGATTGTTCCTTGTGATTATTCATCTAGAAAAATGGTTTTCTAGGACAATCATTTTCAATTTCATCGAGATTGCATCATCATGACGTCTATTTTCCTTAGAGCTTATTTAGAAAATCATACACGCATCTCCATATTTACAAATGTCTAGTTGGTTGCCCTTATGTTACCCAAATTGACATGTCACTTCCTTTCCTTTGATGGATTTCCATCACACTATCTAGATATAGACAATTGTTCTTAAAAAAATGCCAAAAATGACTGACTATCATGTGGTTTCTCACATTTACAACAATATAGAACCTAGGTTTATAAATTCAAATCAAAATATTCCAATTACAACTAAACCTTGTTTGGTTCTTCGTGTTAGAGAGCCTATCCGGGTACCCTATTCCCCACCTTCAGCTCATAGTCAGTGGTATGCTTTGGATGCTTCTAGTCAAAATTATTATTCAGGTTCCCCCCACTCCTCTTCTTCTTCTGATTCAGATCCAAAATACCATTCAAACTTCCACTCTTCTTCTAAAGACTCGGATCCCAACTATTGTTCAGATACCCTTAGATCAAATCCTTAATCACAGTCCAAATCACAGGAGTTTTATTCCAAATCACCTCAATGACGTATTCCTCTTTTGAAGACTCGTGTGACTCCACGTTCCATCAATCGAACATCTAATTTGGTTCTTGAGTCATGGTCCTCCCTATCTTCATAGGACCTCCTTCATCAGTCATCTCAATGACCTCTTCCTCCGTTAAAGAGTTCCATGACTCGGATTCCCTCTAGTCAATCATCTGATTCGACTCCTACATCGTAACTTAACAGATGGCTATGTGATCCTATTTTCTCTCCTATATTGCATCGTCTTCTAGAAAAGCAATCTAGGTCCATATCCAAATTGTTTATTCATGATATGCTTACCACCGATCATACTTCCTCTCTTGAGTTATCTTCTTCTATTAATCAATCTTCCCCACTTATCAGGTCCATTTCTCCCAGTTAAGCTCTAATGGTCGAAGAAAAACAACCTCTACTAATTGATTTCTCTCAGGATAAAGAAACAATTAGAGTACATGAAGATATCCCTCTAGAGGATTGTAAACAAGGATTCTTTATAGAACTCGATACACTTGCGTATTGGGGAAAAGAAGTTGATTCCTTTTATTATAACATAGAGGAAAAGCCTAAGGTCATGGAAATTAACTCTTCTTCTTTTCTTCCATCTTCACCTTCTTCTGAGCATGATGAAATGTCTAGCATTGAGCCATGGCCTATCTTATCATTACCAAATCATTCCTTATCTATCTCCATTCCTCAATCAAAATCTCACCTTGGGTCACTACTGAGTAGCCCATCATCTTCTTCTATCCTTGGGCCACCCCGGGTAGTCTTCTATTTTCTACTTGTGGCTCACCTACTGGTAGCCCATTCCCTTCTATTCTTGGGCCATGTCCTAGCAGCCCTTCATCCTCTTCTATCTACGGGACCCCTTCAAGTAGTCCCTTGCCATCTTCTTCTATTCTTGGGCCATGTCCTAGTAGCTCTCCCTTATTTTTCATATATGGGTCACCTTAGGGTAACTCATCATCTTCTATTCTTGGGCCATGTCCTCGTAGCCCAATTTTTTCCATCTTAGGGCTATATCCTGGTAGCCCTTCGTCATCTTCTATTACTGGATCACCTCCTCATAGCCCATCCTCTTAAATTCTTGGACCGTATCCTATTCGTCCATCACATCATCCTTCTACCAATGACCAGGGCAAGCCCACTATCATTTCTCTCATTCCTATCATCAATCATAAACGTTCGTTGTCTTCCCACTTCTCGGGGTTAGAAAAGTCACACGCCAGCTTATAAGAAGCCCAAACAAGTTCATTATCAAGCTCAGTTCAAAACTTCCAAGGGCTCAAAATCCCCCAAAAACTCAAACAATCTCAAAAATTTTAATCAAGCGCGATTCAAAAATACACATCAACGTAACCATCAAGTATGGCGCAAAGTGCATAAACCTATGGATAGGGAACTCATGCTCCAGCATACAAAATCCTTGCTTCAAGATAAATCAAAGTCATTTGTTGAGTATGAGCTCACCTCGATCATCGAGATTAGGGATAACATTACGCTTGATAAACAAATGTGCCTAGTCTCCCTTATCAAGGAAGTCGCAAACATCGTTGTTAGAACTTACCATGTAGAGTGACTTTGTTGGTCCCACCTTTCCAAAAAATATCAAAAAAGTTAAAAATTAAAAACAATGCAAAAATAAAAATACATGAGAAAATATAAATCAAAAATCAAAGGTACAAAGATCAAACATTGCAATCAGGTATTGCATACACATGGATGTTTCTTTCTTCCCTTTTTTATCATTCCTCTACAAGTCTTCCTACCATTTTCATCCTTTTGATGATATTTTGGTTAGCCTATTCACATGCATTTTATGACATTTATCTTTAAGGTATTTGTTTGACCTTGGTCTTTCATCACCTTGGTAAATTAAAGAACAACTGACCTCTTAGAGATCCTATCACATTCAACAACTAATAAACTTGTTGTGAAGAAATTTTGGACATATTTGTTGACTAGCCAATGTCATCATCACATTCACTTCCACCTCCTTCCATCAAGCCATCAGTGGTTCTTAACCCCTTGTCAAACAAGAGAGCTGAAATAAGTTTTCAGAAAGAAAAAGAATCAAAAGAAATCAAAAATAAAAAACTAAAAGCTACAAAGCAAAAGTAAATTGTTATATAACTCTCTCTTGGGTTATTTCCAATAAACTCTATCGGGGCTATGGATGCCTGACTGGAAGTAGAGAAATGTTGTGATTAAAATCAAATACATCTCCGTTGGGGCTATGGATGCCTAGCTAGTAGCGGAGCAATGTATGGCTATCCTTCCACCTTTCATTCATAAATCACCTATCACCTATCAAAATCAATCATTCCTACACATTAGCTAGGGTGTCTTCACTTTTTATCTATTAAATATTCCCTTCAAGAGGTAATCAATTCCACGTGCACATACTGGATATCTATGAGTAGGTAGAATTAGTATGTTACCAAGTGTCTTTTTTTAGATCTTGTTCATACTCTTACTTTAGTCCTTATATTGTCTCATGATTTGTGCCTTTGGCTAATCACTTCTTCATCTCTAGGCTTCTAATCTACATTCATATCATTCTTGTACTTCGTTCAGAACATCCATGTGTATAGGATTAATTTTTTTCCATGTTTTCAGGCAGCTTTGTCCCCTTTCACAAAAACAATCTTCTCCTTCCTTTCTATCATGTGATTTTAAGACAACTTACACTAGGGTAATCCTTGCTTCTTCCCAGCACTTCATTGGTTTACGTTCATCATCATGTTGAACCTATCCATAATGGCCTTAGGTCCTGCTTCTAACTGTGAAGAGTTTGCCTTTGAATATTCCCACCTAATCGCTAGAGCATTTCTACATCTTCACCTTTCTCATATGCATGTGGCCTTATGCCCTTGTACATCCCATCTATCGCTAGGGGCATCCATGTTTCCTTGTCTTCCTGTACATAGTTTCAGAAAACTTTCAAAATCAATCAAAAACATTCAAATATGTTAGAAAAATCATAAAAAACATTCAAATATGTTTCAGAAAATTTCTAAAAATTGAAAATCATCTTGCAAAATGTCACTCTTTGGTTCTCACCTATTCATGTACGCAACCCGCGGGTCATCTTGATCTACCTCCATCAAAAAAAGCTAGGCTTCTTACTTCGTCTGTACTCTGGGGCACAACAAGTTGTCTGGTACTGTTTCGCAATACACATTACTTTTTCATAGGAGGAAAGTGTCCTCCATTATTCTCCTTACATGTATCCTTGCATGGGGAACCATCGTCAACCCTTTTCGTTAACTCGTATAGTTTGGAATTGAAGCTCGATAACAAAAACATTACGTTGTGTTTCTTTGTAAGTTTAGGTTGTTTAATTTCTCGTATTGCATTCCATTATGTATGTTGCATGGGGGCATCTTTTACTTTCTCGTATTGCATTGCATTTTGTATATTGCATGGAGTTGGTGTTTTTAGCAATGGAAATTTGTTCATATATGGCTTTTCATGTCATACTACACTTTTGTTGTACATTCTTTTTAATAAGGACCGATGATGAAAATCATTAGCAATATGATGAAAAATAAAGTTGTTTAAAAGGCATTTGATCTTGGGTCATCCACCATTAAAATAGTTTCATCTTGCACCCATGATAAGTTACTTCTTCTTCAAACTATTGCATCTGCATCTATTCTATGTTGTATCATACTTGGGATCATCAATCAAGTTCTACTTTCTCCCCATTGACATTCCAGGGGCCATTTTGTATGTATGCATGGAGTTGGTGTTCTTCTAGCCCATGGACATTTGTTCGTACTATGGATTTATGCATGTCATACTACACTTTGAAGTGACATTTCTTACGCCACTTCAAAGAGGGGAAAATGTATGACACCTGAAATATGGTTACATTTAGCAATATCATGAAAAATAAAGTTGTAATTAACAAGGCATTGGATGGATTTTAGCTCATTCCCTTCTTCGCTCCACACTCGGATGCCCATTCTATATCCCCTTACTTCTTCACACTATTCTTTCTTCTATCTCTCTTATTAGATAAAAATTCATCTTTTCGATCGTTCAGAACCTCGATAGTTCTCTCTATCACCCCATCAATTGGCTTCGAGGGGGAATCCTATCATTCTACTCATTTTTTTTCTAGACCCTTCCCAATTTTTTTACTTGTTTGTGCTCTAATCTACTTTCTTTGAAGTGACGCTGCTTACGTCACCCCAAAGAGGGTTTATCCTAATGTAGACACCTAAAACATGCTTAGTCACGTAGCATTTCATCCAGAGTTCAAACTCTTCAATTTTACGAAACTATCACTAGATTAGGGTCACTTCTTCGCTCTCATTCTCGGATGCCTCATTTTCATGACAAATCTATCTCACATTTGGTCGATATTAGCATTAGACCTCATATTGCAACTTAGCCAAGGCTAATATCTCTCTTGATCTAGGCTAAACATTCCTCCTATTCGACCATTCAGAACCTCCTCCTTAGTTGCATCTCATAGACTTCACTTTGATTGGCTTTGTAGGAGGGTATCTAACTTGGCAATGTAGCAATTGGTTATCCAGACCCCTCCCAACTCTCAATGAAGAAAACTAATCACATATAATCTAATTTCTCATAGGTTTTAACTAGCCTAAACCAATGATTTAACTGAGCGTAAAGCATGTTTATCCTAGATATAATCCTAAAGTGCTTTATGAGATTTAGTCCATACATTGCACCCAAAGTTCCAAATTCTTCCAAACCAAAAACTTGATGGTTTATGATAGGCTAAGTTATACCCATTCAAAGACACAACTAGTTACATAAGTTATTAAGCATAATTAACATTCTCATGCCTACAGAAACGCATTAAGGAATTGCTCGGATTTGAAACATTAGTGCCTTATGCTAATAAGGCATTTGATCTTGAGTTGACTCGTATCTAGCGAAGTCTTAAAAAATTTGAGCCCTTTCTCTAATTTTCTCCTGTTGAGATTTTATCTCCTTTAACACCATCGGCCTAAACTTGGCCGACCCTAACCATTTATTGTTGGATTTGGAATGTCACCTCTCATGGAGTAAACCGGCACTTCAAACTGATTGCTTAAGTCTTTATGTAGGTCGTGTTTTATTAAGCTTTCCAGGTAGAATAGAGGTTAATGTATAACAGTTTGTTATATTTCTTAGTTTATTTTAAGTTTTAATACATGCAAATAGGATTCCTTGCTCATTTTGCTTATCCATTGGGAATGGAGTCACAAATGAGGGACTGATGCACAAAGCTTAAGGTTCTTGACTCCATTTCGAATACCGACTGCTTGCAAAACCTTTCATTGAACATAAGCCTTGAAGCATACTATTTGTACATCTCAGTTTTCGTAAGATAAACACAAATCTTAGGTTCTAAGCTTTAGAAAATCTGATTAACCTGTGAGCTTTCACTTGAAAACTAAATGGAATGCTAGAGATGTTCACCTAAAGGTACACCCCATTACTTCCAATGTCATGTCCACGAGTAACAAAACACAACAACACACTATGTACAAAACTAGAAAATTATATATGCTACAAGTGGAACATGCAGAGTGTGCACAAGCACTTCTTCTGATGAAAAAAAACCTAAACTAACACTACACTAACCAGATAGAAAGGGGTCTCAAACAAATTCTGCAACTGGCAGGGAGAAGTAGCTTCCCTTCCTTAAAAGGGGAAGCTATAAAAATGATTTGGCACAGAATATGGCTGCTTGTATGAGTGAAAAATTGAATATAAGCTGGTCCTCCACCCAAATCGATAAGGTGTAAACTAGAAACAAGAAAAATACCTCTTTTAGTTGCTCTACATTTGGATTGAAGAGGCATTGTAGCTGATCCTTGGTACTTTGGAGCTAATACTCATGTCATAAAGTGGGCATGACTGATTTTGGCTTCTCCCTTGGCTCCAATGAAGCCAAGTACCTAATTTGGCACGGTCAGATCCTTTGAATGTGCCCATTTCTCTGAACTTCAACTCCAAAAAATGAAGTCTTCTTGCTGAACTTCCTAGGTGGATGGTGTTAGAGGGATGATGACATCCTCTTTCTTTTTCCCTTTCTTCTCATGTGAAGAACATGGAAGACTCATATCTTCCAACCTTGGTTCGAGAGGACTGCTATAAAGTGCAGGTTGTTGTCCTTGAATTATCTCCTTCAATACAACAGGATCATGTGCTTAGAGGGTGGATGATGGAGGAGAAAATGATGTGATCTCCTGAGGATCCTCTCCATCAAAGAAATCCTCCAAGTCTAATAGATAATCTTCCTCCTTGTTGTCCTGCTGCATGTGCTCAACCTCCTCCATGGTGTCCTCCTGATCTGAAACTTTCTCACCATGGTTCCCCTCATCTTCAAACATGAATTTTGAAATCTCAAACTCTTCTTCAACATTAGAGCTTGAAGGGGATGAAGTGGGAGGAATAACTGAAGGTTCTTCTGTGGCCTGCTCTACACTTTAAGCCTCTAGAACTATATGGTTCTCCTCCATCATTGGATTCATCAATGTACTCCTCTTCTTTTGGATTTCAACAGTAGCTTTCTTCTTCCTAATTTGATCTTGTGTTGTAGTTTTCAAAGCTTACACCACTTGTGGCTTGACCTTTGGATTCCTCCATAGGCTTATGCCAACAAGGGAATATTTGATAATTCCTTCTTGTCTAAGAGCCAAACTCACCTCAAGGCTCTTAAACCTTGACCTAATAACCATCAAGGGGATCTTCTTTGAGAAGCCCAACTCTTTAGCTATCATTCTTCTTGTTGGGTTCCTCTTCCTTGACTAGTTTTTGAGTCTCTCCCTGACATGGACTTGGGAGAGTAGGAGGAGTGGTGGGTTGGGTCTCCACTAGTTTTTTCCTTGTTTGTGGTGGAGGGGAAGGGAATTTCTTTTGGCTCTTGTGGAGGGGACTTGGATTTGGAAGGGAAAAGGGCAGAAGAATTGAGATGAGATGGAAGACTAGGAGATGGAGAAGGGAAATCAACACTTGGGACAGCAGATGGGAAGGCTTGAAATCTGACACTGTTGCGATGATATTGATTGAGGGATGAGGAAAAGAAAAAGGATGAGGTGACTGGACTTACCCATTGACAAGGTTGTCTGGTACCAAGCTCATAGGCCTCTATCTCCTCAGTCCACTACGCAAGTTGAGGCAACATTTCAACCATGAAGTCAAGCTTCTCCTGTAGGCTGTAATGTCTTGGAAAAGGGCCTACCCATGGACAAGGTGCCCTACAACCAATCCTAAATGCTTTCATCTAAGTTGTAGCCCTTGGAATGCACCATGCTAGCCTCCATTTTTTGAATCTTCTCCTAGCAAATCAACATTCTTTCGTGTATAGTTGTTACCATCCAAATGCATATCCTTGCTCTTGATAAGTTCCATAGCCAAACTGATCTTTGACACTGCTCATATGGGTAAGCATAATGGTTTTGAGATTTGATCATAATGCTGATCTAGAGGAGTTGGGAAATACATTGGAGGTAGACTGCACTGTTGTTGCTGCAAGTGTGAATTCCAAGATGGGAATAAAGTCATGATTGCAAAACTTCATGGGATGGAAGAAGATGAAAGATGTGGAAATAAAAAGGATGAAAATGGATGGGAGAAGGTTTGCAACTCAGAGGATGGGTTGTTGACTAGATGGAGTCACCAGATGTGCTTTGAATGTGCCTCTAAAGGCTGTAATCTTCATCAAGAGCACATCAAACCTAATGAAGTGAACTGATAAGGTGCTTCAAACCTATCCCACCGGGCATGCCAAAACTATTGATGTGGTCACACGGTGGCTTAAGATTTGTTGTTTGATAATGAGAAACCTTGGAAAGATGAGAAAAATCTAACCTCAGTGTCCCACTCGATATGCCATGTTGATGTAAAATCACAACACCCCCTGAATGGCCTCAGATGTGAATGGAGCATCTAGTGTGATTGCATAACATGGGACCATCTCTTCAAGTTGTGGGAGACTTGAGATGGACCTCCGGAGAAATCTGGCTTCTTCTCCTAAACTACCTGCCACAAGCTATTCTAGTGTAGGAAAACTATCTAATCCTAATCTAACCTTCCAAGGAGATAGGGAGAGAGATAAAAATGCATGGAAACAAAACCTACACTAAAACAGTGATACACCAGAGAAGGAGTTGGCTGATCATAAATCTAATTGCTTGAAATGGAGAGAGGTGAGAAATGGAGAGGATGGATAGATGCATCACAGACCAAAGATAAATGTCACATAGAACACCACTTCAACCCATTAAACACATATCTCAAAACCTGCAATAGACATCAGAAGTATGCATAGTATACCCTACAATGATGAGAGGTGAGAAGAGACAATAAAATAAGGAAGGGAAACCAAAATGCATCACAAAATAGATTTTATTGCTCCATGAGTCACACAGTACATCATCAGTGGGCAAGAGGCAAGAAAATGCCATTACAGAGCAAAGAGAGGAGGTTTAGATTCCACATTCTACCCTAAGGAAGAAAGAGAGAGGGGGGAAAGAGAGAAAAGATGACCAAAATTTTGAAATATGCCCCTCCTTTATAATATATAGAAGAAAGAGAGAAGGAGAGAGGGAATAATTCAAATCCTAATTCAACCACCCAAGATATGCATTGTCAATTAACATACTCCAACCACCCTAGAAGAATTGAAATTTACTTGCAACAATGATGGGTTCCTTGACAGAGTCCATGCCTTTACATGTTGTTCCTTGCTGGGAAAGGAGGTTTTTCCTTCATTATGGTGGTAGGTGAGAGACTTGAAATCCTCAAAATGGAGGACTGAAACATGATGGTGGTGGGTGGGAAGCCAACGCCGAGAGCTTTCCAAAATGTCCCTTCTCACCCAATTCTGAGCTTCCAGTCGAAAGATATGGCCATCTGAAGGTGCTTTGGGTTTGGGGTCTATCCCTGCAAGATCTACATGGAGCCCCATGCATTCTTAAGATTTTGCTACCTCCTTTCACTCCCGAAGTGGCACTGAACTAACACGTGGTGTCATTTATAGGCCTACTCTATTTCCTTTGTATTCTACCTAAGCCCCTTTTGTTGGTAGAGACACTATGCCTGACCCGAGACATGTGGAGGGTTTGCAATTTTTGGGACCTCATTTTTTGATTGCCCCTCGTATCCTTACCTTGAAAGAGCATGGATGAGACATGTGGTATTCTTCCGCTACCTGGACCCTTTGTGCTTAGCCGATTCTGGCCGTGCTTCCTTTTTGGTCCCTTGAACCATGGAGACAAGCCTGACAACATGTTTGGGGGCTGACGCTAGTTCCAGGTTTTCTTTAGGCCTTTTTGAAGTTACACTAAGATGACATGTGGAGGCTTCCTTGAAACTGATCCTTTCCATGCTTGGAATTTTCAATGGCCTATGTCCCCTTTTTGCAGACTCGTGGAACGTGGAGGCTTCATGCTAATTTGAAGACCTTTAGGGGACCTACCTCTAGAGGTGCTCTTTGGACACATTGATACTTTTGCTATTTACACCGATGAGGCACGTGGCAGACTTCCAACCACCTTGTCATATTGGCTTGTCACCTTAGCCATATTCAGGCTCATGTTAAGGATCTGTCCACCATTGGGTCATCTTTGGATTTGATGAAAGTTTGATGGCTGATCTAGGCATGTGGAGGCTTCCTTTGCTAAACCCTTTATACTTAGCCAATTGACATTGAAAGCTGGCCAGAACCTTTGGATTTCAGACCTTGAAGACTGTGCCTTTAACACATGGAGGCTTCCGCGCTTCATTACTTAGGCGGTATTCAATTGCCCTGTGCCCCCTTTATCGAAGTTTTGGCAAGCGACTTTCAAACTATGGACCCACTCTGTGATTCTTCCTTTACTTAGCCGAATTGGAGGCTGGCTGCAGATGCTTGGAATTTCCCTTTGCTTTTTGGACTCCCTGACCACGTGGCAAGCCCATCGCTCACTTTGGAGATTGTCACTTGGGTCCATCACTTCTGAAGTTATAAGAAGCCGAGGTGACATGTGGCACCTTTCCGCAGGTCTGAAATTTTCAACATCTGATGAGACCCCCTTTTAGATCCTTGGACTACATGGAGGGCTGGCGCACTTTTTTGGGACCACCTTTTTGGATTGACCTTTGAAGTTGCAATTGATGAACACATGGAGGCTTCCACTGGTCCTTTCGTACTTAGCTAATTTAGGCCTGCTCCAATTTTTTTGGTTGGGACAACTAGCTTATTTAGGAGCCTGCTCTACCTTAGTTTTCTTACGTGGAGGAAGCTTCGCGCACATTTGGGACCTGCTTCCTCTTTGATTCACCTTTTGGAATTGATGCATAGAGAGACACATGGCACCTTCCAAACTCTGCTTGATTCAGCCTCGAGTTGACTCATATGCGGCGAAGTCCAAAAACTTTGAGCCCTCTTGCTCAATTTTTCTTTCTTTAGACATTATGGCCTCCTTCAATCCTGACCCTATTGGTTCTTCCATTCGAGCCCACTGCCCTCTTTGGGATCGATTGTTGGATTTGAAATGTGGGCTCACATGACTGAGCTGACCCTTCCGATTTTCTTCTGTGTGGCATCGTGTTTGATCAATTTAGCTAGGGGAAAAATTGGGATAACCGTTTGGTGAGTCACGGGGACATCTACCTACTAGATGAAGAGACTAGTAGCCTCAGAAGTATAAATTGGGCATGGAGTCATGAATGAGGTCCTAGTACTGATTTTGTCCCTAAAATGTGATCTTGACTACTTACTCTTGGTGACCCTGGAGCTTACCCCCACTATCCACACTCTCAATTTTCATAAGAAAATCTTGAAAATGAGGTTTTAAGAGTAGAAAATTGTATTGACCTAGGGTTTTAACTTGCTTTAGAAATGGACTCCTTCGAAACCTGATTTTAGTTGCTCTGTATTTGCTTTATTTTGAAATCAGCAACTGTTATAGGTAACTATGGGTCTCCTACTCGTAAATACTAAAGAGCCTAACAACATTGTACCTCTGGAGAAATACGTATGAAAAAACTTATATACAAATATTAAATCATATATGCCTAAAATAAGACATGCAGAGTGTGCAAAAGAACTTCTATTGCTGAAAGAAAACCTACTCCTACTCCTACACTATCCCTAACAAAGAAAATATAAACAAATCCTGCTACAGGAAGGGATAAATAAATTCCCTTCTTTAAAAATATGAGGCCATGTATATGATTTGGCACTGAACATGGCTCTTATTATGATTGAGAAACTGACAAGAGGCTAATATTCCACCCATACCATCAAGGTACCAACTGGAAACAAGACAAATGCCTCTTTTAGTTGGTCTACATTTATATTGAAGAGGTATTGCAGATGATCCTTGGTACTTTGAAGCTCATCCTCATGCTGAAGAGTAAGCATGGCCAGTTTTGGCTTCTTGCTCTACTCCAATGAAGCCAAGTACTTGATTGGGCATGGTCTAATCCGATGGATGTGCCCATGTTACTGAAATTTCAACTCCAAGAATGGAGTCTTCTTGCGGACCTTCCTCAGGTGAATGATGTGGGAGAGATGGGATCCGTCATGCCCTTTTTCCTTCCTCCATCCTGAAAAGAACATGGACTGATTATGGATCCTCCAATCTTAGTCCTAGCATGGAATTTGTCAAATTGTAAGATGCTGAGATTGAATCCACTCCTCCATGGCAGGACTCATGTGCTTGGAAGGTAGCATGATGGAGGAGAAAATAATGTGATCTCCATGGGTTCATCTGCCATCAAAGCAATCCTCCAAGACTGACAGATAATCTTACCTCCAATTTTCCTTCTGCATACATTGCTCGAACTCCTCATGGCATCCTTCGGATCTGTGATTTTCTCACCATGGTTGCCCTGATCTTCAAACATGAATTTTGAAAGCTCAAACTCTTCTTCGACATTACTTCTTGAAGGGGATGCAAGTGGGAGGGAGAACTGAATGTTCTTAAGATGGCGTTCTCCATCACTTGGAGCCTCTGGAACTATATGGTTCTCCTCCACAGACTAGAATGTACTCCTCTTCTTTTTTATTTTTAGTAGCTCCTTCTTCCCGTGCTTTCACTGTAACTGAATCTTACACCACTTTTGGCTTGACCCTAGCCTCCTCTGAAGGCTTAACCAACAAGGGAATATTTTCAATTCTAAATCTAAGAGTCAAGCTCACTAAGCTTCTAATCATATGTTCTTTTCCTGGCTTTGCTTCTTGTTGTTCCTCCTTGAATTGGTTTTTTGAGTCTCCTCCCTGGCATGGACTTGGGAGAGTAGGAGGAGTGGTGGATGGGGTCTCCACTAGTTGTTTATTTTATCTGTGGTGGAGGGGAAAGTATTATCCTTTGGATCTTGTGGAGGGTACTTGGGTTTGGAAGGGAAAATGGAAGAGGAAATGAGATGAGATGGAAGACTAGGGGATGGAGAAGGGAATTCAGCACCTGGGGTAGCAAATGGGAAACTAGACTCATAACACGTTGTTATGATGATGACTGATTGAAGGAAGAGGAAAGGAAAAGCTTTGAGGTGGTGGAATTACCCATTGATAAGGTTGTATGACACTAAGCTCGTAGGCCTCTATCTCCTCAGTCCATTGCGCAAGTTCGGGAAACGTCTCAACCATGAAGTCAAGCTTCTCCTGATGGGCTATAGTGTCTTGGAAAAGGGCCGAACCATGGACAAGGTGCCTTACAACCAATCCTGAATGCCTTCATTTGTGATGTAGCCGTTGGACTGCACCATGCTAGCCTCCATTATTTGAATCTCTTCTCCGGACAAATTATCATTCTCCATATAACTGTTACCATTATATGCGTCCCCTTGTTCTTGATAAGCTCCATAGTCCAAAATGGTTTTGACACTGCTCATATGGGTAAGTATAATGGTTCTGAATCTGACTATAATACTGATCTGGAGGAGTTAAGAAGTACATTTGAGGCTGGACTGCACTGATGTTGCTGCAAGTGTGAGTTCCAAGAGGGAAATGAATTCATGATTGCACAACTTCATGGAATGGAAGAAAATGAAAGATATGGAAAGAAAATGGATGAAAATGGATGGGAGAAGGTCTACAACTTCAGAGGATGGGTTGTTGACCAGATGGAGTCGCTGAGATGTGCTTGAAAGTGCCTCCAAAGGTTGTAATCATTCACCAAGAGCACATTAAACCTGATGAAGTGAAGTGGTAACGTGTTTCAAACTTGTCCCATTTAGACCAAAACTGTTGATGTGGTTGAACAGTGGCTCAAGATTTACTGTTTGATAATGAGACACCTTGGAAAAATGTGAAAAATATAACTTCGGTGTCCCACCAGGCATGAAAAAAATTTTAGTGAAAAATCACAACACCCCCTGAATGGCCTCAGATTTGAGTGCGAAATCTGGTGTGACTGCATAACATTGGACCATCTCTCAAGATGTGGGACTTGCAAACTTGAGATGGCCCTCCAAAGAAGGTTGGTTCCTACTCTAAAGTACCTATCATAAGCTATTATAATGTAGGAAAATTATATAATCCTAATCTAACCTTCCAAGGAGACAAGAAGAGGGAGAAAGTGCATGAAAATAAAGCCTACACTATAACGATGATACACCAGAGAAGGAGGTTACTGGTCACAATCTTAGCTACCTAAAATGGAGAGAGGTGAGCAATGGAGAGGATGGACAGATGCATCACAGACCAAAGATAGATTTCACATAGAACACCACTTCAAACCCATTAAACATAGCTCCCAAAACCTAAAATAGACATCAGAAGTATGCACAGTATACCCTGTAATGATGAGAGGTGAGAAGAGATAATAAAATAAGGAAGGATGGACAAAATGCATCACAAAATAGATTTTATTGCTCCATGAGTTCACATAATACATCATCAGTGGGAAAGAGGCAAGAAAATGCCATTATAGAGCCATGAGAGGAGGCTTAGACTCCATATTCTACCATAAGGAAGAATGAGAGAGGGGGGCAGGAGAGAAAAGATGACCAACCTTTTAAAATATGCCCCTCATTTACAATATATAGAAGAATGAGAGAAGGAGAGAGGGAAGAATTCAAATCCTACTTCAACCACCCCAAGATATGCATTGAATTCACCTACTCTAACCACCCCAGAAGCATTAAAATTCACCTGTAACAATGATGGGTTCCCTGAACAAGTCCATGCCTTCACGTGTTGTTCCTTGCTGGGTAAGAAGGAGGTCTATCCTTCATTATGGTGGTATGTGAGAGACTTGATAGCCTTGAAATGGCAGACTGAAACATGATGGTGGTGGGTGAGAACCTACCACCGAGAGCTTTCCAAAACATCCCTTCTTGTCTGAATCTAAGATTCCAGTATAAAGATATGGCCGTCTGAAGGTGATTTGTGTTTGGGTTCTATCCCTGCGAGATTGACATGGAGCCTTGCACATTCTTAATATTTTGCTGCCTCATTTCACTCCTGAAGTGGTGCCAAACTGACATGTGGCATTATCTGTGGGCCTGCTTTATTTCCTTTGTATTCTACCTAATCCCCTTTTGTTGGTGGAGACACTATGCCTGACCCAAGACACATGGAGGGATAGCACACGTTTGGGACCTAATTTTTTGGATTCACCCCTTGAAAGAGCACCAAGATGATGTGTAGATCCTTCCACCGGTCCTGGAATCTTCAACAGTTGACTCTGTCTTATTTTTGACTTTGACCATGTGGCGAGCCTACGCTTGTTTGGGGACCACCTCCAGATTTCAACCTTGAAGATGTGCCGAGATGGTACGTGGAGGCTTCCTTCATCCTGTCATGAGCTTGGAATTTTCAATGGCTGGTGTCCCCCTTTTGGATTTGGGACACATAGAAGCTTCATGATCATTTAGGGACTGTCCCTTGGGTCTCACTTATGAAGTTGCACCAATGAAGCATGTGGAGGCTTCTATCGATCCTCTTATACTTAGCTGATTAAATGGCCAGATCTGTCCCTTTTCCACCCATTTAGGTGCAACTCATTGGACCTTAGACACGTGGAAAGTCACACTCATTTGGAGACTCTATTTGGACCTGAGCTTCGGAGGTGTGCCGATTGGACATGTGGAGATTCGGCACACATTTGGGACCTGCCTCTAGATTTTACCTTTGAAGATGCACCGAGATGATGCATGGAGGCTTCTGTCAGCCCTTCTTTACTCAGCCAATTCAATGGCCGGCCGGTTTTGTACCCCTTGTTTACTCTGACCACATGGCGAGCATGTTCTTATTTGGAGATTACCCCTTGGGTCCTTCCCCTGAAGTTACGTTGTTGAGGCACGTGGAAGATTCGCGCTCATTTGGGGTCTATCTCTGGATTTTAACTCTGAAGTTACACCGATGAGACACATGGAGGCTTCCACTCACTCCCTTTATACTTAGCTGATTCGAGCCTACTACCCATTTAGGAACAACTATTGGACCCTAGACACATGGAGAGTCCACTCATATTTAGAGACCCTGTTTAGACCTGACCTCTAGAGGTTCGCCATTAAGACACGTGGAGGCTTGCTCTGGTTCTTCTATACTTAGCCAATTTAACTATTGGCTTTGCCCCCTTTTCGAATTTTGGACAAGTGGAGGGACTGCGCACATTTGGGGTTTCCATTTTGATGCACCTTTTGCAATTACACTAAACTGACACATGGCACCTTCCGTGAGTCCATTGTTTTTCCTAAGTCAACTCACTTGCGAAGTCTAAAAACTTTGAGCCCTTTCTTAAATCTTCTCCTATGAGCATCTGGCCTCTTTTGATGTTGTCGGCCTCCTTCATTGTCGACCCCTCCTGCCCCTCAGATTTGGGATCATTTTTCAGATTTGAAATGTGCGCTCACATGACCTAATCAACCCTTCCTATTTTCTTTTGTGTGGGGTCATGTTTGATCAATTTTACTAGGGGGAAAAATTGGGATAATAGTTTGGCGACTCACAGGGAAATTTCCCTACTAGATGAAGAGATCAGTACCCTTTGAAGTATCCATTGGGCATGGAGTCACGAATGAGATCCTGGTACTAATCTTGTCCTTGAAACTGTGAGCCTAAATACTTGCACTTGGTGACCCTATTCCTACCCCGCTGTCCGCACTCTTAATTTTCATAAGAAAATATTAGAAATGAGGTTTTGAGAGTAAAAAATTGTCTTGACCTAGGGGCTTCACCTATCCCTAGAAATGGACTTCCTTGAAACCTGATTTTAGTTGCTCTGTATTTGCTTAATTTTGAAACCCGTAACTATTATAGGTAACTATGGGTCTCCCCACCATAAATACTGAAAGGCCTGGTGTATTGTACCTCCAGAGAAATACAAACAAAACTTATATACAAATATTAAATCATACACGCCTCAAATAAGACATGTAGAGTGTGCAAAAGCACTTGTTTTGCTAAAAGAAAATCTACTCCTACTCCTACACTAACCCTAACAAAGAAAATATAAACAAATCCTGCTACAGGCAGGGAGAAATAGCTTCCCTTTCTAAAAAAATGTGGCCATGTATAATATTTGACACTAAACATGGCATTTATAATCAGTGAGAAACTTATAAGAGGCCAATCTTCCACCCAAATCATCGAGGTATAAACATCAATCAAAAATACCTCCTCAATTTGATTGGCATTGGACTCCTGGAGGTGTTGATGGTGACTCTTGGTGCTTTGATACTCATCCTCATGCCCTGAAGTGGGCATGACTAGTTTTGGCTTCTCCCTTGGCTCCAATGAAGCTAAGTACCTGATTGGGCATGGTCTGATCCGATGGATGTGCCCATGGTTCTAAATTTCAACTCCAACAATGGATTATTCTTGCAAACCTTCTTGGGGTGTGGAAGATACGGTATCTTCGTACACTTTTCCTTCCTCTGTTATTTTTTGAAGATTGACTTGCTCCTAGATAGCCTCTTCCTCTAGCAAGAAATTTTTCAAATCGAAATCTTTGATCCAATGCTCTAGAAGATATTTGGGGTGGAAAGTTCTTCTTGAAATCCATCCTCCATCATGGGTTCATCAATCAAATCAGGCCCTTCAAATGAAAGAAAAAAATCTTCAATGATGCTTTCTTCATCAAGTGACCTCAACTCTGATTTGATCTCTTCCAGCTTCTCCTCTTCAATGGGACTTGGAGCTGGTTGTTCTTCCTCCTTAACTGGTTGTGTAGCTTGGATTAGATCAGTATTCCCTTAAGATAAAGTTCCATTATGGAAACTACATTCAGAGCATATACACTGCTGATCTTATTTTTCTTGTTCTCATTCTTCTTTTGCTGCAAACTCAACTTTTACAGCTTGTGGTCTGACCCTGGTCTCCTCTAAAGGTTTAACCATCAAGGGGATTTTTGTAACCCCAAACTTGAGAGCCAAGATTACCAAGATTTTGACCATTTCCTCTTTGTTTGGCTCTCCTTGATTGGTTTTTGGAGTCTCTCCCTGACATGGACTTGGGAGAGTAGGAGGAGTGGTGGATGGGGTCTCCACTAGTTGTTTGTTTCTTTGTGGTGGAGGGGAAGGAATTGATTTTGGATCTTGTGGAGGGGAATTAGATTTGGAAGGGAAAATGGAAGAGGAAATAAGATGAGATGGAAGAATAGGGGGTGGAGAAGGGAATTTAGCACTAGGGGCAGAAGATGGGAAGCTTGGAAATTGAAGCTCAGGTTGAGATGGTGTTGCTTGGGGAGTGAAGAGAAAATTACTAGATGATGGTGTAGGACTTAACCATTGACAAGGTTCCTTGACACCAAGTTTGTAGGCCTCTATCTCCTCGGTCCACTATGCAAGTGGGGGCAACATCTCAACCATGAAGTCAAGCTTCTCCTGTGGGATATAATATCTTGAAAAAGGGCCTCCCCATGGACAAGGTGCCCTGCAACTAATCCTAAATGATTTCATTTGTGTTATAGCCCTTGACTGCACCATGCTATCCTCCATTCTTTGGATCTTTTCTAGAAAACCATCTTTCTCCATATAGTTGTTACCATTATATGTGTACCCTTGTTCTTGATAAGCTCCATAGCCAAACTAGTTTTGACCATGCTCATATGGGTAAGCATAATGGTTCTGGATATGATCATAATGTTGATCTGGAGGAGTTTAGAAATACATTAGAGGAAGAATACACTACTGTAGGTATGAATTCCATGAGGAGAATGAAGTCATGATTTCAAAACTTCATGGAATGGAAGAAAATGAAATATATGGAAGGAATAATGTATGAAAATGGATGGGAGAAGGTCTTCAACTTCAGAGAGTGGGTTTTTGACCAGATGGAATCACCAAATGTGTTGAAACATGCCTCCAAAGGCTGGATCTCAGCAATAACACATCAAACCTGCTAAGATGAAGATGTAAAGCTCTTCATCCTGTCCCACTAGGCATGCCAAAATTGTTGATGCAAAATCACAACACCCCTCGAATGGCCTCAGATCTGAGTGGGGCATCCGGTGTGATCTACATAGCATTGGGCCAACTCTCAAGTCGTGGGACTTGTGAACTTGAGATGGACCTCCAGAGAAAACTGACTTCTTCTTCCTAAACTACATACCATAAGCTACTCTAGTGTAGGTAACCTATCTAATCCTAATCTAACCTTCCATGGAGAGAGAGAAATACATAAAAATAGAGCCTACACTAAAGTGGTGATACACCAGAAAATGAAGGGGATGGCTGGTCACTATCTTAGCTATTTGAAATGGAGAGAGGTGAGCAAAGGAGAGGGTGGACAAGATTCACCATATACTAGAGATGAATATCACACAGAGCACCACTTCAACCGATTAAACATGGCTCCTAAAACCTATAATAGACATCAGAGATATGCACAGTATACCCTGCAATGATGAGAGGTGAGAAGAGATAGTAAAATAAGCAAGGATGGAAAAAATGCATCACGAAATAGATTTTATTTGTCCAGGAGTTCACACGGTACATCATCAGTGGGTAAGGGGAAAGGAAATTCCATTATAGAGCCAAGAGAGGAGGCTTAGCCTCAACATTCTACCCTAAGGAAGAAAGAGAGAGGGGGCAAGAGAGACAATATGAACAACCTTTTGAAATATGCCCCTCCTTTACAATATATATAATAATGAGAGGAGAGAGGGAAAGTTAGAATCCTGCTTCCACCACCCCAAGATATGCATTGAATTCACCTACTCCAACCACCCTAGAAAGCATTGAAATCTTCCTGTAACAATGATGGGCTTCACTGCAAGACCCATGCCTCCATGTGTTGTTCCTTGATGGGAAAGAAAGGAGTCCATTATTCATCATGGTGATAGGTGAGAGACTTGATAGCCTCGAAAATGGTGTACCCAATCATTAATGCTGATAGGTGAGTAGTAGGCATTGAGAGCTTTCCAAAAAGTCCTCTCCCACTCGAATCTGAGATTCCAATCGAAAGATATGGTCGTCTAAAGGAACTTCAGGTTTGGGGTGTATTTGTGCAAGGTCCACATGGCAGCCCCATATATCTTAATATTTCACCCCCTCCTTTTACTCTTAAAGTTGTGGGCCTATGAGACATGTGGCATCATCCGCTGGCCTACTCTATTTCTTTTGTATTCTACCTAAGCCCTTCTTGTTGGCAGAGACACTATGTCTGACCCTGGACACATGGAGTCTCAGCACACATTTGGGACCTTCTTCTGGATTTTTCATTTGAAGTTGCATGGATGAGGAATGTGGAGGCCTCCGTAGGATTTTGGACTTTTCAATGGTCGGCTCTACTCCTTTTCAGACTTGGGACATTTGGAGGGTTGGTGCAAGTTTGGGGTCTCTCTTTGGGCTACGCCTTTTGAATTAGTGTCGATGAGGCACGTGGTACCTTTCATGGACCTATTATATATTTTTGTATTTTGACTAAGTTCCTATGTTTGGCAAAGGCTTTATGTTTTACCCGAGACATGTGGATGCTTCATGCTCATTTGGAGACTCTGTTTAGACCTAACCTTTAGAGGTGCATTGATTGGACATGTGGAGATCTAGCACATGTTTGGGACCTACCTCCAGATTTTTCCTTTGAAGTTGTGCGGATGAGGCACGTGGAGGCCTCCACAGGATTTTGTAAATTTCAACATTCAGCTCTGCCCCTTTTCAGACTTAGGACACGTGGAGGTAAGGCACAAGTTTGGGGTATGTCTTTGGGCCATGCCTTTTAAATTTGTGCTGATGAGGCATGTGGCACCTTCCGTGGGCATGTTCTATATTTTTGTGTTTTGACTAAGTCCCTCTATTTGGCGAAGGCTTTATGTCTGACCTAGGACACGTGGAGGCTTCCCCCTCATTTGGAGACTCTGTTTGGACCTGACCTTTGAAGGTGTACCAATTGGACATGTGGAGAGCTGGCACACATTTGGAGCTTTCCTCCAAATTTTTCCTTTGAAGATGTGCCAAGATGACGCGTGGAGGCTTCCATCGGCCCTTCTTTACTTAGCTGATTCAACGGCTAGTTTTTCCCCCCTTTTTGACTCTAACCATGTGGTGAGCCTGCACTTGTTTGGAGACTACCCCTTGGGTCTTTCCCTTGAAGTTGTGCCATTGAGGCACATGGAAGGTTTGTACTCATTTGGGTTCTACCACTAGATTTTTACTCTAAAGTTACACCGATGAGACACGTGGAGGCTTCTGCTCACTCCTTTATACTTAGCCAATTCGGGCATGCTACCCATTTAGGAACAACTATTGGACCCTCGAAATGTGGAGAGTCTGCACACATTTAGAGACCCTATTTGGACCTGACCTCTAGAGGTTCCCTATTGAGACATATGGAGGCTTCCACTAGATCTTCTATACTTAGCCGATTCAATTGCTGGCTCTACCCCCATTTTGACTTTTGGACATGTGCAGGTCTTGCACACATTTGGGGTCTTTGTTTTGAGGCACCTTTTTGAATTATGCTGAGTTGAAAAATAGTGCCTTCCATGAGTCCGTTGATTTTCCCCAAGTCAACTCACATGTGAAGTCTGAAAACTTCGAGCCCTTTCCTCAATCTTCTCCTGTGAGCCTCTGGCCTCCTTTGATGTTGTCATCCTCCTTCATTGTTGAGCCCACCTATCCCTCAGATTTGCGATCAATTGTGGGATTTGAAATGTGGTCTCATATGACTGAACCAACCCTTCCAATTTCCTTTTGTGCGGGGTCGTGTTTGATCAATATTTTGAGGGGAAAATTTGGGATAACACTTCCCTTGCAAAGGCATCACCTAACTAATAGAGACCCACCCAATGTGGTCTTCACCACCACTATTTACACAATGAGAGTTGTGACCTAAATATGGATTCCCCGATAAGAGGAGATGTTATAGTGTCTTCTATGAGAGTGAGATATTCCTCACTAACTAGAGCAATGAGTTTACGGAGAGAACCATAGAGATCCAGGTCCAAAAAACTCAGCGACTGACACATGGTATGTTTCCTAAAGATCAAGCAAATAGTGTATGAGCACCAACTCCAAGTGGAATTTCTCCACTTTCATGTGAATATGGAGAGTAATAATGAAACTCACCTTAACTTTGTTAACAACAAACAAAAAAACCTCAATAGGGACATTATTGAAATTATCATTATTTAATCTTTCCTTAGTTGATAAACAATTTAAAAATAAAAAATGTGTATAGTTTGTGTGTATTTTGTAGGAAGCATGGATGAATACCCCAAATGCACCATCTACAAAGTTAACATATCAAAGTGGAAGGGGTGAAAAAGGGTGATAATCCAATATCAAGCAGATTAAACTTGTTTGCAAAATGAAAAGGTAAGTTTGATATGCTACGAGTGGTGAATAAAAAAGGAAATTAGATTTTCAATTCTTAGGTGAACCAAGTGTGAAAGGATTGGTAACACTTGATGGAGAGTACTATTATACACACAAAACACCCCTATTATTTTCATAGAAAATGAAGACCCTCTTAAAATTTTGAAAAGCTAAATATTTTATGAAAGACAAGATGTGAAACCAAATTAGACAAGAAACATAAGAAGAGAAACAAAGAAGAAGAAAAAAAACTCAAAATTGATAATCTACAATTTGTATTCCTTCCTATAATTATTTTTATATTAATTGCAAGGTCTTGTTATTCATGTTCCCAAAAGATAACCTAGTCACATAACATAAAACACGTGTGCTAAGTTAGACCCTTTTGATATAAGTTTGGCCCCAAATATAATTTTAGAATGTCACTAAAGCTTTAGTATATTAATGGTTTCAAAGATCCCTTTGTACACTCTGAGAAGCGAAGAGAACGCATTTAAAACTTCAACCAATCACACCTTTTTTGGTGCTAATATTTTATCCCTTGTACGTATTCATTTGTTGAAAACACCATGAGGTTTAGAGCCCATGGTAGAAAACACTTGTAATTTTGGTGGGATTTCCCTGGTTTGTATTTCCTCAATTTACTTTATGTTTAAAATTCATTTCATGGTTTATTTGTGTTTCATGGTTTATTTGTGCCTGGTTAAGTATAGCTAGCTGGCTAGACACGTCGAAATAAATCAAAGACTCATGTCTTTGACCAACAATTCTGTCTCTTACAATTTTACGAACATGTTGAAGCCTTTTAGTAATTAAAATGATTTTTATTATGGAGTGGAAATTGTATAGGGTCTAACTAAAAGAATGATGTAGTAACTTGAGTAAGGAATATGTGTCATATTTAAACAATATAAGGGCTTATGGGATCCATAATCTAGTTGTGAAACAAAAAGTGTTCCCATGTAAATATTCATATAAGGATTCTTTGGCTATGTGCTCTTTAAAAATGGAATCCGAGGTAGTTTCACATGATGACCAAGCCAAAGGTAAATTACAATCAAGAGGTTTTGGATTCTTTAGTTAAGATATCTTTGTTCGGGGAGAGGATTGAAAGATTGGGATGACAAATTTTTATTTTTATTTTTCGAGGGCAGGAGGAAGTTCACTTTAAATAATAATGGGAATAATAACAAACATGGATCTATTGAATACAATATGGGGATCAAGAACCACATAACATGTGTGCTTCTTTTGGTTTGAATTATAATGAATGATTGGGTTCTGAATTGGGGAAGTCTCATTGCATTCAATTTAGAGAATAGATGGAATAATGCAAGATGTCATCCTTTGAAAAGTTTATACATGGAATCATATATTATGGATGTATATTCTCTATATTTTAGGTTTAGTTCATATAATTTCCTTCATGGCCTTGTAATAATCCCATTCACGTGTTATATAATTCTATGTATGCTCATAAGTACCAAGGTTTCATGATTGACATCTACAATTATTTCTACCTAATGGTTAATTAGGTCATTCATGGTCAGGATATATGCTCAAGATTTACCCAAAAATGAATAAGTTCATACTAGACTTGGGATCCTATAGGTATTATGATGAATGCACTATGGTTAAAATTGAGGGTTTCTTAACTCCCCTTGTGTTATGAGCTTCAGGTATCTTTCGGTCCTTAAAATGATTTAAACTATGGATATTTTCTAGAAATTATTAAATGGTTTAACAATTATATATAAGAAGAAACAAAAAATTGGGTATGTTTTTCCATACCTTTTGATTGATCATAAATTCATTTTTATGCTTGACCAGTAGTTTCTAGAGTTAGAGCAGAAATGATCAAATTTTACTTCCCACACATAGATGTATTTATATATTAGGATCCCAAGGAAAATGTAAAATCTTACTATGATTATTTGAAATCAAATATATTTGTTGATTCCTACTCTTCATCAATTCAAATACAAGAAGATGGTGTTTTTATTGACCTAATCGAGGAGCTTGAAGGCTATGAGAGGAAGAAGTATAGATGAATGTTGAGATAAATAGAATATGAATAGGTCCATGAATCTGATTAAAAAGAGGAGGAAGAGGAAATTGAGGCTTCATCAAGAATCATTATTTTCAAGGAAATTCTAACTAATTATGCACACATCGTATCTCCACTTACTTCCCCTTATCTAGGAACTAGATCTAATACACTTACCCACCATTTCAGGGTGATAAGTCTCCAACCCATAAGGAAATGGATAAATTTGGATACTTTGATCATGATAAAATTATTATTTATTCTACACCAAGAGTTATGAGTTTGGTAGGTGGTGTTATTATGTCCTCTCCATTTATTTTTGGTACTTCAAATACCTTCTCAAGTATGACATCTATGAAAATTTTATCATCCAATTTTAGCACCATAGAAACTTTTCTTATTATCTCAAGTGTTATTCATAAGGTTATTCCTATTTCCACGATGCCTTTCTCTTTGTTTCTTCTAATTAAGGTGTTATTTGTATTACACATTTGTATCCTAGATTGTTTACAAGTATTTCCAATGTTTCATGAATCTCATGTGTTCCTATGTATAAATTGGTAACAATTTTCATAGTTTTTGTTTCAATTGTTCCAAGTTTTGATGCTACTGATCTTATGGTTTCTACCATTCCCATTGAGTCAAGTATTTCTAATTTTCTAATTTTCTCTGCAATTCCATTTTTTAATATTACCCCTACTATGTCAATTGTACCAAATGTTCCTCAATCATCTATTATTATAATTATATTTAATGTATGTACTCCTCTTGTTGTTGTTTTTACCCCTATTAGATTTTGTGAAATCTAGGAATTACTAAATCAGTTACACTAAAATATGTAGTTAGAGCTACAAGGGTTATTCTTATTAAATAACTTCAAAATTAATGATAAAACATCATAACAGTGTATTCAATATATAATGATATGCTACAATATTTTAAAATGAGGGAATGAATACACTTAATTGATTACAAATTATTATAGGAAGTTTTGGGAGTGTACACTCTTTAATAATGAGATTGGAACTTGGTGATTCTTTTTTGTAGGAGCTATGATTGGAAATTGATCTTGGGTGGGAATATAGAATTATGTTAATATTTTTTGTATGGTATTCATCCTTCTATGCATTCAAAGACATACATGGTTTTTCATTCTATAACTTCCTAAGATTGTCACCTACTTGGAAATGTATATAATTTTCAAACCCTATTTCTTGGTCATTCAGAGAATCTCTATGAACATTATGAATATGATCTCAAAACCCTAATTTTAGATGGGATACCCTAAAAAAACATAACTTGGGTTTTGGGCACCCATGTGCATCGCCAACATTGGCACTACTCCAAAGAGGATTCAAACCACACATCATTTTCCACATATAATGTGATATTTGAATGAATAAAATTAAATTTAGTCACCTCTTTTACATTTCTTAAGTTGAGTTGGGATCTTGCTAAAATACTTGGAGAAGGGATGCTTGAGTTCTTGTGAATGAGAGAGACTAATATCTTGACCTGGTAATAATCTTCATACTTATATATGTTACTTACCTAGTGAATGTAGATGTGCTTTTGTGATATTTAGGGAGATTGGGTGACTTTTCCAAATGTTGGAAATGTTTTTATCAATGTAGTGACATAGGATTTTTAGGTTAGTAAATGAGGAAGTGTTCACTTGTTTATATATGGTTCCAATGATGAATTATTAAAGAAAGGATGACCCTAAGAGAGTAAAGGAACCATCAAACAATTTGGAAGCTAAATCAAATATGGAGGATATGTCGTTGAAAAACCATGTAAATAGGTTAAGACCGCATATAAATTCAAGAATAACTATATCGCCTTAACTAGGGATAAAAACATGATAAATGAAGTTCTCATTCTATTGATATGACTTTTTGTATGGATTTTCTTTATTGTGTTATCAAAATGTGTTGGTATATCAGTTTGTAAGGACAAAAACACTAGACAAGAGACCTTTGAATGTGATAATTGGGAATGTAAAGGTTATGTTTATCTTAACAAGAGTACAATGTCAAAACTAAAAATGTCAAATAGTCAATTACCAAATTTGAGTATCTACATTTTTCTCCCCTTTAAGCACATGAAATGAAATTTACATACTTCAATGAAAATATTATTGAGTGTGTAGACACACTTTTTCTTTTCTTTGATTTATATTGCAGAGTCCCATTGTGCTTGGTGTTGGCATGTTTCATGATGAAACCATTTAACACAAAGTGTAGTCAATTTTTAATAATAAAGAATTGTACTTTAACTCAAAATGTAAAGTGTAATAAAAAATATTTGCATTTACATAAAAAATAAATGAAAAGATGTTTGTACTAGAATATTTGCATTATTGAACTTGTCAAAGGGTTGGATGTGATAAGTCCTCAATTGTGCTAAGGAGAAAATAGTGTTAGGTGCATGTAACCCAACATATAAATAGAGGAGAGATAGAATACGAGGTAAGAATCAAAGAACCACACGAAATAGGAATACCATGTACCAATGTTATTGAGAAAGTCTAGTATCTCCCCCTTTAAATGTAAGAGAAAAGGAAGGACTACATACGGAGATATTAGTTGCTTCAATACCTTCTATAAACCCTTCAACCATACTGCTACAAATGGATCTATGTCTAATATTACAAAATAGGGAAAAAAACTTAGAGAAGATAATGATTCGCCCCACATCAATCATATGTTCAAAAAAACTAAGTAGAAAATATAATGTACTTAAATGTAGATGAATAAGGAGGCCCATGAAACCAATATTCATTGGAATGGAGTAGAAGATGAGTGACGTAGTGAAGGAGTGAATTATTTCATACCCATTGTAAATAATATGAGATAAGTGAATTTAATCTAAAATTGTGCCAAAAACATGTACTTATTGGTGAAAATATGACATTGTTTAGTAAGTTGATGCAACTTCCCCTAGGTAAAAAAAGTGGAGGCTCATGACTTGTAGTCTACTTATTTTACCAAGAGCATCCCAAGGTGTGCTAACACATTTTTTAGATAGATCTAAGTGCTCACTCAAAGCACGTATTGGTACTAGGGCCCTCTTTTATGTTAGCTTTGTCAAGGAGTTAACAAACATGAACATATATTCTGTAATCAGAATAGCTAGATCCATAAACCCAATTTAAAAACACACATAATTAAGTAAACATACAGTTTACATAACCACTAATATCAGATTCAACATATAATTACTAGTAACAGAAAAATCAACAATCAATATCCAATCACATTGATCCATTATATTAATCCATCAAAACACAATATTTGGTTACATCATAAAACATCATCAACAAGTCATGCACACAAATATATTAGTAGCATAGCTTTGTTAAAAAACTTTGTTTGTCTAAACCGTGGAAATTAACACATATATATAGGGTGGGGATATTTCCTTTCACCGCCTATGTATCCTCAAAATAGGTTTCATGATAAGAATAGCCATGTACCACTATAAAATATATATAGAAGCATACAAGCATGTCTAACAATAGATCATCTATAGCTAACTTTAAATCCAATCCTATTATTAGATTTCATGTTTTTGTTTGAATTGGAAGTTGCTCCTTCCAAAAATAATCTCTTCTAGAAGGTAATATTCCATTTTGTGTCACTCACTCCACGTCCATATTTAGCACCATGTGCCCAAAATTTAGTAAGTACTTGAATCTCTTGAAGTAATCCTTGAGCACCCTTTTCTATCTCCTGCATGTGAAACACTGACATCCAGTGTACTCACCTCATTCTCTCCTCTGCATGTTTCCTTTGTAGACCTTACACATGCGTGTGCTCCAATACTTAGCTATTTTTCAGGGCCCAACATTACCCCACACTAGGAATGTTGTTCGTCCTCAGGAACACTTTATTTTTTCACCCAAATAATGATAAATAATCCTCCAAGAATTGAAGAATGAAATAATATCTATCTGGCTTACCCAATGGATGAAATAATCTAACTGCTAATATGCAAAAAGGAAAGGGAACCCCTTATTCACTAATTCTTCCAATTTTTTCCACCCTTTTAATTCATTGCTTGCTTGAGTAAAGGAATCCCTTATAATAGTAGCGACTTCTTCAAAAGTTTTCCTTACCCTTAGCTTTCAATTTATCCACCAGAGTCTCCAATTTTTTACCATATCTATTAGTGCATCCATCTTTTATGTGACCTATGGGTAGATTTCCTTTAACTTATTTTTAATTGAATCCCTTGATGAATCAATTGCTCCCATTTTTTTTCAACTTCGGCCAATATTATCTCTTATTCCACCCTATTCCGCTTATTCTTGGCCTAGAAATCCTTGAGGTTTGCTTCATATTTTGCAACAAGAAGTCTCACCACATGGTCCCCATCTTCGCAATTTTCATTTATGACCTCTATCATATGAGAAACTACCTTTACTGATTCCATCAACTCACTATATTCTATTATGGTGGCTTCAATATATTATTTTTCTTACTATTTTTTCCATGCCATAACCTCTTCTGTAGATTCTAATGCAAGATGTGGATATTAGGTTGTGATTACATGCATTAAATCTTCCAAAACATGGAAGGAATACTCATAATTTGTTATATTAGGAGGGGTTAGATTTGGGTGCGTTAATAAGATTACATCAGCTATGTGTTCAACCTTTTTATAAGCCACATGCATCCACCCTTTCTCATCCCTTAGCTCCTGTTTCAACTGCACAATAATCTTTTCCTTCTCTTTTATCCCCTTGTTCCTTTCTATTATCTCCTTATTTTTCTCCTCCAACTCCCTCTGCATAAACCTTATATTGTTATTCTTGTTAGAAATTCTGGAACCCACCTCCACTGATAGCTTGTTAAGCGCATTGCATGCTTGTTCATTGGTTAACTATTAAGAATCAACTATCGGATATATTTCTCTTGAAACTGCTAATTCACGGGTATTTAGTAACAAATGGGCCCTCACTTCAAATTTTTCGTCCTCAATCTGTGACTCAAAATCCCATGAAAACATCTTCCTTGTGTTTGGTAGCGTACCCTTCTTATCGAACGATGACCAATAAAATAGTTGATCTACAAGTATCATGTTCTAATGCCTTAAACACAAAACCTTGTTGGGATCCTCCAAATATTACATTATAGGTCCTTGGGGGATGTATGCTCATCTCTTTCCATGAGCAACCTTCGGGAAACCTATAGCAAGGCATGATTCTCCACCCATGATCCCTTCCTATCATTAAATATTTTCTTATTATGTGTTGCACACTACCTAATGCTCTAACAAGTGTTCTATAATCTTTGTGATCTCTTTCTCTACTCTGCGCTCTAGTTTAGGGTCAGGAGTGAACATATCTTCATGCCCTTCAGTTATGTACAAGTTATCCTTTACGAAAAGTTTGATGGTCATGGCAATACCATCTTCATCCACATCCATTACATGTGCATCCTCAAAGTGCTCATCCTAGCCTTCATCATTTGATTCTTTGACAATATGTGTTTGTGGACTCAACTTATTAACCAACTCTTCCTCACTTTTAGCTCCTTCTTCCTCATGGCTATCTGTTTCCTTAGGATAAGAGCTAGGGACTATGTTATGCTTCTTATACACTAAATACCTTCTTCTAATGGGTTGTCTCCTAACATAGGTACTTGTCCTTATCTCCTTATGTTCTGCGTTTTTTCCTACGAGTGCACTTACAAATCGATTCTTATTTATTTTACTCATTCAGTTCTACTAATAGAAGGAGTCTCTTTGTACCCTTTCTTCTTTGGTTCAACCTTATTCCATTTGGAGGGATCCTTAGGAATTCTTACATCATCCTCCACAAACGCTCCATCAATAAAATGAGGCCTTAGATAAATATATATTTTTTCTACCTCTATTGATGTTATTGGTAATGTTACTGGTTTCAACAAATGTATGATTTTTGAAACATACTTCTCTTCATAAGTGTGCTTCTTGGGGTAGATTTTTTTTTGAAGAATCTCATGGTGCTCCTTACCCACTTCACTCAGATCATATATCAGTTTCTACACCTCCTTAAACCTATTCACAAAAATATGAAACTACTACGCTGTGAAAGAAAGCGAGAGTTTGAACTGTGGGATTTTATTGCCATTAGTTAACATAAATATCCCAATAAAAAATTGTTGATAAACTGCAAAATCAAAAAATCCATCCACAAGAGCAGGAAACTACTATGGAATCCTCTGCTCAGCACCGAATGCATCATGCATTTGTTTATACCATTTGTCAACATGGATTTGTATATTGGTGTCACCTTATTGCAGATATACTTAGCAAATCATTTTGCAAGTGTAGGATATTCTGCAGGATACTCACATATCTTGTTTTTAGGCCCATCACACAACCCAATATTTGAAAATACTATTACCAATAAGATATTCCCTAACACGATCTTATCACCATTGCACATAGCATCAATAATATCTTCAGATATAAAGGAAGTAATATTGTATATGGTTCCTTATGATATTTTCTTACATATATACAACCATCTTTTATTCACTTGTGTCCATATTACCTTCCCACTTATCTTTGTGAGAAAACACATGGCCATCTTCATAACATGATCATTCAACTTCGTAGTTTATAACACTTTCCCACCCTTCTTGTACTCAAACTCCACTACCACTTTCTTCACCTCGACATCATTAGGTAGGCCATCATCAAAGGAATTACAAGTATTAATTAGTCCAATATACTTCTCAATCAACTACACGGTGATGCACATCCTTCTTCCTTAAAAATAGAAATAGTCCTCATGCACGTGTGACATTCACCATTGATATAACTTTTCAGGATTCCCGAAGAATGTAATCTCATATTATTGTAATAGTCCAACAAGCTTTGTTTCCATGTCATGCATGGTTAGGTTGGTTCGATGGTTATATTCACTAACTTTCATTATCCTAACATGGGATGACCACTTTTTTCCCATTAACATCCCATCCAGGTAGTGTGTAGTGCCCAATCCTCTTTGACGCTTATTATATTTTGATTTCAATTGTTTTTGACTATATACATGGATATTATTGTATCATTTTGGTTTAGCATGATGTTAGATGATAGAGATATTCTAACTATTGATGGTTTGTGATTCATAGTATGATTTGTGTGGAATAATAGAGACATAAAGAGACATTTTATATTGATGATGATGATGTGTTGTTAGCATATATATTACTGACATTCAGAATTCTTGTCATGTTGAATAGGATTTTGCATTTGAACTAATATAATGATCTTACTAATATTGATAAAAGGTAGAATTGAGGTGATGTTGAAATTTTAGACAAACGATAGAAATGTTTAGTTGAGATGATGATTTAGCTATATTAGGATGGTTATTGATTTATGTGTGTACATTTTATCTTTGATGTTTTTGATGTGGCCATGAGGTCGAAGGAGGTATTGTGTGATTTTACAGGTAATTATATCACAACAATCAAAAGGGTGATTGGAGACCAACCACAGTGAAATACTAGATGGATACAATGAAGGTCATCATGGCAACTTTTGTAATGTTATGTTTTGTTTTATTTTTTTAGGGGGTTCCCATGGGGGGATGATCTCCAATTGTGACCATGAGATTTTTGTACAATTGTTTCCTTTTTTTCTTTTAATTCTTGTAGAGTATGTGATTTATTTTGTGATGTAATCTATTTAATAATTGTTGATTAATGTGCCTTCATTAAGTAATTTAATCATGTTATAAAGTTATATGGGAATGTGACAAAAGGGGCCATTTATTAGATTAGTTGGTCTTTTGGATTTTTTAATTTTTATTGAGTGTAAGTGACTTTGAGTGTTGTACACTCTACCTTACCTTGAAATTTCGGATTTGGGCTTAAAGGACATTTCTAAAGGCTTGTGGGAAAAACTAAGCTTGTCTTACACCTCTTAATTTCTTATACCAACCCTACCTATGGATTGGGGGGTATAAATTAGACCCCATTATGTGTTTTATAAGAAAAAAAGTTACATTTACTACACTTCTCTTACATGGGTTTTAAATTATGTACTTAGGGGGTGTGGGTTTGGATTGTGTGTGTAAGAGGGATTTCATTCCTCTCAACCACTGATTTATTATGCATTGAGGTTGAGGTTTGAATTACAATCTTGAGTTGAGGATAAGTGATGTGGCATCCTAATGGATCCACCTCACCCTCCTCTTCCCTTTCCCTTTATATTCAAGTTTATTTGTTTGTTTGGGGGTTAATTGATTTTATTGTGCATGTGCATTTTTAAGAGTTAGAGAGTTTGTTAGAGTGCGTATTAAATTTTTGAAACTTTTAGGAGTTAGATTGAGCTTTAAGGAGCTTGGAGTGTGATTATTTGATCTATCTCTTACCATGGAAAGGTAGGAACTACACCCTTGTTTTAATTGTTTTCTTTTATATATAGATATTTGTATGCAAGTGAATGGTTTGTATGTTTGTTGGGATCTTGGGTAGAATGCCTACATATGGTGTAGGAGAAGGCTATGGGGATATTAAATGTAGGGAGGAATAATATTTTACTTCATGTTTTGGGAGGGATTTTAGGTTGGGTGGCACACTTTTGATAATAAAATATTTGCATTTCTTACTTGGTTCTTTTCAGGGAGACATAAGAGAATGTGGGAGGCATAAGAGGATCTTGAATGAGGAATAATAGTTAAGTAGGGTTTTTGAGTTGTGTTTTGGAGGGATTTAAGGTGGACACATAATCCCATTGGGAGGCATAAGTGATCTCCCCATATATCCTTGCTCCACTGGATTTGCATTTCCAACCTTGTGTATTTTGAAATTTGCATTCTTGTGATTGTTTCCTTGTGTTTTAATATGTGTTAAATGGTTTTTAAAAAAATTATTGTGATGTGGAATATTTGTGATAGTTTCCATGAGTTGGAACCATCCTTTATTGCATTTTGGTTGGGGCTCAGGGGACAATGAGGAAGATAGCTTCTTCTCCTCATTGGATTATTAGTTGGGTGGAAAGTGTTGCCTCTCCCCATTTTTGTTGTTGTCATTAAAGTGATGAAATGGTGGACATATTGTTGAAGAATTGGGACTTGGATTATTTTTTGAAGTCAAAAATAAATCCTTCATTGTAAATTTTTTTCTTGTGATTCCCACTTAAGGTGGAAGACTAGTAGACTTGCATTTAAAAGAAAAGTTGTATTGCATATTTTGTTATTAAGTTGTAATGTATTTTTAGAAAGAAATCTCTTTGCATTGAAAGAAATGAGCCATGCTCAAAGAAAAATAAAGTTCATTGTTATTTTTTGAAGTTGTATTATTGTAAAAAAAATTGAAGGGAAAACTTGGAAGTTGTAAACCATTTAGAATGTATTCCTAGTAAATATTAAATGTATAATAGTTGTTGTGTTTTCCTTGAGTAAATGGTTGTAGTTGAAATGGAAATATGCACTAAGTTATAATAAGTTACTTTGTTAATAGATTGCATTTTTGTTGTGAAAAGGAAAACAATGATACTTAGAAAGAGATTAAGTTTCATTTCTTCTTCCTTTTAGTTGAAAACAATGTTGTTAGAAAGATAATTTTGTAGTTGATTTCTTGTTATTATTGAATTATAAAATATTTAAATTTAGTAATTAAAAATGGAATGAATAAATGGTGTAAATTTTCAATAGGATACTTTAGGAATATAAATTAAAGCTAAGGATAACCTTTAAAAGACTATAGTAAATCTTGTTTTTGGAAAATTCATGGAATTGATGGTTCTGTTTTGAAAGAAAAGGGTCGGTGCCCTATGCAAAGTGGTGATCTCTAAACCACCACCTAGGAAAGGTAGATGTTTGTGAATCATCACCCAAGTATGGTGGTGGTCCCATAACCGTCGGCCTGCTTTGTCTGGTGATTTCATCACTATCGGCAAAAAATTAAAAATCCGCGACTGAGGAATTTTAAACTTGTTTTATTGAAAATTTAAGCCTGTAAATATGAAGAGGAAACCACTAGCAATCCATAATGGCATAAATTCATTGTTCTAAACATGTAAATCTTTAAATGATAATTTAAGTGTATTCAATCTCATATATTAATTGGAAAGAGGGTTTTTCCCAAATAGTGAACTCAAAAATGAAATAACTACATAACAACTCCAGATTTAGAGTGGAAACCTCTACAATCCACTAATAGAAAACAATGCCATGATAAATACTGAAACTAATCTAAACTAAGCTTGATTCTAGTGAATTCCCTCATGGCTTCTTCCCTCCTAACTCCCATGGCTTCCACTCCTCCAACCTACAAAATTAAAGAAAGAAAAGAGACCAAATGAGGAGGCTAGGGAAAAGAAAAAGGATTAATAAGATTTCATAAGTATAGTAAGTGTTAGTATGGAACCCTAAAAATCTAGTGGCTATAATTGATTTGATCCAAGGGTTAAAAATCAATCCCAAAATTTTTAGGTGGGAATACATATTATGGTATTTTAAATATGTGTAACTGGGTGAATGGGGCAACTTAATACCCTAGTATGTTAAGTTAACTATGTAACCCTTCTAGTGTGTTATAGTAAATGATTGAATGGAAATTAAAGAAAATAATTTAAGAGGACTAAGGTAACTAAGGATAAGGGTTTATTAAATGTGGGTTTGAATGTTAATTTAAGAGGGAGGAAACCATTTAACCTAGTAAATTAATTTATGGAAATCTTCCTAGTAGATTGTACTTAAAATAAACATTAGAAATGGATTAAGAATATTTAATTAATAATCTAGACTGGATCTATCTAATGAAATGTAACATTTCTGGTAGGAATTAATTAAACTTATTATAGGGTTGTCATCCTTGCAACCTAAAATAAAAAACAATTTACCGAAACTTTCCAGATAATTATATAAGGATTAATGTGGCTTTAGAACATCAAAAATTGTGGGCATTACATTTGGTATCAGAGCCATGGGTTTAATGCTTGGACCCTGGGAACACATAAAAACATAAGACATAATAAGAAAACTTAACACAACTCTAAACCTAGATCACACAACATTGCATGATGTTTTCAAATGTAGAAAACCTAGAAAACTGAAATAAACTGTAGAGTAATAAACTAACTCTTTCCTTGGTCTATGCAGGAGGCACGGGCTAGACGAGGGGTTCTTACATGTGGACCTAGACTTACCACCCCCAGATCAGGTAGTAGCAACCATATTTCCTCAGATACTTCAGACATTACAGGATGTTAATGTCACTATACAAAGAGGATCTTTAGGAGGGATACCTAACAGAAAGGATAGAGAGCCATCAGTAGAGGCTCATGCACCTTCCTGACACAGTGATGAGTATAGGGCAGAGAAATACCATGTGGAGTCAGTCAGACAAGATCCACCACAGAGTGGTCATGGAGACAGGTCTACAGGATGCAGAGACAAATATAGGATCCCTAGGTAGTGTAATGATCATGTTGAGATACCTAGAGGTAGATAGTCTACAATGGCAGACCACATTAGAGAGTTTTTGAAACTCCATCCATCACATTTTTCTTGGGACACTAGGGGATTTCAGGAAGAGGCATGGTTGGTTAGCTTAAATGGGTGCTTCAAGGTATGTCCATGTACCAACAACATGAAGGCTCGTGTGGAAATCCACCTTCTGAGAGACAGAGCTAGGGTTTGGTGGAGGAAGGAGGAGTAGAAGCTCAATGTGGATTCTGACATAGTCACTTGGGAGTATTTCAGAGAGTGTTTCAGAAGAAGATACTTTTCCAAGAGGTTCATTCAGTAAAGAATAGATTAGTTCCACGACCTACGTCAAGAATCCATGACAGTGCAGAGTATGAGATTCACTTCCTGGATCTACTTCAGTAGGTAGACTATATACAAGATGATCAAGTGAGGATCCATAGGTTCATAAGGGGCGTAAACCTATACATTGGAGGCATAGTGCACATTAATTTTCCCTAGACACTAGTAGAGTCCGTTGAAAAGGCCTACATTACAGAGGAGACTAGGGGGAAGACACATAAAGCTAGACATAGAGTGCAGAGTCATATCAACAAGATGTAAGATTATAGATTAAGGGGGTAAAATCCTCCTCCTCATGGCAGACATGGTTCTACATAGTCTTCATTCAGACTACTGCAAAAACCACCTCAAGAATAGTAACAACAAACTCTCCCTCCATTCAAGCCTCCACATATATTCGATGCTCAGAGAGGACACAGAATGGGGCCTCTTCCTAGGGGACCAGTCAGGACTCATGCACCGCCTAGAGTAGAGTCTACAGGATCTCATCAATAGTGACCACAACATTCCATAACAGGATCATCGTGGTTCACGACACAGACCACTAGAGTACCTGCATGAGCCAATTCTCATTAGAGGGGACCTAGTAGTTGTTATGGGTGTAGAGTACTTGGGAATCATTGGAGAGAGTGCCATCAGAACCCTAATAAAAATGGTAAGGCACAATTTCAAAGCCTACATTAGGTGATATGGCTAGGAGCCACATGATATATGCAGCATTCGAGAACCTCCAGGAAGAGCACCAAAACACGGTGATTAAGAAAACAAGTAGCATTGATGGCATTTCTATTCCTATTTTATTTGGTTCATGATTCTCTGATTATTTTATTTCCCCATTTTTAGTAGAGCGATGCAGGCTAGTGGAAGTTAGGAAGAGCCCTATTTGGGATATGGAAATGGCTTCTGGAGCCAAGATTAAAGTGGAATCTTTAGTCAACGAGTGTGTATTTGACCTAGGACACTTTTCCATGACCTTGGATCTTTGTATCCTTACGTTGGGTTCCTATGGGATTATTTTGGGCATGGATTGGTTATCTACACAAAGGGATAGGTTTTATTATTACAGTAAGGTAATATCATGTGCATATGATTTGGGAGTGGAGTCAGTGATAGTGGGAGTCATGAGACCCACCTCTATTCACACCATATCCATTATGCAGCTTAAGTAGTGTGCACGACAAGGTTTCCAGTTGTATGCTGTCAAAGTTAGTGATAGATTAGAGGATGAGTCTAGTGGGCCATCACCCAATGATCATCATATATTGAGGGAGTTTTTAGATGTCTTTCCAAGGGAGCTGTCAGGGTTACCTCCCCCAAGTGAGATAGATTTTCACATTGATTTAGTTCCAGGAGCAGAGCCTATCTCATGAGCACCTTATAGGATGACTACCCCTAAGCTCTGTGAGCTAAAGTTATAGATAGAGGGTATTTTGGTGAAGGGACTAATTATTCCTAGTGTATCCCCTTTTGGTGCATTGGTGATTTTTGTAAAGAAGAAGGATGGATCACTGTGATTATGTATTGATTATCAGTAGTTGAACAAAGTAATGATAAAAAATCATTACCCCCTTCCACATATTTATTATTTGTTTGATCAAATGAAGGGGGATATTATTTTCCAAGATATATCTCAAGTTTGGATACCATTAGCTAAGGATCACAGAGGTAGATATTCATAAGACAACCTTCTGTACGAGATATGGCCACTACGAGTTCACAGTAGTGCCTTTTGGTCTGACGAATGCCCCTGTAGTATTCAGGAGTTTGATGAATGGGGTATTCTAAAAATTTTTAGATCACTTCGTACTCATATTTATTTATGTAATTTTGATTTAATCACGTACCCGTGAGGAGCACGAGGAAACCCTTCACCAGGTTTTGCAGTGTCTTAGAGAGCAGAAGCTTTATGAGAACCTGGAGAAGTGTGCATTCTTTCATTCAGAGGTGTACTACTTGGGTCACATCATTTATGGGGAAGGTATCATAGTCAATCCTTCCAATATTTGAGCTATTATGCGTTGTCCCATGCCATCTAGTGTGACCGAGGTGCGTAGTTTCATGGAGTTGGTACGTTACTATAGGATATTTATTTAGGACTTCTCTCGAATTACGCACCCCATCACTTCCCTTCAGCGTAAAGGAAATAAGTTTGTTTGGTCTTATGGATGTGAGTAGGCCTTTAGTACACTAAAGGGATGCCTACCTAAAATTGGTTATCCAATTTGGTGTCCCCCGTGTGTGTTTGTCTTCTTATGTAACCTAGGGCACGTTCACATCACCACTTCTCCCTTAGGGTATTATTTAATATTTGATTTAAACATCTATCCTAAGTTTATGTCACCCCATTATGTTTTACCCATGGATAATTAAATATTAACTATTTAATTATATTTTCTACATATATCCTAACCACTTATCTACCCCATATCAATTCCTAACCTCCCGTATCTATTCTATCCATCTATCCCCCCTATTTTTTCTCCTCCCAAACTGAGCAGTGGGATATTTCCCATATTTGAGGTGGGAGGATCACTTGATCTTCCCAAAAATCGTCCCTTTTGGCCATTTCGGGAGTCTGTTCCCTGATCGGCGCTGACCGATACTACGTCGACGTTGATTTTTCAGAGCGGCACAAATTTCATCTCGGTCAGCACTGATTACAAATAGAAGGCCAGAATTCAGTTCTGGTTAGACAGTGAGACAAAGAGAGAGAGACAAAAAGAAGGAGAGAGTTTTGAGCATCAAGTCTGAGCATTATCTATCAAGTGAGAGTGAATCCTATCCAAACCAATCCCTGAGAAGAGTACCGTTACTCTACTCCTACCACATCGACATCGTGAGCCTCCATCGATCTCTTGGTGACTCTGTTCCTGCATCCAGCATAGGTGGAGCCTTGTCAGTATCCCTATGGCTCTTGCAGATCCAGCGGAGATCAACGATCTAGCTTCCACTATCTGTTTCTCAATCTTCCTACAATTTTCCCCAAGTCGATGCCGACTGTACCTAGTCAACGCCAACCTATATCAGTGGATGCCAATTCTTATCAGTCGACGTCAATTTTCCTAATCGGCGCCGATCTGCCTGTGGACAGGTAAAATAATTCAGGGAACACAAATCCAGCATTGTTTTCACACTTTCCCATTTTTTATTGGTTTCTGTCTGCTGTTTACTTTTCTATCTGTCATTTTTAATCAAAATATAGACATTTACTTACATCTTTTATCATGTATGCTTCTTTCCTTAATTGAAAACATGGACTGACATCCGTCGAGGGAGCTTATCGCTTCCCAGACCCACTTTTCAGGGAAGTCCACCCAAATATCTTTTAACGTGGTCTTTTTCTGTCAAGCATCTGTGTCTCACAGGTTTCTTGGATCTACTTTACAGGATCACTTGTGTGTGCCCATCTTGTCTACATCGGCTTTCTTTTCCATCTACATCTTTAGATCTTGTCTTTCAGGTATCGATTTCATTTGAGTTTTTCAAGGTTTTTGTGTTTAGTTTGGTACATTAACTTGGACAGGTAACAAGCGTGAAATTCTTGATCTACATTCTGGCACGCCCGGTGGGACCCAACCAAAGTCCCTTATTGGTAAGTTCATTTCTTTTCCAGTTTTGAGATTCTGTTCTGTTTCTTCGTTGCTTTTCGTCAGTTCTCTGTAGCATTTCCTTCCTTCATTTTGGGTCTTGCTTCTTTCACTTATAATTCGCAAAGTTAAAAGTTTCTTCTTTCTTGCAAAGATAAATTCCAATTCCTATTCCGAAGATCAATAAATCTTTCATTTGATTTCAAAATTGCATTCTTGATCTGTCTCTTTTTGCAAAATTGTTATTTTATTGAAAGTTTTCTAGTTCTTTAAATAGGAATTTTCATTCTACTATCATCTGGATATATCTTTCTGGATTTGTTGGGTGTTTGCTTAACCTTTTCTTGTAGAGCACATTGCTTGTTCGTGGGATTGTTCGAGGGGAAGAGCTCAAAAACGTGCTTTTTGAAGTCCACACACCTTGGAGAGCTAAATCTACAGGTATTCCTCTTTTACGGTGTTTTCTCCTTTTTTAAGAACTTAAAAAGAACTTGTTTGTTTGTTTTCTATCACATTCAAACATTTCAATTTTGGTGCTTAAAAAGAATTTAATCACATCTAGGAAAGAATTTTTTGACTTGACTTCGTCGAAATCCAACACTTCATTCTTAGTGCTTAAACAGAACTTTTCGTTTTTCATTTCTGTTGTATGCTATTCATCTAGTTTTCTAAATAGGCTTGAAAAATTAATCAAAATCGGTAGTGACACTATTTGATTTTTATTTTTCACCCTTGCACACAAAGCCAAAATCACTAGGTATAAAGCATCAAAACAAAAATTCCTCCCCTGGCCTCACCTACTTGGAAGTGACATCCAAGAGGAAGAGCCTACGCGGTACTCAGGCCGCACTATAAATTCACGGAAGTTCTGGTATATATTGGCAAAGCACCTGACTCCCTTATCGCAGTGGTGTGTGAAGTGTGGGGGTAGGCCCCTATATCAAGCCATGTACTGGTCTTTTACTGAAGTGCCTTCAGGACTCCTCACCAAAACATTCCCCAAACCATCCTTAGTTTGGCTATCTGAGTAGTTCCTGTTCTAAAAAGCCTTCCCTAATATTTTCTTTCTTAAAAGCAGGAAAAATTAAAAGAGATAATCACCTACGCTGCTTGAATTGTCTATGCATTAGTTAGGTCAATCTTCTTTTTCTATATTTCTGCTTGTTTATGACGGTCATCACTCGGTTACAATCTAGAAGAATGGCTCAACTGGCCCCTTCTTCCTCCGAGATCACCACTAGTGTGGATGCTTCGGCACCCCTCGGGTCTCCCTCAGGACCACTATTAGTTGGTTCCCAATCTTGGTCATATAATCCTTTCTATCAGCCTAAAGCAATCCCATCACGTCCAGCTTCCCCCAGTCCTTCAGAAATATCATCTGCTTCTGATATAGAGTATGTTTCTCATGGGGATCCTGAATTTTAGGCACTCCTTGATCACAATTCGGTAGCCCTTATGGACTACCTAGTACATAAGTCCATTCGAATATCTAATCAGGGACCACCAATCCAGAAAGTTAACGATTATCCTTGTGAACCATCCCAGGCTTTTGTAGAATAGTTAGCATCCTTTTTCTCACCTTGAACCTTGGAAGACGGTGGCACACCTGTGCCTCCTTTTTCTCTTCCACCGACCATGTCGACTAGTTCTCAAATAGTCTTGCCTATTCCTAACGCCGTAGTTACCTCGACTATTCCACAACCTACTTCTGAGAAGTCCTCTTCTCTAGCTATAATGGGCACGTCTGCACACCCACAGATTGTTGTTAATTCTTCTATGCCATCCATTGCATCCCAGGGTCAGTACCTCTTTATGAGTCAACCCCCTTTAACGAGTCAGTTGGTTCCTGCTTCTCATCCTCCAGTTGGTCTTTCTTCCAATGTTCCAGCAACAGTGACCTTCACCCATCCTCTAGCATCGGTGCCCTTAATAACCAATCCGGTAGTCAAAAGCCTCATTCAGACCTTGTTCCCCACCATGTCTAATCAAATCAATACCCATGTTCCTCAATCCATTCTCGATTCAGTCGACAAGTGTAGGAGCCCACCAATCACAGGCTCCGGCTTTCATTCAACCACCTTTTTCTCAATCGTTTATCATCTCACAGCCTATTTATACATAAGATCCTTCACAAAAAATACCTCACCAGGCATCACCCAGAACACCTGGTTATTCCTCTTACCATCCTGTTAATCAATAGATGAATCCCCCATTGACACCTCAACAAAATCCACCATTCACTTCTTATGTAGGACATACCAGTATGCCTCCTCCTCAATCTGACATGGTCCAAATTATTTTCAAGAAAATCACAGACTTAGAAGCCTCCACCAAAGGGGCTCATCCTTCATACTCTTTTGAAGAAGTGTGTAATGAACCCATTCATCCATCAGTGGCTTTTAAGCCTTATCCCCCCAATGGGAACTTCCTAAGTTCTCAAAATTTCATAGTCGGGAGGATCCTCAACAGCACCTATGAGCATTCAAACACACTTGCTACCTGATAGTCCAGGATCAGGAGCTTATGCTCCGTACTTTTCCTATGTCTCTAGCAGGGCCTGCTTTAGATTGGTACAATAACATTCCTCAACATTCCTTATTTTCTTTCTCTCAATTGGCCCAGATGTTTGTTGAAAACTTTTCAATAAACATCACACATAAGATCTCGATTACAGATCTTTATAACATTCGTCAATTCGATGATGAGTCTATTGCAGACTTTGTCACTCATTGGAGAGGGATAATAAACCAATTGTCTTTCTCCCTTCCTCAATCTCAACAGATCGAGTTGTTTACTCGATCTTGTGCTAATCATATTTCTTCCACTTTAAGGATCCAAAATTTTCATACATTTGAAGAAGCCTTTACGATGGCACGTAAACTTGAGTCCCGCGCCATTGAACAAGGGAAGTTAAAACTTCACTCTAAATCTAAACCAGATTTTTCTCGGTTTACAAAATCAAACCCTTCCACTTCTAAAGACAAAAATCAGGGATCCACTAACGCTATCATATTAAAAACACCACGTGTTGATAACACTTCTAATCAAACACCATGGAGAGACTCCTCATCTTCTCGAAAAGGACCCTCGTCATCTCTATCTTTTACTTCGTTGGGGGAATCATATGCTTCTATCTTATAAAAAATGTTGGAAGTTCACATGATCGAACTTCCCCCTATTAGAAATTTTGATGAAAACCAGGAACGTCCATTCTGGTATAGGGAAAATGACTTCTGTCATTATCATAGAACCAAAGGCCATGACATTGAGCGATGTCAAACCTTCAAAAATATTGTCCAGAAATTCATTGATAAAGGTGAGCTCATTCTGGATAACCCAAATGCTCCCCCAAATCAGGCGCTTGATGTTTTTAAACAACCTTCTCCTAATCATTCCCCGAACCATGATGCTTCAGAGTCTCAAAAACCAAACACTCATACTATCAGCTTCATTTCTACTGAATAATTTTCTTCTAAAACTAAGCCATCTACAAACACATTGACTAAATCAGAACCTCCTGCCGCTCCACTAATCGCTGGGATTCCATCATCTTCAGACACCCCGTCTTTGAATATTCCCACATTGTTAGAAACGGATTCATCTCCATCTACCTCTTTATCTGATCTTCTTTCTATACCCGAGACATTGTCATCTTCATCTATCTCATTGTCAGATATTCTTTCGATGCTCGAGGTGATTACATCTCTTTGAGTTTCCACCACGAATACATCTACTTCTGTTTCTCCCATTTTTGCTACGACTATGCCATTGGTAAACATACCTATAGTTGTACCAACTTCAATGGAAGCATCTTTGATTTTGACTCTTCCCATTTCCTTTCCCACAATAGTTACACCCATAATTACTGTACCAGAAGTACCTCCCTCACAAGGAACTGCTCCTTCATCATCCACTTCTTCCATCACCGATACTATTTTGCCTATTAAGGGAAAATCTAAAGAAATAGCATCGACACCTACACTCTCGGTTCCTAGACTTAAACCAAGACAACTAAAGTCTAATGTTACATCATCAGCACCTCCTCATCTCCTTCCCCCGAAAAGGCTACAATCACCTTATGCGGTTGAAGTTGTCACCATCCCTGAAAAAGGAAAACCCATATTTCAGACTATTAAGACTCTTGGTGCTTTCCCTCAAAAATATCTTTCTGCACCTCATAAAAGATTGGATTTGTCAACTGGGAAGGCATCTTCTTCTACAATACCATCAGAACCATCATCCTCTTCTTCTACAACACCTTCTTTGCTGGTGCCTTGTAAAGTGAATTCACAGACTAGAGAGGCATCACCTCTTTTATCAGGACCATCATCTTCATCACCAAAAGCCAAGGCACCCTATGTTCCTCTGATCAGACCTATTTTAGGAGCTCCTCCCTCATCTAAATCAGCATTATCTAAATCGTCATCTATTTCAATCAAGAAGCCTTCCCTATCTCTGAAGACCACAACACTTGTCACATCTTCATCTTCTTCAAAATCTATCTTAGGAGCTCCTCCTCCATAGAAATCAATCATGCCTCACTTGCTTCCATCTCAAGTGTCCAAGACTACTTCTTCTGATGTCTGAAAAAGTAAAATGATCCCTAAAAATACTGTCAAACTAGATATGCAGGTTCTTTTACCTCGGCAGTCCATGGAGGTAAGAGAGGCACCTCCGTCATCTCTGTCCTCATCTTTGTCTACCGGGTTCTATACCGAGATTCTTCACCAACTTATCCAGTCTTCATCCATATCCCTCCCTCTGATCAAACCCTATAATCCTAAAGGAGTAAAACCTTCCTGGTTCAACTCTGATTTGATTTGTGCTTACCATCGCACCCCAGGACATGACACCGAGGGATGTAAGGCCCTTCAATATGTCGTTAACAGTATTTTGGAAGAAAGTGATCTTCTGCTGGAAGAAGAGGAGGAACAAGTATCTCCTTTCATCTCAACCACATCTAAGCCTCAACGATCTACTCAGGCCTCTAGTTCTACTAATTCCACCGGATGGTCTTCTTCCACCTTCCCAAATCGACACGATTCATATCGCCACTAGAACACAACAATATGATAATCTATCATCATCTCGGCCATGGGTTGTCATTTCTGTAGCCCCTGAAGGCATTCCTCCTTCCACATCAGCCTCGAGACCTAGGGTCTCTATTCGTGCTTCACCTCAGGCTCAGATTCCCGTGTCAGTAGAGGAGAGTGTTATGAAACAACTTACTCATGCTCCGGTCAAAATGTCTCTTTTTGACCTCATTCAATCATCTCCATAGCATCACCAGGATTTGATTGATAATCTACATTATATTGCAGTGAATTCAGATGAGCCCCAACCTTTCAAGATGATTGTTGGATTGAATAAACCGTCAACTACCATTTCTTTTGAAGTTTCAGAAATTCCTTCCCTTTCTTCCGAGGATTTGGAGGCTCCCCTCTTTATCACTGTTCAAATCAACAACACTATGTTAAAATTCACTATGATTGACAGTGGTGCTGCACTTAACGTCATTTCCTCACACACATTCGAGTAACTTAAGTTACCAAAGAACGTAGTGTCACCCCTGCCTTTTGCCCTTCGATCATTTAATGATCAGTTGGCAGTTACTTTAGGAACTGTGGTTCTACCCATTTGAGTAGGTAAGAAGCTGCTTCACGAACTCTTTTACATTGTTGAAGGGAAATTCCACTACAATATGATCCTCAGACACTCCTGGATTCATGCAATGCATTGTGTCCCATCAACCCTCCATCGATGCTTAAAATATCAGTATGAGGGAAAAATCTATACTCATCCAGGAGATCCTTTTCCTTCTGCACAATGCGACATGACCACAGGGTCTACCCCTCTAAAGGAGAATGCTTGTTCTCCTGACGAGGCTTCATCCTCTTCCATACCTGTAACAAAACTACCAGATTTACAAAATCTAGAAGAGACATTGTAGAATTTCTCACTAGAAGAGCTTCCTCTTCTTTCTTTTGATGCCCATCTCAAACCTAATGAGTATGGTAGACCAGACAAACAACCTAAATATCAGCCAAGTCTTGGTCATGTCATCACCATTGGTCTACCCAATCAATAGACTAACTTCATTTACAGTGGTCTTGATACACCTCACTATCACCCGGATTCTCCTCCTAGGGCCAAACCCTATTCAGCAGGGTTTGATTGTCTACAAAATCCCACATTTGCAAAAACTTATTTATATCGATGCGCATGGAAGGGTTTTGGCCTGGGAAAGTATGAACAGGGTGTGCATGACCTCGCGTCCATTCCAACTCTCAAACCACATCAAAAATTTGGTTTAGGATTTAAACCTCTTTCAAAAGCCACCATCACTATTCTCGATGAGCCTCTCCCCATTGAGGAACCATCTTCTCCCGCTAGGTCAGAAGCATCATTTGATGTGGATGACGCCATTTCCATCCCGTCTAACTTTTTTTTAGTCAATACCATTTCCTTAGGGCCACTGACCTATAAAACTAATAACAAATCCACTTCCATACCATTAGTCTTCCCTGAAATAGTTGGAGATGACTCTCCTACTATCAACACTATCCACTGTGCGGATGATGATTATGTCCTCACCTATCTGGGGGTAGAGGATTCCTATCTTCCTAAAACCATTCCTTCTGACACATCTATGCTTCTTAACGAAGCCACTGTCGATCTTAATATAGGGACTTCTAAAGACCCTCGCATCATTAAGGTCAGCCAATCTCTTAATCCACAGGAGTTAGGAGACTTTACCACTTTTCTTTCCAACCATCGTCAAGCCTTCGCTTGGTCATATGAGGATATGCCAGGACTCAATCCTGATATCATGGTCCACAATATCATTACTCTTCCCGACATCAAACCGGTTAAACAAAAATTACGTAAAATGCACCCTCGAGTAGCCCTTCTTGTTAAAGAAGAGTTGTAACATTTGCTTTCTGCTAACTTCATCCAACCCATCAATTATCCACAATGGGTTTTAAACATAGTACCAGTAACCAAAGCTACTGGGAAAATTTGAATTTGTAACAACTTCCAGGATCTTAATCTTACTTGTCCAAAAGATGATTTTCCTCTACCTAATATCGACCAACTCTTGGATTTAACGGTAGGTCACGAGATGCTTTCTCTTATGGATGGTTTCTCTGTGTATAATCAAATTATCATCACACCAGAGGACCAACATAAGACTTCCTTTATAACTCCTTGGGGGAATTTTTTTATCGTGTCATGCCTTTCAGTCTTAAGAACGCAGGAGCAACCTATCAACGAGCCATGACCTACATCTTCCATGATCTCTTACACAAAACTATGGAAGATTACATTGATGATCTCCTCGGTAAATCCAAACGTCATCAGGATCATCTTTTCACTCTTGCACCTCTCTTTGAGAGGCTCATTCACTTTTGTATTTTCCTAAATCCATCCAAGTGCGTGTTTGGCATTCTCACTGGTAAACTCTTAGGATTTATCATTTCTATTAGGGGTATTGAAGTGGACCCCACAAAAATAAAATCTATCCTTGAGATGCCTCCCCCTTCTAACTTAAAGAAACTCTACGGTCTTCAGGGATGCCTTCAATCAGTGTGTCGTTTTATCTCGCAACTATCAGACCGTTGTCAACCTTTTCATCATCTCCTCCGTAAGAATGTTCATTTTGAATGGGATGAGCGTTGCCAAAAGGCCTTTGATGATCTCAAAGCTTATCTTCTTTCCCCACCTGTGCTTACACCTCCACGCGAGGGGGAGCCATTCTATCTTTATATTTCTATGACTGACCATGCTTTGGGAGCCATGATCTCGCATCGAGACGCTAACGGTAAAGAACGGGCCGTCTATTACATCAGTCGCACTCTCCATGAGTATGAAACACATTATTCCAAAGCTAAAAAGCTATGTTGTGCTCTCTTCCTTGTAACTTCTAAGCTTCAACACTACCTCCTCAATCACAAAACTTACATTGTCACAAGTGTCAATCCACTCAAGACAATGCATGCGAAGCCTTATCACAATGATCGTATCACTCGTTGGCTCATGCTAATGATAGAATTTGATCTCGAGTTTATTCCGCAAAAATCTATCAAGGGTCAGGTCATTGCAGATCAATTAGTTGATGCTCCTCTTCTAGACACTCAAGTCCCCCTTGCTCAATTCCCTGATGAGTATATCCAACAAATTGATTTCGATCTTTCTCCATTTAAAGTAAAACTCTTCTTTGATGGATCCAAATGCCAGCAAGGGGGAGGTGCAGGTTTTGTTATGATTCCTCCTTGGGGTGCACCTATCCCAGTCACACACAAACTTAACTTTGAGTGTACCAATAATATGGCTGAATATGAAGCTCTTGTTTTAGGTCTTCAAAATGCCATTAATCTTGGCACCCACCATATCGACATCTTTGGTGACTCTGAACTCATCGTTAATCAAGTCATAGGTGTCTATCAATGCAAAAATGATATCCTTCAAAAATATCATGATATCGTTCTCTTTCAACTCCAATATTTTGATAAATTCACTAACCAAGCTATTCCTCGCACTATGAATCGATTCACAGATACAATGGCTTCATTAGCCTCACTTATTTCACCTTTTACCGAAGACTTGTGACTTTATGTGGCTATGCAGCGATTAGATCAACCATCTCATCTCCATAAACTAACTTCAATCAATGTCGTCACAACCAATACTCAAGATGAGTGGTATCAATAGATCATTGATTATCTACCTCATTCAGTGCTTCCTCCAGATCTGACCTCCAATGGTAGAAGATATTTTATCCTACGCGCTAATTGTTATACTATTCTAGGTAGAATCCTCTACAAACATGGTTTTGATGGTATTTTTCTTCGGTGCCTCAAAACCCCTGAATCATCTAAAGCCATCCAGGAAGTCCATGATGGTATATGTGGTGGACATTTTAGTGGCTTGGCCGTAGCTAAATGTATCTTATGTTTAGGCTATTATTGGCCTTCTCTTAATCGAGATTGTTGTGAATACACTAAGAAATGTGTCAAGTGTCAACAACATTCCAATCTTATGCATATCCCTAGTCAGGTTTTACAACCTGTAACAGATTTGTGGCCTTTTTCACAATGGGGTCTTGATCTCATCGGTCTTATCAATCCCCACTCTTCACAGTGTCATCATTCTATCATTACTACCACAGAATACTTTACTAAGTGGGTGGAAGCTATTCCTCTTTCATCGACCAAAGCTAAACCAATTGTTGATTTTGTCTATCAACACATCATTTGTCGCTTTGGTGTTCCACACAAACTCATCACAGATAATGGTAAATCTTTCAAAAACATCAATTTTTAGAACCTCTGTGACACTTTCAATATCAAACTCAGCTTTTCTTCTCCATACTATCCCCAAGCTAACGGCCAGGCTGAGGCTTCCAATAAAACTTTGTGTAATATCCTCGCAAAGGTAACTAGTCGAGCTGGTAGGGATTGGCATTTACATATCCCTTTTTCTCTCTGGGCTTATCGGACTAGCATTCGTACTCCTACGGGTGCTACTCCCTTCTCTCTAGTCTATGGGTCAGAAGTTGTTCTTCCTTTGGAAGTCCAGATCCCATCTCTTCGTGTTTCTCTCAGAGAATTTGTCTCTGATGAGGACTATCGTCAAAATCATCTAGCGCAGCTTGAGTTACTAGATGAGCAGCATCTCAATGCTCTTGAGCATCATCAAATCTATCTTGAGTGTGTCAAACATGCTTATAACAAGCACTTGCAACACCGTGACTTCAAAATTGGTGATCTTGTTCTTAAAGAAAACCAAAATGTCACTACGCTAGAATGGAGTCAGCGTGGTAAGTTTTCTCCTAACTGGATGGGTCCGTACGTAGTTACTCATAAATATGGGTCTGGGGCTTATCGTCTATCCTCCATGGATGGTGTACCTGAAATGGAACCTCTTAATGCCTTGCATCTAAGGCCCTTCTACTGTTAAAATCTATCTTACATGATTTTAGTCATAAAACAGATCTTTCATCCATCTAACAACTAGTCATATATTTTCATAGTGATTCGGAACTTGTGGTTCTCCGTGTAATGTCTTTTCCACCTTAAATATGAGTATCCCAACTCTACTCATAGCATTTTCCTTATGGATATGTTCCTCCTCCTAGTAGGGACACCTTAATCACTTCTTCATCTGTCCCAAGTATCTATCTTAATCAAATCTACTCGGGGCATGAGTACGTGCTTTTTATACATTTTCTTCCCCTCTATCTGATCTATCTGGTCTACACTCAGCTTCTTTCAAAACAAGCTCCAAAATCTCGAAAATCTAAAAAAAACTAAAAAATAAAAATCTAAAAGATATACTGATCCCTTGAAGGACAACTATCTATGCATTTTCAAAATGAATCAAAAGATATAGACCATACCCTTGAAGGATGGCTACATTCAAAATATAGACCATGCCCTTGAAGGATGGCTACATTTGAAATACAGACCGATCCCTTGAAGGACGGTTTTTTCTTTGCTTCTTAGCATCATTTAAAGACTTCCCGTATCGATCAGTCTTTCTATATCTAGCAAACTTCCCACATTGATCAGTTTTCTCTTCTGTCAAAACAAAAATCATGAAGCTAAGACATAAGACCTTTTTTCGATCATATAGAGAACCCTATTTTCCCAATGGGAGCATATATTTTGTCCTTTGTAAATTTTGACAAGATAAATACTTACTTCTCCTTCCATTTACCTTCTAGATCTGGTTTGCGACTAGCTAGTGTCAGGTTTATTTTAACCTCATATATGGCCTTGTATGCATGGTCTTTTGGTTTCCTATCAAAGTCTCTATTTATGGTCGATTAGGGGCCTAGCTTATCATTTCTTTTTCTTATCTAGGTGTATTTCCTTTATTTCTAATCAAGGTTATTTCATTACGTCCTTGGCTCTCGCAGAGAGTATTCCCCATTATTATTTGTTATTCATCCAGTTAAATTGACATTTCACATGTTAATTTAATCAAAATCTATCATCTATCTAATTTCATCTTATCTACTTTGTCATATCAAAGCATGTATTGTCAACACATGTGGATCTACCTATCTATTTTCATCAAAATTAAATTAACATCTCAAACATATCAAATCTATCAATCCCATCTATCCATCTATCCATCAAACCATCTAAAAACTTGTACATCCAAGTTACACTACATCTATCTATATCTATTTTTCATCAAAATTAAATCCATATATCAATCACATCTATCCATCTATCCATCAAAACATCTAAAAATGTGTACATCCAAGTTACACTACATCTATCTATATCTATTTTTCATCAAAATTAAATCCACATATCAATCACATCACGTCTATCTATCCTCTATGTCTATGTCCATCCAATCACATCTATTTATCATCTATCATCATATGTCTATATCCATCACAATTACACTACATCTATCCATGTATATCGAAATTAAAAAGCATGAGTACAATCATATGACAAAGAAAATGATGAATCTATATATATATACATGAGTATCTGTACAACAAAGAATGGATGGCTTTCAATCAAGCCATCTATATCATACATCAAAAATGCCTTCAAATCGAGGCTACATCAATATATCGATATCAAAATACACCAATCTCTATATCGTAAAGTCTGATAAGTGGAAGACACTATCTCCTCCACCCTCCTCTGGACTAGGTTGTCTCTCCTGGCCACCGCCTATCAAACTAGAAGCCCTACTGTTGGGGGCCTGCCTCCACTTCACTCACTCTCAGTACTCCCTCCCTCTGATGCACTACTAGGTGTGGCTGTCATTGATCTCCTCCTTGCACCATAACAAGGAACCTCAGGGGCATGCTATGCTAAGGAATCCTCATCGTATCTCACCTTAGCAAGGAGAGACTGATAGTTACTCAGGCTCACTGTACTAGGTGCTCGTAATGTCATTGCTAGTGCTGCTAGTGGTGGCCCTCCTACGGTTGTACCCTATGTCCTGGACTCTGACATAGTACCTGTGTCACCATATTTGGCCCTGAGGGCCTCTCTATGCCGATGGTAGTGATCCCTCTGCTAAATCGCTATATCTCACTCCTAGCAAGCTGTGTCTCTCTCAAATATCAGGGCATCCCTCTCCTCTGTCAGAGCTCTAATCTCCTCGAGGGCCACCTAGTGTGTCTTCGTTAAGGTAAAATTCTCTCCCTCCAGCCTCTCCAGCACTGTGGCTATATCCTCCTCATCGACATCTATAGATGCTAGCAGGTTTCGTGGTAGCTCTTTCGAATACCATGCCGCATAGCCTTCATCCACTCCAGCATCATCATCACTGTCTGTGGAAGGTGGGGCCTCCCTCAATGGATCTACCAGGATCAAAATCAGTAGATTAGTCTCTCTACTATCTCACCTGTATGGCCTGTAGGTGGTCGGCACTGTCTGCACTAGGCCAAACTGTCTCAATACCCATATAAATGGGACGTGTTACCACATATCCGGCCTATGGCCCCTAACCACCCTGCTCCATCTCAACCCCACCAAGTGAGCCTCCTGACTGGCCCATGTCAGATAGACCCGATATGGTCTCCAAATGACCTGCTTTGGTGTCAGCATCCTAAAGAACTCAGCATACCAATTTGCAGATCTTCCTGTATCTCCTGGGGCCATGTCGGCCCACCATCGCCAGAATCCATAATCAATGGCCCCCATTGTTGTTGACATCCATGGAATCCCAGATGGCCTGATCACTGCTATGTGCTCATATGCCCAACAATGGAGCACAAAAATAACATCAATACCTGTCCTCCTACCGGTGGTATACATCCATAACTCATAATATATCTAAGCTATCAGGGCATCGGAAAATGTGAACACCTGTCTAAACTGCAGGATGTCACAAACACAATCTAGTAATAGTAATGGGAATCTCCCACCTCCTGAATCTGGCAGAGAAAAATATGAGATAGCCATCTGAATCAACACTATCCGTCTCCTCCTGGCATCATCTTGTCTATACTGAGAGGCTATCCTCACCACCCCAGACACTATCTCTGAATCATCCGCCCTGTCTCCATACAATCGTCCTAGGGCCCTCTGCTGCTGCTCTCGTGGAGTAATCTCTATCGGGTCCCCGGTGATCGGTAGCCTCAGGATCTTGTATATGTCCTCATGGGTGATGGTCATCTCACCTGTCCTGAACCAAAAAGTGTAGGTCTGGCTATCCCATCATCACATCAGTGCTCGCATCAACTCTACATCTCGAGGCACTTGTCGTTAGTACCGGAAGCCCCTAAGCCTGACTAGCTCTAAGTGGCGCCAATCTGCATCAGTGACATCAAGGAGAATGGTCTCTAGTAGCTCGGGAATAACATCCCACATTTGTAACACCTCTCATGCCTACATCCATAACATCAAGAGCAATTTTAGCTTCCTATTCATCCAAATCAGAACATCCAAAACACATTTTATCATCTTATCAGTTCATTCGGTCCAATCGGCGTCGATTTATTTCAGTCGGCGTCGATCAATATATAGTCGACGTCGATTGAAGTAAATCGGCACTGATTTAATCTAATCAGAGTCGATTTTTCCAATCGACACCGATTGGGAGGTAGCGGGTCAAAAACACTCTGGCCTCCCACCGATACCATTTTTTTTTTAAAAAAAGAAGAAAAATAATAATAAAATTATTATTCTATATGACAAGTTTGGGTAGAACCACTTACCCCAGGTCATGTCCTCTTCCACTTCTGACTGCTCCCAGAGGCTTCCATGTTGTTCAAAATCAATTTTTAACTCTCTCTAAATCAATCATCATGGTGTAAATAAATTGTTCATGTTTTTCGTTCGCATATTTATATGTGCTCGGCATGGTCGGTGCCGATTGGTACGGTCGGCACTGATTTTTATGGTCAGTGCCGATTTGTTTGATCGACGCCGATTTGGGCCTATTGTTGCCGATGGGTTGCAGTTTGGCTTCTCCACATCACTTTCTTCCATCTCCTGATCTTCTTGCCATAGTGTTGATGCTTGGCTTATTTATCTGGTCATTATTGTGCCCTGAGTGTTGCCTTTTGACACATACTTTTGATATTATCATCCATTTCGAGCCTGTTCCTTGTTCATGGGGCACTCACATTTTTGGTAGCTTAGAGTTAACGAGTCTGTAGGAACTAACATCATCTGCTTTGTAGACCATCTGGTTGTCCCTACCAATGTGTCTCTTTTTAGGTGTTGACTATTTTGTAGCCCTCCTTACACTCATGGGTCTATAGGTACTAACGTCGTCTCATGTGGAGACCATCTATTCTTCCCTACCAATGTGAGTTCCTTAGGTTACTTCCTTAATTATTTATTTTTTTTGTGCATCATTAATGATCAGATCTACTCTAGGCATCTAGTTGGGGCATCCGCGTTTTCATCTACCTTTTTTCAAACTTGGGATCGATTGTTATTTCGAGGCCCATCCCATCCCTAGTTTGAGGGGGATCACATCATCACTTTTTCTTCCTTTCTTCCAACTCCTTCTTTTTGTCTCGCAACTTTTCTTATCGCAAGTTACTTAACAAAAAAGGGAAAATGTAGACACCTAAAATTGGTTATCCAATTTGGTGTCCCCCGTGCACGTTTGGCTTCTCGGGTAGCCTGGAGCACGTTTACATCACCACTTCTCCCTTAGGGTATTATTTAATATTTGATTTAAACATCTATCCTAAGTTTATGTCACCCCATTATGTTTTACCCATGGATAATTAAATATTAACTATTTAATTATATTTTCTACATATATCCTAACCACTTATCTACCCCATATCAATTCCTAACCTCCCGTATCTATTCTATCCATCTATCCCCCCTATTTTTTCTCCTCCCAAACTAAGCAGTGGGATATTTCCCGTATTTGAGGTGGGAGGATCACTTGAGCTTCCTAAAAATTGTCCCTTTTGGCCATTTCGGGAGTCTGTTCCCTGATCGGTGCCGATTGATACTCGGTCGACACTGATTTTTCAGAGCGGCACCGATTTCATATCAGTCAGTGCGGATTACAAATAGAAGGCCATAATTCAGTTCTGGTTAGACAGTGAGATAGAGAGAGAGAGAGACAAAAAGAACGAGAGAGTTTTGAGCATCAAGTTTGAGCATTATCTATCAAGTGAGAGCGAATCCTGTCCAAACCAATCCCTGAGAGGAGTACCGTTACTCTGCTCCTACCACATCGACATCGTGAGCCTCCATCAATCTCTTGGTGACTCTGTTCCTGCATCCAGCATAGGTGGAGCCTTGTCAGTATCCCTACGGCTCTTGTAGATTCAGCGGAGATCAATGATCTAGCTTCCACTGTCTGTTTTTCAATCTTCCTGTAATTTTCCCCAAGTTGACGCCAAATGTACCCAGTCAACGCCGATTCTCTCTAGTCAATGCCGACCTATATCAATCGACACCGATTCTTCCCAGTCGACGTTGATTTTCCTAATCGGTGCCGATCTACCTATGGACAGGTAAAATAATTCAGGGAACACAAATCCAGCATTGTTTTCACACTTTCCCATTTTTTATTGGTTTATGTCTACTGTTTACTTTTCTATCTATCATTTTTAATCAAAATATAGACATTTACTTACATATTTTATCATGTATGCTTCTTTCCTTAATTGAAAACGTGGACTGACATCCACCGAGGGAGCTTATCGCTTCCCGGACCCACTTTTCAGGCAGTCCACCCAAATATCTTTTAACATGGTCTTTTTCTGTCAAGCATCTGTGTCTTACAGGTTTCTTGGATCTACTTTGTAGGATCACTCGTGTGCGCCCATCTTGTCTACATCGGCTTTCTTTTCCATCTACATCTTCAGATCTTGTCTTTCAGGTATCAATTTCATTTGAGTTTTTCAAGGTTTTTGTGTTTAGTTTGGTACATTAACTTGGATAGGTAACAAGCGCAAAATTATTGATCTACACAATGCTCGTCAATGGAGTTGGATGGAGTTTCTATGAAAGTATGACATGGAGATAGAGCATGTTAAGAGGAAAGAGAATGTTGTTACTGATGCTCTAAGTAGACAGAGACATTTTTTATTGGCTACTTCAGTAGGTACAGATTTACAAAGTAGGATTTCATGAAAGCTTCCACATGACAATTTCTACCTTACAGTTAGATCAGATATTGAGTCTCAGAGACCCCTCAAGGGGAATTTTGATGGGTTTACACTAGATTTATATGGACTCTCAGACATAGAGGCCGGATCTATGCACCTAGGGATGGAGGTTTGAGACATGATATCTTGGAAGAGGCTCATTGTGCACCTTATTCAACCCATCCAAGGGTGAATAAGATGCACGCCACCTTGAGACAACTATACCATTGGAGAGGTCTTTAGAGATATGTATCTCATTTTGTGTCGTGTTGTTTAGAGTGTCAGAGGGTGAAGGCCAAGAATCAGTATCCAAATGGCCTTGTTTCATCACATGTTGTCTTGGAGTGGAAATGGGACACCATTTCCATGGATTTCATAGTATGTCTATCGATGTCAAGATACCACCATGATGCCATCATGATCATGGTGGATATATTGATGAAATTGGATCAGTTTTCTCTGGTGAAGACCACATATATAGCTAGTGTAGTAATGAGAGTGTACTTGGATGATATTGTTAGACTGCATGGGATTCCATGGAAGATTATCTACAATGTGATCATTTGTACACATCACATTTCTATATTACCATGCAATAGGTTCTTGGGATGAGCATCAACTTCAACAAAACCTATCATCCAAAGACATATGGTAAGATGGAGTGGGTGAATAAGATTTTATAGGACATGCTTTGGATGTGTAACATCCTCATTTTAGACAATAGAACAAGTCAATTTTTTTTTTTTTGATAAATGCATTCTGGTTCTAAATACATAATTTAGAACTCACAAATCAAATAACCATTCATATAACAGACAACCATATGCAGCTGTAATGACTCGGATTACTTCTGATCTATTCATTCCATGACTCGGTAATCTACCGATCTATTCATGAGTAATAAGAGTTGGCGTTATTACTTAACCCTTCACTCTTGTGGTTCTCTTCCCTATTCTGGGATTCAGAATGCTCTGTCCAAGGAACCTAACTGAATAATTGTTACCATTATTCATCGGCATCTCATCCCTTAGACTAGGTGAATTAGGACAACGCAATCAGCAGCTTGCGATACTTTGGCCAAATATTTGAAACATATTGTTTATGTCTCGTATTCCTTAACAGCATACTCGTCAATCTGGAATACGTCCTTCACCCCATTCTTATGTTATATAGAATGTCTTACACTGACTACTGTCAGTCCTTCCTTTCACAAACAAATCACTCGGAGGTAGATTATCAAGGTGATAATGTTATATGGATGCCCACGAGGATTAGGGATATGGTGACATACTGGTTCAACCTTGCAGTTCAACCAGTGTGTCATGATACCCCGAATCTCCTAGGCAGCCTTATAACATGACCACGTTCATAATCGGACCCTGAGTAACTCGTGCGAGAACAAAGTGTAAATCTTAGCGATCAATGCAAAGGGTGTCGCCAGAAGTCTCCTGCATTGTTGTAACTTCGAGAAGATCCTAATCTTCTCGGAGGTACAACCCTGCAGTTGACTTGTGTCGTCAACCTTTAAATCCGCCTCGAAAAGATCTACTTAACAACATGCGTTACGCACTTGAGTTTAAATTACTTTAAAGACTTTTCCCTAAGGTTAGCCTTTCCCGATCCCTGGATTCTTCATCTTAAGACGACCCTCCTCTATAAAACCCATTACATGGTAGAGGTATTAAGGTCAAACTCTCATCAAGGAGTCATTAGAATACACCTGTTTCTAAACAACAGAATTGGACAATATCTCATACCCTTCACATGAGATTGCCATCCGAACTTCATTTGATTTATATCAGTTCTCTTAACTGAATTTATATCATACTTATTAGTATAATGATATAAATGATTAAGAATCCAATTTAATATTTTCCTGTCATACTCAGGACTAGGGATTAGTAATTTAATCCAGCTTGTTTAGCGTTCTGCTTAGGTTCAATTTTAACCTATCTTTTAGAAAGACAATTATTTAAATTCAATATTGCTTTCTAGAACAATAAGATCTGCTAAACACTCATATGAATTCAACCACATTTTCTTGTAAGCTTTCATAGTTAATCCCAAAAGCATCCAAAATTTTACAAAGATATCATTGCCATTCCGGTATATAAACCGAAGAAGGTCAACTATCAGAAATAGAATACAATACATAAGTATCAAACACTTATTTCCATTCCTTTCAAAATTATACAATTACATTTTATGCAAGCAGCATACTTGATACAATGCTTAACGGAAAAGAAACATCTTTCCACATACAGTACATTTATATAATCAAGCTGTAATTCATTATGAAACAAATTAAATAATCTGATCATCCTGTCAGATCTGCATTGCTTTTACCACTTACGGCAACCATCTGCAAAATAGTCAACATGAGTCAGTTCAATGAACTGAGCATGATAAGCACTAACTTTTAAAACAATTGCAATCCATCAATTGTTTTCATTAAACACCCTGTTTAAATGATATCAATAATCCAAACAAGTAAACATGATTCAGACTATTCCTTTGTAATCCAAAATGACTACGATTATGTAACTCTATCACCGTTACAGAATAGTCCTAAACACTTCTCAAATATTTCATCGAATATTAAGAATCAAGGGACGAATGTATACAAACAATCATTGAATCCAAAATCACAACATTGGGCAGATCGTTTCATTCATCCAAAAAGGAAAATATCATAATAGTTCGTAATTCCACCAATATGTTACAAAACAATTCCCACTGTTAGACAGATATCAACAAATATTAAAATAAAAGAAGAGAAAGAACCAAATCATTCATACTTCCTTTCACATAAGTTCATTACTGTACTGTCTACACATATGAAAAACATTCACCCAGTATGTATATGAACAAGTCCGACAAGCCACAAGAAGGATCGCTGTTTTAAATCAAGAAATAAAACACAACAAAACTCCTGTATAGCAGCTAACACATCAACAATCCCATATATCAACCTTAAGCCCAACACTGGTTCCTTTTATACACAGTATGGCTTTTCAACACAAGTTGAAATCAAGGAACTTTTAGCATAAAGCTGTAAACAACAGACTTCATTGCATTAAGCAATTTGAGGTTTCCTAAAGACTATGCCAAGACGACCACACAGTAATACTGAAACATGCTCAGTCTCACTCAGACAGGAGTAAACGGAAAGGAATACAACCAATCTATTCTTACCTTGGCACATGCAAGTCTAAAGTATGGTATTCGCGACTCACCTCAACAGAGCCAGAACACGAAATAATTATCCATACTCAAGGAACTCAAACAGTGACAAACGATAGTGTCCAAGTAATAGGTTCAATAAGAGACAAAAATACAAGTTACCATCCAAGAATTCAAATGATTCCAACAGTGGTAACAATTCAAACAATTGCATACTGTTACAGGTTATTATCCATGACCTATATCATAAAGCCGATATACAAGATGTCAAACTATTCATAGAAATCCATCAAGGCCAAATAAACATCACGAGTTCAATCTCAGGCTTATACAGAAGCCAAAAGAAACAAGATACCCTCCACAGGGTCAAACAGCAGAATAAACCCAACAGTCCTAATTGAAACAGTTACACTGTCCATCTGTCAAGAATTCAACTGAGTCCTAACAACAGTAACCAAAATAATGTAAGATGATAAATCCATCCGTGCCAACAATGGCAACATTATAATCAGGCAAAAATGAACCAGAATACTGAAATTCCAAAACAAGGAATCCAACGGTACCCTTACCAACATTTCGCACAAGATGGCACAGGAAAGAGACGTAGAATTTCATCCAAAGAGTTTAAACCACAAATTCTTGCAACACAAAGGTAAAATAACAAAGGTCGTGCTACCCGTTACTCTTCGAGTACAAAATCTAATTACCAGTATCCAAATAGATATTCAAATGAAGTTCAACAGTGGTCCACAATATGAATCATTCAATGGACTCAATAGAGTCGTCCAAATAAAATACATATATCCATACTGTACACTGTCAACGGGTTAGATCCCGCCACCAAAATAACAATGAAAAACAACTACCACCGAGTCGAAAGGAAAACTGTAACACAATAGTTACCTGTTCCTAAACAATTTTAAAAGACAGAATGAAACCAAAAAGTATCATTAGCCACTATCATTAAAACCCACGACAGAGCTTACAATGATTTCATAATACTGAACAAACAAACAGTTCCATCAATATTTCTTCCGAATGTTTCCAAAACAATAATCAACGACCAAAAATCGACAAACAATCAATGGCCTATACCCATCACAGGAACGATTCATGGGCTCATGCCGAACAGGCCGAGCAATCTTACATTTCACATGTTTTGCATAATTAAGCCAGAATGCAAACACAAGTAATTAATGCTACAGTTCGAATTTAATAAACACCCATCAAAGGATAAATGAAAATTTCGAACCAGAAGAGATACAGTACTAAAATCAAACAAGACCTTCATAGAAAATCATCTATTTTCTCAAAACATTTGAACAGAGTTCTTCTAATGAAATCACTTGAAAGACAGTAAGATTTTTAAAGGTTAGGGCCTAACATGCCTGGATTTTTGCTCAAATTTCCGAAGCAGACCACTGGAAGAGCTCAGACTTTCTTTTCCTTTTCCAAGTTAGAGCGACCAACAAAATTTTTCTATCTCCATCACATATATATCCTCCTTGACAGAGAAAAGAGCTAGATAAGTTCATACTTGCCATGCAACACAGAGAATACTGGTGTGAAGAACCAGTGAACAGGCAGAGAGAAACCCAAAAATTGCGACAAGCCAAACAAACCAACAAACTTCCTATTTGCATGCCTTCTCGCGAGTTCCAAGCTCGACTACCGAGAATATTGAATGCAATTAAACCAACTTTCCCACTAAAACTCCACTTCCACCGACCGCCAGAATTGGCGATAGTCAAACAAAATCCCAAGTTCATTTCCAGTTTTGGCGACCTGCCATGTCGGCACAGATTAGCCGTCCCCAAAACCTCTGCCAAGACCTATCCCTCATCCTTATCCCATGCATTTAATAACATAGAAAACACCGCCCATGGTTCGCACCCCTCCATAGGCCCCTTTATACCCTTTCTCATAGTTAGGTTAGTATCTTAGGTTAGAATTTAGGATAATACTCATTCTAACCATATTACACATAGATACTAACTTAGGACATTAACACATAGCCTAGGTCTAGGTTAGATTAACACTAATCTAACCCCTAGGTTAGGTTTAGTCTTAGGTTACTAATCATTTAATAATTCCAGTTAGGTCTACATTCTGTACACTCAAAAAAGACCTACCTCTTACCTTCTTGAACAGGGTTAGCTCCTGTTCTGCTGCAGAATCGTATGTAAACGAATTATTACCTGGTCCACGATCGAGACCTTCCAGATATTCTTCAATATCGGGAACCAATCCATTTCACTTGATCAGCCTGAGTCATACTCCTAACTAGCTTATTCAATGCTGCTAAACCTTGCAACCTGTTCAAGGTCTATGATTTTAAATCATCATGAACAAACTTAAAGCATTACTTGGATCAATTCCACTGATCCAAGACTAGATCTTATAGATGGATAACTCTATAATTTATTTCGAGATCAGATTAAACTCAGATACAAAATGAAATAGATAAAAGAGTCTAATCATATTCTGACTCAGTCAAAGATCTGCAAAGAAATACAATACATATCAAGCATGATTTCTCAATCGAGGAACACATCCTTTTACAATAAATCACATATCAACACTTGTATGCTCAGGAGAAAGTAACGACAGTTCAGGGTGTTACATGCTTTCCTCCTAAAAATATTCATCGTCCCAATGAATTACATATTAAATTATCCTTTAGGTCAATCAATTTATTAGTACACAAAAAATGTGACTACTTCCATATTAAATAGTTCCAAAAATCAATGTCACAACACATTTTATTCAACCTGAATAAAGTCTGCCTTCATCTGGCTTTCATAAATACTTAAAAACAATCAGTTCATAAAAGTATGTTTTGTCAACAGATTTCATTCTGTTGAAAAAGAGAAGGAAAAGCAATTTTCATCTGTTCCAGGTTTTCCCAAGTTGCACTTTCTTCGCTAAACTGGTCCCACTGGACCTTACATTGCTGTATATCACGATTTCTTAAATGCAATTGGCGAGTTTCCAGCACTCGTGTGGGTTTAACCACGATTATTCCTGGGTCTTGGACCTACAAGGAATTCTAATTTAAAACATGTGACAGATCTGAAACGTATTTCTTAAGCAAAGAAATATGGAAAACATCATGCATGCGAGATAAAGCAGGTGGCAAAGCTAAACGATAAGCTATAGGATTGATTATTTCGACAATTTCAAAAGGTCCCACAAATCGAGGTGACAACTTGGCAGCCTTGCCAAAAGTTATAGAACTCTTTCTGGGTTTAACACGAAGAAAAACCTTATCACCAAGCTCAAACTTTCTATCAACCCACTTAAGGTCAGCATAGCTCTTCTGCCTATCCGCTGCTTCCTTTAATCTTTCACGAATCAGCTTAACTTGTTGTTCCATTTCTGTGAGAATCTCTGGTCCAATTACCACTCTATCCTCAACACTGTCCCAACTAACAGGGGTTCTACACTTTCTTCCGTAAAGTGCTTCAAATGGTGCCATCTTAAGAGATGAATGATAAGTGTTGTTGTATGCGAACTCAACTAATGGAAGATACTCTTCCCATTTATACTGTTGATCCATGCAATACATTCGCAACATGTCCTCCAACACTTGATTTACCCTCTCAGTTTGTCCATCCGTTTCCGGATGATATGTAGAACTGAAGTTTAGTTTCGTTCCAAGAGCTGCGTTAAGCATTTGCCAAAACCTTAACGTCATTCTAGGATCCCTGTAAGATATAATCAGTTCTGGTACACCATGTAATCTGAAAATTTCGTGTACGAATCTCTTGGCCAGCACTGGTGAATCATCCTTTAGATTTCCAGCGATGAAATGAGCTACCTTGGTTAGTTTATCTACAACTACCAGGATAACATCATGTTTATTCCTGGACATAGGTAGTCCTTGTACAAAATCCATGGTTATTACTTGCCATTTGTACTGCGGTATGCTATGAGGATATAACAGTCCAGCAGGGTGCATATGTTCTACCTTCACCCGCTGACATTCCAGACAATGAGTCACAAAATTAATCACATCCTTTTTCATACCTTTCTAGAAGTATTGCTATTTCAAATCAGCAAGCATTTTTGTGATACCTGGGTGTCCAGAGAAAGGTGAATTGTGAAATTCAACTAACAACTTCTTTCTCAAATCGTTCAGCATAGGTACATATACCTTGTTTTCATAACGCAAGATTCCTTCATTATCAAAATGAAAACCTTTATACCTTATATCCTTAGGTTCTGCAGCCAATCTAGCCTTTTTGTTTTCTGGTTGGACAGGTGCATTCACAGCATTAACATCAACACCCATATTGGGGTTGTCCTCAGGAGGTGGCTGATTATTATTATCAGCTTCTTCATCCTCCTCATTTCCCATCACCTGCTGTTCCAATACAGCTAAGCGATCTCTTGTGTCCAACAGGGCAGCAAGGATCTCATCAAGTTTCTGGGTTGTTGCCGCTCCTCCTTCAGGTGGAGCATTACCTGCAACGTTCCCCCTTGTTCTAACCATTTTCTGTTACAAGAAAAATTATGGTAAGATGGAGTGGGTGAATAAGATTTTAGAGGACATGCTTCGGATGTACATCATGGATCCTCAGTCGAGATGGGAAGAGCACTTGTATTTGGTGGATATTTTGTATAAGAATAGTTTTCAAAGTTTGATTGGCATGGATCCTTTTCAGAAATTATATGGTAGATATTACATGACATCGTTGAGTTGGGACAGATTGGAGGATAGAGTATCTCTTGGGCCGGCTTTGCTATAAGACATGGAGTAGCAGGTTGTTTTTATTTGTCAGAGGTTGTAAAAGGTAAAGGATAGGTAGAAAAAGTATATAGATCAGAGGAGAGATGATCATTGTTATTAGGTGGGTAAAAAACTATTCCTTCGTGTCAAACCTCATAAGAGTCCTATCCGTTACGGAAAAGGCTCTAAGTTCTCTCCTATATTCGTGGGTCCATTTGAGATCCTTGAGCGGATTGGTCCCTTAGTGTATCATCTAGCCTTTCCACCCAACTTGTCTCGCATGCATGATGTGTTCCATGTATCTATTCTAAAGATTTATATCCCATATTCTTCTCATGTATTGGATTGGACCGCATTACAGGTACAGGATCAGGGGCAGATGATGGTGGAGCCCATTTATATTTTAGAGCGCATGACCCTGGGCCTTCGAGGACAAGAGATTGATTAGGTGTGAGTCCAGTGGGATAGGTATGATGAGACTACTACTACATGGGAGGATGTTACATTGCTATGAGTCTAGTTTTCACACCTATTTACATGACTTCCAGGAGGAAGTCGAATCTAAGGGGAGGCGATGTAATGCCCACTCCTCTTCGACACTTATTATTTTTTGATTTTGATTATTTTTGACTATAGACATGTATATTATTGTATTATTTTATTTTTTCATGATGTTAGATGATAGAGATATTCTGACTATTGATGGATTTTGATTCATAGTATGATTTGTGTGGAATCTTAGAGACATAGAGAGACATTTTATATTCATGATGATGATGTGTTGTTAGCATATATATTACTAAAATTTGGAATTATTTTCATGTTGACTAGGATTTAGCATTTTAAATAATCTTGTGATCTTACTGATATTAATAAAAGGTAGAATTGAGGTGATGTTGAAATTTTAGAAAAATGTTTGCAATGTTTAGTTGAGATGATAATTTAGCTATATGAGGATTGCTATTGATTTATGTGCATACATTTTATCTTTGATGTTTTTGATGTGGCCACGAGGCCGAAGGAGGTATTGTGTGATTTTACAGGTAATTATATCACAACAATCAAAAGGGGGATTGGAGATGAACTATAGTAGAATACTAGATGGATACAATGAAGGTCACCATGGAAACTTGTGTAATGTTGTGTTTAATTTTATTTTTCTAGGGGGTTCCCATAGGCAGATGACCTCCAATTATGACCATGGGATTTATGTGCTATTATTTCCCATTTTTCTTTTAATTACTGTAGAGTATGTGATTTATTTTGTGATGTAATCTATTTAATAATTGTTGATTAATGTGCCTTTATTAAGAAATTTAATCATGTTATTAAATAATATGGGCATGTGACAAAAGGTGCCATTTATTAGAGTATTTTGTCTTTTGGATTTTGTGATTTTGATTGAGTGTAAGTGTATTTGAGTGTTGTACACTCTACCTTACCTTGGAATTTCGGATTTGGGCTTAAAGGACATTTCTAGAGGCTTTTGGGACAAACTAAGCTTGTCCTACACCTCTTAATTTCTTATACCGACCCTACCTATGGATTGGGGGGTATAAATTAGACCCCATTATGTGTTTTGTAAGACAAAAAGTTACATTTACTACACTTCTCTTACATGGGTTTTAAATTATGTCCTTAGGGGGTGTGGGTTTGGATTGTGTGTGTAAGAGGTTTTTCATTCCTCTCAACCATCGATTTAGTGTGCATTAAGGTTGAGGTTTGAATTATGATCTTGAGCTGAGGATAAGTGATGTGGCAACCTACATAGAGCCACCTCACCCTCCTCTTCCCTTTCCGTTTACATTCAAGTTTATTTGTTTGTTTGGGGGTTAGTTGATTTTATTGTGCATGTGTATTTTTGAGAGTTAGAGATTTTTTTAGAGTTCTTGTTGAATTTTTGGAGCTTGTAGGAGTTGGATTGAGCTTTAAGGATCTTGGAGTGTGATCCTTTTATCAATTTCTTACCATGGAAAGGTAGGAACTACACCCTTGTTTTAATTGTTTCATTTTATATGTGGATATTTGTATACAAGTGAATGGTTTGTATGTTTGTTGGGATCTTGGGTAAAATGCTTAAGTATAGTGTAGGAGAAGGATATGGGGATATTATATGTAGAGAGGCATAAGATTTTACTTCATGTTTTGTGAGGGAATTTAAGTTGGGTACCCCACTTTTGATAAGAAAATACTTACATTTCTTAGCTGGTTCTTTTGTGGGAGACATAAGAGATTGTAGGCAAGCATAAGAGAATGTGGGAGGAATAATAGGATATTGGGGGAGGCATAAGAGTTGTGTATGGTTTTTGAGTTGTGTTTTTGAGGGATTTAAGGTGAGTACATAATCCCATTGGGAGGCATAAGTGATCTCCCCATACATCCTTACTCCATTAGCTTTACATTTTAAGCCTTATCTATTTTGAAAGTTACATTCTTTTGATTTTTTCCTTGTGTTTGAATGTGTGTTAAATGGTTGTGAACATTTTTATTGTGATGTGGAAGCTTTGTGATTGTTTCCATTAGTTGGATCCATCTTTTATTGCATTTTTTTTTGTGCTCAGGGGCCAATGAGTAAGATAACTTCTTCTCCTCATTGGATTATTGGTTGGGTGGAGAGTGTTGCCTCTCCCACATTTTTGTTTTTGTGATTAAAGTAAAGAAATGGTGGAGCTTTTGTTGAAGAATTGGGACTTGGAGTATTTTTTGAAGTCAAAAATAAATCCTTCATTGTAAATTTTTTTCTTGTGATTCCCACTTAAGGTGGAAGACTAGTAGACTTGCATTTAAAAGAAAAGTTATATTGTATATTTTGTTATTAAGTTGTAATGTATTTTTAGAAAGAAATCTCTTTGCATTGAAAGAAATGAGCTATGCTCAAAGAAAAAGAAAGTTCATTATTATTTGTTGAAGTTGTATTATTGTAAATAAAATGAAGGGAAAACTTGGAAGATGTAAACCATTGAGAATGTATTCTTAGTAAATCTTAAATGTATAATAGTTGTTGTGTTTTCCTTAAGTAAATGGTTGTGGTTGAAATGGAATAATGCACCAAGTTATAATAAGTTAGTTTGTTGATAGATTGCATTTTTGTTGTGAAAAGGAAAACAATGATACTTAGAAATAGATTAAGTTTCATTTTTTCTTCCTTTGAGTTGAAAACAATGTTGTTAGAAAGATAATTTTGTAGTTATTTTCTTGCTACTATTGAATTAGAAAATATTTAAATTTAGTAATTTAAAAATGGAACGAATAAATGGTGTAACCTTTAAATTGGAGTCTTTAGGCATATAAATTCAAACTAAGGATAACCTTCAAAACACTTTAGTAAAACTTGTTTTTGGAAAATTCATGGAATTTATGGTTCTATTTTTGAAGAACCGGACCGCCACCCAGTGCAGAGCGGTTGTCTTCTGAACCACCACCTAGAAAATATGGCAGTTTTTGAATCATCACGTAGTCAAGGTGGTTGTCCCAAGACCGCCAACATGATTTGTGTGGCAATTTCATCACTGTTGGTGAAAAATTGAAAATCCGCGACTAGGGAATTTTAAACTTGTTTTATTGAAAATTTAAGCCTACAAATATGAAGAGGAAATTACCAAGAAGCCATAAGGGCATAAATTCATTTTTTTAAACATGTAAATATTTTAATGAGCATTTAAATGTATTCAATCTCGTAGATTAATTTGAAAGATGGTTTTTCCCAGATAGAGAACTCAAAAATGAAATCACTACATAACAACTCTAGATTTAGAGTGGAAACCTATACAATCCACTAATAGAAAACAATGCCATAATAAATACTTAAAATAAACTAAACTAAGCTTTATTCTAGTGAATTACTTCATGGCTTCTTCCCTCCTAGCTCCCATGGCCTCCACTCCTCCAACCTGAAAATTTTAAGAATGAAAAGAGACCAAATGAGGAGGCTAGGGAAAAGAAAAATGTTTAATTAGATTTCATAAGGATAGTTAGGGTTAATATGGAACCCTAAAAATCTAGTGGATATAATTGATTTTATCAAAGGGTTAGGAATTGTTATCCTGCAAAATTGTCAAGGGCAATTTGCAGGTAACCATACCCAAAAAAAATTTTTTGGCCCCAAGGAAGTTTGACAACGTTTGAAAGAAGCCCAAAAATCTCTTCCAAAAATCAAGTTTTAAGGACTTAGCCATTTTTCAACTCATTTCCTTTCTGGAGAAGGTGGAAAACTTTAAGGAATTGTACTTTGAAGGATCCACTTCCACTTGCCGCGAATCAGTCACTGATCAAGATGATGAATCCAGAGGGAACGACGGCATCTGTCAGCTCAAAGGAAATAAAATTCCGAAGGGCTTGGTTTCTCTGGAATGGTTGTTCGACAGGCACAACCATTTTGTGAAAAAGAAAAGGTGAGATGATCCTGACTCATCCCTAGAAACCGAACCGGTTAATTTAGGTTCGGAAGAACATCCACAATTTGTGAACATTGGAAAATGTTGCACGCCAGAAGAGAAGCGGAAATTCGTCAAGTTGCTAAAGAAATACATGGATGTATTGGCATGGTCCTATGCCGATCTAAAGTATTTTAAGCCAAAGGACGTCCAACACGACATCCCGTTGAAAGAAGATGTCAAAGCCTTTCACCAGAAGCAGAGGCATTATAATCCTAAGATCTCAAGCACTATCCAGGATGAAATTCAAAAAATGCTAGATGCGAGAATCATCTTTCCTATCCATCACAGTACTTGGGTAGCAAATATTGTGCCAGTACGCAAGAAGAATGGGGAAATACGCATATGCGTAGATTTTAGAAATTTGAATCAGGATTCCTTGAAAGACAACTACCCACTTCCTTTAATGGATCAAGTTCTACAAGAAGTAACTGGATCAGAGATGCTATCCATGCTTGATGGTTTTTCAGGCTACAATCAGATTGAAGTTTCACTTGAAGATCAATTTAAAACAGCATTCACTACTCCTTGGGGCACATTTTCCTATAGCAGGATGCCTTTTGGCCTAACCAATGCTAGCGCCACTTTTCAGCGGGCCATGGACCTGGCATTTAAAGGTATGATAGGGAAAGTCATTATCGTTTATCTGGATGACTTAACTGTGTTCTCTAAACAATGAAATGATCATTGTGATCATTTGGAGCAAGTATTGGCCAGGTGCCGAAAATATGGGATTTCCCTAAACCCGAAAAAGTCTATTTTTGGAGTCACGGAAGAAAAGTTGCTAGGGCATGTGGTTAGCAAAGAAGGAACAAAGATAGATACCAAAAGAGTTAAGGCTATTCAGAGCCTTACTCTGCCTACAAGTAAGACTGGCATTCATTCTTTATTCGGAAAGGTGAACTTTCTCAGATGTTTTGTTCCCGACTTTGCTGAGAAGACTCGTCATATATTGGACATGATGAAGGGGTCACCAACTTTCCGGTGGAGCGAGGAAGGAAAAAGGTCGTTTGAAGAAATAAAAGCTTTCATTACTCACGCACCAGTCCTGGTATGTCCCAATTTCTCCAAGGACTTTATCATGTATAGTTATGCATCTAAGCATACTGTGTCTGCCATCTTGATGCAAAAGAATTCGGAGGATGTTGAATCTCCGATTGTGTTCATGAGCTCTCCCCTCAAGCCTCACAAATTGAAAATGTCTCAATTGGAAAAGCATGCCTTCGCCATTGTCAAAGCAGTCAAGAACTTCAAGTATTACATTTTAAACTCTCATACGGTAGTACTGGTCCCTGACACGGCAGTCAAATCAATTCTAACTCAACAGGAGTTAGGAAGCTTGTGAGGAAATTGGATTGCAAAGGTCCAGGAGTACGACCTGGATATAAAACCAACCAAGCTGGTAAGAGGCAAGGGCCTATGTCAGCTTATGGCTGAAAACAAAGATTCAGAAAGCCCTGAGGAAAATGATGATTGTACCAACGAAGCGCAAAGCCATCTGGAGAAATCCCGTTCTCTCCCTCTGGTCCTATTTGTTGCGACTAGTGATGAGTGGTATTCTGATATTGATTTCTTCCTCACCTACGGCGAATGTCCAGCTCACCTGACTGCAAAGGAGAAGTGCACTATAAAGCTCAGAGCAGCCAAATACGTCATCTGGGATGATGGCTTATACAAACACGGGATAGATGGTGTCTTCTTGCGATGTGTCAACAAGCCACAACAGGGGAAGTTACTTGAAAGTTTTCATAATTCAGCCTGTGGAGGCCATTTCTCTTCCTCTGTGACAGCACACAAGATCATCCGAGCCAGGTACTATTGGCCGACGCTTTTCCAAGATACAGCCACCTGGGTAGCAAAGTGTGAACCTTACCAGCAGTTCGTCGGCAAGCCAAAATTGGCTGCTTTTTGCCTCAGGCTGGTTGTTATTGATGAAACATTCAGACAGTGGGGAATTGACTTTATAGGAGCACTCCATCCCCAATCGAGTGCCGGACATAGTTATGTCCTGACAGCAATAGATTACTTCACCAAGTGGGTGGAAGCCATACTTGTTAAGAATACCACTTCTGAAGTTGTTTGCAACTTCATCAAGTAAAATATCATAGTGAGATTTGGCGTTCCGAATAAGATTGTTGCTGATAATGCTTCCAACTTCTCCTCATGGGAAGTTATTGGTTTTTGCTATGGATATGGGATAACCTTGGCCCATGCCTCGGATTATTATCCTCAAGGAAATGGTCAGGAAGAATCCAGTAATAAGAACCTAGTGACCATCATGCGGAAGATAGTTGATGAGAATCAGCGGTCATGGCACAAGTCATTATATGACGCTTTGTGGGTAGATCGTATCACTCCCAAGAGGTCCCTCAGTATGTCACCTTTTCAAGTGTTATATGGCACTGATGCCGAGCTTCCCATTTCTGCTGAAATTCCTGCTCTACGCTTGGCATGGGTAATTAAAGATGAGACTTTTTAAAATTCTCTTGAAAAGAGGATCATGTATCTGACAGAGCTCAAAGAAAAGAGAGTAAGGGTGGTTGACAGGATCACCGAACATCAGAATCAAGTTAAGAGACTGTTCGATAAGAAGGCTAAGCAAAGAAAATTCCAGGTGGGAGATCTCGTCCTTTTGTGGGACAAACGAAGAGAGCCAAAGGGCATGCACGGAAAGTTTGATTCTCTGTGGAGAGGGCCTTTCAAGATCAAGCAGCTCAATGGAGAGAATAGTTTCTATCTCTCATATCTGGATGGAACTGAGCTCCCGCTTCCCTATAGCGGGTAACATCTGAAGATCTTCAGGAAGTAGAGCTTTCTCTCTTCTTTGTACAGTTTTCTTTAGTCATGTGTTTGTTTTTGTAGTGTGTTTTCTTTCTGTTTGTCGTGTGTTTTCTTTCTGTTTGTTGTGTGATCCCTTTTTTTTTCCCTCCGGTCGCCCTTGTTTTTGACTCTCCAACCCAATGGATAGGCACATGAAGATCTGGGATTCTCTACCCTTAAGTTTCACTCAAAGATAGTCCCCAGAAAGAGCTAGCTATTATCCTGCAAAATTGTCAAGGGCAATTTGTAGGTAACCATAACCAAAAATTTTGTTTTGGCCCCAAGGAAGTTTGACAACGTTTGAAAGAAGCCCAAAAATCTCTTCCGAAATTCAATTTTTAAGGACTTAGCCATTTTTCAGTATTTTTGAGCAGGGCGCTGAGAAGTTCATATCGACATGCCGAAAGGTGCACCAAGGCGCAAGGAAGTTCGTGTTGACACGAAGAAAGGTGCGCCAAAGGGCGCTGAGAAGTTCATGTTGACATACTTAACAGTGCGCCAAAGGGCGCTGATAAGTTCTTGTTGACATGTTGAAGAGTGTGCCAAATGGCGCTGATAAGTTCCTATCGACATGCTGAAGAGTGCGCCAAAGGGTGCTGATAAGTTCATGTTGACAAGCTGAAGAGTGCGCCAAAGGGCGCTGATAAGTTCCTGTCGACATGCTGAAAAGTGCGCCCTTTTACACTGAAGAGTAGTTTCTTCCTGGGATCCATTGATCATTTTTGTAAGATATTTAAAAAGCATGTTGGCATACACGATGACTTCATCCATGTTGCACCATGGGATGTTGCCATCCAAAAACTTGCCCAAGTCAACTGTTGAATTTTTAGATATTTTGTAAATATCTTTGTAAATAGGTGGTTGGCTCCTTTTTTCCTTCTTTTCTCTCCTTCTATAAATACCGCAATACTTGTTGTATTGGGCATGAGTGAATATATTTTAGATGAAAAATAGAAGTAAGGAGAAAATACTTTGAGCTTTTTGTAACAAAAAGAATTATTAATACAATATTTAGACTTTGTGTTGAATACATGTGTTATTTGCATTGGATCTTTCTTACGTTAGATCTGTGTGTTTGTTCTGTTGAGTTTACTTCTGTTCTATTGTCATTTATTCATCAGTATTGCTTTGCTCATTTATGTAAGTAGGTTTGGCTCTGTTTACTACCAATCCCAAAACATAAACCTTCTGAACTTTCTGCTTTGGAATTCATTTCTTTTCTTCCTTCAAACCTGATCTTTCTTCATCCTCTCTTTCTTTCCTTTCTTTTCGCAGTCGGAAACACCCTACTGGGATGAGATCCCAAACCCCCGAAGGCAGAATATTGTGAGACTTGCACAGATTCCTGCTGGTAGAATAGCAATAAACCAGTTTCACTTTGCTGACTCAAAGAGGGGCTATGCCCTGCACACTATTGGCTCGTTTATCCATAGATCTGCCCAAGCGACAAATTTTCGGACCAACAGGAATAAATCCTACAATTCTTAGGTTGGAATATGTATTATGGTTTTTTAAATATGTGTAAATGGGTGAATGGGGCCACTTAATACCCTGGTATGTTAAGTTATCTATGTAACCATTATAATGTGTTATAGTAAATTATTCAATGGACATTAAAGAAAATAATATAAGAGGACTAGGGTAATTAAGGATAAGGGTTTATTAAATTTGGGTTTGAATGTTAATTTAAGAAGGAGAAACCCACTTAACCAAGTAAATTAATTAATGGAACTCTTCCTAGAAGATTGTACTTAAAATGGACATTAGAAATGGATTAAGAATATTTATTTAGTAATCTAGAGTGGATCTATCCAATGAAATGTAACATTGCTGGTAGGAATTAATTAAACTTATTATAGGGTTGTCATCCTTACAACCTAAAACAAAAATAATAATTTACCACAACTTTCTAGATAATTATTGAAGGATTAATGCGGTTTTAGAATGTTAAAAATTATGGGCGTTACATACTGCATCTCTGAGTACCATTCCTCTTAAACATCTACTATGGGGGTCATTGTTTCCTTGCCCTTGCCTCTTTTTTCAGTGATGTAGTTACTACTTTATTTGGTGCCATTTTAGTTTTGCAGCATCCAAAAGTTTACCTCCCTTCCTCTACAATCATCATTATAGAACTTAGATACAACACTGATACACTTCCATAATAAAACTTTGTACTTTGTGCCCTAATCTTTGAAACCCTAGTTGGACAAGTCTTGTTTCCTTTAAAATCTCACCACATTGTCTCAACCTGTAAGATTATACACAGTGGAACACATAATTCTCTTGTCTATGTCATCTTTTACCTTTTGACCTTCAACTTTGCACTCTTTTTCTCCTTTGATAGTCAAATTTTTCCCTTGGTCACGTAATAGTTCTTCACAAATTTCATGCTAGGTAAGGTAAAAATGATTTTACCCTGACGCTCAATTTATAGTGTTTTAATTTTTACCCGCATTAATTTCTTACCAACTACCACCATACGAATGCATTAAGTTATACTTTTCCTCTTTTCCCACTTTTTCTGTAGTTCTCATGGTGCTCAATGCACATGTTCATTGTGCACTCTAGATGCAACCTTCTGGTGCTTAAACTAAACTACTAAAGTACATCAACCTCTATTCCTCATACCAAGTAGTTATCCATGCCACTACCTACCTCATGTTACACTTCTCATTCAATGTACATGGATTTTCCTTTTCCATTGTCTTTATTTATGAAACCTCTTCACCAACAACACATGCACTCCTCTGGTACTTAGGCCTTCAGGAATCTTAACTGCTCCCACTTGATCTTGCTTTCCTTATACCCCAAACTAATTGTATATGTGGTCCTCTATGCATAATGAAGCCTACAATTCAGTGATACAAATCCAATGAAACCCTAGTCGCACTGGCACATCACTTAGCCTAGACTGAGCACTCACCCAAAGCGTGCAAAGGTACCATGTCCCTATTTGGGGTTGCTATTGTAAGATGCTAGCATGATGAAGACTTAACACATATAGTTCCATTACTAACACATCATTCTATAGATCATACCAGATCTATAGCTAAGAGAGAACATAATTAAGTATTAACCATGTTGAGATAAAAAAACATACTAGATTTAGATACACACAGAACTAACACTTAGATTTAGCCAATATCCTTCATTATATTAAATATCATAAGTATACAGAAGCTTCATTACAATATCAGTAGTATGCGCGTAACATATTTAGTAGCATAATCTCACTATATCTCTTTATGTGTGTATTCACCATCATACCTCTCTCTCTACTACGTAGTTTACTACATTTACATAAGGGTGGGGAATTTCCCTTCACCACTTATCTACTCCCAAAATAGGTCGCATGCTATAATTAGCCATGCATCATTACAAAAAAATCCACACATGCAAGTGTGCTAACAATAGACTACTACTAGCTAACTGATAGTAGAAGATCTATTTCTAGCATGTGTGCATGCAAAGTGCTTCATATCCAATCCTCTAAAAATAGTCAATGTAAGGCACGCATGTCTTTACCTCGTTTGTGTACTCTACATGCCATCTCTAAAAATAGACCTTCATGAGCGAAAACGGCTAAGTCCAGAAAGCTGAACTTCTTCCCCCATGCTTGTTCTCCCTATCCATTCACACCCTTGAATATGAATTGCTTTCCCACGTGGAATTCTTGCATGCTTTCTGTTAAGTGTTCTCTAATCAAAATTACCCCACACTAATTTCATTATCACCCTGACAATGGTTATCTCTAAAACTGAAGTAAAGAATAGAAGAATGGAAAGAATGAAAGAATGTTTTTAACCTGCAATCTCTTCTTCTGCAACCTGAAAAACTAATTTAGGATATTCTTGTTTTATTTCCACCTCCAAGGTATTCCACTCCACGAGTGCTTCCTCATATTTTTTTGGAATGTCCATAGTAATGGACTCCAGTTCATCTTTCACGATCTCTCCTTTCTCATTCTGCAAGACCAACACAATGTTGGACATTGTAGTCATACTTCCCTCTAGAAGATCTATCTTATACGCAATGAGTTTCCCAAGCTCTTCCAGCCAATTTTTTTGTGGTTCTTGTGCTACTGCCAGGGCCTGATGCTTCTGTTTAACCATTGATAATCTTTCAAATGGCCCAATGTTTCGTCCTTCATCACTTTCTGGACCTCATTTTTCTCCTCCAGGGTTTTTATGTTAATGAGAACCTCTGGAGTTGTGTAAATGTTCAATGATTGGTTTGATTTCTTCAGTTCTTCTTGCAACACTTGTAGCAGTCCTTCATATGATGTAATATTTTTCATCACGGAAGCCTTTTCTCACTCTACCTCTTGTGTTGGATCCTTTGGCACTGGCATGCGCAGAGGTTCATCTTCAAGCACCAGGTCCACCAATGTACCTACATACTATATTTCCAAAGGAAATATCTTTGGTACCTTTGGCTCTAGGAGTGGCCTAGCTCTTATGATATTATCACTAATTTCCTCTGTGATGCTGATAAATACAAAGTTCTTCTTCTGCACTAAGTCACTTTCCTATGTTAGGCGCACTATTTCCCCGTCCTTAGTTTTAATTTCTTCCTTGAGAACCCTAATTGTGGCAGCCTTGTCCATATTCTACCTCGCCACCTCTGTTAAGACTTTCACCAATGCATTGCTCACTTGCTCATCTGACATGACGGCAAGCTTTACTATCATGTGTCTAGCCTGAGGTTTCTTTTTCAACCTCCTCGATACTCATGACTCCTCACACACATAAAAATATGGTTCATCCATGTGCATGTCCATGGACCATGACAACCTCTTCCTTATGTGCATTGTCACCATATCTTCATCTATTAACTCCCAGTCATATAATTCCTTTTGTGTTAGTGTGCTATGGAAATAGGTACGAACAATTTTACCTGTGTCCTTTGTATAACCCATGGATAGTGGAATGTGCTCCCCACATGTTCTTCTTGACCTAGGTTGCTTAGAAACTTGAGCCTCCGGATTTGGGACTTGTGTCTCCATGTCTTGAGCAGTCTCTATAGCTATCTCATATGTTCCCTTCTCGTCCTCTTCTCCTTCCTTAATTTATGCATCTTTCTGTTCTTCTACATTCTATGGAAGTGTAGGAGAATTAGGCATGCTTTACTTTGATTATTCCACCTCCTCATTCGAATTCAGTTTCCTTCTCCTTTTCATAGTTGTCTCCTTCTATGGAGAGAGTCTGGGTGATTTGCTCACTTTTTTCAGAGTATCACATTGGGTCCTTGTTCTCCTCAACACTCTTTTAAATTTTTTCTCTCCTTGGATTGCATCCAATTCCTCATCATCCCCCTCTTGTGGTTGAGGTGGTGTAGTGGGGCACTCATCTTAATCCTTATTCATAGGATGTATTCTACCTCTATGTTCTAAACCACCACTATTCTCATTCTCATCATCCTCATCCTCTACTTCAATTGGCTATGGAGGCTTAGGCACTGGGATGTTATCCATTGTGTGCTTACCCTTTAGTGGTGCTAGAAGTGTGAACTCATCTTCCACATACTTGTTATTCTCCATCTTGGGCTTCAGTTGAAGGTATATAAGTGCTTCTCCAACATCTCCCATAGCCAAACTTACTGGTTTAATGATCAATACATCTGAAATGATCCTTTTAATATATGCACCCCATCCTGGATACACATATTTCTTCCTTAGCATGTGGTAGTCACAATCTACCTTGTCCAAATTGAACATTAGGTGCCATGCGTCTGAGAACCTGTGTACTAACACCTAGAAGTACATTGTTTTGAAGGCATATGGTAACTTACACCAAGGGATCCATTCTCCATCCTTCATGGAAAACTGCACTATGCAAAAGTGCTGGTATACAACGAACTGAATTGCCTTTCTAGCAACAGAAGGAAAATCCTTTAGGATGCGACATTCTTCTTCAAAGGCTGCGTAAAACCTATCATACCACTTCTCATCCCTTTTATTGACCTGTCCTATCATGGATATGTCATCACCAATCCGGCACTATGATAATTCTTTACCGGGAACTCCTCCTGCTATGATTATTTACTAATGCATAGCTTTTAGTTTGGTGGATAGAATCTGGAAACACAACAACAAACATAACACAAGAATACCATAGACTATGATAAGAAGGAATGATGATAAATTTGAAATATAAGTGTAAATTATAATATCAACATGAAATTTTCACAATCTCACCCATGAGGTACTTCAAGTGTTACTAACTTCACTTTCCTTCCAATAATAACTATGGGAGAAACTTCACAATTACACCTCTTAATGGCTTCCTTTACACACTTACTCATAAAATATTTCTCACTACTTCCTTCTATGATAAATGAGGGGGGATGGCCTCTTTATTTATAGAACTTCCAGGCTTATCCATCTTATCTCTAAGATAGGATAAGAAATCCACTCTGACGAATCATATTCCATACCTTAACTCTTATTTTTACATGTAAGCTTATCTTTTAAGATAAGATAAACCTTATCATTTCACATGGGTTCCACATTTTTAGACTTTTTACAAATAAAATACACAATATTTATGACCTCACTCCTTGTCCTTATTATCAATATAATATTTATAATTCCTAATCATGTAGACCCTACTTCTCTAATTACCCCAACTTTGACGTTTTAACATTACCAAACCACTTACGACAAATATTTACTTTTTACCACAACATTCCTATTGTACTTTTGACTATTACCGTACTATACATTATTGGCAGCGTCGTACTGGCAGCACCATTATCTTCTATCAGACACTACTACTAATTATACTTAACAACATCCTATTCCTAATACATACATTAATGAAATAGAAATTACGGAGGAAAATTATAGTGTCGACATCTCCCCCCTTCCTAGCTTCTACTCCGTCCTCGGAGTAGACTATTTTGGTGCTTCTTCAACTTGTCATAGTTGACCCATTTCGTAGTGGGGGTGCCATCCAATTCCTCTAGTCGATATGTACCATTTTCATGCACAACTACTATTTTGTAGGGCCCCATCCATTTTGGAACAAATTTTCTCTACCACCTTTTTTTGTATTTGGAATCATATACTAGAATCAAGTCATTCACATGAAATGGACACCAACAGATCTTTTGATCAAAGTATTCCTTCTACTTCATTTTCTTCTTATAGCTTGTATCCTTCGCTATTTCCCTTATTTCCTCTAGCAAATGAAGATGCACCAACCTTTCTTTTACTGAATCAATTTCATCCATCCTTTCATTTTTCATAACTCTCATAGTGGGAATATCAAACTCAATTGGAAGAAATGGATCAATGCCATAAGCCAACTGAAATGGGGAGTATCTTGTTGTTGACTTTGATGTTTCCCTATATGCCCACAATGCTGCATGAATCCTTTTATCCCACTTATGTACCTACAAGGCTGAAACTTTTGCTTGAATTTAACACAACACAAAATTTGTTCATTCCACCTGTCCATTTGTACTTGGCTTGTATGTTGTTGCCTTCCTGTGCTTAATAGAAAACTTGTTAACTAGGGCTTCTACCACCTCATTAATGAAGTGGCTTCCTTGATCTGTTACAATTTCTAATGGACAACCAAATATGGTGACAATGCGTTCATATATGAACCTTCCCACTTCATCCATGGAAGCTGGTTTCAATGGCCTAGCTTCAACCCACTTGGTTAAATAATCTGTGGAAACTACAATATACTTATTTTGGCATGGGGTAGTTGGAAATGGACCTACAATGTCTATTCCCCACTTTTCAAAGGGACCAAGTGGAATAATAGGGCATAATAGAGCTGATGAAGTCTTACGGTTACCATGTGTTTGAAAAATATCACATGTCTTACAATAATTATAACAATATCTAAAAAGAGTGGGCTAGTGATAACCTACATCCAAGATCCTTCTTGTTGTAAGTTGTCCAGATAAGTGTCCTCCACATGTACCATTGTGGAATTCCTCTATCATCTCCTTCCCTTGATCATGTCCAACTGCTCTCTTGTACTATCCATCAGGTCCTATTCGAAATAATACTCCATGCAGAATAGAATATGGACAACTAGCTTGAGTAATCTTCCTCTTAGTCTTTGCATTGGCACCATCAGGAAACTTGAATTCATTTAGATAATTCCAAATATCTATGTATTCATTAGGGATTGTGTTAAGGGATAACAATGCTGCATCTGGGTAATCATCATCATCACAAGATGAACCTAAACCATCATAGGCTTGAGATAGTGCATCTGCATTGACATGTTTTTTTACGGGCCTATCTATAATATCAAATTCAAATTATTGTAGAAAAATTATCCATATTGCTATCCTCCCTGATGGCTTAGGATTATTTACAATATATTTTAGAGCCTGATGATCTATTATAACTATAAATTTCTACCCTAGCAAGTAATTTCTAAACTTCTTTACAGCAAAAATGATAGATAGAGCCTTTTTTTCTGTTATAGTGTAATTTACCTCAGCATTGCTCATTTGTCTACTGCCAAAGTAAATTAGATGATCATTTCCATTTTCATCCTTTTGTCTCAGAGTACTTCCTAGTGCTACATCTGAAGCATCAGTATACACAATGAATGGCTTGCTCCAATCTAGATTCTTTAAAATAGGTGAAGACACTAGGGCTTCCTTCAATTGTTCAAAATCTTCATGCTCCTTATTTCCTGGTTCATAAGTAACATCCTTCTTCAAGAACTGGGTTAGTGGCTGTGAAATCTTTGAGAATTTCTTAATGAACCTTCTATAGTAACCCACATGGCCTAAAAATGATCTCATCTTACTTCTATTCATAGGAAATGGTAACTCTTTTATTTTTGAAACTTTATTAGGATCAGTACCAATACCATCTCTAGATACAACATGCACTAACAAAATGCCTTTAGAAATCCAAAGACACACTTTGTAGGGTTTAGTGAGGCTTGTGCTTCATCTAACCTTTGAAATGTTGTCTCCATCTGGTGCAGGTAGTCCATCTTGCTCCCATAGATGTAAAACTCATCCAAAAATACTCTGATGAAGTTCCCAATGTATGGTTCAAATAACCTATTCATCAAGCGCTGGAACGTTGTGGGATCATTACACAACCCAAAAGGCATAACTTTATAAGAAAATGTTCCCCAAGGAGTGGTGAACGTGGTCTTCAGTTGATCTTTCTCTGCTATACGAACTTGGTTGTATCCGCTATATCCATCAGTAAAACTATAACACTCTTGGCCAACTACTTTGTCCAAAATCTGATCTGAGAATGGAAGAGGGTAATGATCCTTCTTTGTTTCCTTATTGCGCTTCCTATAATCAACACAAATACGTAGCTTCCCATTCTTTTTTATTGAGATCACAATGGGAGAAACCCATTCTGAATTCTCCACAGTAAATATGAATCCTGCATCAAGCAACTTATCTATTTCTTCTTTTACAGTCTTGGAAAAATTAGGATTCATTCTATATGGCATTTGCTTTATGGGCTTAGCACCATCTACCAGCTCAATAGAATGTTCTACCCAACTTACTTGACGGAGTTCCTTGTAATCAAAAGTGAATATGTGTATGTACCTTCGAAAGAGCTGGAGGTAGGATTCCTTCTCACTCTCCATCACAACATCACCAATATTTATTTGCTGGAGACGATCATCAATTTCTTCTTCAGATAATTTTATGGGGTCATGATTCGATGTGACTGGAAGGATATCCATGACCGAAATATCAACCTCACTTTCTTCATCTTCGGTGTCCACTTCACTGGTACTAGAGTAATCAGAGGATGTCCAATCATTAGTTTCATCACTTGAATCCACAGGTTCTGCCTTATGATTCCGAGGGATCACATTTATCTTCACCCTCTCTCTACCACGTCCAAGTGTCATGAAGCCTTCATTCTAGTAGTTTCTTGCATGAACTCTCCTTAGCCATGGTCTTCCCAACAACATTGGGTACGCAACAGTACCATTTTTCATCACCTGAAAGTCTATCACACATACAACACCCATAACAGATATTGCCACATTTGAAACTACACCTTCTAGTTTAGTTTTTCTCGTATTTAATGACCTAAACATAAGTGTTGAGGGAAAATCAATTTTTAATCTCAACATATTCATTATAGACTCGGTCATTACATTAACTTCAGCACCTCCATCAACTAAGACATCATGAATTGAAATACCATTACATAGTACCTCAGCTTGTGGAGCATAGGGATCCACCTTTGCCTCTAAAATAGGTACCTCAACCTCCTTCCTTTGTTGAGCATTGAGTCCACTTCACAGCTCCTGCCTCTTCTCAAAAGACATAGCCAAGAGTTGACCATATGTAATATTTATAGGCCTTTTGGATAGATCTTCTAAGATAGAGTATGGTCCTTGTCCTTGTGAAATCAAAAAATCCTGCACACCCAACTTTCTTCTCCTATGTTTCTTACTAGTTTTTCCTTTCATCTTCTTAGGATCATTTCCATCTTAGTTTTCTTTTTCTTTCAATCTTTTTGTTACAAACACATCTACTTCATTATTTATTCTCTTATCTACTACATCAAAAGAATTCACAGGTGCTTTTCCTTTATCATTATATTTTGTACCAGATGTAGAAGCTCTATCTGGACAGTTATACTTATAATGACCCTTTTTATAACAACCATAACATACGACTTCATAAATATTTATTTTTGGACCTCTATCTCCTCCCTGAGAACTAAATTCATTTCCTTGAAGAAGATTAATATTTAACTATCCCATCTTCCTGAGAAAATCTTCATACTTAGTAGATGTACTAGGAGAAATATTTGTGCTCACCGAGAGTGGTTGTGGATTCTGGACCAAAGGTTCTGGTGTAGGCTCTACTTTAGCAACAATTTATTTGGGCTCCTCTTCCATGCTTTCTTCTTGCCTTCTTGCAATCTCCTTTGCTTGTTCAATGGTAGCTTGGAGGTCATACATCACTCATTGTATGATCTCTGGCTTCATCCCAAGAATGAAGTGCTTACAGAGGAGATTATCCATGCCATTTATCAACCCATCCGCTAATCCTTCCTTCCAGATCTGGGCATCAAGCTTCCTTCTTAGCTATAGAACACGAGCATGATAATCTCTTATCTTCTCCTTCTCTCCTTGGGCTAGCTTTTTGATCTCGATCATGAGATCTGCAGATTTTTGTTGTTCACCAAATTCTTCAAGAAAACTTTCAGTTAATAAATCCCATGAGTTTTTCACATTATCACCTCGTGTTTCAAACCACCTAAGTGATGAACCATCCAAAAAGGTTGGAAAAAAATCATTCCATTGTTCCCTTCTGATGAGGCCATTACAAATACAATATCGTCTAAACTCTTGAATGAAAGAGGAAGCATCTTCATTAGATTGGGCTGAAAAAATAGGAATCTTTCCCATTTTTAAATGTAACCACAGTGAAATACCAACTCACAAGTACAATCAGTAAGACTTATGTGCACAAATAATTGGACTCACTACAATATAAAGTGACTTTACACCTTTCTACAGTAAAATAGGAATGACCACGGTAAACTATGGTAAAACTTGACTTACTGTGGTAAAACTAACTTTACTGTGGTAAACACTATTTATGGTAAAAATGAAGTTACTGGGGTAAACACTATTCATGGTAAAAAATGAAATTACTGTGGTAAATAATATTCACGGTAAAAGTGACTTTACCATGGTAACTCCTATGCACAGTAAAAAAAGGTTACCCTCCAAATGATTTCTGACTAAGTGGGAATATTTCTTCAGAAAATCCACCAACGAGGAATGGTCCTAGCAACGGAACCAAAATGTCATCACCAATCCGGAACTATGATAATTCTTTACCGGGAACTCCTCGTGCTATGATTATTTACTAATGCACAACTTTTAGTTTGGTGGATGGAATCTAGAAACATAACAACAAACATAACACAAGAATACCATACACTATGATAAGAAGGAATGATGATAAAATTGAAATATAAGTGTAAATTATAATATCAACATGAAATTGTTACAATCTCACCCATGAGGTACTTCAAGTGTTACTGACTTCACTTGCCTTCCAATAATAACTATGGGAGAAACTTCACAATTACACCTCTTAATGGCTTCTTTAACACACCTTCAAAATGATGGCTTCCTTTACACACTTACGCATACAATATTTCTCACTACTTCCTTCTATGTTAAATGAGGGGGGGTGGCCTCTTTATTTATAGAAATTCTAGGCTTATCCATCTTATCTCTAAGATAGGATAAGATATCCACTGTGACGAATCATATTCCATACCTTAACTCTTATTTGTACATGTAAGCTTATCTTTTAAGATAAGATAAACCTTATCATTTCACATGGGTTCCACATTTTTAGACCTTTTACAAATAAAATACACAAAATATTTATGACCTCACTCCTTGTCCTTATTACCAATATAATATTTCTAATTCCTAATCATGTAGACCCTACTTCTCTACTTACCCCAACTTTTACATTTTAACATTACCAAACCACTTACAAAAAATTCCACAACATTCCTATTTTACTTTTGACTATTACCATACTATACAGCGGCGTCATACTGGCAGTGTCGTTATCTTCTATCGGATGCTACTACTAATTATACTTAACAACATCTTATTCCTAATACATACATTAATGAAATAGAAATTATGGAGGAAAATTTTAGTGTCGACAGATCCTTCACACAAGTAATTTTTGAAGTGTTTTGTAGGTGACTTGTGCTCCATGGGATACTCCCATATCTTCTCTTTTGGTCCATTAGATAGTCCTATCTCCATAAACACCAGTGACAATAGAAAAACTCCAAAGCTGATCTTTCCTCCAGTGCATGCTTCCTCAACAATAGTTTCTACAATGTAACATGAAATGTTGTAGACCACCCCCTCGGACATCTTTTTAGCAACATGCAGCCACATGGTGTTTACTTGTGACCACCTTTCCTGGTTATTTAGCTTCATAAAAAGATATGTGGCTACTTGCACAACTGGATACTTCTGCATTTATTTATGTCCATGCCACACGGACCCTTTTTGTATTCCATCTCCTTTCTAGTCTCCAAGATTGTGTCCTTTTCTGTTAAATCATCTTTCAAATATTCTTCTATGCCCTTCAATCCCATTACCATGGAGATGAGTGTGGCTGAAATTCTGGCTATGCGTCCTGCAAAGTAGAAAAAATATTCGTGCACTCTACTCATTAGCCATTGGTACAAGGGCTCATATTTCCCAAAGTAAGGGAGCTCATATAGTTGGTTAACTCCATTCTTATTCAAGAGATTCTTGCCAGCATCATCATACACCGGCATGTCTTCTGCTGTGTGTTTATTTGTCTTTGTGTTCAACAAGACATCAAGCTCCTTCTTATTCTCTATGGTACGGTGGTTTTACTCACTCACCTTGCTTTTCCTTATGTGAGAATCCCACTCCTAGCCTATGATAACCCTCTCTAGATATTGCATTTTAGAAAAATTGATTTCAGGAGCCATCTCATCTTCTTCTTCAACCACTATATTTCCCTTAACTCTTACTACAACTTATTTCTTGGGTGCCATTTATACCTTTCAATCCTTTGTATATCCTCACCTCTTGAATTTTGTAATGTGAGAATCAAACCCTATCTCAATTCAGCATGCCCTAGGTGAAATCACATGCCCTCACTTCTCTCAAACCCTTCAACACCAGGGATGTAAGCTCTTTCTGTGCATAGATATCTTCGTCACAAATGGCTATATACCTCTCAAACCTCAATACGATCACTCAGCTCTTCGCACTTAGCTCATTTCCAAATACTCTTAATTATAATGGTAAATATGAACTCACATACCATCCTTATATATATTTTCAAAATTTTGACGCATTCAATGCTCCTTCACATATCAAATATCCACTCATTAATTGACCAATTCCATCCTTTTCACACATTACATCTTTGCACCCTAGCTATAACCTTCTAGCATGCCTTCCTACCCTCTAGTCATAGACTTCTCTTTAGCATGCTTCCTTGCACCTAAGTACCTCATCACTACACCTTCTACTGGTAGTTGTTATGGCCTCTGCTTACCTCATGTTATATTGTCCCTTCATTCATCTCCATATTTGGTCACTTTTTAGAAGCAATCCTTTGACTTGAATATCACCCGTAGTAGCTTATTCCTTTCACCTTTCAATACCCATGATTTTGTACCTGAATATCGACAATCACCCCACACTAAAAGTATGTGTAGTCCTCTACGCATAAACATGCTTCATATAGTAATTAGCTTCATGCGCACAAGCGTGCTTATTACACAAGAACAATAACTAAATTGACAAAGCATATCAACAAAGAAGGAAACAAATTAAGGAAATATAGAATTGAAAACCTAATCTAAATGATATCACTTACTTATTACAAACACTAAGAAGGCTTATTTATAGTAGGGCTTTAGCCTACTCTTGTTGAAGTAACCAGGTATCTATGTTCCACCAAGTGCTTCTAACTAGAAAGTGTCTGTTTCAAGGATGTAAGTGATAACATACGACCCCAACAAATGTACCATAAGTTTTCCTAGATGGCATAAGAACTTAGAGTCATAAAGGAGAACCATTTGTTCAATCTCTAGCTTCTTTTCTCTTATGTTTCTGTCATGCCATGTTTTCTTCATGGCATTTTCTTCCTTCTAAATCCAACGTGCTATGACTCATCGTTCATCCAACTGAATTATCTTTTCAATCCAATATTTTAAAGCTTGCTCATTAGCTAGACCTAAAGAACGTGTAATATGCAAAGAAGGTAACATAAATTCCATAGGAAGAATGAATTCTATGCAAAACACTAACAAAAATGGTGTTGCTTTGTTCAAACTTTTATATGTTATTTGAATTGCCCAAAGTACTACAGATACTTTATAATCTCAATCCTTTCTTCCAACATCACAATTTTTTGTCAATATCTGGCCAAAAAATTTGTTAAATGATTCGGCAGTTCCATTTTCCTGAAGATGATAGGGTGTAGTCTTATGGTGTGCAATCATGAATTCATCCAATAAAATTCTTATTATCTTATTAAGAAAATGTATTCCCCTATCACTGGTCAAACTCAAAGGACATCCATAGCTTGTAATAATATTTTCCCATAGAAACTGAGCTGTTGTAGCCATTGTACAGTCCTTTGTAGGTGCTTCTTCTTCCCACCTTGTTAGATAGTTTGTGTAAGTTATAATGTAGTGTGATCTAGTTTTGTGCGTAGCTGGTGCAATTGGACCCACAAAGTCTATAGCCCATTTCTCAAATGCTTATGCGCTAGCAATAGGTCTCAGAGGAATTTCATCTCATTGACCTAGTCTTCCAAGATGTTGAAAATTATCACATTCCTTACAAAATTCCTTACAATCTTTATAGAGGGTCTCCCACCATAATCCAACGAGTAGAATCTTACTCCCTGTGGCATCACTTGCATAGTGGCCACCTGAAATTCCACCATGAGCTTCTTCCATAATACCCGTGTGCTCATGCTCTAATACACAATGGCACAATACTTCATCTTGGCCCAATTTTCACAAGTCACCATTGATTAACATATAAGGTGCGGCACGTATAGCAAGTTGTTTCTTCTCCAAGGATTTCATTCCTTCTGGTGTCATTGTTGTACGTAGAAAGACAAAAAATTCCTCTAGTTCTGATGGTGCATGTTGTAACTTGTATAAATTTACATCTGGCATGGTATCCTCAATTTCATGTGCTTCTTCTCCTGATTGTATTCTTGATAGATAGTCTGGTCTAGAATTAATTTTTCCTGGTTTTACGACAATTGTCAAATCAAATTCTTGAAATAAGAGCACCCATTGACATATGCACCCTTGTAAAATAGGTTTATTTACCAAATACTTCAATGCCATGTGATCTGCATAAAAGACGAATGGTGTAACTAGTAAGTATTGGTAGAATTTATGCAGTGCATAGATCATTGACAAAACTTTGCTCTTTGTAATTGTGTAATTATATTCTATAGGAATCAGATTTCTACTAACAAAAAATATAGGATGATCTACAATACCTTCTCTAGGTTGGGCCAACACCATGCTAATGGCCATGCTAGAGTCATCAACATGTACATGAAATGGTTTGTCCCACACAGGAAAATTTAGAATAGGTGTGGTAGTAAGCTTCTCCTTTAATTTATTGAATACACATTACTGTTGTTATCCCTAGTAGAACATACCTTTCCCTTTTAGTAACTCTTATAATGGTGCAACAACTTTAGCATAGCCTTTGATAACCTTTCTGTAATATCTTGTATGACCCAAAAATTTGTGCACCTCACTTTGACTGGTAGGCTCCCTTAGGCCTATAATGACTGCAACCTTTGCTGGATTAACCAAAAAACCATCCTTATAGATTATGTGTCCTAAAATTATCCCAAATGGTGTAGAAAATATGCACTTCTTGATGTTCAAAGAGATACTCAACTGTCTACACTGTTCAAACATTAACTGCAGATTTTCACAGTGATCCTTAACTAATCCATACACCATCCAATCATCTAAATATACCTGTAAACAGTGAATGAATTCTTACAATACTTGGACAACTATGCGTGAAAATATAGTAGGCACATATTTCATACAGAAGGGCATTACAGTATAGGAGAAGCTACCCCATTTAGTAGTAATGTTGTATTTTCTTGATCCTCTTCAGAAATCCTAACCTGATGGTAACCAAAGAACCCATCTGTAAATGAATATATTTCGTGCCCTACAACTCCTAGTATTTCCTCAGTGAATGGCGTAGGGAATGGAATAATTACACATGTAAAATTTAGCTCCCTTTAGTCCATGCATATTCCAATCCGTCCATCCTTCTTGATACTAATCACCATTGGACTAACCCATTCTGACTCATCAAAGGGCTTTATAATTCTAAAATTCAACATGTTATCAATCTCTTCTTTGAACTTTTCACACAAATTGGGGTTCATTCTATAATATCTCTTTCTAATGGGGCACACACCCTCTTTAAGATTTATCTTCATCTCCCCTAATGATTCATGCATGCCTTTAAGTTCATGCTACCCCCTACGAAATAGGTTATGGTAATCCATTAGTAACTCGATGATTTTTTCCACTTTAGAGTCTAACCAATAGTCTCTAATTATGGCTTCCTTATGCTCAGTATCTGTTCCAATATTCACCCGCTTTATCTTCATGGTTTCATGATAGGCGCACATGGTCTTATCTGCAGTGTCTAATGTCTCACGCATTCCTACTTAATGGTTTACATCCAGATGATCTACTTCTTCATCATCCACTAAGTAGACCATTTTTCCTTTCTCCTTCTCAAGGAAAGTGAGTTGAAGTAATGCTGCATCAGTCTCTATTTCTTTATCAAGACATGCTCTTGAGTCTTATTTATCTAATAACTCTTGATGGAGTTCTTCAGCCTTGACACTATCGCCCATAGTTAAGCGCTTGATAAATTTCAATGATTCTTCTACAGGAGGCTTTGTAGAGAAGAAGTCAAATGTCTAGGCCATTCCTACAATTAAATTCTACCAATTTCAAATTTCTCTGTGGAGTTCTTCATCTACATACAAAGCATGTGTGTATCCTTGTAAAGTGGAACAAAACTAGTGCACCCATAGTGAATGTGGTAAAGCTTTCTGTCCTTCTTTCTAGAGTCTCTCACACTCTTGAATGTGGTGTTGAACAGGTTGATTACCATGATAAATACAGATTTGAGTAGGTGCATTGATCCTAAAGAACCTAGTAGTAAGAGAAATCCCAATTTCATTCCATCTGACAATATTATCCCTGTGGATCACCCACCGATGTGCTATTGTCCCTCGTAGTGTATATGCTAGCATATTTCTTATTTCTAGTGGGTATTATCCATTTTTATTTGATGGTGCATAGGAATACCATGGGATCCCCTTCTCTTGTGTAACAAGGTACCAAGTTCTTACTTATCCTTCTGACATAGTGTGGTTTTGTGTCGCGAGGGAATATGCTCTTTACTTCATGCCCTACCAACTCATAAGTGTTGTGAGCCTAGTTATCACAAGCAACACTTGTAGTATCACTAATAGACTGTGCATCCTCCCACTAAATTAGTCCTTCTTTGGTTGGTTCAATCATCTCTGGATCTCAGATGGCGTGTACATAAATCCTATTCATATCTTCTTAAATTAAGGGTTCAACATAGGGCGCAAACTTTCCATCTGTTAAAGCGATAATAAACCTTTCCTCTTTATTTTCAAAACAGATATAGCCCTTGTTGAACCAAAGATCAAAATTATTTTCATAGCACCAAGGACGCCCTAATAGATCTAGGAAGCTATCCGACTCTGTCAATGCTAAAACTTTAAAGTCTCCATTGAACTTGGATCCTTATATGGTAATGGATGCATCTTTAAAAACTCTTATGGGAGTGGCCTTAGTTCGATTAGCCATGAATAATACATTAGAGGATGGTTGTAATGGGGGTATTCCCATTTGTACCCATGCATCCAAGGTAAGAACATTGACCTTCGTGCTTGTGTCAATTAGTATATTACTCAATAACCACCCATCCATAACAACATTAAGAGTGATTTCCTTGTCATAATCTAGGCTATGAGGAGGGAGATTTGCATGTAGGATCTGCCATCCATTCTCAGTACTTACGTGCAGAGTGTTTCCTTTTAACCAACTCCTTAACAGTGGAATGATTTTCTCCTTGCACAACATTTTTGACACTTCCTTCAAGTAATCTATATCAGTTTGGACCATCTCTGATGATTTCTTCTGATCCTTTAAGTACTGTATCTCACCCTAAAGATTCCTTAGAACTTCCATGGTCTCTTGATAAACCTACTTCTGATAGGTAGGATTTGGGTACCAAGAATGAAGAACCTCCTCTTTAGTGATGGTAGGATTTTCCTACAATGCTTCCCTAGCACGTGTTGCCTCAGCACGGGTCATGATTTTCACTTGTAGTGCCTCAGATTATTCTTCCATCTTGGGAATCCGTTAATTGTCAACAGTGCGTTGTATCCTAACCATCCCCACACCTTTCTTTTATTGTTTACGTTGCTTACTTAGATTCTCATATAAGTCTGGGAACTCTTCATAGCTATGATTCTTTACATAGAAAGAACATGTAATATTATGAGGACATTCGCACCTATAGTGGTCAGGATATTCGCATGTATAACATGTTCCTTGAGGAAACTCACTTCTTACACCACCACCGCCTCATCCTCCGAATCCACCATGGTGTCCTCAACCTCTACCATGAATTCCTTCAAAACAACCCTCATTCCGATAATAGCACGCTTGATTGTGCTCCCGATCCTGATGATCATTCTTTCCCTAAGAGTTATCTAAAACTCATGTTTGTCGTACACCAATATCTATAGCATCATGGATCTTTTGAATCAGCCGCAAGTCCTTATCACATGTTGTAATAATGGGAAATGGCTAACATCATGGTTTAAGTGGCATATTTCACAATCCATCAACAATGATCGTATTGTTATGCAAGGACAACTATCCTTTGTGTAACTTTCTACTTCACAATCTATGCACCAAATCCTTGTGTGCATCTTGTGTGTTGAATTTGCTGATAGTTTCTCTAACTATTTTGCCATAGCTGCTATTTATGCTTCTAAAAATGGGCTCACCCCAGTATCTATGCTTCCAACTGCCTCAACGCGTAAGGATGCTTCAAGTGCTTTTCTTAGATCAGTGTATGTCTTAGTTGATAATTCCCTCCTAAAAGGAGTAATCAAGCCCCCAATAAACCATTGTGCATGTTGGCTTACGTGTATGTCAAAAGAAAGTTTTGATAATAGTCTTTTAAACCATGCATCATACTCTCTAACACTTTTAGTAGTTCCTTGCTTAATATCTTTGAGCGCACTTATACTCTTCTCCTCAAACTCAGGGTTATGAAAATCTTTAAGGAATGCATCCTTTAAAGATGTATAATCTACACAAGTCTGATCAGGGTCAAAATTTCTATACCAGTTGTGTGCACACCCTTGTAATGTAGTAGTAAATTGGATTTCCCTCAGAATCTGTGATTCCTTTTGTGCACCACAGTATTTCACACATGTGCACATGCTCTGTAACATCTTCTATGCCCCTATACTCTGGAAGACAAAGAGACATTTCCATGTGAATATTATGGGGTTGGTGTGGACCTTTCCCACTTGATCCAGAACCTCTTGTGTTTCCCCTACCTCTAAAACCACCAAATCCACTTGAACCAGAGTTACTTATGCCTCCTAATCTTGAAATTTTAGCTAGGGTCAGACCAGAAAATGTACTTCCCTATGTCCTAATAGTAGAACTGAACTGTACCCTGATAGTCTATGAAGTGTTACTACTCCCAAAAGTTAATCCAAAAGTTGGCACGCTTTTATTATGTGCTGACAATACACCCAAAAAGGTACTCTTACATAACAATGAAACCATTTGTACTACCATCACCATGCCTTTTATCAGACTCTCTGCTACTCTCCTACTTCTTGAACTATCTCGTTAAATACTTGTTATACTAGATGTTGAAAAACCGAATGTAAGGGTGAGGTTACCAGGTAGATTCAGATGTGCTCCCATAGCCCAGGTAGTCTCTGTTGGCATGATTCTGCATGAGGCAGAGGGGGGATCCCTGTTATGCTTTCACAGATGGGGGAGTTCTTGATGCTATGGCTCCACATCTTCTATGTGGGCTTTAAATCCTTTACAAGCCATCTATCTCCTTAATGCCATAATTTTTGCAACATTATGTTACTTCTCTATCTACCTCTCACGTGCCTCATTGTACTTAAGCCGCCTTTCCTCTCTCTATCTTTCTGTAGCTAGGTATGCCATATTTCACCAAGCCTTCTCCTGCTCCCATGTGTGGTGAGGTTTAGTTAGTCATCAGTTTACTCTCCAAATTCAAGGTTACCATCAAGATCTTAATCGCCAGAGGAATTCCTTGAAGGTAAGCTCCCCTTAGATATCATAAAAACTGGAATTCAACTACTTATGGACATGAATAAGTGGAAATTGAGTATTCTAAGATATAACTGTTCAAGATACCACGAAACCACATATCCAAAGCTCGATTCCAAATAAGATCAGCATCACAAAGGGCCTGTAATTATTCCTACATCTAGACAAGTGCATGATACCTCTAATTCCACTTAGATGCGTAAGCGATCAGCCACTCATACAATTCTACTGGAAAGATAGCGAAAAATCTCTCATATAAACTGTCATAAAAATTTTGTTCCACTCAAATGTGTGCGTTAAACTCAGATCCAGTGTTGAATCATCATGTGTATACTTCTTCCATATCATGTATCCATTTTTCAACACTTGCTAAGATCAACCAATATGTCTTCATCATAAACCATCCTAAAAACACCTGAAAATAAGGGTCCCGACAATGGAACCAATGATGCAGCCTAGAATTCAGTTATAAAAATCCAATAAAACCCTAGTCATGCTTGCACATCACTCAGCCTAGAATGAACGCTCATTTGAAGTGCAAAAAGGTACCAGGTCCCTCTTTAAGTTTGTTTTTGGAAGATGCTAGCATGATGAAGACTTAACACATATAGTTCCATTACTAACACATCATTCTACAGAGCATACCAGATCTATACCTAAGGGAGAACAAAATTAAGTATTAACCATGATGAGATCAAAAACATACTAGATTCAGATACAAAGAGAACTAACACTTAGATTAATCCAATATCCTTCATTATATTAAATCTCACAAGTATACATAAGCTTCATTACAATATCAGTAGTATGCGCGTAACATATTTAGCAATATAATCTCACTATATCTCTGTGTGTGTATTCACCATCATACCTCTCTCTGTCTCTCTACTACGTAGTTTATTATATATATAAGGGTGGGAACTTTCCCTTCACCACTTATCTATTCCTAAAATATGTCACATGCTATTATTAGCCACGCGCCGTTACAAAACTAGCCACACATGTAAGTGCGCTAATAATAGACTATTGCTAGCTAACTGATAGTAGTAGATCTATTTCTATCCAGTGTCCATGTAAAGTTCTTTGTATACAATCCTCAAAAAATATTCAATGCATGGTGCACACGTCTCTTCATCGTTTGTGTTCTTTGCATGCCATATCTAAAAATAGACCTTCATGAGCAAAAACAGATAAGTCCCGAAAGCTAAACTTTTTCCTTGTGTGCATGTTCTCCCTATTTGTTTGAACCCTTAAATATGACTTGCTTTCCCATGCAAAATTCTTTCATGATTTTTGTCAAGTGTTCTCTTATTAGAAATGCATAAAATCACATAGATAGTAATTAGCTATAGACACGCAAACACACTTATTAGAACAAAACACAAAACTAAACTAACAAAGCATAACAACAATGAAAGGAAACACATATAAAATAAAATGCATTAAAGGGAACCCTAATATAACCGATAACACTACCTTATTACAAAAACCAAGAAGTCATATTTATAGTAGGGCTTCAACCTATTCCCATTAAAGTAACTGGGAAATAAAGTGCCATTAAGCACATGTAACTAGAAAGTTCTTGATTCTAATATTTGTTTACAACAAATAATCCAAAACAATGAACTTTCATCTTCCCAGGGTGGTGCACAAACTTTGAATCATACAGAAGAACCATTTTTCCCACCTTAAACTCCTTGCTCTTGATATTCCTATCATGATATGCCTTTTTTATTACTTTCTTTTTGTTTTTACTCCATCGAGGAATGATGCACCATTAAACTAACTGCATTAACTTACATATGCACTCCTCCACCGCTTGTTCATCATCCAAGCCTGCTGTGTGTGTAATATACAGAGAGGGAAAAATAAAATCAATAGGTAACACAACCTTGGTGCCAAACACTAACTAAAATGGTATGGGATTATTTAACCTCTTATAGGTAGTTATATATGCCAAAATTACAACAAATAATTTATCATCCCAGTCCTTTTGTCTAACATCACAAATCTTTGTTAAGGTATGACCCAATATCTTGTTAAACGCTTTAGTAGTCCCATTGGCTTGTGGGTGATAAGAGCTTGTCTTGTGTTTCACCACCATGACTTATGCCGATAAAATCCTAATGGTCTCATTCAAAAATTATGTGTACCTATCACTATTAAGACTCAATGAACATCCATACCAACTGATAATGTTCTCCCATAAGAATATCACTATTGTAGCTGCAGTTCAATCCTTTTTAGGTGATGCTTTTGTCCATCTTTAAAAATAATCTATACAAGTTATGATGTAGTGCACAATATTCCTATGCGCGGGTGGGGAAATAGGACCTATAAATTCAATTTCCCATTTTTCAAATGGTTCAGCAATTGCATTAGGCCTCAAATACATATCATCTTTTTTTCTTGGCTTCCCAAAGTGTTGATAATGGTCAAACACCTTGACATATTTATAAAAGTTCAGTCTCCCACTATAATCCAACCATCAAATATTGTGCTTGGTGGCATCTCTAGCATAATTTCCATTTACAATCCCATCATGAGATTCCACCATTATACCCTCATGCTCATGTTCTAGAACACAATGGAATAAAACTTCATCATGACCAATTTTATACAGGTCTTCAGCTATCAACTAATAGGACATCATATGTATTCCAAGTTTTTTCTTCTCTAAATTCTTCATCCCATTTGGCTCCCGACTAATGTGCAAGAATATTGAAATGTCTTAAATTTCATTGGGTACGTTATTTAATTTGAAAAACTATACATGTGGCCTCATGTCCTCAATGTTCTACGCAACCTCACCAAAGTTGATCCTTGACAAATGGTCAGGTCCCGAGTTGTTTTTTCTTGGTTTTATGACAAATGTAAACTAAAATTCTTGGAATAGTAGGATCCATCTGTATATGCACCCTCTTAAAACAAGCTTGTTGACTAGATACTTAAGATTCATGTGAACTATAAGGAATATTAAAGGCATAACTAACAAGTATTTCTTGAACTTGTATAATGCGTAAATCATTTAAAATTCTTCGTGTTGAGTAGTTATGTAATTGTTTTCAGCTGGGGTCAACATCCTTATTGCAAAAAAATAGGGTGGACCACTATTCCTTCACTAGGTTGTGCCAACACAGTGCCAATGGCCATGCCAAAAGCATCAAAATGTACATGAAATGGTTTATCCCAAAAATGAAAACAAAAAATGGGCGCATAAGTAAATCTTTCTTTCAATGTCTCAAATGTTATATGTTGTGCCTCATCCCAATGAAAATTTCCTTTACTCTTCAACAATTCCTCTAAGGGCACGGACATCTTGGCATATCCCTTAATGAAATTTTTGTAATAACGTATATTTCCTAAGAATCTGCACACCTTTCTCTCACTGGTAGGCCCCTCTAAGCCCAAGATAACTGTGACCTTAGCTAGATATACCAATAATTCTTATTTGCAAGTAATGTGTTCCAACCAAGTGCCAATGGGTGTAGGAAATATACACTTCTTAATATTCAAGGATATGCTTAATTGCCTACATCTCTCAAACATGAATCTCAAATTTTCATAATGATCCTTCACCAATCCATATACCATCCAATCATCAAAATGAACCTACAAAAACTGATGAACGAAGTCCTAAAAGGCTTGTACCACAATGCCCAAGAATAGTGCAGGTGTATTTTTCAATCCAAAAGGCATCACATTGTATACAAAACTTTGCCATTTAGTGCTGAAAGTTGTCTTTTCTTGGTCTTTCTTTGCTATGCGCACCTGATGATAACTAAAGAATCCTTCTGTAAAAGAGTAAATCTTATGCCCGACATCTCCTTGAAGTATATATTTTGTAAAAGGTTTGGGGAAAGGATCATTTACACATGAAGAATTTAATTTCCTATCATCGACATAGATCCTTATCCCCCCATTCTTTTTCATCCTGATGACCATGGGACTTACCCACTCATATTCTTCAATAAGTTCAATGATATAAGAATTCAACATTTTATCAATTTCCTCTTTTAATTTCTTGTGCAAATTAGGATTCGTCATGTAAGGTCTCTTTCCTAATTAGGCATGTGACTTCTTTATGTTTGATTTACATCTCTCCTAAAGAAGGGTCTATGCCTTTCAATTCATGATATCCTCTTAGAAATAGTTTTGAAAATTACGCAAAATCTCTATAATTTCAGCTACCTCATGTTCAGACCAATAATCATAAAAAATGGCCTCTTTAGGTTCTGCATCTGTCCCAATATTAACCTTATTTTTCTTCATAGGTTCATGATATGTGCGTGCATTTTCATGTGTTGTGTGCTTTACCTCATGCATACCTTTAGTATGGTTAACCTCTAGATTGTTTTCCTCATCTTCTTCTCCATCTATCAGGAAGACTAAATTTCCCTTTTATTTTTATTCCCAAGATTAGACCATCTCTTCCTCTTTAGTCTCTTCCAGGTCAATGCACACCTCCAAATCCAATTCACCAAACATATCCAAAAAAATATCTTCAGCCTTAATGCTATCTCTAAGAGAAAGGAACTTCAAAATCTGCAATGCTTCATTTACCAGAGGCTTAGTTGAAAAATAATCAAAAGTATGAATCATACCTAAGTTCATCTCCTACCAATTTTTTGTTACTCTTACTAACTCTACATGCACATACCATGCATGTGCATAACTGCCTAAGGTAGTGTAGAACTTATGTACCTAGAGTGACGGTGGTAAGGCCTCCTACCCCTCAATCCAGAGTCACTCCCATGAAATTTTCATATTTGTTAAGGTACATTATTCCTAATAAATCTAGTAGAGAAAGTGATTCTCACTTCCCACCACTCCACAAGGTTATCTCTGTGTGTAATTCACTAGTGCGTTGCAGTTTCGCACTAAGTATATACCAGCATATTCCTCATATCTCCTTCATTCATCCACCAGGCCTCCATGGCATGTAAGAATACATCATGATTCCCCTCACCAGTATACTGAGGTACCTGGCTATGTCCCAAGAAACACACGGCTTGACTACGTGAGGAAAAACATTCTTGATTTCCCATCCTACTATTTTAGATGTTCCATGCACCCAATTATCACAAGCAACAATGATGGTGTCACTAACTGAATGAGCACCATACCATTTTATCACTCCTTCCTTAGATTGATCATTAACGTTAAGATCTCTTGTGCGTGCGTAAATTATGTTCAAGTCTTCTTCACTCAAAGGCTCAAAATAAGGTGCACCATTTACATCTATCAATGGTATAATAATGCACTCTTATTTATTCTCAAAGCCAATGTACCCCTTGTTGAAACACATATCTCTATTATTTTTATAACACCAAAGGTACCCAATAAGTGTTGAGAAACTATCTTCCTCCGTAAGCTCCAATACTTCAAAGTATGCAATAAACTTGGCTCCCTAAATCATGATTGTAGCATCCTTTAACACCCCAATAGGGTTGGACCTAGTTCTTTTGGCCATGTACACCAAATTTGTATAAGTCTATAATGGTGGTCTTCCCATCTGATCCTAAGAATCCAACGTGAGCACATTAACTTCTGCACATATATCTATCAAGATATTACTCAAGAGCCATGCATAAATGACCACATTCAGTGTAATTTCCTTATCATATTCATGGTTATGGGGGGAAAAGTTTCATGGAGGATCTGCCACTCATTCTCATGCTCTATGCATGGAACCTTCTCTCTCAACCATTCACCTAATAAAGGCATAATGTTATCCCATCACAACATTCAACATAATTCTTAAAAATCATCCATGTCTTTCTATTGAAGCTCAATTTTTTTTCTCTATCCAACACATGTGCATGTTCCTTCAATCCCTGAATCTCCCCTTATAAATTCTAGATAACATCCATCATCTCTAGGTAGACCTCTTTCTGATTTTCAACATTAGGGTACTTGGGATTGATCACTTCTTGCTTTGTTATAATAGGTTTTCTCCCCAGAGTCTCACGCGCGCATGCTGCCTTAGTGTTAGTAGTGACTAATAAGGGTTGGAGTTCAGAATCCACTCCAAAATTTGATATCCATTGACTTCCTTCAGCGCATTGTATTTTAATAATACTTGTGCCCATGTCTTTTTCATGTTGTTTACTCATGTGCTCATAAAAATTAGGAAAATTTTCAAACTTGTGTTGTTTCCCACACCATGAGGAAATAATATTCTGAGGGCATTATGGCTGAAAATTGTCAAGATATCTACATGTAAAGAAAGTACCTCTAAAAAGTTCTCCTCTTCCACCACCATGACCCTGGCCTCTGTATCCTCCATGAAATCCCCTATTCCAACTATCACCATTATTGTGCACTTCATTATATTGGTCTCCCTAATCCTTAGATCCACTTACTACACTGGTATGGTGCACACCAGTTTCAATAGCCTCATAAATATGATCAATTATTCTGTAATTAACAACGTCATGAGTATGAGACTTACAAAATTTTACAATACATGGACACATTCTTATGAACCACGCGTTGTAAGAGGGGACATATACTTTTATCATGGTCCAAATGACATATCTCACAATCTAACAACATGTCATGCAATGACTTATGAGGGAATTTTTCCTTAGTATTTCCTTCTACCTCACAATTTGTACACCGTATCTCACTGTGCATCTCATGAGATGAATTGGCCTATATTTTCCAAATGTTTTTCCATAGATGTAATTTTATGCTTCTATAAATTGGCTAACTCCCGTGTCTACACTTTCAACCACTGCAGTGCCTAGAGCTTCCCCCAAATCCTCATAGGGATATGTAAAAGTCTTATGTGAGATATCCCTCTTAAAAGGTGTGATCAAACCACCAACAAACCACTTTGCATTATAGCTAGGGTGGATATCATAGGATAACTTAGATAACAAAGTTTTAAAATGGGCATCATACTCCTTGACACTCTCATCCATTCCCTGTTTAATGTCCTTCAACACATTGATGCTCGTTTGTTCAAAATCAGGTCTAGTGAACTCAACCAAGACAACATCACACAACATATTGTAATTTACACAAGTATTCTTCGGATCATACTTCTTATACCAACTATGTGTGCATTGTTACAATGTAGTAGTGAATTGTGTTTCCTTATGTTCATGAGTTATAATCCCTTTAGCGTGTTATAGGATTTCACACAAGTGAATGTGATCTTCTACATCCTCAATACCTTTGTACTCTGGAAGGTGAAGGGACATCTCATAAATGAATTTATGTGGTTGGTGAGGACCATGCCCACTAGAACTAGAACCTATGTTACCTATATTATTTCCTTCACCTCCAAAACTACCAATTCTAATAGATCCCAAGCCTCTAGATCCTCCCAATTCACCTTGTGTATAAGGAACTAGACCAAAATATTAGATACTTTGCATTTTGATTTTTTAGTTAAATTGAACACCCACATTTTGTGAAGTTTTTCTAGTTACAAACGTATTACAAATGTTTTGCATGCCCAAGCTCTATGAAGATGACACATCAGAGAATATTCCTCCAACAAGACCTCCAAACAATAAATATTAGGTCTATGCCACCATAGATGAAACATATTTCTAATTTACTCTTGAACTCAATGGAAATTAAACTCTACCTATCGCTACTCTATCACAATTACCAACTCATTTATCAATAACTATTTCAGGAACCTGAACACCAAGTGCAAGGGAAAGTTCACTAGGTGGCATCATATGTGTGCCTGTGGTCCTTATACTTTCTTTCGACACACTCTTATCTGAAGCTGAGAGGGGTTCCCTACTGCATTTTCCTTAGTGGGGGAGATCTTGATGCTCTAGCTCCACATCTTCTACATGATCCTCAAATCCTTCACAATCCATCATCCTCTGCAACTCCACAGACTCCTCAATATCACACCACTTGCTAATTTCTTCTCTCATGATTGATTATACTTTAGCCGCCTCTCTTCTCTCTGCCTTTCTATCGAAAGGTTTTCCATCTTTCACCACACCTGATTCTTCCCCCATGTGCGGTTGTGAGTTTATCTATCCATTAGAAGGTTCTCTAAATTCAAAATTACCATCAAGATATTCATTGCTAAAGGAATAACATGAAGGTAATATCCCCTAGGCTCGCGCAAAAACTCAAACTCAGAAAATTTCGGGAAAGAATACATGGAAAAAACATACTTCATAGTATAATTGTTCACAACACCAGCCCACTAGTGATCTACATCATGCATCCAAGGCTCATATGTGTCAAACAAGGTATGATATTATTCATGCATCCAAACCCTTGATTTGTAATACCAAATCCTTATCAATGCATAAATAGACAACCACTCGTACAATTCTATAAGGAAGCAACTTAAAAATGACTCATAAATCTCATGATAAAGGTGTTCCTTAACCTACTTGTACCCATTAAAATCAGGTCTAGAACCATATCTTCAAGAAAAATAATCATTTCCATCAATAACCCAATATTCAATTGTCACAAGATTCATCAAATAAGCCACCATCATGTAACATCCTTGTAACTTCTTTGAAAAGAGGTCATGGAAACGGAACCAAAAGGTAGTCTACTTATTTTACCAAGAATAGCCCTAGGTGCTCTGACACATGACTTAGATAGATCTAAGTGCTCACCCGAAGTGTGCAAGGGTACCAGGTCCCTCTTTTATGTCATACTTTTCAAGGAGTTAGCACAAATAAACATATATTCTATAATCATAACAGCTAGATCCATGAAACCAATTTAAAAACACACATAATAGGTAAACATATAGTTCACATAACCACTAAGATCAGATTCAAAATATAATTACATGTAACAGAAAACATCAAAAATCAATATCCAATCATAATAATTCATTATATTAATCCATCAAAACAAAATAGCTAGTTACATCATAAAGCATCATCATGAATTCATGCATGTAAATATATCAACATAACTCTGTTACAAAACTCTTTATGTCTAAACCATGATAATTAACATATATATGTGTGTGGAACTTGGCCTTCACTACCTATGCATCCTTAATATAGGTTGCATGTTAAGAATAGCCATGTGCCACTATAAAATATCTATAGAAGCATACAAGCCTCGTCTAGCAGTAGATCATCTATAGTTAACTTTGGTTCTAATTGTGTTATTAAATCTCATGTTTTTATTCGAACTTCCATTTCATCGTTCCAGAAATAAGCTCTTCTATAAGGTAATATTCCCTTGCATTTTGCTTACTCCACATTTATATTTAGCACCATGCCCAAAATTCACTAAGTCCTCGACTCTCCTGAATTAATCCTTGAGTTCCCTTTTTTGTCTCTTGCACACGAAATAGTGACATCCAGTGCACTCACCTCAATCTCTCCGCCGCACATTTCCTCTATAGGCCTTACATGCGCATGCTCCAATACTTGGCCATTTTCCAAGGCCCAACATGACTATACATATTTTCTTGACCAAAGTGTATGGTTTTCAACATGTGTATTATTTTAGATTTCTAATCTTAACTGTATTTCTGAGTATTTTTACCCTATTTTTACATGTATGTCACCCAATAATTTTATTTCTATCTTATGTAGGTGTAGATTATACCTAAATGAATTCCCCCTATTTTGAGGCATGTTGAAAAACATGTTTAGCTCTTGGCTTAAAACAATATATGTGTGCCCATGTACAATATCTCTATGAAACTTTAGAATATTGTAAAATGCTAAGGAGGTGGCCACCTTGAAGAACTTTTGCCTACAAAATAAGGTGTTTATGCATGTTAGAAACCATGGTGCACAATAATATCAACCAATAGAAAGAGTAGGTACACTAGAAACATTACTGATGATGCATTTTTAAGAAAAATTGCATCAATCATAAGGTTAGAGTGAATAGTATGCAAATAATTTAGCACAAAAAGAATAGAGCTTGCAAAAATGAGGCACCCATAGTGTCACAAAACAATCAAACCCTTTAGGTTGAAAATAAACAAAAACAAATATATGCATAGAGGCATAAACACGGGACAACCATAATTTCATAACACAATCAAGGCACTTAGGTGATAGAAATAATGAAACAAGAAAGTAAAAAACACATAGAATAAACATACATGTATCAAAAACTAATACTCTTAGAACATGATGAATGGATATAATGAATTATATAAAAAAACATTGGGAAGAAAGAGATGTAAACACTACAAAATACACATTTTTTAGTCATGTTATCTCAAAAAATTACATGTACACACTATATGTAATCAAGCATAAAGAGGAACCAGAAAGGAACTATAATAGAACAATACCTATGCGTAGTGTATAATGTATGCCCCTAGATGTATAACAAGTATATGTAAAGGGTCAATCAATGTCTATCATCATGCAATACTTTTTGTGTGTGTATTACATCAAGCTCAATATACCAGATGAATGCATGTGTATAAAGAGTAAAGATATATGCTATCTATCAAAGACATAGTGAAAAATAGCATACGAAATGTAAATAGCTAACTCAAGATAAGTGTACAAGTCATAATTTTGCATCTTTATAAATATGGGAATATTTTTTGTTTTATGAAATTATATTAATGTTTTTTTATTTTTAAGTTCTTACCTATGTACAAGAAAGAGGGGTAGCAATGATTCTATCTAATTATAATCATCTGAAGATGTGTATAAATTAACAAGGAAAATGGAGGATCAGGCCTTGATTGTGACTCAAATGAAAGTGGTACAATATTAATTATGTTTAGAAAAGAATGTATGTGCAAAGGAATAAAGGAGAGAGTATCTTGAGACATACCACAGTCACTAGAAGATGGGTGAAAAACTATGTAGGGAAAATGTATACTAGAGGACCGAAGTGGGATTCTATTGGATTGAGAAGTGTGAGAAAAAGTGTGTGAACATGTGCAAAAAACTTACTATCAAAAAACCTAGAAGGGATAGATACGTGAAAGTTATTTTATGTAACCAAAACCCTATTAGGATACCTATAAGGGATAGGATGACTGAATAAATCAAATAGGATCATGGGATTAGGAATAAATGAGAATTTATTAGGATACTAAGAATAGTGTGTGAAACCAAAAACCTATCTATAGATGCAATGGAAGTAGGATTAGGAAGTGTAGAATAATTACTAGGGAAGTTATCAGAAGGATCCTCAAATGAAATTTTTTTATTTGTGATAACGTGTTGATAATTAATAAACTTTACACATTGGTGAATGAATGCTAGAATATCCCTAATAGTATGTAGCTAAGGGATACCTAAACATAATGCCCCAAATCTAAGTGAAGTAAAAAGAAAGAATGAAACTAATGTAGTGATATAACTAACAATAATATGTATGGTGATACACCAATAGTGAGGATTAGTATCAATTATGATATTCTATGTAGGAATGCAAAGAGATATAAGTAATGTGAGAGAGAATACATTATACTTGTTATGTGAATCAACCAAGACACCACATATAGGTCCTTGATGAATAGAGCTAGAAATGGATAGAGTATAATAACAAACATGTTATCTATATAATTTTCATCAAAATTGATAACTAATGGGGGATGCAATGTGTGAGTTATGATGCCATCATTGTATCCAAAGGATGATCATAAGAGGGTGGTAGTGGCACCACACAATAAGTATTGTGAATTTATAAATTTGATTTATTAGTATTATGGTTAAGAATTGCATAATTGAATATTTTAAATTTTGCATTATTGTTGGTTGTCTTAGAAGATTAAATGGGATGATACCTTTCAATGGTGTTTAAATAGATAAGATACTGTATACTATGAAAATGCTTAACACACCAATTAGTGTGGTAGCCAATACATCTATGATAGCATAAGAATCATTCACATAAAAAAATATTACTTTTATGCCTTCTCATATCAACCTTAAATGGTGGAGGGAGATACATGATATTACAATCAAGTAATTATTTTATCACCATAATTAATTATAATTAGGTTAAATTAATTATACTATAGTAACTAAGATTATAAATACATTCAGATTTATTGTTGGCCATTTTGTCCTAGGTTGTCATTGATGTCAAAGGTAATTTATGGAAAAGGGAGTTTAGGTGTCATATGTTTCTCCATGAGGTGTTATTAATTTTCTAATATGAAGATCGATTAGTAGTTTCTAGTTTTGGTGAAGTACTTATGGTGTCTATGCATCATCTTGAACATCTTCTAGTATGCATGATCATAGTCTAAGGTCTCCAAAGTTGGTTAAAAGTATTCATGAGGTCTATTATGGTCATAGATATGTATGAGATGTGTTAATGAGTATGTAAGAATTCATTCATTATGGTCAGTTCATGTGGTGTATGTGTTGAGTTAGGTCATTCTATCCATATTCGTAGACTTATCAGATGGCTCATAGTGGAGTGATAGGAGAAATGCATCACAGATGTCTTGGTGAATCATGGGATATGTTTTATTAATTTTTAAATCATGTATATGAGCAGTTTCAGTTTACTACTCAACTGTTTAGTTCATGTATGAAGTCCTTTTGAAGAAATTTATTGAGAACAAGGTAGGATTAAATAGGTAAGTCCTTTTGGAGAGAGAGTTTCAGATTTATTTGGGAAATAATGAGACTTGGGTCAATTAGAGGAGGTAGCTATGATGCTTCTAGTGATTCTGATGAGATTTTCTTAAGTTATGATGTTTTTCCCAAAACCCATTTCTAAAGAAGGAGAAACAAGCTCGATAGGGAATTTAATTTTTCACACCCCATGTGTGGGTTATGCATGGGAGTCTAAGTATTTGGGGGATTTTTTTTTTATGGATTTTAGAAGATGTTTCAAAAAAAATTATTTAATTTTTTCATTGCATCTTTATGAACAATTGTTAAGAAGTCAGACAGGTCAAAAACCTAACTAAAACCCTCCTAGAAGAGTGACTTGGAAGAAGTGAATTGTTTGGGAAGTAAATGATTCAGGAGATATAAATTTATGCATTAGTGTTGTAGAGGATTCTCTAGGACTCATTTTGGTTGTGGTTTCATGTTCCATCTATTTTAGGAAGTGAGAGAAAAACCCTTATTTTGTGGAGATTTGAAATTTTAGGGATGAGATGGAATCTTCAGGATGAAACGTGGACTATTCCAAATTCTGAGATGTACTAGGTATCCATGAAAAATTTAAAGAATATTTATTGAATTTTTTTTTAGATATAGGTCTCCAAAGTGGCCTTACCAATTTTGGACTTAACAGCTAAAAGCTAGTCTTTAAGGTTTGAAATGAGTTTGATTATTTTTCTTGTTGTAGTAGCATTTAATGGCCATGAATAGTTTTTAGACACATTACATGATGTTTTTTGGGAATTTTTTTGATCATATGTAGTGGTTTTATGTTCAAAACCTAGTGGCCTAGATAGACCTATCTGACCCATCAAGATAAGTGAATAAAACATGTGTTTTTGGTTTATTTTCTCCAAATGACATATGATTCTTAGTGCTTGAGAATGTTGGTACAATTTTACTTGATTTTTTCCATACATTGGTTAAGAATTGAATTGGTTTTGAAGGTGATGGAGCATTCTTCTCTTAAGACTCGATCTTGAGTCCATTTTGGAATTTTTGAGAAGTTTCAAAGATTGGTTTGGTTGAGGACCTTTCACTATGAGTTGGAGCTTGAAATGAGTTGTTGCAGAAAGTAGATTCAGAGATATTTCCTTTAATACACTACTTCATCCTTTATGATGAGATTTTATATGATAACTCATTCATTTTCTAGGACTAATTTTTTGGTGCTTAAATACCTTGTTGGTGTTACATGTTTCTCAGAGAGTTTCATGGTGGAGATGGTTGTTTCAGAGATTACTGTTCCTATTGGCAATTCTTGCAAGTTTTTCATGAGTTTTTTGGAGATGTTGGACCATGAAAAATATAATATATTCCCTTTAAGATGCTTTTGTATTTGTTGGAGGTTAAAGAGCTTGTTTTGAGCATAAGAGAGTGTCTTGGTGCTTGTTGGTGTTGTCTTAAACCTTGCGGACCTATTTGGGTATTTTTATGTGATTTATATGAGGATGTAGATGTGTTTTATATTTATCATGACTGACCTTAATGGTATTGGATGACCTATGGTTGTGTTAATGATGATACATGTATATAATTGAGTTTTAATGACTCATTTGTACAAGTTGATATAGTGAATGTATGAACAATCCATAGAAGATAAAGGAAGACTGAAGAGGGGTTAAGAATATCACTTAGGAGAGGTATGATGAGATGATAAGATTTGATGATTAGATACACAAGGGCAATAGACATATTCATCCCATGAAGAAGAAGGATTGGGTGAGTTAGGAGAGATAATTTTGAAGAGGGTTTTGTGTTTTTGGAGATGAATTTAGATCACTATTAGTTATGTGAGAAATATATCTTCAGTGGTTATCCATTTCAGGTGGTTTAGTTGGTGCTTGATCACCTTAGGGGTTTATAGCCTCCTTGTAGGATGGGTATCCTACTAAACTAAGGATTAGTGATCCTTGTGGGGTTGGTTCTTCACTAAATAAATATTCTATGATGTGTAATATTATTACAAGTCATATTTTATGAGTAATATTAGCAGAGGTTTTAGTGGGTTTTCTTCCCCTTAAGGGTTTCCCACTTATATCTTGTGTCTTGTGTTCTCTCTCTTGTTGCATTCTCTTGTGAATTTTTAATACACACCCAATAATCTCACATGGTCTATGAATGCAAAATGATTAAAATAAATAATGAATGTAAGAAATAGTAAATACAATTAAAATTGTTGTAGAATGATTTACCCCCAGTAACTACTTATAATAATTGGTATGAGAGAAGGTACTTGTTAAGAAAGTTTAACCACTTGAAGGATAGTCTCTGGAAGCACAGGTATGACACATAGGCATACTCAAGTTGAAGTTAATCCTCTTAGTGTTTGCACTCCCATTTCCAAGTTTTCACCTTATGTTGTTGATGATAATTACCATGAAGTACATAGAGCATGTATTTTTGTTGATCTTGAAGCTAGTTTCCCTAAAGGTGATGATGAAGAAGTCAAATATGACCTAGAAGATAATCTTGAAGGTGTTTTTGATGTTTGTGACCCTAAAGAAAATGATGAATTTTTTATGATGACCTAGAAGTAGAGTTTGGGGATGTGATTGAATCCATAGGAGCTGATGTGAGTCATGATACTCCAACCATGGAAATAATCTATGAAGTGATCTAAGAGTATCTTGAAGAAGATATGTCAATCCATAAAAATAAAATTAGTTTGTTTGAGACAAGGTTGAGTTAAAATCATATGTCAAAGAGTGTTGAAATTATGAGTATAAGGATATATATAGTTTTTGGAATCCAATATTACATGTGCAAGCCAAAAATGATATGGTTTTCTCAACAAATAATGAAGATTAAAAAAATTCATTTATGCAAGAAAGGTATGATTTTTTATATTTTTAGTAAAAGGATTTGGTGGGACCTTACCTAGGATTACAACAAAAGGCTCAAAAGGAAAGAAAAGAAATGTAAAAAAATGTGGTTTTTTGATCCATGGGGTCAACACCCAACCAAAAGAGGAAAGAATAGGAAAAAGCAAAGGTGGGAGCTATCTTCCTATAATGAGCCCAACATGAAACATCGACAACAAAAAAATAGGTGCACTAAGAACAAGGAGACAACAACACTACCCAATATATTTACTAAAACCTTTAATAGCCACCCTGAAAGCCTAATAAATTTTCAAGGTAATGGGGATAGTGGGGTCCCATTTTGAGGCTTTAAAATATCTTGTAATCTTGTCATTCTTCCAATCCGTGTCAGGAATGCCACTAGAGTCACAAATTTGGCATACATAAAATTTCATAAGATCCATAATGGCATTGTGCATAGCCAAGTAATTGTTGTGTTTTTCCTCCAGAACTTTAATCTTAGTATCTAGAGAAAAAATTTCTTCTTTGAGGCTGGTGTTATGGTTTGAGGATTGATCTTTAACAGTAGACATAAGCAAAAAGGTATGAAATTTTACTCTATGAATATATTTTATTATTCAAAAAGTGTGATAATAGAATTCTTAAAAAATTTAAGGAGGATAAAATGATATGATTTGGTGTTTTAAAATTACATTAGTTGTCTTACACTTGTATGTATTCTTGGATGTTTGTAGGGTTTGTAATATTGGAAGAAATGTCTTATTGCATTAAATTAGAGATGGAATGGAGAAAATGTGGTGTGATATAGGTTTCAAGAAGCATGAATTTTTTTTTTAAAAGGTAGAGATCCAAGGTTTTCCATCATAAATCTTTAGAAAAACAACTGAAGATGCAAGGGAAGTTCACAAAAGTGGAAGTCAGAGTATCAAGTCATGAGAATCTAAAACAAAGTCGCAGTAAATTACTTACAATTCATGAATGTATGAGGTCTATAAGAACTATATGGGATGATTAGTGTCTTCTATGTTTGTATATTAGTCTATTTATAGATAAATATTTCAGATATTCTTTTATTAGCCCATCATGAAGAAGAAACATATTGAGCATGAAGATTTTACTCAATGTTGCATAAAGGTCCCTGAGTTGGTTCACTCATAAAAAATATGTTATTCCTACTTCATCTCATGTCATTCAGGATGAGTTTGATGCGTTTAGGTACGTTATCATGTTTCCTCAAATAAAATCATTTGGTAATTTTCATATGTAATGGACTCCTATTCTAAGAAGTTAAGACAAGGTCTAGTTGATCTAAGTAAAGGAGTGTCTATGATACAGAAGAATCATGTAAATATTCAATTTTTGGACTGAATAGGTATGTAGGATGTCTTAGGATTCTCTCGGGTTCTATTTTTTCTAATAGGACTCTTAATAATGTAATAGGTCATCCTTTTGGATTTTTCCCTCTAAAAACCACATTCAAATATTCAAATAAGTATGTAAGCATCCTAAACCTAGGAGTTAGTGTTTTAGGGATTTAAGTGTTAGATTAGGCTTCACCTCATGTAATAAGTTAGTCATGGCATAAAATAACTCGCTTGACCTTATCAAGGTGTAAAAAATAAATAGAGTTACTAAACCATGTATGATTTTAGAAAGGAAAACCTAACTATTTCTCTCTCCTTTATAATGTGCATGAGGAATTTGAATGCGAGGTTGTTATTGAGGGAGTACATGTTGAAAGATAAGGGTCATCTATGTTACATAGCCTTAGAGATCTTCAAGCTTTGTAAATGATCATGGTTAAATCAAATGCACGACTCTAATTTTGTAAAATATGTGTTTTAAATATTTTTATATAAGTAAGTGAATGATTCTTATGTGAAATGTTATGCAAATGATCTTTTTAGGTTTAGATGGACTATTAACCTCATAAAGGAATGAAATTTTTATATTGTAGGGTTGATAAACCGTGTCAATGTAAGGTTTTGGTTAAATGATTTATAAGAATTTAATTTTATATGAGGAGAGGTATTTATGGTTTTAACAAGAGAGAGAGTGTGTTATCCAGAGTCAGGGGTGGAAGAGTTACATATTCTTATAAGGGATTTCAAAACAAAACCTAAAACCATGTGTCAACTGTGGATTCTAAGTTGGTAGCCTTAAAATTTTTGCAAGAACATTATTTGACTTGTCTTGAAATGTATATTGCAGATAAGGTATCTACGGGATTCGAAGGTCAAGAGGATGTTTCTAATCGATCAGAGGGATTTCAACCTATAAACCCCTTGTGTAACTCATTAATAAGTATATATACCCTATTTTGGAGGCTTTTGGGATAAGTGCTTGAGCATAATTAGTATTGTTATTGCTTATAAGTTGATGGATGCTCTATAAATGGTTGATAAGAGTTTTAAAAGTTTAAGTATAATTTTATGGATCATATAAGCTTTTAATGTGGGATAGATTTGATATAACCCTATCAAACCTGAGTTTACCAGTCTTAAGGGTTTAGTTGGAATCATATTAAGTGTATAATAAAAATTTATGGAATTAATAGGCTAAAGAATTTGTTGTTGTGGGTTGCAATGATATTGGTATGGCATTTCTCACAAAATTCTAATACATTGGTGACTTTCTAAGCATTGAAATTAAAAGATCTCTAAATATCATGTCTTAGTGTAAGACTAGGGCTAGAAGTAGGGAAAAATTCATAAGTATCTATTCCAGCATAAAAAATCCTAGAAATTAACTAGAGATGGATTTCATGACATGCTCTAAGATTTTGGAAATTTTTATGAGGAAATAATAAGTTTTAGATGCTAACAACCAATCTGTGTCCTTACACAATATTAAGGTTAACAAACAAAGTGGATTCAAAAAAATAATATTCTACTTTTATAAATTGAGTAGTGGTTCCAATATATCAATAAATGGATTAATGGAGGGTGATTAATATTTAAGGAGGTTAGAAATAGGTTCATGAGTATTGATACTAAGGAACGTAGTTGTAAATATCGAAGGAAAACCCTGCACAATCATAACAAAGTTTGATAAACTACTTTAGGAAAGTTTAATGAAATAAGGTTGGAATTTTTTAGTGTGATGAGGTGTTATTAGAGAAAGTTATAGGAGATAAATTTAATAATATGATCAATGGGGGTCCTTAAATAATTAAAAGGAAAGGATAAGATAGAGAAATGGAGGTTTGTATGAGTCAAAAGACTTGAGAAGAGTAATATAGAGTGAATCTAATATGTGAAGAACTAGTAGAGTGTTTTGGGAAAATGATCAAGATGTATAAGGATTGGTGAGAAGACAAGTAAAGGGAATCAGAATAGAATCCAAGAGGAGTGAAATAGTGCAAAGAGGGATTTTGGTAGTCAAGAACCTAGACAAGATTACCCAAGAGCTGAAACATGTAAATTAGTACAATTGAAGATAGTGAATTGTGTGAGCACTAATAACACCTTGAGAAAGTATATTAAGAAGGTATAATTATTTCAAGAGGTTAAAATTAGTGACATAAACCCTTGGTTTTAAAAACTAAACCCAAGTTAAGCCTTGTGAGACAAGCTAAAATGGGAGAAAATTGAGTTAGATAAAGAGAATAAGGATTTGGAGTACAAAAATTGGTATAAAGCAAGATGATCCCAATAGGTTGTTAAATAGCTTACCATCTAATCTAGATTTTGAATAATTTGGAAGTTATGTCAGATCAACATTTTTAGTAGGGCTAGTAGGGAAAATTGAGGTCTACGAGGAAAAGTGTGACAAATGGAGTGATGAGACTAATTTGATGACTTGAGAAATTTTCTTTTGTGTTTCTATGCATGTATAAAGAGATTTTTTGGATTTGGTCCAGAGTTTGTCCATTTCTTACATTTTGAGCAATAAATAGCCATCTTGAGAAAGATTTCAAATTTTTTTTGGTGACTGTACAAGTGAAATTGTGACTTCTACAGAATTTTTTTTGGCTTGTATAAGGTTGGTATCCAAACGTGAAGACCAAGGTATTGAATTTGTTTTGTTAATGAAAGAAGTCATTATTGGATACGAGATTTTGTATACATCAGTATTTTGAGTTGTTTGATTATTTGAGATTATCCAATTGGATTCTTGTGAGAATTGTGTGTGTGAAAAAATAGGCCTCTCCTTTAGATAAGTGAAAGTGAAGAAAAGAGATAGAAGAAAGTGAAAAAAGATAATTTAAGTGACTAGGTAAGAGAGATAAAAACCTAGGTGAGACTTGGTAAAAGAAATATGGAGGAAGAGATAAAAAAGAGTTTCTTAAGTTGACGAAGAATAGTGAACAAGAGAAAAAATGAGAGATAAATAAAGGAAAGAAGAGAAATAGAGAGGGATAAAGAGGAAAAAATAATGTGGGAAGAGCATGAGATAAAAGAGTTAAGAAGAACTATGGAGCAACTAGATGATTTAGAGAAAAAGGTGAAAAAAATATAGTGATGAGGAAGGTGGTGAAGTGACCCATAAAGTCACTCATGGAGAAAATAAGCAGGATAAATTTTAGGGGTGAATATTCGTGAAAAGGTGAATAGAAGGAATTTTGAATTTTGAATTCGAAAATTTTTCTACTATCGTACGGTAGCACGTTTACCAAAAATTTACGAGGCCTAAAAAACTTGACTATAATTTTTCGTTCATATTTCCACCAAGGGTCGACTGATGTTAGTATATTTTCCTTCATGTTATAACATTCTAATATATATAGGATTAATTCACCATATTATAGTCATATTATTTACATTATAAGCATGTGAATAATCCAAAATTATAAGACCACAAGCTAAAGGATTTAGGAAAAAGTGAAAGAATTAAGAGGTAAGCGAAAAAGAGAACTTTGTTTGTAGAATGGAAAGTTTATTTTGTGTTGAAGGACGGTAAGAATTATTTTTGTTGCCTCTCGACAACAAATTCTATGATGAAAAAAGACAATAAAAATGTGCAAGTGTTACCAGCTAACAACGCGTATAAGTGTTACATGTTATTAACAAATATATGTGTTACCAAACAGTAACATATTTATGTGTTACCGGTTGATAACATATATATGTGTTACCGACTGATAACAAATATATGCGTCACCAGCTGGTAACAGATCTAAGTGTTACCGAACAGTAATAGTTACGTGAATTACTAAATGGTAGTAGTATTTTCTGCATCCGTCATGCATATTGCTTTGTCATTCGAGTACTCAGTTTTGTTTTTGTTCATCATTCTTAATTTTTGTTTCCTTCTGTTTGGATAAAGTTGTGTTGCCTTCAGTATTTAAAAGTTATATGTTTTTGTCACATGTGCAGACTTCAAAATCATCCATTCGATGGCCCCTATTACAAATGAGAAAAGAATCAAGGAAAAAGAAAACGTGATATGGAAATTTAAAAATATTTCAGTTAGTCAATAGTAACCCCAGTGGAAAGAGGTAAGAAGACTAATTTCTACCATGATAATGTTAGTTTATTTTTTGATTTACTTAAGGAATCTATAAGAAAACCAATTTCTCTTAAATGCAGAAAAACCTAGTAGTGACCTTACTCTAGATGAAATTGCCAATCACTAGAGTAATTCAATTCAAATTGAAAGTACTAATAATCCCATTTCCCATCCAAATCAAACTTCTGATAAACATTCCAGAAACTCACATGAAAAACGTAAGTGGTAAGTGGAATATAGGAAGGACTTATAAATTTGAATGGTCAACAAAATATCCATTCATTGAACCTAAAAATAGTACTGATACTCCTACAAAATGTATATGTACTATATGTATTTGGAAACTAGGTAGAGACCAAAAAATGCAATTGAAGTTGAACACAATAGAGAAGCATTGTGGGAACTTATACAAGTCTAAAAAGCAAGATGATGGAACATTTATAAAAAAAACTAGATGGAAAATTTAGGAATATTGTTTGCATATGAGATATGCTACAAAATATGATAATCACCATAAACATCTTCAGGACCTAGCTGAGAAATGTGGAACAATAAATGATAGATTTGAAAAAGCTACTGACGTAAGTCTTTAGGAAAAACTCATTCAATTTAGAACAGTATTTCACATTTTAAAAAAGGGAAAACCAATTTCAGATCTCATTGATTATAAGACATTGTTTCAATCTAATGGATTTCCAAATATTCCAACAACACACTGGTCAGATACCACTGCATGGGAGATGGTAAATTGTATGGGAGAAATTGAAATCATCGATTGAGAAGGTATAAAATGCAAATTTTATTTCTTTTTCAATTGATGAGGTCACAGTAGTAGATAATACATCTTAGGTATGCATGTATGTCTATAATTTTAGTTTTAGTAACCATTTCAAGGAAAATTGTCTACTAAATATGCACAAAATGATGGAGAATTGCAATGCTGAGAACATGTGCAAACTTGTTATTAAAAATTTGAAGGAAATAGTTGGTATGGATGATCATTCAATCTCTACAAAGCTGATTTTTGTAGGATTTGATGACGCATTTTTCATGCAAGTTCACAAAATTTGACTTGTATTTTTCTACAAATAAGTGCAGCCCCTTACATGATACCTATTCACTGTATGGCTCACCAAATGCAATTGGATTACAAGATTGTATGTAATTTTGACAATGTTGCTAAGGTGGAGGAGCTGAAATGGTACATTCATATATGTCAAGCAGTCCTAAAACATTTTTGGAATTTCAAAGATTTTTTTTTTAATAACAAATGGTAAGAAAATTATAAAAGATGTTGACATGAGATGGATATCATTGTATGAACTAGCTTGTAGGATTTTTAAGGATTACAGGTCCTTAGCAGGGTACATGTTCAAACATCAAAGACAAGTGCACAAGGATAAAGATCTGGTGTATTGAATGATAGATTTAGAGACATTATTAACTTTATGTGGTATTTTTCCAATGTTGAAGGAAATAAACAACTTGGTGAAACATGCTCAGGAAAGATCCATATACATTTTTGATTTTCTAAAATTAAAGAGACAAGTATGTATGATTTTAGATACCTTGTATATCACCCAAGAATGGATTCAAAAGCCAATTTTTAGTAGCTTCAAGGTTTTGACACACACCAAATATCCAACTAGATATTTAAAGTTCAATATCCATGGTCATCTTTGTATTTTTGTTCATGGGAAAAATATTAAAATGCACACTTTATACAAAGGTCCTTATGTAATAGGTTCTGAACTTGAGAAAGTACATGTCATGAACTATATTTTTGATGTTGTTGTTTCTAATGTACGTAAAAAATTGATGAAAATATCTGAAACATTATCTTCTGAGATCAAAGTGATTTTTAAAAATAGTGATCTACTGGAGGCCATAAATCCCATTTTCTAGAACCTGATGATTGATGAAGAAAAAAGAGATACAAACTTTGAGAAATCCATGAGTGCACTTATGGAGTAGTTTTGTAAATCCTTATAAGTTGATGGAAAGGAATTAAATGATATATTGGATAGAAAACTACTCATATAATAGTAACAACATTTTTTGTTTACAATTTCTGATCAATATAAGTCTATTGCTGACCCAACAGAAATGGGATTTGTCACTCTATTATGGAGAAAGATGTATCAGAGTAGCATTCTGAGAGATAATATAAGTGAATACTTCAAACTATATGAACTCATACAAACAATGATTCTTGGATCTGTTGAAGATGAAAGGGTATTTAGTGCACTTACAATTTTGAAATAAAAAATTCACAACAGATTGGACAAGAATTTGGAAAGTTTTTTGTGAATCTATGTTTCAAGATATAGGGTGGAAAAATTTCCATATGAAAGAGCACCAACTACATGGACATCTCTTATAGAGAATGAAGTTGTTAATCAAATAGTGAATAATGAAGTCTCTAATAATGATGAAATTGACATGGACTCTGCTAGGAAAGAAACTACACTAGATATAACAAGTGATGAAGGACCATCTAGGATAGGGTTGTTTTAGTTACCAGACAATTGATTGTATTCAAATTTCATTTTCTGACATATAAAGTTTTTCTCGATATTTTTTTCATCTACATATATTATGCATATAATGTTTAGAATTTTTTTTAATTCCTTCTATATTTTAAATAATGTTTGCAAATAACTATAACAGATGGTTGCTAATTCATATTTTTGTGATATGGAAAATGGAATGCTGGATGATGTAATAACATTAAAGTTTCATAAAATGTTATAATCCAATATCACTATCACAATTCCACAAGAAAAATTGTTCACAAAAATATTATAATCTATACATCATATATACCATCGTGATTATTAGGAATAATCAAAAACATATTTGAAACTAAATTCCCCCGTACTATTTGCCAAAAATAAAAATAAAAAATTCCATAATCCATCTGTACTATTCATGAATTGTTTCACATAAAGATAATAAACTATTTCACATGAGATCTTATAATAAAAATATCAACAATTTCACATAAAGAAAATGTTTTCAAATTGCATTTGTCACAGTCAAATTCTGAATACATTAATAGTAACATGGATAAAAATTTCAATTGAAGTTAATTGGACCCTTTTCCTTGAACGGACTGAACAACAACTACAACATTTGAATTATCTTGAATTACACCAGACTATACTAATTATTTTGTAACAACATTAATATTTTGTAATTTTTCTCTATCTTCATGAGCTTTACCTCGTGCTGAAAGGATAGAAGGATCCTCATCAGTGTTTTTCTTCAAAATAATTTCCGGATCCAGTTTATGCTCCTTGATAATCCTCCATAAATTATTGTTCTACTTGTTTAACAAGAACAAGTTTTCCTTTAAAATCAATATCCCTGAGGACACTCACTCTCACTTTTTTAATGTGCTCATATAACACCTGTACCTCTGTCTTCAAATTCTAGTATTTTTACTCCAATTAAAAAATCCAATAATTAGCATTTATAATAAGATAAAGGATAACTATAATTTACCTATCAATCTTCAAAAACAATATAAGCTACCACGTCCAAGTCTTTCTCTGCATTAACAATAGTGACAAGATACTTTTCATGATTCCACTTATTCTAGTATAACTACACCTCGACATTCAAATTAGCCAATTTTTTCAACATTATTTTCAAAAATACATCCCTTTTGTAAAATTATAAGTGACCACACATCATTTTTGTGCTTTATCAAGAATAGCGCTAATCGACACTGGTTGATTTTTAACCAATGAAAAAAAATTCCATGTTTTCAAAATTATGATATCTATCATTGATTTATTATATCAGAGATTTTTCTCTGATCTCCCACATCTTCAGCTCCTTAATGTCAGGAATAATATTTTCCATGAAAAGGGTTGTAGCATTTTCCGACACAAGGATGTCAAGTGAAAACCTAGTCTTTACATCATCATCCATTTTTTCTTTCCTAGTTGGGGAAGGAGGATCTGAAGAGCCTACTGGTTGTGCCACTTGCTTACAAATAGATTGGGTCAGATCCTCAGCATGCCTCCCTCACCATGACACAAACATGTCAAAAAATATTTCAAACTTGAGATACTCCTCATCCATTTCTATACTATTTAAAATATAAGTGCCTTTAGCACTCACCACTCTGCCAACTAAAAAAATTAGGGAACTTAGATGTTCTGAAATTATGAGTTGTCATGTTGGTATTCATTCTAAGGTTGGGGAGCACAAGAATATTTCCCCTACTATAAGTCGGTGATGGAGGAAGAAGGGGAGGTCAGACTGATGGTACTCCTTGTGTGCACTGAGATGTAGTCTTAGCAGAGAAGGTGGTAGTGGGCTAGGCCAAGGGATCAATTTGAGATTGCAAAATATTTGTGAGAAACAATATTTTAACAATATCAGATTCAGTAATAAATTATCAGTATGTTGAAAATTTAAAATTAAGAGGACAAACAAGCGAATACTAAGAACTTCAAATTAATAATATTGAAATTAATAGACATTTCTTATGTCATGAATTTTTTATATAATCAATAGACTGTGGATATGCCAGTTGGTGTTGTTGCAAGGGTTTGGGTTGTAGTGGTACTAGCCCAGAAAATATTGAGTTTAAAGGAAACCAATTAAAAAAGAATGATAAATTCAAAAGACTAATATAAATAAATTTTGAGTCACTATTATTATTTATAGGATGCTTTGCGCCAGAACTTTAAGGGCCTGGGGGATGATATAGTGGCGGTGCATAAAGTATACTCTTCTTGTCCTTGCTTAGGTACATATTTCGTGTTTGCACCACCACTAGTATTAGCAAACAATCTCAGAGTATTTGATGCAGATATGCCGAAAAAGGATGTGAATTAGGATAATATAATTATAAATATGTCATTGTCAAGAATAAAAACTATTTTGTAATATGTAAAACTCAAAACCTGGATTTTCCTCTGAATTAGACTTAGAGTGTGTTCTCTCCTTGCTCTGGGATTAGGTTGAGATTGAGGAAACAAAGTAACCAGAAATCCATTTTTCTAGTATTTATGGTATAACCAAATATTCATCAGACATGGTGACACCATGATCACTTATATTGTTGTCACCAGACACCTCAGGCCCAGTAGAGTCATGTGAGTGAAATACCGCATGCCGGCATTTCAGTGTTTTGCTTTCTTTTACCTGTTCATAACAAAATTAAAGATTACATATTTATAATAATTAATTTAACAATGTGAATGAATTTGTTTTTGAAAGGAATCAAGATGAAATGTTTTTAAAACAAAATACTCACCAACTGTTCATCCAGAGGAATAACATTTTTCCATCTTCTTATGAAGAGCTTTGGAATAGATGTGGATTTGAGTCCATAAAAATCAAATAAAAATCAATAACATAACATGAAGAACAAATAAATGCATTAGGATTAAATTTAGCTTTGTCAAGTTCAAAATGAATCTTTGATGCAAGATATGAGCACCAATTGAATCTAACGCCGACAAGGGTTTGAATAAGGTAGTGCATTTCCCACTGAGGAATTTTGGTGTATCTTCCTTGTATAATGATACATGACTGGAAAAATTCTACCATTGCCAAGAGAAAGGGGTCCTTGGTAGACTAAGAGTTAATTCCTATTTTGGCTGTAGTATTTACCTTAGCCTCAATAAAGAGATTGCAGTGAGACTCTAAATATTTCTTTTGATCATAAAAGAATAGTTTTGGTGGTTACAGGAAATGCATTTTCATGGGGAAAACATGTTAGATGATAAATATCTTCAAGTGTTATTTTGATGATAAATTGGTGGGATGGTAATTGAACTATGAAAGTGCCATCTGAATTATTATGCACTTGAATTAAATTATCTAATAATTTGTGGTCTTTCTAATATTGGGGCATGTAAATAAGTCCATAGAATCTTAACTTAGGAATTCAATTGGATTGACTAATTATTTAAATGTTTTCAAGCACTTGTAGCAACTAGGGATATAAAATGTTTCGGTAAACATAGGAAGTTGGTTTAATGGTATTTTTTCTTGGGGCCATTATTCCTAAATGTTGATTTCTTGAAAAAAGAAGAGGTTAGAAAATGGATGATAAAGATACCTATATATGAGCCTTGAGGATTTTAGAATAGATCTTGTGGCAAGTGCCACTGGTTACCATCTAATACTTGAAGACTAAAAGTGGATGAGAAGGATGGAACTCTCTGAAAAGTTCTATCTTAGAGAAACCTGCACGTAAAAATGGGACAAAATGAATGGGGATGGGTATATATATAGGAAAGGAAAGTGTATTAAATGTGGGGATCAGAAGACACGTGGCATATTAAATGCCAAAACACCATACGTGTTACAGTTTGGGAACACAATGTCTACTATACCACTTAGTAACACCATGTATATGTTACCGTCTGGGAACACGATGGGTACATTATTGTCTGTTAACACCATGTATATGTTACCATCCGGTAACACCATGCATATGTTACCATCAGGTAATACCATGTATGTGTTACCATCCAGTAACACTATATATGTGTTACCATCTGATAACACCATGTATACATTACTGTCTGGTAACATAATGTATATATCACCATCCTATAACACTATGTATATGTTACCGACCAGTAACACTGGCATGTTGTTGTCATTTTGTTTCATGTCGTATGTGTCAAATGGTAATATATTGATGTTTTGTGCACCGTTTTCTGAAAAATGGCATCCTTTTTACACCTTCATGAAACTCATTTCCATACTTTTACCTACAGTGTGAATGAATTTTTCGTCAAATTTGCCACCCATTCTATAATATTTTTAGGGGGGTCTCAAAAAGAACCCTAAAAAGAAGAAAAGTGCAGTCGAGGAAGAGGATTAGAGGAGTAAAGAGAGTTAAAAATATTAAGAAAGAAGGAAAATAAGGAATAAGGAAAATGATGAAGAGTGCATTTGTGAAGAACTTGAAGAAGAATGTGAAAAATGAGATTTTTCAATTTTTATATATGTTGGTGGGAATTTTTTTCGATATGTAAAATTAGGTTTTTCCACCTACATTCAAAAGGTTACTCCCCTCTTTATTGAATGGTGTAGCTCCCATTATTGAATGTAAATTAATATATTCCTATGTATTTTTTTTTGGTTGGCTAAATAGGTTGGGAATCACACAGGAACAGTCGACTGAACCTGTGGAAAAGTTCTTTCATAGGGTACAAAGGAGGAAATTACAACAATAGGGGGTGAAGGAGAGAAATTAGGAAAGGAAGGTTATTGTTACAAGTAGGCCAATTACAGAGTTCACACCCAATAACTAGAACTGTTCATCATTTATTATAGAAGAAATAAACAATGAATTCATCAGTGGAACCAATGAATTAAATACACACAGTTCCTTATATTCATTTATCTAGGATGCAAGATTCCATTCAAAACCTATGCTTGCAAAGTACATAAAAGAGAAAAAATAGAAGAAAACAAGAAAAAGGGAAATGGAAGAAAAGTTGATTTTATTTATTGTTTTGGTGAATCAAATCTCAACACAAAGGTCAAAATCCACAATTACTACTAAAAATACTAACCTTCAGGGTCCTTTTGAATGGAGAAGCCATCCTAATTTATAGCCTTGTGAATTGACCTTTCATCTCCCTCTACATGACTCTCTATGTTCCAATTCCATTTGTGACCTTTTAATTTCCCCTAGAAGAGACAAATTTATTATCTATCTTATAAATTTGATAGAATACTTTTACAAATTACAAAAAAAATCACTTAAGTGAATATGACAAAATACCATGATTGCATACAACGAAGAAGAGAATGGTATTGATTGAAATTGTTGAATAAGTTACTTATGATTAAGAAATTAATGATGATGATCAAATACTCCTCCTTTTTCATGATGTACAAACACTCTAGACCACCAAATGAGTGTTTCGAAACACTGTTTCAAGATTCCCTGATTTGAGCTCAAGATGACCGCAGGAACTAGTCATGATGATCTTATAGATGCTTGATTGATCAACTACCTTAGCTCACTAATCTCATTGAGATAAATCCAAATAACCAAATTTAAACCCCCATCTTACCATCTTACTCAGATCATTGACTCAAATCACCCAACTCACTGAGACATGATAATGAATCCACCAGACAAATGAGCAACAATGACTTTTTAGCTTTTATTTCAACTAATCTTTGAATATTTTTTAAATCTCTTACGACTACACCATGTAAATAAATTAACTTTTGATTGATTATTTCTTAATATCCAAATCATTATGGAGCTCTCTGAATCACTTCCTGAAGCTCAGGTGTTTTTTTGATTTGCAAGCTCCTTCGCCTTTAATAACCCGCCTTCTATGAACTTGTTCCTGAACCATCAAATATTTCCTAAATCACTTGCATAATGTTCTTACATCTGTAATACCATTTCCCTATGATTTTTTTCCTTCAACTCAGCTCCACGCGGTGCACACATGTCTTAAAAAGGCCAAAAATAGCCATTTTAGGATCACTGAAGAATCTTCATTGAGAAGCACTACATCAAAAGAACTCCATGACATGTTTTTCACATTTAAAACACATGGGAAAGGTTATTACAAACATATGAGTACTTGTTTGATATAGATATGCATGTCATAGAGGGAAATTTGATCTAGGGAAGTGCCTAAGATGGTTTAGAAGAAACAATTTAGACACTAGGGTATAGTTATCATGTTTTCATCAGTGAATGTTCCATTTACAAAAACACATGAAAACAACTGGCTCTAGCTTGGAGACATGTTTAGGATTGAATATAGTGAGGATAGATAAATAAGGAACCCTAAAATATTAATACTCAGCATGGACCTTTGACTTATCTATTAGGCTATACAAAGTCACCACAAAGATATATGACATAACTTCCTTTCTTAAATAAACAAGCACATACGCACACACACGCAATAGGGAAAAAAATGAGAAAGGAAACACACAACTCAAGGGAAATAATAAACAAGACAAAAACCATAAAAATCAAAAGGGAAAATAATATAAATTACCTATGTACATGCAGGGGATAACCCACTTTCATTGAAGCATGAACTTGAACCGAGGTCTTACTCGTAAATGGGTATCACTAGATTCCTTTCTTCCGTAAATCCATTGATTGGTTAATATAAGTATGAACCCCTCTTTGAATTATTAATAAATCTAGCATGATTTATGGTGCAATTTATGATCCATTCATTCATTCTACTTCCTCTATTTATTTGACACACTCTTTCCAACTTTTCTTTGATTCTTGAGTTTATTACATTTTTTGATTCTTCTTCATTATCATGAAGAATATTTTTTATTATACTTGAATTATCACTTTCATAGCAAGTCTCATGTTCTTTATCATATATTTTATTCATGTCCACCGCTTCCATGGATTGATTCTCAACAAATGTCTAGAAAACTTTGACATTATTATCATGTTCTATGTTTTTCAATTAATCCATGGAGTCATGTTTCTCATGTTCCATATTTTTCACAACATGCTTCCTTATACAATGTGTCATGTGTATTACATCATCCTCTTGGAAATAAAATGAGCTTAGGGTTGGGTATTCAACATAGAAAATGTCATATTATTCTCTTAGTGTATTTTTGGCTTCATCCTCCTTTTTTTAGGGCATCCTTCTCTTGAGAAGAGTAAGCACTTAAAGCTTGAAGTCTATTGAGAATGTTTCCACTTTGAAAAAAAACATCCATAAGATGAAAAATATCCCAATCATCCATTTTTTCATTGATAATGTTTCCATCATCGGGAAAAGGAAATGAGCATAACAATTTATTTGAAATGTTTTTGTTGCTTTCTTCCCATTCTTGATCGCAAAGAACGAAAAAATCCATTTCTGCAATGAAATAATCATCTCCTTGGGTTTGTTCAAGTTCAAGAGGTAGAAGTATGCTAAAAAAAATTCTTTTATTTTCCTCTTCTTCCAATAATAAATATAATATTTCAAGTTCACCAACACACTCGTCACATGGAAACTCATACTGAGCTTTAAAAACATGGATATTACCTTTCAATATTTTTTCGAGCATTATTCCTTCTTCTTGATCTGTGTTTCTCGTCACTTCAAGATTAATTTTTTGAAAATCAAGGTCCTCATCACCATCATCATCCTCCAATGGAACAATATCATTTATGCTTTCATATCTCCTCCATTAACTCAACAATTATTTTTCCCAACAACATGCCATATGAGGCGGGCCTGTCCACTACAAGGATTCTCATAGTGATTTTCTAGTTAGATAATTATGTCAATGCTTCCATGGTATCTATGATTTATTTAGTGAGAGGAACTTGATTCATTTCCATGGAGAGGCATTGACTAGAGGTGGGAGAGAAAGAGAGATCGGGAGCTTTAAAAAATTTGTAGGGATGATGTTGTCTGAAGCACAAATGTTGATGATGTAATTATTCAATTTGTAACTTTGACCAACAAGGCTACATGGAAAGGTTCAACCTTCCTAGAGGTTAAGGGTGTTGAGGAAAGACAATTCAGAGATGAAGTGGATGGAGATACATGAGGTGGTTCTTTTGAGGTAGCATCTTTAGAAATAGGGATACTTCCATTGATATGCTGGAAAATTATTTCAAGCTTCTTGGGATGAGTTTTCAAATATTCAAATTCAGAAATTTGGACTTTTTATTTTTTGAAATGGTGATTTATATAAAAGGATGAAGAGGGGGTCGGAACATCAAAGGTTGTAGTATTTTTGACATGGAAATTCTTAGGATTTACAGATACTTATTTTTTAACAGAAGCTGAAGGAGACTTACATGAAGAGGTAGATGGATTATTGGTTGAAGTGGTCTCATCCTTCTTCTTAGCTAAACATGTTGAAGTGGAATTTGATGATCCTCCTTTCATTGTTATTTTCTTAAATTCGTCATTTGAGGATTTAATTTCTTATCTTGGAGAATGGGCAACGGAAGAAGAGCCTTATTTCTTCTTGTGGGATCAGGTGAACATGAAATATGAGTAACTATTAGTGGATTCTTCATCATCAAGTGTGCATTAAAAAAAGTGATTTGAGCACATTCACCTCCTTCATATTCCACTTTTGATTAAAAAATTTCATCTTATTCATCTTCATTGATCTTGCACATTGAATCGAATGGTGGAGCCTCCAAGGTGAGCATTCATGGTGTTCCTTCAATATAATTTCTATTTTGTTTTGGAAGAGATGATTGTTGAGAAACTTTCCTTTTCAACATGATAACTTCATTTTGTAACTTACACAACATCAGATCTATTTTCTCATCTTTGTAACTTTGGTTTTTATCTTTCATTAGAGGATTCTTGATCTTACCTAACAAGATAAGGTCATCCTACACCTCAAAAGCAATTTATTGATTTTTATCCAAATCTCATGTTTATATTTTCCATGTAGAAATAAAATCAATTTGGGAAATTACGCATTCACAAAGAACATATTCAGGTTATGTGTAGTGGCAATAGTAGCAACAAGAATTTTCTTGATCATCTTATTGAATTTTTGTATGAAGTCTCTCATAGACTCTTGGGGATCTTTCTTCACCTAAGTGAGTTGAGTAATGAGGGAATGGGCATCTTAGATGGTATTGAGCATGATGGAAAGTAGTAGAACCAATCATCTGTTGCATCTTGTAATGTTTCTGCGAACAAACACACAAATTTTTTTTCTTGTTACACTTCAAGGATAATGTAGGTTGTGATAAAGGATGTAATTTGATGACCAATACGTTGTTTTCCATCTCCATAGAAATTTAGAAAAAAAAATCTTGATCCTTGTGAAAGTTCATGAAGTGGTGGAGTCAAATCCGATGGACCAGTGTTATTTCGCCATGTTACAGGTTCTTGTGTTACCATTTATTCCTCCTTTATTTATTCTTCTTCTCTCGGGAGTTGAAAATTAAGAGATGAGTGAAAGATAAGATAATTTGCAAGAGTTTTAGTAGGAGTTTAAATAAGATTACTAGGGGTACCACTCAATGAATCTGATGGAGATGAATATTGAGAAAAGTAATAGGGATTATATCTTACTCACTCTTTATTTTGTAAAGCTTCAAAATCAAGATCAATGATTCCTCTCAACTTATTCAATTTGTTGTATCTTTTTTCAACTAGGTTTTTTGAAGGATTTTTGTAAAAAATCCTTTTTGATCATTCAAGTAATTTTTTTTATTTTTTGTTTTTTAAAAAAAAATTTCCAGAGATCTATTAGAGTACACCATGAAATATCTCTCCCCAGCGGACTCGCCAAATTTTTTTTTGGAGAAAAACTTTATCGATATGGAAAATTAGGTGTTTCCACCAAAGTTCATGGGGCTACAACCCTCTACATTGAATGTTGCATCTCCCATTATTGAATGTAAAGTAATATATTTCTATCTAAAATATGTGGGTTGGCCAAATAGGACATCGATCACAAAGGAACACTCCACTGAACCCATGGAAAAGTGCTTTCACGGGGTACAACAAAGGAAATTACAGTGATGAGGAGTGAATAAGAAAAGTTAAGAAATGAAGGTTATTGTTATGAGTAGGCCAATTACATATTTCACACCCAATAACCGGAGTAGTTCATCATTCAATATAGAATAAGGAAAATATGAAGTCATTAGTGGTACCAATGAATTAAAGACATATAGTTCCTTATATTCATCTATCAAGGATGTAAGGTTTCTTTCCAACACTATGGTTGCAAAGTGCATAAAAGAGAGAAAAGAGAAGAAACATGAGAAATGGAAATGGAAGAAAAGTATATTTTATTTATTGTGTTGGTGATACAAATATCAACACCAAGGTCACTGTTATCCAATTTTCACCCCCCAGGGTAAAAATTGATAACATGCATTAAATTCTTTGGTCCCGAGCAATATAGATTGATTCAAGGCAAAAAATCATGTTTCTTCTGGGGTCCCCCTTTGCCTTTTTCTAACTCTCCTGTCCAAGAAGAAAAGAGAAAGTTCTAAAAAAGGGTGAAAAAGTTGCAAAAAAAACAAGCTTGGGACAGAAAAAAATCATGAAAATTGGCTAAGTCCTGGTCCAGGTAAGCCCTTGGGACAGTTGGGATGTCGGGGGCGCGAATTTGCCGAAAAGCCTCCAGGCGGTCTGCGTAGCACTGGGACAGTTCAGACATAAGGACGCGTGGGACGCGAAAATGTGAAATGGCCGAAGGTAAAAGAAAAATTGACTAACTACTGAGCAGAATAGTCTAGGGCATCTGGGCCGTGAGAACGAGAAGGACACGAACCACCCGGATCGGCTGAAAAAAGAGAACTTTCACACCCGGGACAGTTGGGACAAATGGATGCGCGGGACACGGAGAGCCAAAGGAGCCGAGAGCCAATCAAAATAATGCCACGTGTCTTCACTTCAAAGAGGGGACAAGGAATCCCAAATCGGGTGGATCGGAGGAATTTGTCCTAGATAGTTAGGGACAACTAGGCCAAAGGGACGTGAGGGACGTAAAAAGCCGGTAGGCCCCGTGGACGAATCAAGAAATGCCCACATGTCACAAGGGAAAACGTCCAAGATTTTAAAGGGCAAGGTTTGAAGTGTTGGCCCGAGCCAATAAAAAGAGGACACGTGTCCTAAGGAGAAAGGGAGTGTGGAGCTCGGGGAGGAATTAGAGAATATAGCAAAAGTTTTGGCCAAAAACTAAAAGGTGAAGGATGACCCCGTGCCCCTGTCCTCCAACCAGATCATGCCACATGTCCCAAGTGGCGGGTATGTGGGGAAAAAAGTTTTGGCCAAAAACTAAAAGGTGAAGGATGACCCCCGTGCCCCTGTCCTCCAACCAGATCATGCCACATGTCCCAAGTGGCGGGTGGTATGTGGGGAAAAAAATGGGAAATTTTCCAAAATTACAAAAAAGTCAAAACTTTCAAGGAAAACCTATGGGTAAGGGAAGGAGAGAGAATTTCTCATCCAATCAGCGCCCGACATGTGTCATCCACGTGGCGGAGCACGGGAAAATTTTTTTAAAAACCCATTTTTGCCTGTTTTGTGCCCTAAATCTTCAGATCGCCATATCTTTCGATCCAGAGCTCGGATTTGCACATTTTTTATGTCATTGGAAAGCTTATAAAATTCTCTACATGATTCTGGGGTCAATCTTAAATTTTGGTTCAGTTTGGAGAGAGAAAGTTAAGAAATGGATCTGACGCATGTCCATTGGTCAGAAAATGACATTTCAGCGACCAAATTTAATGCAAAATGGGTCGCATTCTCCTCCAATTCGGTCAAAAATGACAGGGTATGGGTTTGTAAGGTCCCCCATAGCCATTTTAATGAATTTGTAGTCAATGAGGAATGGGCTCCCACGTTTTGTATGTTTTCTCTCTCCTGGGCTCGACCCATGCAATGAAAAAGCCAGATTTGGCTCATTTCTAAGGGGGGAACATCTTTTGGCATAGCAGACTTCTTTCACCTCCAGCAAGTGATTGTTGCAAGGATCAGACCTCTTCAAAGGACTGTAACAGGTTTTCTACCTCTCTGAGGTTGTAATGAAGTGGTTTTGACATTGGAAATGATAATGCAAGCTTTGTGAATGGGTTTCAGTCCTTTGTTTATATTATTTTGCTTCATTTCAGATCCTAAATTATATCTTATCAGTCTGTGTATGTTTTATGTTGCAATCTTTTGTTTGTGTCTATTTGCATGACAAAAATATTCACCACTCCTTTTTGGTGCATCACCATCTTTAGTTAGTTTCAATTTTTTGCACTTCTATCCCTGTCTCCTTGCAATTTAGAGTAGGATTAGGATCTGAACCTCTGTAGTTGTGTAAATATAGATCTAAATCAGAGGAGTTTGAGGAACCAGCCTCTAATCTAGAGATTCCTCTCTCAGTTTCACAAGTCCCACACTTGAAGAGAGGTTTCCATGTTGTGCAATCACACTGGATGCTAGAGTGATCACCCTAGAAGCCTGATCTGCATCCAGGGGTGCTGTGATTCTGCACTAACAGTCACCATCCAAAATTTCTATGAAAAATACTAACCTTTAGGATCCTTCGGAATAGAGAATCCATCCCAATTTATAGCCTTGTGAATTGACCTTTCATCTCCCTCTACATAACTCTTCATGTTCTTATTTCACTTGTGACCTTTCTATTTCCCCTAGAACATACAAATTTAGTATCTCTCTTAGAATTTTGAGAGAATTATTTTACATATTACAAAAATTGTCAATTAATTGAATAAAACAAAATACCACGATTGCGTACAATGAAGACTTAGAAGAAAGGGAGAGAAGTTTATAAGAGAATGGGATTGATTGAAATTGTTGAATAATTTTTTTCTGACGAATAACTTGCTAATGATGATAACAAAATCCTTCTTTGACATGATGCACAGACATTCTCGAGCACCAAACGAGTTTTTATAAACATTGTTTCAAGATTTCCTGATGTGATCTGAGGATGACCACAAGAACTAGTCATGATAATCTTCTAGATTCTTGATTGATCAACTCCCTTAGCTCACTGAGCTCATTGATCTCACTACAAAAAATCACTTCAAACCACCCATCTTAGCAGCTTACTCAGCTCACTAGCTCAAATCACCCAACTCAGAGAGAGATGATGATGAATCCACCCAGAAAAATGAGCAATAATGACTTCTTAGCTTGGATTTCAACTGAGATTTGACTCTTTTTTAAATCTCTTCCAACTTCTCCATTTCACTAAATTACCTTTATATTGATATATGTTTTGACTTCAAACTCATTCTAGAGCTCCCAGAATCACTTCACAAAGCTCAAGTGTTATTTTGAACTCCAAACTCCTTCGCCTTCAAAAACACGCTTTCGTTGAACTTGTCCTTAAAGCTTAAAATATTTAATGAATACTCCTAAACCACTTAAACAACGTTATTATCTCCTAAATACCACTTCTTGATGAATTTGGGACTTCAACTTAGCTTTGTTGGGTGCACACCTATCTTGGAAAGGCCAAAAATAGCCATTATGGGCTTAGTGAAGAATCTACCTTGAGAAGCACTGCATCAAAAGAACTCCATGATATTTTTTTCACATTTCAAGCACATTGGAAACATTATTACAAACATATGAGTACTTCTTTTATAGGTATAAAAATGTGACTAAGGTAAAATTGATCTAGGGATGTTCTTAGGAGGGTTTACAAGTAAAAATTTGGACAATAGAGTATAGTTGTCATGTTTTCACCAGTGAATTTTTCCTTTGAAAAAACACACGAAAATAATATACTAGTTAAGAAAAATTAGAGGAAAATTTATGGGCAATTGAATGTGATTCAATTGGTGAATAAATGAGGATTGAGGAAGATAAATTTGAGGAGATGAAGAAGAAGATTGAGAATGAGAGAGAAAGTGAAGAGAAATCTCATGAAGAGACACAAAATTCTCTTCTTTCTACATCTAACGTTTTTTGTTCATGTTTGATTGCAGGTAATATTAAATAAGAGGTGAAAACCATTTAAAATACAACTCATACAAGAGCTCAAATGAAGAGAAAATAGTATGAAGACCTCATTTTTTAGGGTAAAGACAAGAAGATTAATATGAAGCTAAAGATTGAAGATAAGAGGAAGCATTAAGCTAAAGAGAATAAAGAGAACATGTAATTAAAGAGAAGAATAATACAAGTAGAGTACAATTAGAAGAGAATAAAGAAGTAATTTTTTATATATCACACTTCTCTCCACATGGGGAGTGTGATGCAGAAGCATCATGTAAATATTCAATTATTGGTTTGAATAGGTCTGTCGGATGTCTTGGGATTCTCCTGGGTACTATTTTGTCTACTAGGACTCTTAATTATGTAATAGGTGGTCCTTTTGAAGGTTTTCCTCGAAAATCCACATTCAAATATTCAAATAATTATGTAAACATCTAGACCTAGGAGTTATTATGTTAGGGATTTAAGTGTTAGATTATGCTTCACATCATGTAATAAGTTAGTCGTGGCATAAAATCACTCTCTTGACCTTATCAAGGTTCAAAAATCACTAGAGTTACTAAACCATGTATGAGTTAAGAAAATGAAAACCTAACTACTTCTCCCTCCTTCATAATCTTCATGAGGAATTCTAATGGGAGGTTGTTGTTTAGGGAGTAGAGGTTGAAAAGAAGGATTATCTATGTGACATATCTTTAGAGCTCTTAAATATTTTTAAATGAGTGTGGTTAAATCAAATGAAAGCTTATAATTTGGTAAAATCTGTGTTTTGAAGAACTATCTAATATGGTGCATTGAATTTTTATAAGTGAATGATTATTCTTTGAAATGTTGTGAAAATGATCTTTACAGGTTTAGATGGAATGAATAACCTTATAAAGGAATGAAAATATTAGAGTATAGGGTTGATAAAATGCATCAATGTAAGATTTTGGTTTAATGATTTATAAGAATTTAATTGTGTATGAGGAGCGGTCTGTATGGCTTCAACACAAGAGAGAGAGAGAGAGAGAGAGAGAGAGAGAGAGAGAGAGAGAGAGAGAGAGAGAGAGAGAGAGAGAGAGAGAGAGATTTACCCAGAGTCATGGGTGGAAGAGTTACATATTCTTATAAGGGATTTCAAAACAAAACCTATAACCGTGTTTCAACCATGGATTCTAAGTTGAAATCCTTAAAAAATGTGAAAGAGAATTATTGGACATGTCTTGAAATGTATACGGTAGAGAAGGTATATATATGTTGTTAAGGTAAAGGGGATGTTTCTAATCGATCAGAGGGATGTTAAAATATAAAATGATGTAAAGCTTAATCATAAGTAGATATACCCTATTTTGGAGGGTTATGGGAGAATTTCTTCATCATAATTAGTATTGTTATTACTTTTAAGTTAATGGATGATCTAGAAATTAGTCATAAGATTTTTAATAGTTGAAATATTATTGCATGTGATCATATATGATTGTAAGGAGGGAGAACTTTTATATAACCCTCTCAAACTTGAGTTTACAAGTCTTAAGAATTTAGTTAGAATCATACTAAGTGTATAGTTAAGATTTTAAGAATTAATAAGCTCAAGAATTTGTTGTTATGGGTCATAATGATATTGGTAGGATGTTCCTCAAAAATTTCTAATACATTGGTTCCTTGTTAAGGATTGAAAATTAAAATAGCTCCATCTACCATGTCTCAGTCTGAGACTAGGGTTAGAAGTAAGGAAAAATTCATTACTCTCTATTCCACCGTAACAAATATTTGTAATTAACAAGATAAGGTCAGACATGTTCTAAGAGTGTGTAATGTTTTAGAAGGAAATAAGAATTTTTATATGGTAATAATCAATTTGTTTCCTTTCATAGTATTAATGTTAACAAACAAAGTGAATACAAAAAACAATGTTCTACTTTTCTAAATTGAGTAGTGGTTCCAATAGAGAAATAAATGGAGTAGTGGAGGGTGATTAATGTTGGAGGAGGTTAGAAATAGGTTCATGAGTATTGATACTAAGGAACATGGTTGTAAATATCTAAGGATAACCCTACACAGTCATGAAGAAGTTTGGAAAAGTACTTTTGGAAAGTTTAATGAAAGAAGGTTAGAATTTTTCAATGTTATGAGGTATTATTACAGAAAGTGCTAGGAGGGAAATTGAAGCATATGATTATTTAGGGTATTTAACCAAACAAAATGAAAGGATAATATAGAGAAATAGAGTTTTTAAAGAGTCAAAAGCCTTAAGAAGAGTATATATGGAGTGAATATAATAAGTGAAGAACTAGTAGAGTGTTTTGGGAAGATGATGAAGGTGTATAAGGAGTGATCATAATATAAGGAAAGGGTATTTGAATATAAACCAAGAGGATTAAAACAGGGAAAAGAGGGACTGTGGTAGTTAAGAACCTATACAAGAATACCCAAGATCTAAAACATGTAAATTAATACATTTGAAGATAGTGAATTATGTGATCACTAGGAACACCTTGAGTAAGTATATTCATGAGGTATAAGATTTTTAGGAGGTTATAACAAGTTACATAACATAAACCCTAGGTTTTAGCAACTTTACCCTAGCTAAGCCTTGTGAGATAAGATAAAACGAGAGAAAGTTGAGTTGAGTAAAAATAATAGGGAGTTCGAGTACAAAAATTGGTAGAAAGAAAGATGATCCAAATGGGTAGTCAACAAGCTTACTAGTCATCCTAGATTGTGAATAATTTATATGTTATGTTATATAGACATGTTTTATAGGGCTAATAGCAAAATTGAAGGTCTACAAACCAAATTGGTGAAAATTAAGTTGTGGAGTGAATTTAAGGGTTTGATCATGTCACTATAATGAAATGAAGCATTTCTATAATTATTTTAAGCTTTGATTCAATTTTTTAAGAATTTTTGTGCATTTGAGCAACTTTTTCCTTCTTGAATAAGTATGAGTTCATTAAGTTTGGGTGATGAAAATAGTGAATTATGAATTCTAATGCAAAAATTGTTTATGATTGGAATATTGTATGTAGGTATTTGTATCAATCTAAGTTCAAACTATCTATTTTAGTTGTAAGAGTGATCCAAAGTTTTTAAAAATAAATGTTGAGTCATGAAGCATTGTTATAGGGGGAGAAAAGGAAGTCTCATGTAGTTATGAGGTATTAGTCACTCCAGGGGGAGTTAGTAGATCATTAAAGTCTTTTAGTCATGGCAGGTGTTCTGTCATAGTCCATAAAAGTTATTGAGGAGTATTATCTATCATGATGTTGCTTTGTTGTTTGCTTAATCATAAAGCATTATATGTGGAGTCTTGGTCTAGATCTAAAGGTCTAATACAGTTAGGTGAAGGTTATTGATTCATAAATAGTCTTATGTTGCACTATAAGTTTCATTATAAATTATGGTTTGAAGGTGCTTAAATATGAAGATGAAGCCAAGACTTGAATACAAAGTTGAAAATAGGTAGAGCATATGTGTATGGTCTATTCCAACAATGATTAGACTTACCAAACATGTTCATCATGATCTTGAAGGTATAAAGTTCTCAATGTGTGCTTTTAAGAGTCATAATCATGAAGGAATGTCTACATGTTGGTGAATATGCATCGTGAAGGTATGTTATCATTATTAGTGTTTCCTCATAGTTTGACCATTCATGAGAAGGTCTATATGAGTCCTCAAAGTCACAAGCATGATCAAAAAGAAATTTTCATGGTTACAAGTTCAAGGAATAAACAATATTCTAGGTTTGTGTCACCTAGCAGTGTGTTAAAGACACATCTTCACAATGTCATATAATTTTTTCATCTTAGGTTCTCTCTTGGTATGTATGGTTGAGGTTTAAGTTTCTCAAAGGTTCCATCATATGATCTGATCCTAGCAGGCTGAGTAGAATGCTGAAAGGAGTGATTATCACATAATGAAGGAATGATAATTAGTAAAGGAGAACTAAATGTATTTAAAGGAGCTATGTTTGTGATATCATAGGCTAGGAATACTCTTTGAGATGTGTGACATCTTGAAACAATAATAGGACTCCATGTGTATGGTATGAGGTATGATGACCCTATTTTGATTAAAGAATTTTGATTTTGTCTTGAAAATCTGGGTGTGAACTTCAAAATGGTGATTCTAGTCTATAGAGAGGCATCATAAGCTAAGGTTGTTGTATTCATGTTTTATGATGATAATAATATCAAATGTAAGTTTTTATCTTGCATCTCAGATGTGTATATGTCTTATTTGATCCTATATGATATATATCATTCCTTAAATCATGTTGTAAGGTTTATCAATTATGATTATGCATCCTGAAGGTAGTATGAAGATTGTGAAGCACTCACAGGTCTGTAAGGATAAAAAATGAGTTCCTCAGTTGTTAAACCCTATTAAAAGTCTATGTATGGATTTGTAGAGGTGTTCTGAAATAGAGTATGAAATGGAAAGAAGGTCTTTAAGAGTGAATGTGTGCATTCTTGATGAAAGTTTGTGAAAATAGTGAAAATGATGAGGTTTTTTTTCTAAATCTATCCTTGAAGAGGTGGTTGGGTAAAACAAACAATATTTTCCTATTATTCCTTTATATGAAGGTTCATGATACTAAGTTTGACTTCATAAGTTAAGGGGAAGTTAATTCAATGTCATATCTGTTCTTATCAGATTGTGGTTTAAGATGGAGTTGGCATGTTTAAAATAGAGTCTATGTACAAAGCTTCGGCAAGATGATTAGTATGAACATACATGAACAAGGTGTTGAAACAAGACTATGCATAGTATCAGGGGGAGTACATGGCTTGAATTTAAATGAATAATTTCAAAGGTATGCATCATCCTTAAAATCATGTATGAAAAAGTTATAGGTGTGATAAAACTAGAATTTTTCTTTGTGAAGGTAATCAAGAATTTATAGGAAAAGGGGGTTAGTCTTATACTCTAATAATTATGATATCGTTGAAATTTGGAAAAGAGTACTAAAGAAGTGTTTCAGGACTGTGATGATGTTTGTGACATCTCTCAATGATGATTGCTCAAGGTATTTTCCCTTAATTTTTCATAGATAATATATGATGGTATTATGATAGGGGGAGATATAATATGATGTTTGATGCGTTGCAATTGATATTATTGCATTGAGAAGTTTGACTAAATTAGACTAAAAGTATGCTTTATGGTTTTTTGTCCAAAATGTTATTATGCTAGTATTTAGAGGAATTTTTTTTTTATTTATCTTGGTATAGACCTAGAATAAGGTATATAGCATAGGTGAAGACAAATTTGGAGAATATTAAATCATAGGGAGTTATTTGGATGTTGGTAAGAGAAAATGGCTAAGTACTAGCCATGCACAAGAGTTGGAAGTTGCACACAAGGAGGAAGAAAAAACATGAAAATGTACAAAGGTGAACACTTTAGCAAATAACAGGTGAGTGTCTAAGGGATTGCATGCATACATGCATGACATCTAACACTTAGCCAATTTTAGAGAAAATGCTAAAAATAGACAAAATCAGACAATAGCTTAGCATGCGCACAAAGGTTATAAATAAGAAATCACATGCAAACATGGATGGAGATGATGCATAAAAATAGGATATTAATAGGATTAAAGCAGGATAAAACATTGAGATATTTATAGTTCCATATATTGTTAAAACAAGTTGAAAAAGAATGTGGGTTATTATTAGAGCATGTCTATATTTAGGATATTGGTATAGCAGCAGATTTACACAATAAAACAATAGATTTCTTCTTAATATCAATCATGCTAATACAATGGCTATTATATAGCCAGGAATGTTGTTGAACAACTTCCTATAAAATAGGAAGTATACAAAACAATAACCTTCCCGTACTAATATATTGTTATACATTTGTTATAACAATATAAAAATACTAACCAATTATAATAAACTAACAACCATGTGAATACTAACTCCTAACATAGGAAAGGTGAATGTAAATGGTGAATGGAAAGTCCCCACCTTATGTAAATTGGTGATTTCATAGCTCAATATATTGTTAAGACAAGTTGAAAACTCATGCAGGTTATTATTAGAGAAAACCTATATTTAGGAAAGGTGCATGTAAATGGTGAAGGGGAAAGTCCCCACTGTATATAAAAAGGTTTTGTATTTGTGCACTTCAGTGAGTAGTCTTTTGAGTAATGATTCCATGATAGAGTTTTCATGAGCACTATGTGACCGAGCATGGATAGAACATGGATGTAATTGAAGCATGAATGTGATTTTTTAGTATGGTAATGAATAGACTATTACGATAGATGATTGTATTTGACTACCAATGATTATTGTATATAAGTATTGATTAATGGGGATTCAAATAATTTTGGTAACTATGTATGTAGAATGATTTCCTTATTATATGTGTTGCCAAATTTTTATGTTATGATGGATTTTATTACATGTATTGTTATGAATATACATGTCTAACATATTGATAAGAAAAAAAAGGAGGGACCTAGTGGCTTCGTACACTTTGGGTGAGATTCCAGACTTGTCAGGATGAAGTTCTAGCATGCCTAGCTAGGTGATGGTTAAACAAAGACTAGATTTTGGTTCCGTTATCAAGACCTATTTTATTTTTTCTCATCTAGATGTTGCATACACATGGCATTATGATTTTATTTGAAAAACATTGAGATATGGGTGTATGATGGCCAAGATGCGTTTGCTAATAGATACAACACTAGACTTGATTTTAATGCATGCAAGTGGGTTGAAGACAATATCTATGACAACTCGTATGAGACATTATTAATATTTTTTCAAGTAGAATTGTAACATTGGTTGGAGGCTTACACATACAACAGAGGTTTCCATCTTGGTAGAAAGAAAGTGTGGAGACAAGAAGATTATCAAGTAATATTTGATTTGGATGCATCATGGAATAGAGCTATAAATAGTTGGATGTAAGGTGCATTACACAATTATACCTTAGACTACGTAATATTCAAATACCCATGCCCTGAGGAAGCATATTTTTGGTTTTTACGCAATCGAAGATGATCCTATTTATGTGTAACATATTTAGCTATCAAGATCTTGGTGATTGAGATGGGAATGGAGAACTTACCGATGGTAGGCTAAAACCCCATTGTGTGTAGGGGAAGTAGGTGTGGGAAGGATGGTTGGATCAAATAAAAAAAGAGAGAGAATAAAGATGGATTAGGTATAATGATGTGCAACAGAGGGAAGTTGAGGTGGTGCTGAGATCAAGAAAATTGATGACTCGAGGAAGTGATGAGCACCCCATAGAAGGCGAGGGACTACAGGATCAAGTATTATCTACATTGGGGAGGTGTAGTAGAGAGACACCTTCAGCAGAAGATGAAAGTGAGTTTAAGAAGATAATGAGATCTATGGGAATACATGTGACCCAACCCGGCCACTGAGCCCTTGCCCAAGGTGCTTAGAATCTAGAAGTTATTGTAGAAGATCACCATATTGAAGGTGGGTAGGAAGATAATCAAATATCACCATGTTGGGTAAGAGATACAAGTAGGAATATATTTCTATCATCTTAGGAATTTCAAAATATTTTGGATGCACATATGGTAGCACAATATGCATTCGTATTTGGACATAGCTAGTTTGGAACCGATTTGGTAAGTGCATTTTCTATACAAAGTAGTGACACGCTACTAGTTTGAAGTAGTACTCTTGGTAGTGTCATAAGATATATAATTGGTGTTTATTTTAACATGACCACAAAAAAATAAATTATTTATTCAACATGAACCAAGGTCATAGAAGGAGGCTCGTGAGGTTCAGGATAACCACCATGTGTAGGTAATCCTAGTGATGGATCAGGTCTAGGATCAAGCCCCACTTCGGGAAAACAACCAAAACAATAGACACCCAAATATTCTTTGATATGTTTCTTTATTTTATAGAGTATAGAGGTGTGGAAGATGTAGATGAACATGTGCATAAGTGTGAGTTACTATGGAGAGATAAGGGAATAAAAACTCTAGATAAAAAAGCAATTCAATTTTCCACCACACTCAAAGGGTGCGTGCATAGTTGGTTCATAAATTATGATCCATATCAGAATTAATTTTATTATGATGTATCATGCACTGAATTCTTGATTGAGTTTCATATACTAGATTTTGAGAAATAGAGTATCAATGCACTGAAGGATATTAAGCATGGTTTGTCTGATAGCTTCAGGGTGTATGATGTGTGATTCAAGACCTTATTATCTAATTTCTCTTATCATATCCACCAGAGACAACATGAGTAATGGTTTGTAGGATGATTGTTAACACCATTCTAGAGAGAAATTTTACACAATACATTTACTAATCCAAATGTAGCATTGGAAGCAAAAATGTTCATTGGATTAGTTGGAAGTGTTGACATAGGAGTAAGTACATTCCATGAATCCCATATAACAACAATGACTACTTAGTTTGAGATGTTGCATGCCAAATCAGTAAATGAGACATGAAGTGGAGTCTGGTGCACATATTATGAGGTTGAAGGACATACTATTGTTATCTTCTTACATAAGAATGCACACATGTTGTTGAAATCTTGTGGGATATATCATAAGAATAATGATGTTCAGAATCATCTACTTTTACAACATGAAACATGTAATAACGTCTCCATGTATTGTAAAATCTATGATGTGCACACCGACAAAATATATGCCTTATGTTTGAGCAATCATATCTATGAGGCATGTTCTTACTATCGGAAGACTTATCACTTTTTACATGTTCAAATTTTTGAGAGAAATTATGCATAAGGGAAAGAAGATTTACCACCATCTCTTTCAGTACAGAAGTTTTATCCTACTTTGTGAGGATGTATGTATGCTTGGTATGTGCATGTTGAGTTGAATCAGGAGACAAAAAATTGGCGCGACCTAACTGGAGGTATGGTTCACACTTTTGATTATTTTTTTACTAAGATACCATTTCATGAGACCTTGTAGATTCATAAATGCATCATGTTGGGGGATAATGCAAAGGATAAGGATATTTTGATTTAGGTATTTGGTGAATCTGATATTGAGGAACATGAGGGCCTAATAGAAATAGAAGACACATAGTTGGGGCATGCGTCAAAGGAAAATAAGAAAGGAGAACTTGTTTACCTCATAGAAGAAGAGGATTTTGAAGACATAAACATCAAGAGCATAGAGGGTATGCGTGAGGTGGTGGTATCTGTAGATGATCAGGTGTGTGCATACCATGTGTAGTTGAAAACTAAGACAGTGATAATTGGGACTAAATATGTGCCTAAAGAAGAGATTATTGGTCTGAACCTAAAGCTACAAAAATTATTGACCTAGTGTGTGAATTTCAAAATATTTTTCCCAGGTGATATTATGAATTGAAGAGTGTACATCCATATTTGGAGGAGATGAGAATCAAGGTTAAGGAGGATGTGTGACTAGTCAGGAAGAGGCCTTACAAGATGAATTTTATCTTATGCATGAAATTAAAAGAGGAAATTGATATGTTGATCAAGTCAAGTATTATTGAGCCTATTGAGGAATTTGAATAGGTAATCCTAATAGATATCAATATCAAAAAGGATGGGTGGATAAGTATTTATATTGACTATAGGGTACTCAATGCTTCATGTGTCATAGACCCCTCCCCTAATCCATTCACTAAAGAGATCTTAAAAAGTGTAGCATGGCGTAAGATCTACTCACTTATAGATGGGTTTTATTGTTACCACCAGGTAAGGATTGTGCACGAAGATTAGGAGAAGGCCATCATAACAACTAAATGGGGAAATTTTGTATATACCATCATGCCATTTGGATTGAAGAATGCACTCGTGGTTTTCTTATGTATCATTCTTAAAAAATTCTAGGATTTCACTCACAAGTTTTTGCACATCTACTTGGAATATATAGACCATTTATGGTTACTAAAATCTCATTGTGAAAATATAAGATTTATGTCTGAGAGATGCAGGCATCTTAGAATCTCGCTAAACATGAAGACATGTATTTTTACAACCCCAATTGGTATATTACTTAGGCATATTATTTGCAAGGAAGGATTATTAGTGGAACCAGCTAAGATTATGGTTATTTTAGGGTTAGAAGAAAAAAAAAACAAAGTCAAGGATGTTTCCTTAGGTACATGGGCTACTACAACAAGTTTATCAAAAGTTATTCCATGATTTACATGCCACTTGAGGAATTGTTGAAAGCCAAAGGAATGTTTTATTGCAGAAAATTCCATCAATAAGCTTTTGAGACCTTAAAGGAAAATCTAACCTTTGTGCCTATATTATGATTTCCTTTTTGGAACAAACCATTTCATGTACATGTTGATGCTTCTTGAATAGAAATTAGTGCAACCAGATGAAGATAATGTTAATCATCCCATATGTTTTGTGAGTATAAATCTAACACTGGCAGAACATAACTATACAACTACGGAACGCGAAGCCTTGTCAATAAATTATGCACTTCATAAGTTCAGGAAATACTTATTGGCCAACCTATTTATATTTTATACAGATCATATGACATTGAAGTACTTTGTTAATAAGTCAGTTTTATGGGGGCACATTTGACATTGGATCCTTATGTCGTAGTGAATCCTAGAAAGAGTAACTTGGGACCAGATCATCTGTTAGGATTAACACTAGAGAAGACACAGAGACCATAAACGATATTATGCTAGATGCACATTTTTTAGATTAAATCACATGACAACAGATTTAGAGGAAATTGTAGTATTTTTACGCATTAGAGTTTCACATGAGTGAATGAATAACTTGGAAAAGAAGCATCTTACAACCTGTGCAGTTCCATATCAGTTTATTGGAGGAGACTAGTAAAAAATGGGTAAATATGAGGTCTTGTGCAGATGTGTACTAGAGAATGAGCATAAAGCTATCATGGAAGAAGCACATATAGGAATAGTTTGAGGGCACTCTATTGGAGAAGTAACCATGTGTAAGATATTATTGGTAGGTCTATGGTGGGAAAAAATATACAAGGAAACTAAGGAATCTGTCAAGGCATAAAAATGTTGTCAGAGAATAGGAAATCTTAGAAATAGAGATAAGATGCCACTACACCCCATAGAAAGCGCATAGCCATTTAAAAAGTGGGTAATTGATTTTTTCATACTTTTTACAACATCTGATGGGGGCACTATCTCATAACATGCATAGATTACTTGAAAATTTTGGAAAAGGATGTGCCTATAAAGGATTTCACTACAGAAATAGCAGCTAGATTTCTATGGGAGAATAATGTAAGCAAGTATTTATGTCCATTGAGTCTTATAATTGATAGAAGGAATCATATTATGAATGAAAATTTAGTCACAAAATCACGCTCTTACTATTACACTTATACTGCCAAGTATACTATTTTATATATGGATCTTGCGTAATCAAAGTATTCAATAATGACCTATCCCCTAGTCCTTTGATCAGTTCGTTGGTCGTTATTGTCATTTTTCTGGTACAATTGTCAGTTGTCTATATAGTTTTTTTCATCTCTAAGGGAGTCTTAGGTGTCATAATTTACTTGATTTTTGTCTCCATTTCTTGATTGGGGCACGTACGATAGTGATAGAGTGCCCATGGGTGCCCAGTCCATGATTTTAAGCACCCTGGTCTCCATAACACTTGGGTCTAATTTATCTATTTGTGGTCGGTCTTTGTTATTTTCTCATTCTTTTCCCTAAGTACTTATCAACATTTTGGGTCATTAGTGTTGAAATTTTAGAAAGAGGTCCTTATATAAACATAGTATACTCACTACATTATAAAAGAACTATTATCCATCAAGGGCTAGCTATCTGCTAAGCCATGACCCTGCATTTGAGGATCTTCTACATCTGCATCACACAACTATAGGAGGAAAGGGTTGTATTCATTCTATTCCATCCACCATTTTCATCTTTACATCTAGTTATTTCCCCTACTTCTGTGACATTGGTGCTAGGGTACCCTAGGCATATAATTGCACATAGAAGCACACATAACTACATTAGGTTTCGAATGTAGTGCAAAGATTAGTCATAAGCCCACCATTGTGGTAGTTAAGGTCAGTTGAACCCCTTCATATGTATCTTTATTTTTGTAGGGAGTTGATTTTTTGTATGGTGTTTTGCAGGTAGATCTTGACATCATACTCATGATGACATAAGAAAAGATATTGCGAAAACCATGTGAAAAGGATGAATACACTATGAAGACCTTGTGAAACTTTCATATTAAGGTCTTGAGATTTTCTGTACACTAGAGCACCCAGATTATAGACCAGGGTGCCCATAGGTGCCTCAGTCCTCTCCCAGGTGACCGAGTTCAGCCATATATCTACTTGCTGCAATTCTCATGGTAGCACCTTCACATTATGTTCACTCTGTACTTCATTCTATTTGATTCTAGCACACTGCAAGGTAAGTTATATTTAGGTTAATATCTTATCCATTCTATTTAATTTATTCTACTTCATTTAAATATCATAATAAAATATTTAGCATTTTTATTAGTTATTTCCAGTGTTGTTTCTATTTAGATTAACTTAAAATATAGATTCCAAATTCATATTTTGGTTAATCATTTTGTTGAACCCATATTTTCAAATAGTTTTCCCTAGGATCCAATGAAACCCTAATGGATAAATATATCTCATCTTATTTTCCCATAATTTCTTACTTTAGTGTTAAACCTATTTATGATGAGGATACCATAGAAGAACTTAAGGCTCTATATAGTGCTCTGCTTGCTACACCCGATCATATTCAACAACTCTTAGATGGCCAACAACATGTGCCTACTAGTTTTGCATATTCTATTATAGGCATTAACATTGTTGAGGATCCTATCACATTTACTTGTTGCACAACACGCCATATAGTCACTTGGGATCCTCTTTTTGATATTTCACAAGAAACTTTAGATGATTCTCTTATTGATTACTTACTAGGTATTAACAATCAGTCAATAATGATTCTTCTATTACTCCGTCTACTGATATAGTTTCTTCTCGTGACTCTAATATTTCTGAATTTTTTTCTCTTAACACCTCTCCTACTATTTTTCATGTTCCTTCACATTATGTTGACGATCCTATTAATATCCTCCTTAACAATGTTATCACTTTTGAAGTGTTATCTAATAATAGTGAGGTAGATGATAGTCATGGTTCTCCCTCTTTCTGAAATGTTGAATTTGAATCTCCTTATCCATTGTTACCTCCTCCTGACATTACTTCCACTGTTGTGAATGAGTCATCGCCATCTATCACTTCTTGTTCTCCTATTATTGTATCCTCGAAAACTCTTAGTCCATCCTCTCCTATAAATGTGTCTCTATTGATCATCTCATTTATTAAGGTTATTTATGATGTTAGTCCTACCATAGCTATGGAAACTTCATCTATCTCACCTAATATAGCTTCCATGGCTTCCACTCCTAGTGTGCCATTAGAATCAAAATATCCTTTTTCACCTCTTAATATTCCAATGATTACTCGTAATGGTAAGCTACAATCTCTTAATACTTTTTTTTCATCTTCCACCATTCCTTAACATGACATTATCTCTCTCATGCACACTGTAGGTCAACTCCAATCTCAAGTTCACTCCCTCACCTTAGAAAATAGAGCCTATTATTCTTCCATTGACAATAATTCATTGCATGGTAATCTAGTCCCTAAAAAGATTTTTTCATGCCTAATTTCACATGTTTTGATGGTAGTGACCCTCATGCTCATATTCTACATTACAACTCACTTGTAGCCTCTTATTCCAATGATGTATTATTACTTAAGGCCTTTCAATATAGTCTTGTTGATTAATCATTACAATGGTACAATCATCTCACCTTTGGGTCTATTAGTACTTTCTACGACACAGAGGATGCTTTCTTCTATCACTTCATCATCAAAAATGGTTTTAAAGTCATTAATGATCACATACCTGATTTACATCAAGGTTCCTATGAATCCATTGAGGATTATATTTTTTGATTCAATTATTGTATGTATCATATAGTATTTCAACCTATTGATTTAGAAAAACAATTCATTTTTTGTCATGGTCTAATTCTTCCACTCAAGAAGTGATTACAATATGATACATGTGAGTCCTTCATCCTCCAATGCTATAAAGTTATTGACCTTTAAAAATATCTTCTATCATCACATGTTGTACAACCTACACATATTTCATAGGCCATTTCTTCATATAGTATTCCCCCTGTGCATCCAAAGAAATCTCCATGTTTGCCTCACATACCACACAAACAAGCTCAACCCACTCCCACACCAAAGCATACTTCTTCTCTGACTCTATGAAAAGTTACTACTCCCACTAATATACCTCAGGTGCGCCTAAAACTCTACATTTATCTCCTCATGCTCGAAAAAATGATGTGTTACGTGTGTTACTTAATGAGTGATTAATTTTCCTACCCTTCAACCAAAATCATCCACAACACCAATTAAAATGTCAATGTGACCAACCATATTGTAATTACCATCACATCAATGGCCATAGGGACACTTATTGTCTTTCCCTTCATGATAGATTACAAAAACTAGAGGACATGGGTATTATCTCCTTCGCCCCTCATGAGCGGTCCATGTCTCCTCTACCAAGTCAATGAAGGCATACTCCACTTGAGTCTTATCCATTGGGTGCTCAGTTTATAGTTCACTCATCATGATCACATGTTCATTATCCACATCATCTATTTCCTCCATCATCACAATCATTTCATCCATTACATCCACCACATTCATTCTATCCATCGCTTCACATTGTTGCTTCATATGGGCTCCCAAAGCCCTCTACATATCCCATTTTTTCTCCATATGACATTTTGTTTGGTTCATACTCTCACACTGCATCCATACCACATGCTTCCAATGCTTCACACCACCTTGGTCTTTGGTAGGTGATTGTTATCACTTTACCCCATGTTGATGCACTTATGTTCTTACGGTTCTTACATGAATGTTGAGGGATTTGTTCTAATAACCTCTCATCAAGCACTTAGTCATTTCCCGATGACGCACTCTTGCTTATGTGGCTCATACTTGATGGCTAAGGGTTCTTAACTAAATGAGCCTATGTATTTACATGTTGGGGGCATCGATAATATTCCACCCCTACTTTCATGATATAAGTATATTACGAATATATTACATCCTTGCACATTTGTTACATTACATTCATTTTACTCTCATGATTTTTTTCTTTATTTTCAAATCTATTATACTATCATCATTACATTAACTATACGCTGCAATAAACATTTCAACTATGACATGCCATTTTTTATATATATTATCATCGCTCACCATACACATTTCTTATACTAATATGAAAATTATAATATGAATCTACATTCATCAAACACAAACAATACATAACACATTACATATTCTAGGACAATAACCATAGAATCATACATCAAAAATCACATTGTGACATCAAGACACTACAACATAGGTTTATTATATATCAAAAATAGGTTTCCATACATATATAGCAAGTACAATCATTATCACAAAACATGTCTCGTCATTAGGGGACAACACCACCACATTATATAGAATACTACGAATCAGAACTCATCATCACTATTGCTCTCGGGTACTATAAGAGGCCTATAACTAGACACCTTTCCACCAATGTGATGTTGTTGTTTTCCATCCTGATACCACTTAAGATTCCTCTGTAATAAGTTAATCTTCATATCCTTCTCCGAGAACTGATAGTGCAAATCCACATATTGTGCAAAAATGTATTAGGCTAAGGGACTACAACTTATCGTCTATCTGGCTCATCAATTCTTCTCTCTTACCTCATCCCTCTCACCTAGAAGCACTCTACATATTGTAGCCACTATGGGTACCAGATCAAATATATGGGCATGCTCGCCCACAATATCATCCACCCACTCAAGTATGACTCCACCAAACACATCAGTCGATCCATTCCACGTCAATGTGTAGATGGATGTGTCCATGATCAATGACCAATACACATCACCTATAAATAAAAACTACATATTATTAGAAAAAAATACAAAACAATATAAGAAAACCATGAACTACACAATATGCATATACTAATAGTTACGCTCATCTATGACCACTATTATAGAATTGGGAGGATGTGCTCCCCCGTCTCCTCATCCTCTATGCAGTAACTCCATAGGAACTGTGAACAATGGGTATAAAAGCACCCATTGATGCATTACCCACCATGTACGGTACTCCTCATTCTAACCCGTGTCATCTCCATCAACAGGCTCTATTTCCTTATCTACCTCATTTGGCCCCGATAGTACTAGTTTCTCTGTTGTGGGCCATGGCCTGGCTCTAGGCCTCATAGGTGATTTGATATCTTGCAACCATATATATGGATTTGGGGGTACATCCTGAGCCATGAGAAATTGACGTGACACTCTCTCTACCTGAAAAATCTCCACCAAACCTGGAAAGTGTTCCAAATACACTGCAACTCTGTAGCATCCTTGGGCCATCCCCTATAGTCACGATATGGCCTCCATATGACTGCCTCAGGCCCTATTCTATCTATAAATACCTATAGGTATCTATGTTCATCATTATACAATGAATATAAACCCACCACCACGCATATATTTATAGCCTAGCCCACTCTCAATATGGTTATGTTCTCATATGCCCATACATGCAATAGTGTGGTGGCTTCTATCCCTCCACCAGATTCCTCATGTGTAAATTGGTATAGGTGTTTGTATAGGTGGGCCAACACACACCATGCCCATATGTATCTAGTACCCTCCTCTATCCACTAGCATATGCGATACATTTTATATAATATGCCTATACCTCCTCCCTTTATGGATATACATGATGCAATCACAACTGCGATGATATTCCGCAAGCACGGAACCCCTGACTACAAAATAACATCTAGACTGATATGGGTCTTAGCAGGTACTCAAGTCCCCATGAAATACAATCTCGTGGCTTACATCTGCCATGCCATATCCTCCACTGTCATAACCCACACTCTCTCTCCCACAACTAGAAATCATAGTATGTTATATACATCCTTTAACATAATAGTCATCTCCCTTGTAGATAACTAGAATTTTCACGTATCGGCACACCATGTATAGCATAGGGTAGTCAACATGGGCATATTATGGGGTACATCCCCTATCCATGCTATGTACCATAGGCTAGCATAGTCCATCACATCCCAATCATCGTCTTCTAGACCTAATCCAAACAACTTATTCATATGTTGTCCTCCATGGAGTTCCCTCGAGTGGATATCCCTCTGCACAAAAAATGACAGTGAACGTAGTCTTAGAATACAATGCAAGACCAAATACACTCATTTATAATACTCAAAACATGTTTGACACCCTTATAAATCAAATACATACATTTTTTACTAGGGCACCCATATGTAGAACTGGGGTGCCCAGAAGTAGGACACTAGTGCCCATTTATGGGCACTCCTATCCCAAGGGTCACAAGTGCCCTCACCGCTCTTGTCTAGTTCACAAATGCAGAGAAAATAAAAAATATCAAACATGCAACAATTCAACTAAAATGACTACTATACCATGCATTTAGCAAAAATCGAGGTACTTACCAACTCCACATTCGTACGTGATGCTACAGTGGTCGTCACCCTCTCAAATCAACCAGGACACGTTGCTCTCACTTTCACAATTTACACTCACTTCATTTACACTCCCAAAATCACGTAAACAACAAATAAAGTAACTAAAAACTTTTTCACTTCACTATTTATAGTTACTTTTTGTCTCCTAATTTACTACAGTGGCTATTTCATGCCTATTTCCACAAGTAATTCACACTAAATTGTCTTTGTCATATCTGGAACATTTCTACTATGATTTACACCCCATTTTTGGAATTATTTTTAGAATTCGACATACCACTGTATTGACCACCTTTTATGCATTTTATCTCTCGTCAAAATTGTTAGAGTTGGTATTTACCTTAGCTCATGTTCACCTAGGTAATTTATTTACCTTTATTTTATTTATCCTCACCCACTTATGTGTGTGGATATTTCTTTTATCTTATTTAGATATTAAGAGATATTATCTAGTTGTTAGGTATAGTTCTTTCCTTGATCTATGGTATTGACTAGATCCTTGATGTCTAGTTCTCTCTTAAATCTATGGTCTTGACTAGTTCTTTGATGACTAGTTATTTCCTTGATTTATGGCTTGATCTTCAACCTTGACTAGTTCTTAGATTGTTATTCCTTGCTTATTCAAGAAAGGCCCATTCTCAATGTATTGCATTGAGTTCCATAATAATATATGATATTGTTGCTCATTTGTTTGTAAAGGTTTTATGTAAAGATATTCTGGCGATTCATCTTATTGATCATGGTGTTTGATTAGCATCTATGTTTTTGGCTTAGTATGATTTGGTTATCGTTCCTTTCATGGTATCAGAGATGGAGATCGTTGTTGACATCCGTCTGTAAGTTTTATTTTGCAAATAAATTCATTGTATATTCATATATTAGGGATTCGGTCGTATTTTGTTGCTGCATGAATTTTTATGCAAAACAGAGGCTTCTATTAGATCTAAAAGGCATGAAAACCCTAATATCGACTCTAAACTCGACCATTTTTGGAGGCAGTCATTTTTCTGGGTTTTTTGTATTGTTGCAGGGAAGTACACCGATCTATCTCGGGATTCATGCCATGAAGAAAAAAAATCATGGTATTCTTGTTTTGGTCTATTGGATTTTTAGAGATCTAGCTAGGCTAAATTTCTGTTACAGCATATCTGTCTCGGTTTATGCGCAAGAAGGTTTTCGGATTTTTCCTTTTTTGGTAGGGGTCCATAGATGGTGTGCACGCACAACACCCATTAAAATCATGAACCCTTGGTCATATGGTATGGTCCTATGAGGGCTTAAAGCTTGTAATTCCTAGTAGTAGGTGCTTAACTCCAGCCCCCTTTTTTCTTATTTGTGTGATGAAGGCAACAACAATTTTATTTTGTTTTAGTGGCAACTAAACTAAATAACAGAGCAAAATATTAAAAAGCTTGTATCTTTTGATCGGTAACTCGGTTTTGAGTGCCGTTTTTTGTAAAAGTGCTTTTTTTTTCATGCTCTTTCCATTAGAGTTATTTATTTTAATACTTTCACTATAATTATAAAGTGCCAAATATGGAGGAGTATTGTAATCAATTGTGGATGTAATTTCAGCTATGCTCGACGTCCTAAATTTTTGGGAGATGTAGTTTGTACCTATCATGGATTCTAAGAATGATATGATTTTCTCTAAAGTATGTGTACTTCAAGAGGATATTGTAAAATTTGTGGAAGAAAATAGATCACTCAAGAAGCAAAATTCTCTTCTACAATCACAATAAGGATACAATAATACACTTCCTGCAGAAAAACACTTGTTAGCCTACAACATCACCATCATATTGTGGACAACCATATCCATGCTCCTAGTCCACTTGCAAATATTGCTCTTGTACCCATTGACATTGATCTACCAGTCTTTGAGCCTGAACCTAGTTTTGATGCTTCTAAACCTGTGAGGCTTGTTACTGCATTCTCTTCCACATCTGTGCCTATTACATTACCACATGTTGTGTATCCTACTTCTACTCAGCTATATGGATTTTTTAAGAAGCATACCATTGCATTAAGTTATTGCATGCTCCATTCTATGGGCCTCACTAGCGGAGTCATTGACAGACATTCATAGGGTATTGTTTCCTCTATTCCACATGTTAAGTGGAATTATCATCATGACATTGGTTTTTTAAGCAGATACTTCATTAGGATCACACATTGACAGAGCTCCTTTTTTTGTTCGCTCGACTCTTTCTGAGGATCATGAGCAACACATGAGTTCTGAACCTTCACTCAGGCTTGAGAAACCTAATATTTCAGCTGTTAGACATGATCAACCTGACACACATTCTGATGTTCTTTTGCATGCACCCATTGTGCATTTTACACCAAGTCATATGTAAGCATCTTCTTCATCCATCTGATCACGCGTGGCGGTGACATAGGAATTCATTGAGAGGACTCTATAGGCATGGCTCCTCCACCATTCGGCCTCTTGCTCCACTTTCTATACCTTCTACTTTGTGATACTTCTTGTTTTGAGCATTTTTTTTAGCAGGTGTAGTGTATCTCTCTTATTTGTTGAGAGATTTTGTATTTGTATTTTCGACACTTTTGGCATGTTGACAGAATCTCTTGTGGGGGATCTATTCTGGTGAAGTCCAGTGTTATTTTGTCAGTGTTTGAGTAGTTTATTTTGGGCAACTCATACAGATTTATAGTGTCACTCCACCCATTCAGTAGTATGGGAGGGTGTGGTGTTGATCCTGCTTCTTCGGGTTTTGTGTCCTTGCCTTGTTACCTTAGATATTCTTGGATTGTGACACTCTAGATTTTTTTTCCTTTCCTTGTTGCTTAGGTTTTTATTCTTGGATTGTGGCACACCTATTTTCAGCAGTTGATCAAATTATGTTTGGTATTTTTTGCACTTTTGACATCACTCCATTAACAGTCTCCTTGTATGGAGCTATTCTAGTAAAGCCCAGTGTCAGTTGTTTTTGAGTTCTATGATCGAGAGGTGGATTCAGACCACAATGCACACCAAACTTCTTCAGAACTGTATAATTTTTTGTAGTTGAGCTTCTTGGGATGCCTTGAAGCGGGTCTTTACTCTCTTTACTTTGTTGTTACTGGTTTTGGGTACCTTGCGGTGTCCTTTTTTCCCAGTTATTGTACATGAGTACCTCATCAAGCCTAGTTTTCGGGACTCATACTGTGGACATGCCACTTCTATTTTGGCCCCTAGCTTCACTTGATGGGGGGTGTTAGAGTAGGTATTTACCTTATCTCATGTTCACCTAGGTACTTTATTTACCTTTATTGTATTTATCCGCACCCACTTATGTGTTGGATATTTATTTTATCTTATTTAGATATTAAGAAATATTATCTAGTTGTTAGGTATAGTTATTTCCTTGATCTAGGGTATTCACCAGATCCTTGATGTCTAGTTCTCTCCTAAATCTAAGGTCTTGACTAGTTCTTTGATGACTAGTTATTTCCTTGATTTATGGCTTGATCAAAAACCTTGACTGGTTCTTAGATTGTTGTTCCTTGCCTATTTAACCGAGGCCCATTCTCAATGTATTAAATTGAGTTCCATAATAATATATGATATTGCTTCTCATTTTTTTTCAAAGGTTTTATGTAAAGCTATTCTAGAAATTCATCTTATCAATCATGGTGTTTGATTAGCATCTATGTTCTTGGTTTGGTACGATCTAGTTATCGTTCGTTTTAGAAATTATCTTCCATTCCATTTTTACACATTTTTCACAATTTTTAGCACTTTCTATCTATTTCATGCTTACTTTCGGCTTAAGCGTTCATTATTTTCATCACTTCCCCTTTCTTCGAAAGGGGGGCATATCACTGGGGCCATCCTATGATTCCCCTTACATCACCACACATTGAAACACTACCAATTTACCATTTTCAAACATTTACTAATTCACCACATGATATTTCACCATTAATTACCCCCCATAATGACCCAATCTAGGGGCAACAAACATAAAAAAAATTTATACAAAATTTCATCACTTCCTCCTAATGAAATAACTTAAGGAAAACAAATGATTAAAAATATTTCCATGCTATTATTAACCAATTTATATCATTTTCCCCCTAATGACCTAACCTGGGGGAAACTTGCATAAAATACCTCCATGAGTAACCAATCAAATAATTGACCAATCAATCAATTAACATGTTCAAGACAAATTGAGATCACTAAATCAATACAAGTTCAACACAATTGGCCTCCCAGATGAACTAACTTGGGAGATTACATTTAACACTTTTCCCAGATGACCTAACTTGGGAAATTATTCTACATTTTGTGCTTTCTTCTAGATGACCTTACTTATAAGCCCTCTCACATTCTCTACCTACTTCCATATGAACTAACTTGGAAGCCTTCATACATTTCACATTTTCTTCTAGATGACCTAACTTGGAATCCATCACATTGTGGCAACTCCCATGGAGTTGAGGCAAGAGGGCCTTCCCTATATCACTCCTATATGAATAAATTGTTTGATCAAAACTATTTGAATCCAAAAACCAAATTTTTTTATTTGAGTTCATCTGCAACTACTAAATCTTTAAGATGTAGTTAGATATTGTAGAATACCACACTTTTATCTCTACACTCTTCCTCTGGTAGCAGGACTCCTAAATCCCCTAGTTGCTCATTTGTATACAAGCGTTTCGGTTAGGAATTGATCACTCCATACCCCATCTCTTCATCATCACATGCATTCAAAAATCATCATACATCCTAATCATCACTTTCATTTAGATTACTTCATCTTGACATTTATTCTTTTTCGCTAAATTACATGGATCAACCAACTGATCCATGGTTTGGCATGCTACATGGTTATTTCAGCATGTTTCTATTACACATCTACACATTCTACTACAACATGGGCTTATTTGAATTTTATCAGGTATTCATCCCTATCTACTTTATGTTACCAAGCATTCTACTCACAACATAAAGTGGGGGAAAATTTAGTCAAAAAATCATGCACTTGCTATTACATTTATATTGTCAAGTATGTTATTTTATATATGGATTTCACATAATAAAAGTATTCACTAATGACATATCCCCTATCCCTTTCCTTAGTTACTCGGTTATTACTGTGATAGGTCTAGTATAGTTATCATTGTCTATACAGTTTTGGTCATCTCTCAAGGAGTCTTAGGTGTCATAATTTTTTGATTGCCATATCTATTCCTCGACTGGGGAACCTAGGGTACTGTTAGGGTTCCCATGGGAGCCTTGGTTTGTGATTTTAAGTGCCCTGATCCCCGTAACACTTAAGTTTTATTTATCTATTTGAGGTTAGTCTTTGTAATTTTCTCATTCTTTTCCCTAGGTACTAGTCAACATGTCAGGTCATTAGTGTCAAAATTTGAGCAAGAGATCCCTATATAAACATAACTTACTTAGTACAATATGGGTGTACTATCATCTATCAAGGGATAGATATATAGCAAGGAAATGGACTCCATTTGGACATATTATACATCTACATGACACAAGCATATGGGGAAAGGTTTGTATTCATTCTATTCCCTCCACCATTTGCATCTTTAAATCTAGTTATTTCCCCCTACTTCTATGTAATTGGTGCTAAGGAACCCTAGGCACATAATTTCACACATAAGTACACAGAACTACATTGGGCCTGGAATGTATTACAACACTTACTCATAAGTCCACCATTGTGGTAGATAAGGTTAGTCTAACCCCTTCATATGCATATTTATTTTCTAGGGAGTTGATGCTTTGTATGGGGTTTTACAGGTAGATCTTCATTTCATATTCATGGTGACAGAAGCAAATATATTACAACAACCATGCAATAAGGATAAATAAATTGTGAATACCTTTTTACACTTTCAAATTCAGATCCTGACCTTTCCTATAGACTAGAGCACCCATATTATAGACCAAGGTTCCTATAAGCACCCCAATCCTGTCCCAGGTCCCACTCTAGCTAGATCTCAAGCTACTATAATCAAATATCTTGTGTGATCAAACATCTTGTGTGACTAAATGCACAGAAGAGTGTTGTAGACACTAGGTTTTCATCACTTGCATACATATGCTAGTCCACTAAACATATCACTTTAAACATTATCTAAGACACCCTACGTGCTCCATAAAATCATGTTTCACCCTTGTTTTTTACCTATCATAACTTACTATAACCTCCCTAAAACCTCCTAAATCATATTTAACCTATCCAAACCATCTTACCCAAACATGATTAACTCCCAACCATGATTAGACTCTTCCCTAATAATTTTCCATCATCCCCATACCTGGAATTCACAATTTGGAAGTGGTCGAAACCACTTCCAAATATATTCCTCTGAATATCCTGTAGTGTTGGTGATTCTAATAAATCACCTACCATTATAAATAGGACCTTAAACACCTATTTCAAGAACCTTTGGACCTTTGGAATTTCTTTTCTCTCAAATTGTCTTGAGCCTACATTAATACTTTTCCATTCTAATGATCTCCAAACCCTGTAATAAAATCCTGCCACTATAAATAACTGCAACACATTAGTTGTGCAACTACAAGCCCTCAAGAGCCTATGCACTTCATTAGATGACCAACAGATCAACACCACAGGTTTAATTAGTTTTTTTGAACACTCTTGCATTCATTCTTATGTTATAAGGAAATCTCATCATCTCTAATATAATAATACATAAAAATAAAAATAAACAATCTTTTAAATCTATTTTTCTATTAGTTTATCATTTATCAATAAAATCAATCCTTTTACAAGAATCATGTTAGGAAATATAATGTTTACATTATAGTGGGATATTTACCGAAAGGTAAATAATAATTAGTTAGTTATATTCTTGTTATATAAACAAGAATATATTAGTTGGATTTGTTTTAAGAACTCATAGATATTTAATGTGTAAATAGGTTTGGTGGTTGTGTGAACACCCATAAAATAGTTGTAATAGATTCTACGGTGGTTATGTAGTTGAGATTTGATATGAATCTAGAGCTTAAGAATAGGATGTCATAATCATATATATATATTTATATATATGTAAACACATGAATAAATATATTGAAGTGTTATTACTATGTATTCAATATATAAACTAGTGTTGTGCTTACATCTGGTATCAGAGCGGGATGTCCAAATGAGAGTCTTGTGTAGTAACGTTGTTGTTTAAGATGATTCACGAGTTTATTGCTCAGAATCTAATCATTTGTGGCTATGTCCAATAATCCCTTCCACAAGCGAGAAAGTTCTCACATCTGATGTATATTCTAGTCATCTAACCTAGTATGCTACAACATTGATTATGCAGATTATTTCATGCAATTCCATCTATATATCTGATTTCCTCAAGTGGTATTATCAAGATTTCTTTGCTTTGATTTTCGTATCACACGGGTTTTAGACCAAGGATCTGCATACACATCATGTTGTATTGATTCTTTATTTATATCTACGTATGCTTGTAGAGTGTTATCAATAGCTAAAGAAATTAGTTTGAGTAGAAATTTATTTAACCTATGCATGCTTCTTACCTATCCATGTCTGTCATTACATGCATTGGATTTGGTCTATCTCTGTTTTTGAGAATCTCAACATTTACTTGGCATTAAAGGAGATAGAGGAATAATTTTTTACTTGGCATGAGCCTTACTCAGATTCATTGTTCAAATGCATCGAATAGTTTGAAGAATTCCAAGGTGGAGAGAGTTACAGGTGTGAAACAGTACAAGACGAATCACTTGCCTTATCCGCAGGAGAAGAACAAAGTGGTCACCGCATGCTCACTCTTTATTTCCTTACCATGTCATTAGTGAATTATAGTTCCATACTATACGTTATACATTATTTTCGTGATAACAAATTTTCCTTCCTTGTTGGGATCTCCACATGTGCGGGTCCTTCTTCTTACTGATTCATATTCGTATATAGGTATTGTAGTTGATTAGTCTTACCTTGTAAGTCATAGTTCTTTATTTTGTTCGTTAGATAGTCAATTAAACTTTAGTGCTATAGTAAAAAGTAATATCTGATTACTTTTTAAATATTCAAATATTATCTTTGGTCATTTATTTGTATGTCACAACATTAATAAAGTCATCGTTTGTCCAATTATATATTTTTGAGTCGTCATTATTATATGTTGCAGAATAGTTGTGTCAGTGCCAAAATCAAATCCGAGTCAAGAGTTATTTTATATTCCTTTTTTTATTAAGTCATTTTCATATAAAAAGTAATCCCATTTTATTACATTTTAGTCAAATCAAATCTTCTTGTCCAAGTCAAAAGTGTTGTTTTTAAATTTGTAAAATGTCGTCAAAAGTTGTATAATTGTAAAAATTCCAATTATTACCCGATGCATTGTTAGTGTTACCCGATGTCCAAAAAATAGTGTTTCACATTGCGGGAGGGAATATATAATAAACAATGTGAAAAGAATTGAGCTTCATATCTAAATCTGGCTGAGTTAGCAACATGTTATTGGAGGATGGAGGTAACAGAGGCTAGAGGTCAGATAGTGAAATCTCGTTAGTCACCAATGACGGGGTCAAACAGAGGTGTGGTAGCATATATATTGTGTGAGTATATTCTTTTCAGTTGTGGTTTCATGCACTTCAGTTTTTACAGTTTGCAGTTCTCAATAAGTGGAAATTTCACATTGAGGGGTGAACATGATCAACATGATCCAAGGTTCCATTTCCAGTTTTTCAATTATGTATGTGATTATTCCTACATAAATTCCCCAATGCAAAACCATAGTGAAGAAAAAATAGCACAGTGAAAGGAAACATCATGATTCTTGATGAGGTAGAATTGTCAGATGTGTTCCTGTTCGTACCTACGTTTGTGGTTAACCTCATGAAAACCATTAAAGTATGCTCAGATGTGTTCCTTCTTGAGTTCCCACATTGTTAGGTCAAATGTGTTCCCTAGAGTGACTAGTTGATAAGCAGATGATTTTTGAGCATGTTCCCATTCTCGTCGGTCAGATGTGTTCCTGAAAGTGCATGGTCAATAAGAAGTTGATGTGTTCCTTCTTCTACCTTCAGTTTGAGTGTGTGCCAAGATCATGAGCGTGTAGAGGCGGCAGGCTGCAGAGGAAGTGTCAAAGTTATTTTATTACCATGTAAACATTAAGGGGGGAATTTTAGGAAATATAATTTTTACATTATAGTGGGATGTTTACTTAAAGGTAAATAATAATTAGTTAGTTATATTATTGTTATATAAACAATAATATATTAGTTGGAGTTGTTTTAACAACTCATAGATATTTATATGTAAATAGGTTTGGTGGTTATGTGAACACCCATAAAATTGCTGTAAGAGATTCTATGGTGGTTATGTAGTTGAGAGTTTATAGGAATCTTGAGCTTAAGAATAGGATGTCCTAATCATATATATATGTAAACACTCTCGAATAAATATATTGAAGTATTATTCTTGTGTATTCATTATATAAACTAGTGTTGTGGTTACAAATCACCCATGATTCCCTTCAATTGCCAGTGATTCCCTTGAATCACTTGTGATTTTGGTCAATTTAAATTTATTTATCAAATTACTACCCTTTTATCATTTTTAATCCATACTCCTGGGCCTAATCTATGTATTGCAAGAATGTGTCTTCTATATATGACTGTTCCAAGCTAGCCTTAATTGATCATGAGCATCTACAATCTCTTGATTGTCCAACAACCCTTCATGTGGGAGCAGTTTGATATCCTTCACAAGATTACTCTCTATGCTATCCTATTTGCACTGACCCTATAAGACATTGAGGAATAAATAAAATTCCTCCATGAAATCCACAAGAAACTACGGTTACTAGTATGACTACTTTGAGGGCCTTCAGATTGTTGTCACTCTAGCTTCGGCCACTTTTCAAGAGGAATAAGATCTTCCCTTTCATCTTGAATTCTAGTTTAGTTATCTTATATCCTTATTATTTTCATTAATTATCTTATCATCTTTATCAAATCACTTAATTGTATCAAAATGAGATGAAACCCTTCATGCAGGTCCCTTTTGATTTCAAATGAACATCTCATCATCCTATTTATCTAATATTTTTTTGTCTATTTTTATTTTCTTGTAGGTCTCTTCACTTGGAAAATGGAGGATAAATCATTCATTTTTAACATCTCATCATCCCAAAATTTCAACAATCGGCACATGTATCATTAAACAATGCTATGTTTTGAGTTTTAGGTACTTTCTCCACTTAACAACATCCACCTGAAAACTGCCTAATACAAGTACAAATTGTGAAATGAACTAGGTGATTTAATATAAATTGAATTGAATCTAATTATATATTAACTCATGTAGTGTATGATATAAAAATTCTAATGTATAGTAAAGATGTAAGCCAAAAATAATGTTCAAATGTGAAACCCTAAACAAGAGAGGGAGAGAATGACTTAGCTGATTTTTGAGAGATATAGAAGTGTTTTGCGCAAGTGAATATTTGAAACATACTGAGAATAGTTTTGTTAATTCTCACTAGAGATTTTGGGAATCAAGATGATGGAGGAAAATAACACCCATAGGAGGACAAGAGTGCATGGGTGTTAGTGATTGTTTCTCCACACTAGTTTCCAAATAGGTTCTCAGATTTTGATATCTTCTGTGAAGGAGGAGCTTCATTGTTGATCTCTATTTTTTCTCTGGATTTACTCCGAGATAAAAGAATGTACCTGTAAGGTATAAAACAAGTTTTCTACATACACATGTCCATAAACGACATCAAATTTAATAAAAAAGATGCAGAGTGTGGATTCATACTAACCACCATGGTCACCTAAAGAGTGAACTTATTACTGAGCATTGCACTACATTTAAGAATCCATGTATTTCTATATGAGAGTGTGTGTAATCATTCCCTAGGATGCCCCTCTGTAAGTTTCACTATTATAGAGAAATAGATATGGAATGTTCCATATTAAAATATGTATAATGGAATAGATTATATTTCCCCTCCTATGTTGTGTATGAAGAAGTGATGTAGCCCTTGTCCCTTGAGTGAATATGTTAGATGGATGCTTTGTGATTCTCTTGTGCTTTTGGATGCAAGCTTAGGTGATAGTAGATTATACTGGTGTTTGGCCCCTTATTTGAGAGCTATAACTTTGTATATATATTATTTCCCTTGTTTGAATTTTGTACTTGACAACTGAAAGGCCAACCCAAAATTATAAAATATGACCAAGATGTAAAAGAGACCTAAAAGAGTGAGAAAAGGGGAGAAAGGGTCAAGACCACCCATGAAGGAAATGATCTCCTATGCACTAATGTCCTAACTAGGCGCTATTTTATGATTCCATAAAAGATAAATCAATTAAATACCAATAGGGTTGTATTTCCTATACTACAACATAAAGTAGATAGAAAATTCATATGATGCAGCCTAGAATTTACCAGATAACACCCTAGACGCACTGGCACATCACTCAGCCTAGACTAAGCACTCACCTAAAGTGCACAAAGGTACCAGGTCCCTCTTTAGGTTTGCTATAGCATGATGTTAGCATGATGAAGGAAGAAACATATAGATCCATAACTAATCCATAATTCCACAATGCATGCCATATTCAGATCTAGGAAAGAACAAGCTTAAACAATAATAATGATTGAATCAAGAACATGCACTACTCAATTACACACAGGAATGACACTTAGATTAAGCCAATATCTTCCATCTACTAATAAACACAGAAGCTCCTTACAATAATAGAAATATATACTGATGCGCGTATGGATTTGATACACTAATCTAGTCACATGCACATATCTCTTTATTCTTACCTCTTACGCTCTGCATATACCTATATATATCAACTACTATGTGATTCACATCATATATATATATAGGGTGGGGACTTTTCCTTCATCACTTATCTATTCCAAAAATAGGCCACATGCTATTAATAGCCACGTGATGTTTACAAGCATAGCCACACATGCAAGGGTTCTATCTATAGACCTCTTACAGTTAACTAAAGTGACAATCCTTATTCTTAGCTCATCTCCATGCAAAACACTTCGATCTGATACTCTAAAGATAGAAAATGCATGGTGCACACGTCTCTGCCTCATTTATGTGCTTTGTACGCCATCTTCTAAAAATAGGTATTCATTCTCAAAATCAGCTAAGTACCAAAAGTTGAACTTTCCCTCCGCATGTTGGTTCTTCTTGTCCCTCCACGCCCTTGATCCTGACCTTCTCTCCCATATGGAATTCTTGTGTGATCTCTAACAAGTATTCTCTGATAAAAAATACCCCACACTAATCTCATTGTCATCTCGACAATGGTTATCTCCAAAACTGAAGTAAAGAATGTAGATGAATAAAGAATGTTTTATGAGGTATCCTCCTCTGTATCAGTTCGAAGGATCAAATATGGATACTCCTCCTTTATTTCAGCCTCCAAGACCTGCCACTCGGTCAATGCTTTCTCTATTTTCTCTGGTATTCCCACAATAATAGACTCCAGTTTATCTTGGGTAGCTTGCAATACCAACATAATGTTGTACATTATAGTATGTTGTCCTTCTAGTGCATCCACCTTTTGTACAATGAGTTTCCCAAGCTCATCTAATATTTCCTTGTGTGGATCTTGTGCTACGGTTAGGGCCTTATGCTTTTTCTTTACGAGTGTTAACCATTCTGTGTGGACCAAGGTATCATCCTTCATAGCCTTCTAGACTGCATTATCTTCTTCCAGAGTCTTTACCTTGATCAACTGCCTTTGGATTTGTGTATATATTTAAGGCATGATCCGCCTTTTTCAATTCTTCTTGGAGCACTTGTAGTAGGCCTTCATATGATGCAATCTTTCTGACTACTACAGCCTTAGCCCTTTCCGCCTCTTCTTCAAGATTCTTTGGTTTTGGAATTCTGATTATGTCCTATTCCAATACCAAGTTCACCAAAGCTCTAACATAATGCATTGCCGAGGGGAATTGTTCTGGTACCTTAGATTTCATATGTGGGCATGCTTTCATCACATGATCTCTAATGGCCTCTGCCATGCCAATTAATGCACTATTGTTTTTCATCTCCAAGTCCTTCTCTTGGGTCAAGTGCCCTATCACTACATCCTTCATCTTTAACTCCTCGCACAACACTCTGATTGTTACGGCCTTGTCTATGTTTCTTCTTGCAACCACAATAGAAAGCTTTACCAGTACATAGCTGACCTGTTCATCTGACATTATAGTAGGTTGAATTGTTATGTTCCTGGCTTGAGGTGTCTTCTTCATTCATCTTGACACACATGACTCCTCGCATACATCAAAATAAGGCTCATCTATGTGGGTGTGCATTGACCATGAGAGTTTCTTTCTATTTTGAATGGTCACCATATCCTCATCCATTAATTCCCATTAAAATAAATCCTTTTGATCTACAGTGCTTTGGAAACAGGCGTGGATGATTTTTTCGATGTCCTCTACATAGCCCATCAGTGGTGCACTATTTTCCCCACTCATCCTCTTTGATCTAGTACCCTTGGGAATTGTATCTTCAAGGTTAGGAGTTTTTACTATTACACCTTGAGCAGTCGCATGCATAGATCCAGAGGTTTCCTTCTCTCTCTCTTCTTCGTCCTTCATCTCTTCATCGTTTTGCTCTTCCTCATTTTGTGTCTCATCTTCTTGCTCGAATGGGGTAGGAGATGCATGCTCACTCTCCCATGATTCCTTTGCTTCCTCATCCAACTTCAACTTTCTTCTCCTCTTTGTCTCAATGATCTCCTTGTGTGGAGAGAGACGAGGTGATTTCCTTACCGTTTGTGGGGTTCCACCTTGAGTACTTATGCATCTAAATAATTTCTTAAATTACTGCTCCCCCCATTCAACCTCTGTATCTTCTTCTTTGTCTTGTCCTTGAGGTGGAGTGATCATGCACTATGAATTTTTTTGTCATATGGTTTCTTTCTTCTACGCTTCAAGCCTCCACTATCTTCACACTCATCTTCTTCATCCTCGACTTAAACAGTTTTTGTGTGCCTTTGCATCGGCATGTTTTCCATTGTGTGCTTATCCTTCAGTGGCCCTAGGAGCATGAATTCATTCTCCACATACTTATTGTTCTCCATATTGGGCTTCAGCTGAAGATATACTAATGCTGTCCCTATATCCACTACATCCAGAATTATTGGCTTAGTACTCAACACCTCTAAAATTAGCCTCTTGACATAGGCACTTCTTCCTAGATACACATACTTCTTTCTCAACATGTGGTAGTCGTATTCTACCTTATCTACATTGAATACCAGTTGGCATGTGTCTATGAATATGTGAATAGATTCTTGGAAATACCTTACAGTGAATGCGTAAGGAAATTTAAACCAAGGGCTCTAGACTCCATCTCTCATTGGGAAGTTCATGATGCAAAAAAGCTGATATACAACAAATTTTACTTGTTTCCCCACTACTGGTGGTAGGTCCTTCGGGATGTACCACTCTTCTTCAAATGCTGCGAGGAGCCTATCATACCATTTCTCTGCCCTTTGCTCGATGTCATCTATCATGGACCCTTTACATAAGTACTTGTTGAACATTTCATCTGGTGACTTATTCTCCATGGGGTATTCCCATACCTTTTCCTTTAGCCCATATAGTACTCTAATTTATATGAATACCATTGATAATAGAACATCCCCAAAGCCAATATTTCCTCCTATGTGTGATTCCTCGACTATTTTCTTTATAATGTAGCCTACAATATTATAGACTGCTCCTTCTAACATCTTGTGTGCAACATGTAACCACATAGTATTTACTTGTGACCACCGCTCATGGTCATTCAACTTTGTAACAAGGTGTGATGTTGCTTGCACAACCAGATAGTTCTTAAAATTGTTTATATCCATGTTGTGTGGACCCTTCAGGTACCCCAACTCCTGTCTGGTCTTTAAGATCACAGCTTTATCTATGAGATCATTATTTATATCCTCTCCTCTGGCCTTCAAACCTATCACAGTTGAGATAAGTGCGAATGAGATTCTAACTCTGTGTCCTGCAAAGTGAAAGAATTCCTCATGCACTCTTATCATGAGCCACTGGTAGAAGGGCTCATACTTCCAAAAATATGGAAGCTCATATAATTGGTAGACTCCAATTCTCTTCAGAAGATTCTCTCTTGCATCATCATAAACCGGCATGTCATCTGTCGTATGTTTTTTCATCTTCCTGGTGAGTAAGGAATCAATCTCCTTCTTGTTCTCTAAGGTCATGTGATTGTATTCACTTAATTTTCTCTTTCTGATGTGTGAATCCCATTCCTAACTGACGATGACTCCTTCTGGATATTACATTTCTATAAAATTTCTTTTGGGTGCCATATCTTCCTCCTCAATGACCACCTTCTTCTTTTCTTTTTCTCCTGTTGCAGCTGCCTTCTTGGGTGCCATTTTTACCTTACAATCATCTCCTCTTTAACTCTACAAATTACGAATCAAACCCTAGCTCGATTCAATCGTTCCCTAGGTGAAAACTTTGTGCCCTAACTCATGTCTGTCGCCTTTCTTTTCTCAAACCCTTCACCACTGGGGATGCAAGCTTCTTTTCACACAGATCTATTTGTCACACTTGGTTTCACACCCTTCACACCTTAACCCGATCACTCTACTCTTCACACTTAGCTCTTTCCTCAAATGCTTTTAGTCACAACGGTAAAAATGAACTCACATCCCATCCTTACATATTTTTTCAAATTTTGATGCATTTATTACTCCTTTACCTACCAAATATCTTCTCGTTCATTGACCAAATTCATTCATTCCACATGGTACATCTTCGCGCCCCAACTATAACCTTCTAGCATGCCTTCCTACCCTTTGGTCATATACGTTTCTTCAGCACGTGCCCTTGTGCCCTGAGTACCTCATTATTGTACCTTCTCCTAGTAGTTATCATGGGCTCTCCTTACCTCACGTTATATTTTCCTTTCATTCATATCCGTCCTTGGTCACTTTTGAGAAGCAATCTTCTTTTGACTTAAATCATGCTTGTAGCAGCTTATCCCTTTCACCTTTCAATTCCCACAGTCTTTTACTTGGATAAATAAAACCACCCAACACTAAAAGTATGTGCATTCCTCTATACATAAACATTATTCACATAGTAATTATCTTCACACACGCAAGCACGCTTATTACACAAGAACAACAACTAAATTGACAAAGCATAACAATAATGAATGAAATACATTAATGAAACATAGAATTAAAAACCTAATCTAAATGGCAATACTACCTTCTTACAAACACCAAGAAGACTTATTTATAGTAGGGCTTCAGCCTACTCCCATTAAAGTAACTAGGTAGCCATGTTCCATCAAGTGATTCTAACTAGAAAGAACCTGATTCAAGTATGTAAGTGATGACATATGGCCCCAACCAATGTACTTTGAGCTTTCCTAAATGGCATAAGAACTTAGAGTCATAAAGAAGCACGATTTGTCCAACTACCAACTTCTTATCCTATATATTTCTGTCATACCATACTTTCTTCCTAGCCTTTTCTTACTTCTGACTCCAAAATGCTATAGCTAATATCACATCCAACTTAATCGTCTTTTAAATCTACTCTTCTAAAGCTTGTTCATCAGCTAGACCTCTAGCATGTGCAATGTGCCAAGAAGGTAACATGAATTCTATAAGAAGAACACATTCGACCCCAAACACCAATTGAAATGGTGCGGCCTTGTTTAATTTCTTATAAGTGTTTCTGTATGCCCAAAGAACAACTGAAAATTTATCAGCCCAATCCTTTCTTCCAACATCACAAAGTTTTGTCAATGTCTGGCTCAAAATCTTGTTGAAATCCTTAGTAGTTCCATTTTCCTGAGGGTGGTAAGGTGTAGTCTGATGGTGGGAAACCATACACTCATCTAATAGGATCCTTATGGTTTCATTTAAAATGTGTGTACCCATATCACTTTTGAAACTTAAAGGACATCCATATCTTGTAAGAACATTCTCCCATAAAAACCTAGATACTGTAGATGTTGTACAGTCCTTCATAGGTGCTACTTCTACCCACCATGTGAGATAATCTGTGTAAGTAATGATATAGCATGATCCAGTCCTACGTATGGCTAGTGAAATAGGTCCTACAAAGTCAATGGTCCATTTCTCAAATAGTTCTACACTGATAATAAGTCTCAGTGGCATTTCACCTCTTTTTCCTTGTTTTCCTAGGCGCTGACAATGATCACATTCCTTACAATATTCTTTACGGTCTTTATATAATATCTCCCACCATAATCCAGCAAGTAGGATATTTCAGGCAGTTGCATCACTTGAATAGTGTCCTCCTGCAATACCACCATGTGCCTCCTCCATTATATCCTTACGCTCATGCTCTAATACATAATGACGTAATACTTCATCTTTTCCTAACTTGTATAGGTCACCACTGATAAACATAAAAGGTGCTACACATATGGCAAGCTGTTTAATTTCCAATTCCTTCATTCCTTCTGGTGACATACTAGTTCGTATCAAAACAACAATGTTTTCAAGTTCAGTTGGCATGCATTGTAACCTATATAACTAGGCATCTGGAATGGTTTATTCAATCATCTATGCTTCTTCTCCTGAATGAATTCTAGATAGGTGGTCTAGTATAGAATTATTTTTCCTTGGCTTTACCACAATTGTGAAATCAAACTCTTGAAATAGGAGTACCCATCTACATATGTGCCCCTACAAGATGGGCTTGTTTACCAAGTTCTTTAATGCCATGTGATCCATATAGAATACAAATGGTGTAGCTAGAAAATACTTCCAAAACTTTTGTAATGCATAGATCATTGATAAAGCTTCGCGCTCTGTAGTTGTATAATTTCATTCAGTAGGTGTTATCTTCCTACTAGCAAAGCAGATAGTATGATAAAAAATACCTTCTCCAGGTTGAGCTAATATTGCACCAATAGTCATGCCAAAGGCATCCACGTGTACATGAAATGGTTTTTCCCATAAAGGAAAATGCAGGATAGGCGCGGTAGTAAGTTTATCTTTTAATGTTTCAAACGCGCACTACTACAATTCTCCCCAATAGAATGTACCTTTTCCTTTCAGTAACTCCTCCAAAGGTGCGGAAATTTTTACATATCCCTTGATGAATTTTCTATAATATCCTGTGTGACCTAAAACTCCACACACCATTCTTTGACTGGTAGGCGCTTCCAACCCTAAAATGACTGTAACCTTAGCTAGACCAACAAGCAATCCTTCCTTGCAGATTATGTGTCCAAACAGTTTTCCAAAAGGTGTAGCAAATATGTACTTCTTGATGTTCAGAGAGATACTCAACTACCTGCATTGTTTAAACATTAAGCACAGATTGTCATAGTGATCATTAACAAGCCCATATACTATCCAATCATTGAGGTAGACCTGTAAGAAGTTGTGAATAAAATCTTTGAATTCCTGAACAACTATGCACGAGAATACAACAGGTGCATTTTTCAATCCAAAAGGCATCACAGTATAGGAAAAGCTTCCCCATTCAGTATTAAAAGTTGTCTTTTCCTTATCCTCTTGATCATTTCGAACCTGATGATACCTTAAAAACCCATCTGTAAAGGAATAGATTTTGCACCCTGCTACTCCATCCAGTATTTCCTTAGTGAATGGTGTAGGAAAGGGATCTATGACACATGCTACATTTATCTCCCTGTAATCAACACAACTTAAAATTATACCATCATTTTTTATACTTATCACCATAGGACTAACCCATTCTGACTCATCGAAAGGTCGAATGATTCCAGACTTCAACATTTTATCAATTTCTTCTTTTACCTTTTCACGCAAATTAGGAATCATTCTATAAGGTCTCTTTCTCACTAGACACACACCTTCCTGAAGTTTTATCTTCATTTCCCCAAGTGATTCATGTATGCCTTTAAGTTCATGATACCCTCAAGGGAATAAGTCTTGCTAATCCCGTAGTAATTCAATAATATTTTCCACCTCTGAGTCTGAACAATAGTCTCCAATTATGGCCTCCTTAGGCTCAGCCTCCAATCCTATATTGACCTTATTTGTCTTCATTGGTTCATGTTATGCATGTGTATCCTTATTTGCACTATCCAAGACCTTGCACACCCCCTTTGAATGGTCAATATCCAATTTTTCAACTTCCTCATCATCCACGATGTACACCATATTTCCCTTTTCTTTCTCAAGGAAAAGCACGTTCAAGAAATATTTAGTCTTATTCTTCTTCTTCAAAACACCTTCCTGATTCAGTCTCACCAAATAATTCCTATATGAGTTCCTCCGCCTTTGCACTATCTCTCATGGTTAACCGCTTGAAAAATTTTAATGCCTCTTCTATTGGAGGTTGGGAAGAAAAGTAGTCAAAGGTATGGATCATTCCTGTAGTCAAAGTTTTCCAGTTTCCAGTCTCTCGATGTAGTTCTGCATATACATACCAAGCACATGTGCACCCTTGTAGAGTGGAATACAATTTATGCACCTAGAGTGAAGTTGGTAATGCTTCCTATCCTACTTTCCATATTCTCTCACACTGCTGAATGTGGTGCTGAATAGGTTGATCACCATTATAAGTGCAAATCTATGTAGGTGCATTGCTTCTTACAAACCTGGTAGATAGGGTGATTGTGATCTCCTTCCACTCCATAAGATTATCTCTATGAACTACCCACCAGCGTGCTACTGACTTGTGCAAGATATATGCTAACATGCCTCTTATCCTGACCTAGTCTATCCACCGTGCCTCCATGGCTTGTAAGAATACAGGAATATCTTCTACTCATGTATACCAAGGTACTGCACTACTTATCCGTCAAACAGAATGAAGTCCATTATTGCATGCAACCATGCTTTTTACCTCGTTTCCTACTAATTTATATGTACTGTGAGACTGATTGTCACAAGTAATAATCATAATATCACTAATATAGTGAGAATCCTTCCACTGTAGGATGCCTTCCTATGATGGCTCATTGACCTATGGGTCATGAATAGCATGTACATAGATTCTGTTTAAGTCCTCCTCACTTAGAGGATAAAAATATGGTGTAGACTTCCCATCTGTCAAAGGTATCACAACCCTTTCTTCCTTGTTCTCAAAGTTGATATACCCCTTATTGAATCTCAATTCAGCATTATTTACATAACACCAATGGTGTCCAAGAAATGATGGAAAACTATCTACTTTTGCAAGTTCTAATACCTCAAAATCCCCAGTGAATTTGGACCTTTATATGGTTATAGATACATCCTTCAAAACTCCTATGGGAGTGGTATTAGTCCTATTTTCTAGAAACAACACATTAGATGATGGCTGTAATGGAGGTCTCCCCATTTGTACCCACACATCTAAATTAAGCACGATGACTACCACACCTGTATCAATCAAAATATTGCTCAAAAACCATCCATCTACAACAACATTCAGAGTGATCTCTTTATCATAGTCAATGCTATCAGTAGAAATATTTGCATGTAGGATCTGCCATTCATTCTTTGTGCTTTCGTATGGAGTGTTCCACTTCAACCAATTCCCTAATAATGGAATAATATTCTCCTGGCGTAGAATTTTACACACCTCTCTGATGTCATCAATATTAGAGGGGACCTTCCCTATTTCTTTCTTCTATTTCATTTTTTCTGGACTACTCTCTTAAAAATTCTATTTCACCTTGAATATTTCTGAGGACCTCCATGGTCTCTTGATAGACATCCTTCTGATGGGTAGGATCTGGGTACCTTACATACAGAAGCTCCTCCTTAGTGATTGTAGGATTCTACTACGATGCCTCTCTTGTGCGTGCTACTTTAGCATGTGTGGTAATATTCACATTTAAGGCCTCAAGTTATGGTGCTATCTTGGGCATCCACTGATTTTCCTCTATGCACTAGATCCTAACCATCCTTGCACCTTTTTTCCTTCTTATGTTGTTTAATGAGATGCTTATATAAGTCCGAGAACTCCTCGTAGCTGTGATCCTTTCCACAGAAAGAACATGTAACATTCTAGGGACATTCGCACCTATAATGATCAGGGGATCCGCATGTATAGCATGTTCCATGAGGAAAATCTCTTCTTCCTCCACCACAGCCTTGTCCTCCATATCCACCTCGATATCCACATCATCTTCCATGACCTCTTTCAAAATGGCCCTCATTCCTATTATAGTGCAGTTGATTATGATCCCAATTTTGGTGCTCATTCTTGTTCTTAGATTTTTCCATTACACTTGTCTGTCATACCCCAATGTCTATAGCATCATGGATCTGACCAATCAATCAACAATCCTCAGTATCATGGGTCATGGACTTGCAAATCTTGCAAAAACAAGATACATTCTTCCTTATCGCACATTGTAACAAAGGAAAGTGGCTAGCATCAGGATTCAAATGACATATTTCACAGTCTAACAACAATGAATGTATAGATCTGCAAGGGAAACTATCTTTGGTGTGACCTTGCACTTCATAATCTATAGACCAAATCCCTGAGTGTGTTTCATGAGCTGAATTTTCTGATAATGTTTCTAGCAATTTTTCCATGGCTGCAATCTCTGCCTCTAAGAATGGACTAACACCAGTTTCAATTCTCCCAACTACCTTAGCACTTAGGGCTGCCTCCAATGCTTCATGTAGATCAATGTATGTCTTACGTGACAACTGTTCAGCCCCTAAAATATTGGCTAAGTACACAAAGGTGCATGGGCATGAAAGGCTTAGGTTGAAGGATGTGTGCACAAAGAGAAGGCACGTAAGGTAGGGTTCTAGGAGGGTTTTAAAAGGTCCATGTTATGAGATAGCAAACAAGGTCTCTAGACTTAGCCATATTTGGTGTATCAGGTAGGACATGAGAAAAGTGTGACCCAACTGTGCATGCGGAGTGGATAAGGTGCCCGCCTAGTGACAGGTTGGCCTAGGAAGGAATATGCCCTGAGATGGAAGCTTCTAGAAGAACATCATGGAAAAAAGTGGAAAGCTTAGGCCTGAAGGAGCATGATCCCATGGAGGACCACATTGAGACACGTGGCACTAGATCTAAGGCCGCAGAAGGATGAGTTAGCACTTTGGGATACCTATATATACAAGCGCCCATAGAAGAAACATGTGGTGGGATCGTGAATAGAGAGAGATCAATAGAAAGAGGAGCTATGAAGAAATGCTACAAGGAGTCATATTGGGTTAGGTAGATGAAATATAGGAGAAGGATGTATCAAGGGCTTGGGGTTTAAATTTATTTTTAAGGGCTAAATGATATGGATCCAGTTATGATGCATGACTTCGGTCTACCATAATGTGGTGATTTTTAGTAAGTCTAATGAATGTAATGAGGTTACCAAGCTAATGAAATATGACCCTTCTTGGTTAGGATTCATACATGATTCTTCATAGTTGCTTTTCATGTATGTTTATGAGATGAATATGAATTCTTATGCATCTCCCTTTTTGTTCTGATTCAGTTCTTTAAAGTCTGTTAAAGTATCTTTGTTTGTAATGACTACAATGATCTAGAGCCGTTCTAAGCTCTATGATGTTTGTATGTTTCATTCTGACTCACTTCCTTTAAATTTTAGATCATATATGATGTTTTCCCACTCAACTCACATAAAAGAGAGACTTGTTGCCCACACGTACCTCGGGTGAGTGCCTAGAGCCCACTGGGTGATAGGCTGGTGCACATGGGATTCCCTTGTTCTTTGGTGGGTGTAAAAATGACTACATATTGGTTTTGTTTCAGTGACCTCCTTCCGAAGTTGTAGTGGGAAATGACATACGTCATGATCTATGCAATGACTGATGACAAAGTGTTTAACTTTAGAAAGTGTTGAATCATGGATCAAGAGCACAGAGGATGAATTTACTCAGAGATTCAACATTGGAATTGAGTTTTATGCATGTAGATGGGTAGAAGAGAACCTCTACTATGATTTGTATGAAACTTTTTTCTGTTTCTTCCTAGTAGAACTGTATGAATGGGTCTCGACATATGCATCTAGATCAAGATAGTATTATAGATCATGTGTGTGGACCTAAGAAGAGTAGCAAAGGATGTAAGATGCATATCTGATGTGGAAACATGTTGTGGATCATTGGTGGAAAGGATTATTAGCTAGCTACACTATGGAGTGCGCTATTTCTATATATTCTTGTCTGGAAGTTGTTGAGTTTGAGTTTCTTCAGGAGCCTCGAGGATCATTTCTATGTGTTATCCCTCTACAAATAAAGATCTTGATTGTTACCTTGAGCTTAGAGGTAACTTCGATGTCCAGCTAAACCATGTTGAGTGTTGGGTGAGGAAGCTAGGGTGGAGTAAGATGAAAAATATTGCGACGGAGAAAAAAAGGGAGGAGAGACAACTCAAGTATAGTGAAGTGCATGAAAGGGAGACTCGAGATTACAGGTGTGATGGATCTATGGAGGCAGACATTGTGGTAAGGATTTGAGGTTCATGCAGAGGACATGGAACCTGAGCAGTCTATGTTACCCCATCTTGGAAAGCAAGTAAGAGAGACCCCTTCGACTTCTGATGAGAGTTCATTGTGTAAAAAGAGAAGAGTTGTTGGCACTCATCTGAACCCACCTAGTGACCAAACCCTAGCACTTGGTTTTCCAGATCAAGGAAGGAGTATCGCTGACCTAGTTGGTATCAGTGGAAGTGATAGATCTGCACCTAGGAGATACAATTTCTCATTTCCCACTTCTATGGCTACGCATATTATTCCAGTATTTGGAGGAATTTTTAGACAAGGAACAAATATACAAGCCTTCGGTCTCACATCTGGGAGTGGCATGGGGTATACTATTGGCAGTGGGGCATTAACATAGACCATTGACACACAGTTCAATAGAACTTTGGGGACCCTTGGCACGACCACTATAGGATCTCGTGGATCTGGTGGGTCAGGAGGAATAGGACCTGGTGGACCTGGTGGACTTGGTGGACCTGGTGGATCTGGTGGAACAAGAGCTGGTGGATCTGGTGGGTTTGGTGGATCAGGAGGCAAAACACCCGGTAGAGCTGGTGGATCTGGCAGTGGGGGAAACACCAGAGGAAACCAAGGCTCTGGCTCAGGAGGACAAGGGCCCCAGCCACCTCCTTAAGTTTTCTTTGAGATGTATTTACATTTGCCAAATTACAGAGGTATTGAAGATGCTGCAAAACATGTTCACAAGTGTGATCTATTATGTCACGTGAAGGGGATCACTAGCTCGAAGTAGAATGTAAGCCAGTTTTCAACAACATTGCAAGGACACGAGCATAGCAGGTATAGGAAATATGACCCTCATCAAATGATGGTGGATTATACTACTTTAAAAAACACCTTCTTAGAAAAATTCAACATCCCAGAGTTTGAACAGAAGATCATTAGTGCCCTGAAGGAGATTTAATAGGGAATGGAGGAGAGTGTGTGGGAGTATGATGCACGATTCAAAACCCTCCTGTAAAAATTAGCATATGACATTCACCCTTCACAGCACACTCAATGGTTTTTTGGGGGATTGATAACACCTTTTAGAAGAGATTTATTTCATAAGACTTTCACAGACCCGTGCAAGGTGTTAGAAGTTGCTCTATGCACCGATGCCATTGGAAGTGTTGATACTGGTGTTAGTCCATTCCTAGAGGCCCAAATCGCTGCTATGGCTAAGTAGCTAGAAACGTTGTCTACGAACTCAACTCATGAGACTCGTAGTGGAATGTGGTGTATAGATTGTGAGGTAGAGGGGCATGCCAAGGATAGTTTCCCCCAGAAGACAATATGCACCATAATAGTAGACTGTGAGATTTTTCATGGGGACCATGATGCAAATAGATATCCCTTGTTACAGTGTGCAATTTGGAAGATTGTGTCTTGATACTGTAAGATATGCACCTCTATGCCCTATGACACTAAGGATTGTAGGCTTATTGATCAGATCCATGAGACCATTGATCTTGGTGTATGCCAAACTAGCCTTACCAGTGGTTCTAAGAATGATGACAGCCATTATGAGGAGCAAGTAGATAAAGGTGTGCGTGAAAGGGGATTTCACAAAGGATTATGTGGTTATGGTAACCGTGGAGGATGAAGAAGTTAATTCCCATGTGGAACTTGTTTTAATTTTGGGTGTACAGACCAATATAAGCTTGAGTACCCAAACTTATTGCAGTGCTCATGGTGTGGGAAGAAGCACAAGTATGAGGAGTGCCCTGAGTTGTTTGAGCATATGAATCAATAGTACCGAAAAGACAAGGGTGCTGAAATGGTAAGCATTAAGAAGGCTGACACATAATGGATGCCACATGTGACACGTGATGCAGGCTTAGAACCTGTTATGGTGACAATAAGAGAAGATGCCACATGTGCAAAGGAAATACCAAGGCAGAAGAACCTGGTTTCAAGGGAAGAAGTGGTACATGGGAAGTACCCAAACCCTGCACATCAAAAGGAGGTATATCAAGAAACCATGGACATCATTCAGAGTTTACAAGGAGAAATCCAGTGTCTAAAGGAGCAGTCCAGGAGGGAGGAGAAAATAAGGAAGGTCGAGGTGCCAAAAAATGACCTAGATGAGGTCAAGGAAGTATGTAAAATGATAAGGTAAGAGAATATTATTCCCTTACTAGGAGAATGGCTGAGAGATAAGGTACCCCATGTAGTGGAAAAGCATAAGAGGTAGGTATTGCATGTAAACCTTACCCCTCATAGCCTTGACTATGATAGGGAGATCACATTAAATGAAATTGTTAATGGATGGCTCCTTAGTAATATACTCATTGACATAGGAGCGGAGGTCAATGTTCTCACCTTGGATGCATGGCATCAGATGGGAAGGCCTGCATTACAGCCATCTTCGAGTGTGTTGTATATGGCAAAAAAATGAAGGCAATGCCCACTGGTGTCTTAAAGGATGTAGTTATCACCATTCGTGGGGATAAGTTTACTGGGGACTTCGAAGTCTTAGTGCTCACCAAGGAAGACAATTTCCCTGCACTACTTAGGCATCCATGGTGCTATAAGAACAATGTGGATCTTCAGTTCAACAAGGGATACATAAGATTTGAAAATGAGGAGGAACAGGTCATCATACCCCTGGCTGATGGGAAATCAACACCCTATACTGAACCTTTGGGAGAAGAGGTCCTGGATAGAATATATGTGCAGTCAATCAGAGATCCAGAGATAATTCATCCCATCGAAGGATTTATCCAGTTTGAGGATGCTCAATTCCTAAGTGACACCACTAGTATAGCATTTGATAATTGGGTGCATGGAACCTATGAGTTGATCAGACAACATTTGAGAGGATCGGTGACAAAGGTGACAAAGGCGCGTATGGTCCGGTGCCTAAGAGGAAAGGAGATACCTAAGTACTCAGGAGGAGCCTTCCCTAAGGTCTTTTTATAAGATATGGAAGCTCAGTGGAAGGAGGAATATGAACGAAGGGGAATGTTAAGTTATGTCTTACTCACTAGTGTTGCACACTAGTGGGCAATGCATCGAGATAATCTCTTGGAATGGCGTGAGGTTTTAATTGCATTCTCTATAAGGTTTTGCAGGAGAAACACGCCCACGACTATAAAAGACTACTATGGTAAAGAGACTGATTCCTTCCATATCCAAACATGTCAGACATCTTGGATGGGAAGTATAGAAGCATTGTCACCTTCATTATGGGTTCACAAGCTGTATTCCACCCTACAAGATTATGTACATGCATGGTACATTCATTCTGAGACACAACGCAAAATAGGGAATTAGAAAGAGTTAGCAGCTGATCTCATTCAAACATTTGTGTATCAGAGTACAAAACCCTTGGTGGATAACGCATTATAGGTTTTCAAGTGCCTTACCATTGGGGATAGTGCCATGGCAGAAGATAGGCTACTAGAGTTACTAGGTGAACCTAGATTGCAGGCACACTTTGAGGAAGAAGAAACATAAGAGATATAGGTTGAGTATGTTTGGAAAAATAAAAGGGTAAGATGGTGTATGTTATTGAAGGTAAAGAAGTAGAAAACTTAGATGTTGACCATTCTGTAAGGATGGGAAAAGTCATAGAGAGTGCTAATGAATGGGTACACACCTATCATGAGCCTTTAAATAAAAATAAGGTTAACATTGGCATAGATGAAGAGCCTAAGGAGGCTATCATTGGAGACTATTGGTCAAAGAAGGAAGTCTCTAAGATCATTGATATTTTGTGTGAGTTTGAGGATTTATTCCTGCGCGGGTATCATGAGCTTAAAGGCATTCACCATTCCTTGGGACAAATGAGAATAAAGTTGAAGGAGGGTGCACACCCGGTTTGGAAGAGACCATACCGAATGAATCCTAACATGCGCGTGAAGGTAAAGGAGGAAATAGATAAGATGATAGCGTTGGGCATTATTGAAGCTGTTGAAGAGTTAGAATGGATAAGTCCAATGGTAATTAGCATCAAGAAGGATGGAAGGATAAGGATTTGTGTTGATTACAAGGACCTGAATGCAGTATGTATCATTGATCCTTTCCCAACCCCATTTACTGAAGAAATCTTAGAGGGAGTGGCAGGGCGTGAGGTCTATTCTTTCACAGATGGATTCTTGGGCTATCACCAGGTAAGGATCACGAAGGAGGACCAAAGGAAGATGAATTTCACCACTGAGTGGGGAATTTTTTCCTATACGGTCATGCCATTTGGATTTAAGAATGCACCTGCTATGATCTTATGCATTTGGTACAAGCATTCCAGGACTTTATCCACAAATTCCTTCAAGTCAACTTGGATGATTGGATAGTATATGGGTTAGTGAAAGACCATTGTGACAACTTAAGGCTAATGTTTGAAAGGTGTCGAGAGTTGAGGATATTCCTTACCATTAAGAAATGTGTCTTTACTACCTCATTTGGAACATTATTGGGGCACATAATATGTAAGGAGGGCCTACTAGTAGATCCTGTAAAAGTTACAGTAATTGTGGGATTGAGGGAGCCTACTATTCAAAGCGCAGTGCGCAAATTTCTTAGGCATACGGGGTACTAGAGGAAGTTCTTCAAGGGATATGCCAAGATCGCCATGCCTTTAGAAGATTTTCTTAGAAATTGCTTAGACATAAGATTGCCTTTCATTGGGGAGAAGCACAACAAAAGGCATTTGACACTTTGAAGGATAGGCTTGTCACCATGCCCATCCTATGTTTCCCTTCTTGGGATAAGCCTTTCCATGTTCATGTGGATGCCTTAGGAACTACCATTGGAGTAGTACTTGCACAACCTGGTGAAGGGATTGTTAATCATCCTTTGTGCTTTGCAAGTAGGAAATTGACACCAGCAGAGTAGAATTACACTACGACTGAGCATGAGGCATTGTCAATGATCTAGGTGCTTCATTAATTCAGACATTATTTGTTGGTAACCCCTTTTATTTTTTACACTAACCATATGCCATTGAAATAATTTGTGAACAAGCCTGTTCTACAAGGGCACATATGTTGGTGGGTACTATTATTCCAAGAATTTGAGTTCACGGTGGTTGTCAAACCAGGAAAAAGTAATTTTGGACCTGACCATTTGTCTAGGATTGATTCAGGGGAGGACGCGTAGAGTATTAAAGAGACTATGCCAGACACGTAACTATTTAGATTGCAGTGCATGCCCTCGGATTTGGATGATATTGCAGTATTTCTCAAAATAGGTGTGGCATTAGATAGAATGAAGGCCTTAGAGAAAAAGAAGTTGGCCATATGCATTGTACCCTACATGCTAATTAGTGGAGACCTATACAAAATGGGTCATGATGAGGTTATGCGCTGATATGTACTAGAACATGAGCGCATTGTAATTAGGGAAGAAGTGCATGGCTGGATTATAGGAGGACACTAAGTGGGAAATGCAACCATGTGGAAAATTCTACTCACAGGGCTTTGGTGGGAGACCATTCATCAAGATTGTATTGAGTTTTGCAAGGCCTGTGACCATGCCAATGCCTTGGAAAACCTGGAAAAGGGATGAAATTCCCTTGCGACCAATAGCAAGCATGGAACCATTTGAGAAATGGGCTATCAACTTTGTCAGACCAATCTCGCCAATGGCATGAAGGATTTGTTCATGGTATATCCTCAATTACATTGATTACTTAACAAGGTGGGCAGAGGTAGTGCCTATAAAGGATTGTACTGTGGCTATCACTATTATATTTTTATGGGAAAACATAATCAACATGTATGAATGCCCATTGATTTTGACAAGTGATAGAGGTATGCACTTCCTCAATGAAATGGTTAGGATTCTACTATCAGAATTCATGGTGGCCCATCACAAAACTACTCCCTATCACCCTCAGGAAAATGGAACTACTGAGGCATTTAAAAAAATACTTAGCCATGCATTGACTAACATTTGTGATGTTAGTAGACTGGATTAGGATGGCAAAGTATCATCCATTCTTTGGGCGTATAGGAAAACCTACAAGAGGTTGAATAACACCACACCATTTCAATTAGTTTTTGGCATGGAGGCTATCCTAAAAGTTGAGTTCATGTTACATTCTCTGTGTATAGCGTGCACAGGAGGATTGGATGATGACAAAGTGCTGGAAGAAAGAATTTATAAGTTAATGTAATTAGATGAAATACGATCACTCACCAGGTGGAGCTAGAAGACTGAAAAATTAAAACAAAAGGCATGGCATGATCATCAAACTAAGAACAAGAAGTTTGAGGTTGGGAAGATGGTCTTACTCTATGATTCAAAGTTTCTGCACCATCTTGGGAAGTTAAAAGTGCATTGGTTGGGTCCCTACATCATCTCGTATATCCTTGATTCAAGTGCATGCCAGTTACAAGCACTGGATGAGACGCAATTGCCAGGACACTTCAATGGGAGTAGGATGAAGCCCTACTATAAATAAGTCTTCTTGGTGTTTGTAAATAAGGAAGTATTTCCAGTTAGTTTAGGATTTCCTTTAGTGCATTTTATTTTCTTGTGTTTTCCTTTCTCATTGTTGTTTTGTGTTGTGCCTTGGGCACCAGAAATCTTATTACTTTTTAAAGGTTGTAACTACGTAGAGGACCGCACATCATTTTAGTGTGGGGTGGAGTAAGATGGAATAAATTGAAGTGTGAAGTGCTGAGAAGGATTGCATTATAAAGCCTAGTTGAATGGCGCTGTGAAGGAAGTACATGCAAGGAAAGGTGAAAAAAGATGGTTGGTGTTAGGGTAAGGCTACATTAAGGATCCATGTACAAGAGAGGAAAAAGTGCAAAAGAAACACGAGGTAGGTGAGAGAAAAAATCATGACAGAAGAAGTGCCTTCGGTGCTGGAGATGCACGTGCAAGAGTCTCTTGTCAAGATGGATTGGTTGCATACCAGAAGGTTGGGGAATTTTCTGCACAAGGTTTGGTGCGTGAGTTAAAGCTTTAAAGTCAGGTTTTTTTGAAAAATCTGCATTAAGTGTTAAAGTACAGTGGTAGGTAAGATAGAATTTAATGTTAAAAAGTGGGAAAAACTATAAATAGAAGGTTGGGAACTTAATTATTTACTTTTTGATTACGAATAAAGAAGATCTTCTACAAACTAGGGTTTTTAGAGTTGATCCGTGCGAAGAAAAATTGGAATATTTTAATCGTGAGTAACTAGTTTGGATCTGAAAATTGGGGGGAAGTAATTCATGGGTGTGGGAAGAGTTGTGGAAAAGCATTGTATTGTGAAAATATATTCTAGTTAGGGTTTGGCACTTAGGACACGGGTTGGAAAAGAGTATTCTTTACATGTTAGAGATTTAAACATGGGAAAGATAAAAGAGCAGAGCTAGGAAGAGAATTTAAAAAGAAAACCTACACAATGGCACCTAAGAAATGAGTAGTAACACCTAAGAAGGGAAAGGGAAAGGGAAAATAACAAGAACCTATAAAAAATACCAATGAGGAATGGTACGCAGAAATGCAGTACCCAGATGGGGTTTTGCTCAGGATGGAATGAGAATCCCACTTGAGAAAAATGATAGTAAGTGACTACAATCATCACATGAACGTGATTAAAAAGGAAAAGTAGTTGGAGTTTTTGCACCTAAATAACCAGAGAACACCTGAGGGGTTACTAATCCATAGCGAAGAAGTCAAGGTGAAGTTAGAGAAGGTGGGATTATTGTAACTCTATGAGTTGCCCTACTTTGGAAAGCCATAGTGCCTCTATCAGTGACTAATGTCACATGTACATGAAGACCACTTTCACTTCGCGAGGAACAATATTCACATAACCCCTCAACTAATTTCAAGATTCAAAGCCTTTATTTTTGAGGGAGAAATTCTAGAGGACAACCTGAGTGACAAGGAAGCAATTTAGGAAATAGTGGCCATGTATGCGTACAAGAAGGGGTCAAATTATTTTGATATCGGGGATATCCAAGACCCAATGATGAGAATGGCCACACACCTAGTGACAAAACTCAATGCGTAGGAAAGATGGATGTAGGTAAACAAGTCCTGGTTAAATTTTTGTAGAATAATATCAGAGGGCACCATCTATAATCTATCTACATGCATTGCAGATGAAATTATTGCCATCGCATAGGAAGGAGACAAGATTCTCTTTGGTAATGTCCTCTTAACCATTGTGTTCTCATAAATTGAAGTATTAAATGCAGTAGATAAGTTCGTGTGGGAGTACCTAGAGGAAGACCCATTGCCTACAAAAATATTTTTGAAATACACCTGTGATAGCATGATGCCCATTCATAAGGCGCATCTTGAAAAATGGTATACGCGCTTAATGAATGTATTTTGGGTAGAATGGAGAATACTTGAACAACTAACAACGTTTATAGAAGGAGAAGCTGATTTTGATGTATACCAACACTTTTGAATTGGTAGGTTCAAGTTGACTGATGTGAACATGAGCCCTTGGTGTAAGATCCCATTCTCCTTCATAGTTCAATACTTCCAGGCGGGAGTTAACAAATTCAAAGAGTCCAAAAAGTTAAATCTTGATCTTAGAAGTTTGGACCAGGACCACAGGGATATGCATAGGACAATGGTCTACCCCAACAAGCACACTTACGTGGAAAAATACGTGTCACATGAAGTTAAAATGGTAAAACCCCTTAATATGACTATTGCAGAAAGGTTCGCGGTGCGTATATACCTTCAAATAAGGCCCATATTTGAGAAGGGTGCTTATCCTAAAAACAAGAAAGCTATACCTGAGGACCTAATAGGTAGGAAGAAGACCACACCCAAGAAGAAGGAGATAGAGGAAATAAAGAAGAAGGCACCAAGTTCCCAAGATACATAGGCATTAGGCATCCCAGGAACAAGCACTAGAACGAGTACTTACATGCACAGGAAGAGGTCCCCATTTAAAGAAGAGGTGCCAACACAAGAAAATCTTATCACAGAGGAGAAATCACCAAAGGAGGAAGAGAAAGTGGAATCTCCTATACTAGAATCCCCAATTAGGAAGAAATAGAAGGTGATGGAGGAAGCTAACTCGGAGAAGACAGAGAGTTTGGAGAAATACATATGTGAGAGAGATGATGATGAAGAAGATGATCCTAAAGGGGACCAAGAGCCACTTGTTTTCAACATGCACAATTCAGAAGAAGAGGGCAGAGAAGAAGAACATGAGTTCCTTTTCATGTGGCACAATTGTATCTAGGTGGAGGAAGGCACCCAAGACATGGGAAGAAGTGAGGAGGTTGGTGCACAGGTTGAGAAAACTCCAATCCTCACATAGGAACAAGTAAATGAGGTAGAAGAAAGAGAAGCAACGAAAATCACCAAGGCCTTGGTAGAACAAGAATTGGAGCATAGCACTGATATAGTGATGGGAGAGGATAAGGAAGAAAGCGTAGGGAAAGATCACGGCAGCACAGGAGGCCCCAATATATCAGTAACTATTCCTAAGGGCACGTGCACAAGGGGAAAGTGCATGGAAATCTAGAGGCAAGAAATGAGCTACATTAATGATCCCAGTAAGGTGTTGCCCACGTGCTTCCAAAGCACCATCCTAATAGATCAACTCATGGAAATGAATTCATTTAATGAAGAGGGTGCATACCCTTGGACAAGGAGGATTCTCTCTTGGGAAATTGAGTCCCACATCGACAAGCTAGAGTTCAAGGTAAGCCAGGGGCACTAATGAAAATGCCAGAGTCAAAAGGATATAATCCCTTGGTAAATTATCAGTAGCTTTCATATGAGAATTTATGCAATGCACTCAACAAGGTCTCAGTTGAGGTTGAAGCTAGGATCTTTCGACGAAATGATAGGATAATATTTCTAGAAGAAGAACTATAAAAGGAGGGAGAGATAGAAAAGAAGGAGGAAGATCTAGAAAAGAAGGCCAAGGATTTAAAGCAGGAGGAGTTAATTAGTGCCCAGCTAAAGCATGAGCTCAGGGAAGAAAAGGCAAGGGTACGTGAAGCACATAGGAAGGTAGAATCCATCACATATTCCATTTTTTTGAATCATCCGGACTTAACCCCACCCGCACAAAATTATGGATCTTCCCTTGAGTTCCTTGAAGACCTAATGCACATTCTCACCGTGGAGAGGTAGCCTCTAGCCTTATAATATACAAAAGAAGTAGCAGTGCACCTAGAGAAGGAGGATAAATTAAAGGTAGTAGTAATCATGGTTGAATACATCAAATTCCTCGCTGACGTAAATATTTCTGTTCATACCGCTGAGGCCGCATATGACAACTACACAGACAGAGATAAAGTGGCCAATACTCTTGTCGCCAACTATGAAGCTGAGCTTAAGGATTTCCAAGAAAATAACAAAGGGAACAGAGTAGAGTGGGATAGAATCCTGACCGAGGTTGAAAATAAGCAAGAAGCTATTAAGGCCCTAAGGGGTACAATCAAGAACTGACTAAAGGAGCTATACCCATAGATTACCAAAAGGATGGACACACTAGAGGACATGTGCAAGGAGTTGGAAAAAAATGTTGACACTATGAATGCTCAAGGAGATGGACTGATTTTTGGGGAGGTAAGCACCCTAGTGGGTAACCTCTGCTAGAGAGTGCAAAATGAAGTTGATGCCTGGATAAAGTTAGAGGTTTAATTGCAAAAATATTTTCCTAGCTTGTTGCAATAATGCCATCACTTCCCCATTCTTTCTCCTTTCACAAATTCTTCATCCCCTTATTATTTTCCCAAGACGTAAGTCTACTATAATTATTTATTCATTGGAGAAGTGTTCACGTGATCGGAGAATGGGCCTAGTGTGGGGTGATGTTGGGCCCCTAAAATATTAGCTAAGTACACAAAGGTGCATGGGCGTGCAAGGCCTAGGTTGAAGGATGGGCACGCAAGGAGAAGTTCTGTAAGGTAGGGTTCTAGGAGGGTTTTACAAGGGCATTATTACACACTGGTAGACAAGGTCTCGGGACTTAGCCATATTTTGTGTATTGGGAAAGACATGAGAAAAGTGTGACCTGATTACGCATGCAGAGTGGATAAGGTGCTATCCTGATGACAGGTTGGCCTAGGAAGGAATATGCCCTGTGATGAAAGATTCTTGAAGACAATCATGGTACAAAGTGGAGAGTTTTGTCTTGAAGGAGCATGCTCCCATGGAGGACCACATTGAGATATTTTTCATGATCAGAGGCCATAGAAGGATGAGTTGGCACTTTGGGATGCCTATAAATACAAGTGTCCACAGAAGAAAAGTGTGGTGGGAATGTGGATAGAGAGAGATCAATAGAGAGTGGAGCTCTGCATAAATGTTGTAAGGAGTCATATTGGGTTGGGTATATGAAATATAAGAGAAGGATGTATCAAGGGCTTGGGGTTTAAATTTCTTTTTGAGGGCTAAATGAAATGGATCCAGTTATAATGCATGACTTTGGTTTGTCATAATGTGGTGATTTGTAGTAAGTCTAATGAATGTAATGAGGTTACCAAGTTAATTGAATATGAACCTTCTTGGTTTGGATTCATACATGATTCTTCATAGTTCCTTTTCATGTATGTTTATAAGATGAATATGAATTCCTATGCATCTCCCTTTCTGTTCTAATTCAGTTCTTTAAAGTCTATTAAAGTATCTCTGTCTATAATGACTATAATGATCTAGAGCCATTCTGATCTCTATGACATCCACATGTTTCATTCCCACTCACTTCCTTTAAATTTTGGATCATAGATGATGTTTTCCCACTCAACTCACATAAAAAAGAGACTCGGTGCCAGTGCATGCCTTAGGTGAGTGCCTCGCGCCCGCTGGGTGATAGGCCGATGCGCATGGGATTCCCTTGTTCTTTAGTGGGTGTAAAAATTACTACAATAGCGCCCTTCTAAATGGTGTAATCAATCCTCTAACAAACGATTGTGCATGCTGGCTGGCGTGAATATCATAAGAAAACTTAGATATAAGTGTGTTAAAGTGGGCATCGTACTCACATACACTCTCAGTAGTGCCCTGTTTGATATCTATGAGCGCACTGATACTCTTCTACTCAAACTCTAGGATATATAACTCTTTTAAGAAAGCATCCTTCAATGCCACATAATCCATGCAAGTTTGATCAGGGTCAAACTTCCTATACTAGCTGTGTGCTCGTCCCTGCAAGGTAGTAGCGAATTGACTTGTCTTTTTCTCGTAAGTCATGATCCCTCACACGCCATAAGATTTCACACATATGAACATGTTTAGTAACATCCTCTATACCTCTATCCTCTGGGAGACGAAGAGACATCTCCATATAGATATTATGTGGTTATAGCAGGCCTTGACCACCTCATCCAAAACCTCCTATGTTTCCTCTACCTCTAGAACCACCAAATCCACCGGAACTAGAACCACCTATACCTCTTGATCCTCCTCCTATAGTTGGAATATGACCTATATATGTAGTCCCCTGTGCTATGATAGTATTACTATAATGAACCCCTAAATTTTGTGAGGTAGTTCCACTTCCAGAGGTGAATCCAACATTATACATGCTCACACTTTGTGTGGATTATGCACCTAAAAATGTTCCTCCAAATAATGAATCTTCCTGACCTGCCATTGATGTGTTTTCTTCCTAACTTACTCCTGCTCTCCTACTTCCTAAGTTAGCTTTCTAGCTAATTTTTGTACTAGATACTGGAAAACCAAGCGCAAGGGCTAGGTCACCAGGTGGATGAAGATGTGCACCCATGACATAGGTAGTCTCTGTTGGTGCACTTTTGTGTGAATCCAAGGGGGGATCTATGTCACTCTTTCCAAGATGGGGGAGTTCCTGATGATATAACTTCACGTCTTCTACGTGAGCTTCAAATACTTCACGAGCCATCTCTCTCCTTAATTCCATACTTTCTACAATGGTACACTACTTCTCTATCTCCCTCTCGCATGCCTCATTATACTTAAGCTACCTTTCCTCTCTCTTCCTTTATGTTCCTAGTTCTGCCATCTTTCACCAAACCTATTCCTACCCTTGCATGTGGTGAGGTTTAGTTAGCCATTAGTTTACTCTCCAGGTTAAAATTTACCATCAAGATCTTGATCTCCAGTGGAATACATTGTAGATATGATCCTCTAGGATACCGCAAAAAATGGAATTCAATTACCTTCAGGAAATAATACATCGAAATTAAATATTCCATAATATAATTGTTTGGAACACCATGAAACCACATATCCACAGTGTGAGTACAGATCATATCAGCATCATAAAGGGCTCAAAATTCTTCCTATGTCTAGACAAGTACACGATACCTCCAATTACGCTTAGATTCATAAGAAATCAGCCACTCGTATAATTCTACCAAAAATATGGTGAAAAAGATCTCATATAAGTTGTCGTATAGATTCTGTTCTACCCAATTGTGTGGGTTAAACTGAGATCAGATGTTGAACCTCTATACATATTCTTCCTCTAGATCATGTATCCACTCCTCAATACTTGCTAGAGTTAATCTGTTCGTCTTCATCGCAAACTATCCTGAAAATAATTGAAAAAGAGGTCCCGGAAACATAACCAATGATGCAGCCTAGAATTTACTAGATAACACCCTAGACGCACTGGCACATCACTCATCCTAGACTGAGCACTCACCCAAAGCATGGAAAGGTACCAGGTCCCTCTTTAGGTGTAGTTCCCATTCAAACAACCAATTGAGACCCAAGAAACAACCTAGGGTTAGTGTTATCCAAAATTTACCCCAAGGTAAATTTTGATAACATGCATCAAATTCTTTAGTCCCAAGCAATTATATTGATTCAAGGAAAAGCATCATGTTGCTGGGGTCCCCTCAGATTTTTTCTAACTCCCCTGGCCAAGAAAGAAAGAGCAAGCTCTGAAAAAATGTGGAAAGGTTGCAGAAGACAGGCTCGGGCCAGGAAAAATCACAAAAAATGGCTAAGTCTTAGTCTCTGGGATAGCCGGGACAAAAGTACGCGAGGGACGCGTGGGACACGAAAGCGCGAAATAGGCGAAGGTTCCTTCGGGACAGCTGGGACAAAAGTACGCGAGGAATGCGTGGGACGCGAAAGCGCGAAATAGGCGAAGGTTCCTCCGGGACAGCCGGGACAAAAGTACGCGAGGGACGCGAAAGCGCGAAATAGACGAAGGTTCATTCGGGACATCCGGGACAAAAGTACGCGAGGGACGCGTGGGACGCGAAAGCGTGAAATAGGTGAAGATAGAAGAGGAAAGGTCAACGTTTGACCTGCGAAACTTCAAACGGCCATAACTTTTGACTCCGAGCTCCGATTTTCACAAAATTGGACTTTCTGGAACGAGCACGACGTCCTCTACGCCACAGAAACTGGATTTCTTATTTTTAATGAGGGGAGATATATTTAATTAAGAGAAACATATTCGGCTCCAGTCAGTTAATGTTCATTCCCGTCAAATGACAGAAAACGCCTGCCAGACCCAAAATAGCTGCCCGCACTCAGAAGGCCATAACTTTTGCATTTCTCAACAAAATTGCACAAAATTGGTACCGTTGGAATCATGGTTCCGAGCCCAATGCATAGAAATCAAAAAATTCTAGATTTGATCAGAAATTGATTGATTTTTTTAAGAAAACGTGGCCACGTTCAGAATAGTGTTTTATTTGGTAGCTGGGAGTGCAATTAAGAGGCATGGTCATCATTCTTTCTCTGCTGCAGCACATGGGACAGTATGGGGAGCCTTTTGCAAGTAATATACAATCATTTCACTCAATTTAATGCTTCTTACAGGTGGTTGAAGGACAGATTTCGGGATTTCCATTTTCCCTTCTCTTCTCCTCATTTTTTCTATAAATTGGAGTGTTGGGCTCATTGTAAAGGGAGAGTTTTTGGGTAGCAAAGCTCTGCCAAAATTGCTTTGTGAAGCCAGTGTGTTGCAGGCCCTTGTAGTGGACTCCTTGCATGGTGATCCAGGCCCTTATCTTGTAATAGACTGAACTGTGCATACCAGGAAGCAATAAAATACAAAGTTTGTGGATGTATCTTCCCCTACTGTGTTTTCTTGCATTCTTCTTGCACCTTTTATCTTTCTACAAGAATATTGTGTCTATTATTATGTTCTTGTAGGAATTCACTAACATTGTGTATGCTTGGAATATTGTTGTGAATGCATTTTGCTAGATTATGGTGAACTGTCATCACCTCTTCTAGTGTGCACTTTGCCTCTGTATTTCACACATTTGGAGATTACTCTCACACCCTCCTTTTCTGGTGTATCACCGCTTTAGTGTAGGCTTTCATTTTATGTATTCTCTCTCCCTGGTCCCTTGGAAATTTAGATTAGAACAGTTAGCTTATCCTGCATTATAGTATATTATGGCAGGTAATTTAGGAGCAAGAACCAGCTTTCTCTAGAGGTCTATCTCAAGTAGCAAGTCCCACAACTTGGAGATAGTACCCATGTTATCCAATCACACTGTAAGTTCAAATACATGCACAGGGGTGCTGTGATTCGGTGATAACAGTTAGCTAGAAAATTATAGGATAATTTTTTTTTTGAAGTGTCTAAAACTAAGTTGCAAGACATCACTTTTCACTAATAGGTTCCGAAACAAAACCTTCTTACCAAAACACAAGTTTCCTTTATGAACTTATAACCTATTTACAAGGTTTAAATTTTAGGGTTAGATGTTCTAGTTAGATTCAAGGAGTAATCTTACTCCATACCTACTCTCTAACAGGGTCAAAACTTAAACTATATTTTTCTCATATTTAACAATTTCAAAATTTCCCTAAACCATTCCCAATGGATAGGAAATTTTCTCACCTTTTCGTTGATATAAATAAGTCCTCCTAACTCCAAGTAGAACTCAAGTTATGAGTGGGTGGAGTTCTAGGGTCAAATTTTCCTAGAGGGACACGTGGCAAGAGGAGGAGTGCACCTTGGGTGGGTTGGCGGGTCGTGGGGTGGCATTGGGAAAATTTCCCAATGCACGGGTGAAAAATCACATTTTCTTCCGCATTCCCATGGGTCCACTAGGTACACATGGCGACCATGGAGACAACGTTACAGCGGTGGGAGAAATTGGCGGTCTATGCCTGAGGAGGAAAAAGGAACAAAAGGGCGCACGTGTCAGCACACCCGTGGGAAGACAAAGGAGAAAAGGGGAAGTGGAGTTTCCAGTGGTTGAGAGAAAATTGAAAATTTTCCCAAAGCAAAAACACAAAACAAAAGGGAGAAGGAAGGTCTTCCCTCCCACCTCCACCCCCTAAGGTGCCACGTGGCACGTTTTCATTAGCCGCGGGCCGGCGGGGTCAACATGGAAATTTTTCCCAAAAAAAATTTCAAAGCTAAGGGGTTAGAAAGAACCCATGCCTCCACCATAGCCCCAAGGGGACACGTGGTGCCCTCTAATTGGCTATGGGCTAGTTGAGGGAAAAGTGAAAATTTTCCAAATTTTTTCAAAAAGTCTTAAGGGGTAAAATTTTATCCACACCTCTGCCTTAGCCCCTAGAGGACATGTGGCAGCCTCTGATTGGTTGCGGGCCGGTGGAGGGAAAAGTGAAAATTTTACCTTAGCCCAAAATTTTGAAAATTTTCTAATGGAAATTTCGATGGGAAATTTTTGGGTTGCGGGCCCAACAGGGAAAATTTTCCCAAGTTTTCCAGCCAAGGCACAAAAACTTCAAAGTGTCATAACTTGAGCTAGAAAGCTCAACTTTAGGAAAACAATGACTTTTTGGAAAGCTATCAATGCCCTCTTTTCATAGGGAACATAAAATTTGATTTTTGGTGAATTTTAAACATCAATTTTGTAAAAACTATATGCAGGCATATATTTGTCAAACTGACAATCTCCAACTTAGGATTTTGATAAAATTAGAACTCCTCCTTCGCTCAACATGTCAAAAAGACATGGAGGATCAATCTAGGGAGGGTTTAGAGTGTTTTAGGGAATTCAATTTATCCAATCTATTCAAGGTTGCATTTTTCCAGAAATACAGGTAAAAATGACTGTGCAAGCTCTGAATTTAAATTCATCCTTGACTGTTATAGTAAATTTGAGTTCCTTAGGTAGTACTAAGTCTAATTTTCAATATTTCATAACTTATTGTTTAGTGCAAGTATGAACTGTTCATTTTTATTAAAATGTGAATTTCCAGGATGAAGTATATTACAGTGAACAGTTTCATTAAATTGGAATCTCCATTTTGTCATTTTAATGTGCATATGATTCCTAACTTAGTCAAATACATTGCTTGTTAAATCATCCATCCAATTCTAAATGAAACTACATTTTTAATTTCAGTTTTAATATACATTTTGCAAGAAAAATAATATTGAATTTCATTCCATATGCATTCTTCTTTCAATATTTCAAACAAAGGTTTCTCATTGCAAGTAAAACTCAGATTTCCAATGGAGAAGATAGCATATGAACAAGGTAAAATACTTTTGAGAAAGGAATGCAATCCTTCATTGATTTTCAATACAATTTTATAACTTTCCTTTCTACTTTATTTCAAATACAATACATACAATAACATCATTGTTTCTTATTCCTTTTCAAAATAGAGCTATCATTCTTGGACAGAAATTCAAATCTAGTGCACATTACAATTTTGAAAAATGCTTCAATCCTTTATTCCTAATTCCATAACACTTTTACAACTTGTCACTTTTCCAATTTGAATTGGTTTGAAATTGCAAAATACAAAGTATGAAACATCATTCACATTTTCATTCCAAAGTAAAACAAAGAAGTATAATGTCTTCTTGTGCATTTCTCAATTCAATTTAAATCTTCCATCTACATTATAACAACTTCACATCATAATTACTATACATCTCATCCAATCAAGGTGGGAAAGGTTAAATTGAATTTACTCAAAAGAAATGACTGTCAAACTGTGAAATTTCTTCTCCAAACAGTGGTATGATTGTTTCTTATTCTTTGCAACTTTGATCACAACCAGGAAGGGGAAAAGATAATGCTCTACACATAACCAAGACATCCAATGCAGAAAGGAGAAGCCATCCTTCCTCATTGGGCCCCGAGCCCCAACCATATTGAAATGGAGCATGAATATCAAACACATGGAAACAAAGGCTTCTATCACATACAAGAAACATTCACATTACATATGATCAACAAAATGCACAGTTCAAAATAAGACAACATTTCCCAATTGCATTTGAAACAATTCATATAATACATAGGCTTGATCAAACAAGCCAACAAGAGCAAGGACTATGGGTAACTCCTTATGCCTCCCTGGGAACTCCTTATGCCTCTCAATTTTGAATTGAGCATCCACCAAAATGCATACCACCAATAATCATATCAACCCCATAAACCTTATATCTCCCAACCCCTCCTTATGCCCCCCCAAGTTTATCCCTTATGCCCCCCCATAGTAAGAAATGCAAGCAGTTTCTTTTCCAAGGTGGATCCCAAATCAAACCTCCCTCCACAATAAAATTGTGCCATTGGCAATCCCTTATGCCCCCCCATATGAAATCCCCATAGCCTTCTCCTACACCTTTCCCTAAGCATTATACCCAACTAGCCAAGAATGCAAACACAAACACCATTCAAAAATGCATACAAGAGATGGAAAGCATTTAAAAAATAGAGCTCAAGATGCCTACCTCTCCATAATGGAGTTTGTTCCAAGCTCACAAGCTTTCCACAATGTCAAAGTGCAGTCCAAAACCAGAAAGTATAAGCAAGAAAAAAGACTCCAAACTCTTCCTGAAACAAGCTCCAAAAGAAACAACACCAAAAATGCACCCCCAAGAGGAAATAACAAAGTTTCAACAACCATAAACAGGAAAGGATTTTCACTTTAATAGGAGAGGGAAGAGAAGAGGATGATGTGGATCCATGTGGGATTGAACATCATTCTTCCTCAACCCCAAGAGGAAATTCAGCATCCTTCACCAAATCACAATAAATAAAAATGACAAAATCACTTACATACTCCAAAAATGCCCATACTCTAAAAGGACCAAATTAAAAACATGTAAGGGAAGTGCAATTAAAACTTATATATTGTCACTTCAAAATGCATTATAACTACCTACATTTAACCTCCAAACCATAGGCATGGTTGGTGGATCATTTTAAGAGGTGTGGGACAAGTTTACCTTGTCCCACAAGCCTCCAAATTTGGCCTCCAAGGTCAAATTCGAATTTCATAAAAGATGGAGTGCTTGACCTTCCAAAATCTACCTTACAAGACTCTTATAATTTTTCTTACAACATCACTTACACACTCCTACCACGTTAATGTTTATAACAACTAATTTATTAATTACATTCCACATCCCAATTTAATTTAAATAAAATTTAACTATATGACTATCACATTAATCTACCACATTTAAATTAATTAAAAGAAGGAACACATTACAAATGAAATACATACAACAATAATTAAAAAGGAACACAAATAAAACACATATCCCATGGTCACATATAATGGAAATCCTCCCATGGGAAATCCTAATATAACACAACACACAAACTCATAACACAATTGCCATGTTGACCTTGTTGAATTCACCCAGAATTCAATATGGTTAGTCTCCAATCCCCCCCGATGTTTGTTTTGATATTTTAACCTACAAAACACAAATACCTCTTTCGGCCTCATGGCCATATCAGAATAACATCCAAAATGAATATAAAACATAATTCTCAAAATCATCTATAAACACATAGATCACAACAACATCAATAAGTCAACAACTATATCATTTGTAATTTAATCAATCAACTATATCGTCACCATATAAATCTACCATTTTCTAGGTCTACTGACAATATCAAGATATCACAAGTACCAAATCAACATTCATTCACAATATATCTATGTCAAATAGTATATCATCATCCACATATGAATAATTCCTCTAATAATCATCATGCATCATAACCAAATCAAGATCAATAATAATCCATGAGCAAATATCTAACCATCAGACTAAATCAAAAGCATAATAATGTCCATAATATAATCAATAATATCAAGATCAGTATCTAAAAGGTGTCAAAGGGAAGTGGGCACTACATCTCCCTCCCCTTAGAATCAGCTTCCTCCTAGAAGTCACTTGAACAAATGTGGACACTACACTCGTAATACTATGGCATTCCCCCAAGTGGCTACAATCTCATCATATCTATCCCACTGAAGGCCCGTACCTAATCAATCTCTCTGCCTCTGAAGGCCCAAGGTCCTGCGAACTATGATATGGCTGGGTTCCACCATCACCTGCCCCTGATCCTGACATGTGTAATGATGTCCAGTCTAACACATGAGAATGGATCTGCAATATATCTCGTAACAACTAGAAACACGAAACACATTATGTATGTGAGATAAGCTAGGTGGCAATGCTAGATGGTAGGCCAAAGGGCCAATACACTCCAAGATCTCAAAATGACCCACACGAATCTCAGGAGGTAACTTAGAACCTTTTCCATAATGGATAGGGCTCTTATGTGGCCTGACATGGAAGGAACACCTTCATGCCCACATAAAAACTACAATTAATCCTATGTTGATCTGCATACTTCTTCTACCTATGTTACGCCTCCTGTAATCTCTGCCTGATCAATACCACCATGCTGCTCCATGTCCCACAACAAGAGCTTGGTCCAAGAGAAACCCTATCCTCTAGCTTTTCCAAGCTAAGAGGTGTCCTAAACTATCTACCATACAAAGCCTAAAAAGCAGCCATGAATATAGAACTCTGAAAACTCTTATTGTAGGAAAACTCCACTATAGTATAGGGAATCCTCCCACTCTAGACTACTAATCCATCACGTACATCCTGAACATGTCCTCTAAAATCCGATTCACTCCACTTAGTTTATCCATCTATCTTGGGGTGAAATGTTGTGCTGAAGTTGATCTTCGTCCCAATGACATACTGCATGGTAGTCCAAAAATGTGAAGTATACAAAGGATCACGGTCACAAATGATCTTCTATGCAGAATCCTATGCAACCTGAATAATTTCATCCAAATATACTCATGCCACTGCTCTAGCTATATAAGTGGTCTTCGCTTGAGAGAAGTGAGTCCACTTTTGTTCAATTTATCGATTGTGACTATGATGGTGTCGTGGTGATATCTTGACATCGGTATCCCAACTATGAAATCCATGGAAATGGTGTCCCACTTCCATTTCGGTATAGCATGAGGGATAAATAAGGCCAGCAGGATGCTAATGCTCAGCCTTAATCCTCTAGCACTCTTAATATCATGACACGAACTGGGCCACATCTCTGACGAAGTACTCTCCAATGATACAATTGTCGTCAAGGTGGCGTGCATCTTCTTCACCCCGAAATGGGCTGAATAGGGTGCATGATGTGCCTCTACCAAGATTTCATGCCTCAAGCCTCCATATTTGGGAACATATATCCTGCCTCTATTCCTGATAAGACCATCTACTTTTAAGGAAAATCCATCAAAATTCCCCTCAAGGGATCTTTATGACTCAATCTCTGCTCGTACTATCATGTAGAAGTTGTCAAGAGGAAGCTACTGAAGAATCCTACTCTGTAAATTTGTGCTCACTGAGGTAGCCATAGCCACATGTCTCTGTTTGCTGAGAGCATCTGCTACCACATTATCCTTCCCCTTCACATTCTCTATGTCCATGTCATACTCACAAAGTAACTCCATCCAACTCTATTGATGAACATTTAGATTGGGCTGCGTGAAGAGGTGGTGAAGAATCAAATGATCTGTCTTGAGTGTCAATCTCTATCCAAGAAGAAAATGTCTCCATCTAACCAAAGCATGCACAACTGCCATAAGCTCAAGATCATGGGTATGATAATTAAGCTTGTGATCCTCAAGTTAGTGAGACTCAAAAGCTATAACCCTACCATCTTGCATCAACACACCTCCAAGCCCTACTAAAGAAGCATCTGTGCAAAAAAAGAACTCACCCTGTGGATCCAGCACTGCAAGAATGGGTGTTGTAGTGAGGCACTCCTTCAGTGTCCTAAAGGCCTACTCACATTTGTCTATCCACATGAACTTCTTCCCTTTCCTCTAAAGGGAAGTGATAGGGTGCGCAATCTGAGAGAATTCCTGAACAAAGCTCCAGTAGTATCCTGCTAATCCCATGAAGCTGCACACCTCGGTCACTATAGTGGGTGCTGGCCAATCCATAATGGCTCTAATCTTGGAAGGATCAATTGTGATACCTTCCCCATAAATAATATGACCCAAATACTACACCTTTGTCTAGAAGAAAGCACACTTCTGCAAGTTCCCCTAAAGCTATTGCTCACGAAGACACCGGAGAACCTATCGCAGGTGCCCCTCATGATCCTCACATGTACATGAGTAAATCAAGATGTCATCAAGGAAGATGAGCACGAAGTGATCTAAAAAGTTTCTGAATACCCCATTCATCAAACTCATAAACACTACAGGGACATTCGTCAAACAAAAAGGCACCACTGTGAACTCATAGTGCCCATATCTCATGTGGAAGGTGGTCTTATGAATGTCCACCTCTGAAATCCTCAACTGATGGTAGCTTGACTTGGATAAATCGCTTCATCTAATCAAACAAGTCATCAATACGAGGAAGAGGATAACAATTTTTGAACGTCAGTTTGTTCAACTGGCAGTAATCAATACATAACCACAATGATCCATCCTTCTTCTTCACGAAGATCATCGGTGCATCCCAGGGGGATATACTAGGATGGATAAGTCCCTTCTCTAAAAGGCCCTCAAGCTGCAACTTGAGCTCACATAGCTCTGATTTTGTCATCCGATAAGGTACCCGTGAGATAGGCTCTGCTCCAGGGACTAGATATATATGGAAATCAATCTCACATGGGGGTGGCATCCCTGGTATCTCCCCTGGAAATACATCAGAAAAATCCCTTAAGATGGGATGATCATCTAGTGATGGTCCACTAGACCCATCCTCTAACCTATCACTAGTTGTAACAACATACATCTGACAACCCCATCGCATGCACCGCTTAGGCTGCATAGTGGAAATGGTACAAATATAAATGAGTCTCCTAAGCCTCGAGATCACTGACTCAACTCCCAAATCATCTACACAAGCAATAGTCTTATGATAACAATCCATTTGGGCCCTATGTGCAGATAGAAAATCCATACCTAAAATGACTCCATACAAGCCCAAACGAAGAATAAAAAGATCTGAGGTAGTGGTGAAAGGTCCCAAATCCACTACACACTCCTTAACTAAGGAGTCCATCGAGATCTTGGCTCTAGAAGCCATCTCAACATCCCAACTAAGACCCTACCTAACTACCACCAGCCTACATCACTCTACTAAATATGGTGCAATGAAAGAATCAAAAGAACCAGATTCAAACAATACAATGGTAGGAATACCACCAATGCTACCTATGGTCTCAATGAATGTGTTTTGGTTCTCTACTTGGCGGTTCTCAACCGCTGCATAAATCTTGTGGCTGCATCCCATGTCACCAAATTTTATCTTAGAAACTGGTTCCTTACCTTTGTTAGGGTTTTGAGGAAAATCTCCCCAAAAATGTCCAGCTACTCCACATCCAAAGTAACTACCTGATCCTCTCCAAGGAATAGTACCTCCAATAGGTTCCCTAGAAGCCCGTGGCATGGATCCCAATGATCCAGCTATGGTCTATTGTGGCCTCTACTGACAAGATCAAGTTGACTGAGCTCTAGGTCCACTCTATGTCCTGATGGGACCCCTAGGAGGAGGCCCCATACTCTGGCCTCTCTGTGCATCTCCCCTCTATGGAGGTCTATACAGTGGGTGGGACTACTGCTGCTACTATTGTGGCCTAAAGGATGACTATGTTGAATGCTGACCAAAAAGACAAAGAGGTATTGAACCTCTTGATCTACTATCCTACATCTATTGAATGCGGCTCCTGACTCGGTCTCTAGCCTGCTAGGTTTTACCCCAAGTCTCCTCTGCAATATAGGCCTTCTCGATGGCCTCTACTAAAGTATGTGGAAAGTGAATCTGCAATGCACCTCTAATGTGCAAATTCAGGCCTCGGATGACACTATGAATCCACACCTTCTCATCTTGCATATACTCTACATACTGAAGTAGATCTATAAATCTACTCTCATACTCTGCTACTGAAAGGGTAGCCTGTTGGAGGTCATGGAACTCATCAATCCTCTATTGGATGAACCTCCGTGATAGGTACTTGCTCCTGAATCTCTCCTCAAATAGCTCCTAAGTCACTGTCTCTGAATCTACATGGATTTTTTTCTCCTCTTTCCTCCACCATGCTCCTAGTCCATCCCTCACTAGATGGATCACAACACGAGCTTTCATGTTGCTAGAACAAGGACAAAGCTTGAAGCAACCACTCAAGCTCACTAGTTAGGCCTCTACCTAAAATCCACCTATATCACCTGAGTAATGTGAGGGCCTAAGATTTAGGATCTCCCTAATGTGATCTGCTACTGTGGTCTGTCGGCCTCTAGGTCTCTCTGCATGCTCATCCCTAAGCATAGGGCTTTGAGACCTCTCTTTATGCTCCAAAAATCTTTCATCTTGTCTCCTAGGTGGTGAATCTGCTCAAGCTGACTTCACATGGGAGTTCTCTCCTCTATTCTCCTTACTGAGTTGAGGAGATACCTTACCTTTGATGGAAGGAGCTCTATCATGACTAGCTATTTGTCCCTAATCCTTCGCATAAAGTGGCATTAACATCCTAAAGGGTTTGTAAAATCTGAGGTAGAATGGCTACTACACCCTGATCTGGTGGTGGTGGTGGTGGCGGTGAATCTTAGTCTCTGTGAAGGTTCCTCTTGCTCCGTCTGAGCCTCCTACACAGACCAAAGTGAGAGTTAGTTCATTTGTTAAATTATACAATTTCCATGTTTACTAAAAACATACAAATTCTTGCTAAGTTGTTTTCTAGGTTTAAGTGTGCTAGGTTTAAGTTTTCATGTCTCAAGTTTTCTAGTGTGCCCAATGGTCCAAGCCTTTGAACCATTGCTCTGATACCAAACTGTAGTGCCTGTTCAAACAACCACTTGAGACCCAAGAAACAACCTAGGGTTAGCGAGAAAACTATGGGATAATTTTTGTTTGTTTGAAGTGTCTATAACTAAGTTCCAAGACATCACTTTTCACTAATAGGTTCTGAAACAAAACCTGCTTACCAAAACACAAGTTTCCTTTATGAAATTATAACCTGTTTACAAGTTTTAAATTTTAGGGTTAGATGTTCTAGTTAGATTCAGGGAGTAATCTTACCCCATACCTGCTCTCTAACAGGCTCAGAAATTCAACTAGATTTTTCTCATATTCAATGCTTTCAAAATTTCCCTAAACCATTCCTAATGGATAGGAAATTTTCTCACCTTTCTGGTGATATAAATAAGTCCTCCTAACTCCAAGAAGAACTCAAGTTATGAGTGGGCGGAGTTCTGGGGTCAAATTTTCCCAGAGGGACACATGGCAAGAGGGGGAGGAGTGCACCTTGGGTAGGTTGGTGGGTCGTGGGGTGGCATTGGGAAATTTTCCTAATGCATGGGTGAAAAATCACATTTTCTTCCACACCCACGCGGGTCCACCAAGGACACGTGGTGACCACGGAGATAACGTCAGAGGGGCGGGAGAAATTGGTACTCTGCGCCCGAGGAGGAAAAAGGAACAAAAGGGCACATGGGTCTGCACACCCGTGGGAAGACAAAGGAGAAAATTGGAAGCAGAGTTATGGGAGGCAGAGGGAAAATTTGAAATTTTCCCAAAGCCAAAACACAAAACAAAAGGGAGAAGGTCTGCCCTCCCGCCTCCATCCCCAAGGTGCCACGTGGCACGTTTTCATTGGCCGTAGGCCAGCGGGGCCAACATGGAAATTTTTCCCAAAAAAATTTAAAAGCTAAGGGGTTAAAAAGAACCCATGCCTCTGCCATAACCATAAGGGAACATAAGGCACCCTCTGATTGGCTGCAGGCCGGTGGAGGGAAAGTTAAAATTTTCCAAATTTTTTTAAAAAGTCTTAAGGGGTAAAATTTAATCCTCTCCTCCGCCTTAGCCCCTGAAGGACATGTGGTAGCCTTTTATTGGCTATGGACTGGCAGAGGGAAAAGTGAAAATTTTCCCAAGCCCAAAAATTTGAAAATTTTCTAAGGGCAATTTCGATGGGAAATTTTTGGGTTGCGGGCCCGACAGGGAAAATTTTCCCAAATTTTCCCACCAAGGCACAAAAACTTCAAAGTGTCATAACTTGAGCTAGAAAGCTCGGTTTTGGGAAAACGAGGACTTTTTGGAAATCTCTCAATGCCCTCTTTGCACAAGGAGCATCAAATTTGATTTTTGACGATATTTAAGGGTCAATTTTGTAAAAACAATCTGCAGTCCTATATTTGTCAAACTGGCAATCTCCAACTTAGGATTTTGATAAAATTAGAACTCCTCCTTCACTCAACATGTCAATAGACATGGAGGATAAATCTAATGAGGGTCTAGAGTGTTTTACGGAATTCAATTTATCTAATCTGTTCAAGGTTGCATTTTTCTCACAATAAATGTAAAAAAGATTATACAAGCTCCAAATTGAAATTCATTAAATTTCGGAGATTCATTCTTGATTGTTATAGTAAACTTGAGTTCCTTAGGTAGTACTAATTCTATTTTTCAATGTTTTACAACTTATTGTTGGTGTAAGTATGAACTGTTCATTTTTAATAAAACATGAATTGCCAGGAATGAAGTATATTACTGTGAATTGTTTCTTTACATTAGAATCTCCATTTTTTCATTTAAATGTGCATATGATTCCTAACTTAGTCAAATACATTTCTTATTAAATCATCCATCCAATTCTAAATGAAACTACATTTCTGATTTCAGTTTTAATATACATTTTGCAAGAAAAATAACATTGACTTTCATTCCATATGAATTCTTCTTTCAACATTTCAAACAAAGGTTTTCTCATTGCAAGTAAAACTCAAATTTCCAATGGAGAAGATAGCATATGAACAAGGTCAAACACTTTTGAGAAAGGAATGCAATCCTTCATTGATTTTCAATAAAATTTTACAAGTTTCCTTTCTATTTGATTTCAAATACAATACATACAATTACAACATTGTTTCTTATTCCTTTTCAAAACAGAGATATCATTCTTGGACAGAAATTCAAATCTAGTGCACATTACAATTTTGAAAACTACTTCAATCCTTTATTCATAATTCCATAACACTTTTACAACTTGTCACTTTTCCAATTTGAATTGGTTTCAAATTGCAAAATACAAAGTATGAAACATCATTCACATTTCCTTTCCAAAGTAAAACAGAGAAGTATAATTCTTCTTGTGCATTTCTCAATTCAATTTAAATATTCCATCTACATTGCAACAACTTCACATCACAATTACTATACATCTCATCCACTCAAGGTGGGAAAGGTTACATTGAATTTACTCAAAATAAATGACTGTTAAACTATGAAATTTCTTTTCCAAACAACAACATGCTTGTTTCTTCTTCTTTGCAACTTTGATCACAACAAGGAAGGGGGAAAGGCAAAAGCTCTCCACCCAACCAAGACATCCAATGAGAAAGGAGAAGCCATCCTTCCCCATTGGCCCCCGAGCCCCAACCATATTGAAATGGAGCATGAATATCAACACATGGAAACAAAGGCTTCTATCACATACAAGAAACATTCACATTGCATACAATCAACAAAATGCACAGTTTAAAATAAGACAATAGTTCCCAACTGCATTTGAAACAATTCATACAACACATAGGCTTGATCAAGCAAGCCAACAAGAGCAAGGACTATGGGGAACTCCTTATGCCTCCCAATTTGGAATTGGGCTTCCACCAAAATGCATACCACCAAAAAATCATATCAACCCCATAAACCTTATATCTCCCAAACCCTCCTTATGCCCCCCCAAGTTTATCCCTTATGCCCCCCCATAGTAAGAAATGCAAGCAGTTTCTTTTCCAAGGTGGATCCCAAATCAAACCTCCCTCCACAATAAAATTGTGCCATTGGCAATCCCTTATGCCCCCCATATGAAATCCCCATAGCCTTCTCCTACACCTTTCCCTAAGCATTCTACCCAACCAGCCAAGAATGCAAACACAAACACCATTCAAAAATGCATACAAGAGAAGGAAAGCATTTAAAAAATACATCTCAAGATGCCTACCTCTCCATAATGGAGTTTGTTCCAAGCTCACAAGCTTTCCACAATGTCAAAGTGCAGTCCAAAACCAGCAAGTATAAGCAAGAAAAAAGACTCCAAGCTCTTCCTCAAACAAGCTCCAAAAGAAACAACACCAAAAATGCACCCCCAAGAGGAAATAACAAAGTTTCAACAACCATAAACAAGCAAGGATTTTCACTTTAATAGGAGAGGGAAGAGAAGAGGATGATGTGGATCCATATGGGATTGAACATCATTCTTCCTCAACCCCAAGAGGAAATTCAGCATCCTTCACCAAATCACAATAAATAAAAATGACAAAATCACTTACATACTCCAAAAATGCCCATACTCTAAAAGGACCAAATTAAAAACATGTAAGGGAAGTGCAATTAAAACTTATATATTGTCACTTCAAAATGCATTATAACTACCTACATTTAACCTCCAAACCATAGGCATGGTTGGTGGATCATTTTAAGAGGTGTGGGACAAGTTTAACTTGTCCCACAAGCCTCCAAATTTGGCCTCCAAGGTCAAATTCGAATTTCATAAAAGATGGAGTGCTTGACCTTCCAAAATCTACCTTACAAGACTCTTATAATTTTTCTTACAACATCACTTACACACTTCTACCACGTTAATGTTTATAACAACTAATTTATTAATTACATTCCACATCCCAATTTAATTTAAATAAAAGGAAATTTCAGCACTGTGCTAACTATATGACTATCACATTAATCTACCACATTTAAATTAAGTAAAAAAAGGAACACATTACAAATGAAATACATACAACGATAATTAAAAAGGAACACAAATAAAACACATATCCCATGGGAAATCCTAATGGAAACAACATTTACACACAAACTCATAACACAATTGCCATGTTGACCTTGTTGAATTCACCCATAATTCAATATGGTTAGTCTCCAATCCCCCCCGACATTGTTGTGATTTTTAACTTGTAAAATGCAAATACCTCCTTTGGCCTTGTGGCCATATAAAAACATCCAAAATGATATAAAACATATCTCAAAATCATCCAAACACACAGATCGCAACAATATTAATAATTCAACATTATCATTTTTAATTAAATAATCAACTATATCATCATTAAAATCTACCATACCAGATCTACTCAAAATATCCAATATCATAAGTCCAAATTCAACATCTATAATATGTCCATTTCAAATAGTATATCATCAACCACATATAAAAAATGCCTCTAGTAACCATCATGCATAATAACTGAATCCAGATCAATAATAATCCATGATCTAACATCTAACCATCATACTAAAACAAAACATAATAGTGTCCATAATATGATCAATAGTATCAAAATCAGTGTCTAAAAGTGTCAAAGGGAAGTGGGCACTACATCCCCCTCCCCTTAGACTCAACTTCCTCCTAGAAGTCACTTGAACAAATGTGGAAACTACACTTGTAATACTGTGGCATTGTGAAGCCATTGGTTGCAGTCTCATCATATGGACTCCCATGGTGCACCCAGTACCTAATCAATCTCTCTGCCTTGAACTGTGCATACCAGGAAGTCAATAAAATACAATGTTTGTGGATGTATCTTCCCCATGCTGTCTACTCCTTATGCCTCCCAATTTGGAATTAGGAATCCACCAAAATTCATATCACCAATAATCATATCAACCTCGTAAACCTTATATCTCCCAACCCCTCCTTATGCCCCCCCATAGAAATAAATGCAAGTATTTTCTTTTCCAAGGTGGATCCCAAACCAAAATTCCCTCCATAATAAAACTGTGCCATTGGCAATCCCTTATGCCCCCCATATGAGATCCCCATAGCCTTCTCCTACACCTTTCCCTAAGCATTCTACCCAACCAGCCAAGAATACAAACACAAACACCATTCAAAAATGCATACTAGTGAAGGAAAGCTTTTAAAAAATAGATCTCAAGATGCCTACCTCTCCATAATGGAGTTTTTCCCAAGCTCACAAGCTTTCCACAATGTCAAAGTGTAGTCCAAAACCAGCAAGTATAAGAAAGCAAAAAGACTTCAAGATCTTCCTTAAACAAGCTCCAAAACAAATAGAACCAAAAATGCGCCCCGAAGAGGAAATAACAAAGTTTCAACAACCATAAACAAGCAAGGAGTTTCACTTTTATAGGAGAGGGAAGAGAAGAGGATGATGTGGATCCATGTGGGATGCCACATCATTCTTCCTCAACCCATAAGAGGAAATTCAACATCCTTCACCAAATCACAATAAATAAAAATGACAAAATCACTTACACACTCCAAAATGCCCATACTCCAAAAGGACTGAATTAAAAACATGTAAGGGAAGTGCAATTAAAACTTACATATTGTCACTTCAAAATGAATTATAACTACCTACATTTAACCTCCAAACCATAGGCATGGTTGGTGGATCATTTTAAGAGTGTGGGACAAGTTTAACTTGTCCCACAAGCCTCCAAATTTGGCCTCCAAGGTCAATTCGAATTTCATAAAAGATGGAGTGCTTGACCTTCCAAAATCTACCTTACAAGACTCTTATAAATTTTCTTACAACATCACTTACACACTCCTACTACTTTAATGTTTACAACAACAAATTTATTAATTACATTCCACATCCCAATTTAATTTAAATAAAGTTTAACTATATGACTATCACATTAATCTACCACATTTAAATCAATTAAAAGAAGGAACACATTACAAATGAAATACATACAACAATAATTAAAAAGGAACACATAAATAAAACACATATCCCATGGACACATATAATGGAAATCCCCCCATGAGAAATCCTAATATAACACAACACAAAAACTCATAACACAGTTGCCATGGTGATCTTGTTGAATTCATATAGAATTTTAATATTGTTAGTCTCCAGTCCACCTGACTTTGTTTTGATTTTTAACCTATAAAATGCAAATACCTCCTTCAGCCTCGTGGCCATATCAGAACATCCAAAATGATATAAACAATATCTCAAAATCATCCAAACACATAGATCACAATAATATCAATAATTCAACATTATCATTTTTAATTAAATAATCAACTATATCATCATCAAAATCTACCATACCAGATCTACTCAAAATATCCAATATCATAAGTCCAAATCAACATCTATAATATTTCCATGTCAAACAGTATATCATCAACCACATATAGAAAATTCCTCTAGTAACCATCATTCATAATAACTGAATCCAAAGCAATAATAATCCATGATCTAACATCTAGCCATCATACTAAAACAAAACATAATAGTGTCCATAATATGATCAATAGTATCAAAATCAGTGTCAAAGGGAAGTGGGCACTAGATTAGGATTGTTATAGCAGGATGTTAGCATGATGAAGGAAGAAACATATAGATCCATAACTAATCCATCATTCTATAATGCATGCCATATTCAGATCTAGGAAAGAACAAGCTTAAAAAATAATCATGATTGAATCAATAACATTCACTACTCAATTACACACATGAATGAGACTTAGATTCAGCCAATATCTTCCATCTATTAATAAACACAGAAGATCCTTACAATAACGGAAACTATATCGATGCACGCATGGATTTGATATAGTAATCCAGTCATATGCACATACCTCTTTATGCTTACCTCTTACGCTCTACATATACTTACACACACACACACACACACACACTACAGTCTTTTGGGTTTTTTGGTCATTCATACATCGCACACACACACACACACACACACACACACACACACACACACACACACACACACACACACACACACACACATATCAATTACTATGTGATTCACATCATATATATAGGGTGGGGACTTTCACTTCACCTCTTATCTATTCCAAAAATAGGTTGCATGCTATTAATAGCCACGCATCATTTACAAGCATAGCCACACATGCAAGTGTGCTATCTATAGACCTCTTATAGTTAACTGAAGTGACAATCCTATTCTTAGCTCATCTCCATGCAAAATGATTCGATCCATTCCTCTAAAGATAGACAATTAGTGGTGTGCACGTCTCTGGCTCATTTATTTTCTTTACACGCCATCTTCTAAAAATAGGTCTTCATTCTCCAAATTAGTTTAGTCCCAAAAACTGACCTTGCCCTCCGTGCACAGGTTCTTTATGTCCCTCCGCACCCTTGATCCTGGCCTTCTCTCCCATGTGGAATCATTTTTTGATCTCTAACAAGTATTCTCTGATCAACATCATACCTTATGATCCTATAGAGAAGAGTGTAGCTGATAGCATGTCAAGTGCATGAGGTGTTTGCAATGTGAAGCGTGGATACTAGGAAAGGGAAGTGGATCCTAGGAGTGAAGTGTATGTGTAGTGGCATGCTGTTGGAGCTTGATGTGATTTTCTTCTTATTGCATATTAAGGGTAGAAATGTAAAAGAGTATTTAATTTTTTTGTATATGAGAAATCAAAGTAACATTTATATAAGTAAAAGTGTGAAAGTATGTAAAAGGAAAGTGTGCACCTGATGTATAAGAGTGTAAGAGATAGAGAATTGTCCTCATTTGTTTGGAGTTTCTGGATTTGTTGTCGAATGTTGATATTTTTGGGTGATCTCATGCCAAAAGTGATTTTTTTTTGTGATCTCATGCCAAGAGTGAGGTTTTTTGGTGATTTCATGCCAAGAGAAAACTGTTTTTGAGTGATCTCATACCAAGAGTGTGTTTTTAGGCGATCTCATGCCAAGAGTGATTTTTTTGGGAAATCTCACATGAAGTGGAATTTTTTTGGGAAATCTCATGACAAGAGAAGAGTTTTGGGGAGAGAGGTATATTATTTCTCTCCTTCCATGGTGCTTCCCGAATAAGCACCACTACATATGGTACATCCCTATTTATTCTAATTAGTCCTGATTGTAACTGATATACTAAATTTTGTAACTGGATGAAATTGCCTTCTATTAGAGAATTGAACTAAAAAATTTCTATAAATTATGTTGAACTAAGAAAATGAATTTTTTTTCCCATAGGACACAAGTGCCTTTTCAGGACATAAGCACCCAATGTTATTGTCCATGTCAAGGCACTAGTGTCTGCTCTATCTTTTAGGACCAAGTCTATTTATAAGCCAATCCATAACTCTATTTCCTATATTGATTTTGTACTATGCTAATTTTTACTATATCTATGAGATGTTGTAGCAGTGATTTGTTCACCCAACAGATTCCCTCCTTGTTTGGGGTACATACAACATTTGTAGAAGAATATAGTCTAAAGGAGAGGACCGTATACTAATATGCATATCTAAACTAGAAACGTATAGGGGGTAGGGGGTTTACATGGTAGAAACCAAGGAACATACAAAAAAAGTAGGCTAGTAACAAGAATTAGTATAAAATGAGATAACATGCAATAAAAGACAATGTAACAAGCAACTAAGAACACAATATTGACAACAAAAAGTTTTTTTCAAACACGGGACATCACTCACAATGTTATAAGATAATCAAGTCCAAAGCAGCCAAAAGCATATAATGATCAAACAATTCATAGGGCATAGCCCATAAATAATAGGAAATAAGAAGAAGTAAAAAGTGATAGATAACCAATGTTGTATTGATCCTGTAAGACAAATGCTACAAATGAAGCACCCATTATAATGTTAGAGAGATGATCTAAGAAAAATAAACCTTTTGTAAAACCCTAAGTGTATAGCAATAGATGTAAACTATGATATAAAACTAATAGATATAAGATGAAACAATAAAATAAGCTAATAAGAATGAAATCCTATGTGCAAGAGAGAGAGAGAGAGAGAGAGAGAGAGAGAGAGTAAAGGATTTAGCTTATTTATGATAAATGTATGGACTCTGCAGATAGGAGAAACTAAGAAAGAGGAAAGGCAGACTGTTACAACCATGCACGATAAATTTTGGATCTGCCAAATTATCCTGGACTAGGTTAAGGGTGCCTGGATGGCAAAGAAATTTGTTGGGTGCATGTGCTGCGCAGCATCTCAAAAAATGGTTTTTCAAGTGTCACATAAGTGTCACTAGTTGATACCTTTAGTCATTTTTATTTCGTTGGATAATCACTGAATGTACCTGAAACCTACAAAGAGATAAATTCTTGCAAAATCCCTCAAACTAAATCAAATCTCAAAAATAAAATATGTAAAATGGGGACTCAGACTGACCCTGATAGTCACCTAACTGAGGGATCTTACAACCAAGCATTGCACTAAATTTTAGACTCAATGTAGTTCCTTTTCATGTGTGATATAATTGTGCCTTAGGAATCCCTTGTGCTAGTGTAGGTGATAGCGGTCCACAGCTAGATGTACCAACGTAGATAGATGTGTGGATGAAAAAATTAACTTCACTTCCTATGAGTGTATGTGGAAAATATAGTCCCTTGTCCCTTGAGTGAGTGTTATATGGTTTCTTTTGATGCTCGTAGAATGTATTTGGAAGTAATCTTAGGTGTTGATAATAGATTCTTAGAGATTGTTCCCTTATTTTGGTCACATAGCTTTGTATTTATATGATTCCCTTGGTTGAATTTCCCAATTAAAAAACCAGGAGGCCAACCCATAAGAAATTAAGATGCCTAAAATATAAAATATGACAAAAAAAAATGAGTAAACTAGAAAGAGTTTTGGGGCACCCAGAAGGACAAGGGCATTATGGCACTTGGTCTCTTGTCTAGGTGCTAGTGTCTAATGTCTTGAAAGATAAAGCAATAAATTTTAGATTGGGTTGTAGGGGGTAGAAGGCCAAATAACAAATAAGAAATAGAGATAATTAGCCAAAGATAGTTGTAAATTTCTAGTTTTCTCACTTAGGATTCATATGCATAGTAATATATGATTAGGACCTAGAAATGTACCCAATTGTGTGATTTTTTGTCTACTTTTCCCCCCACTTTATGTTGTTTAATGAATAATTGATAACATAAATTAGATAAGAGATTCATATCTAATAACTATGTAGAATATGATGGAAATAGTATGGTGAGGAGACAAGTGAAAGAGTGAAGTGATGAAAATGAAGCGTGGAACCTCAAAACGAGGAAGTGACCCTAGGGGTGAAGTGTATAGTGTTGTTCCATGTTGTACCTATTGTTGTGTCTGAAGTAGGGTTGCTTCTTATTGTTTGTTAAGGAAGGACATGTTAAAGAAGAGAAAAAGAGTTGTTTAAGTCATGTATTATGAAAGCTATTGCAAAAATAGTAAAATCATGTGAATTTGTGTAAAACGTGGTAAAAGGAAAGTGTGCACCTGATACATGAAGAATAAAAATGATAGTAAATGTCCTTAAAATTTTGTATAAGAACTAGTTTTTTGGGCAATATCATGCCAAGAGTGAGTTTTATTGGGAAATCTCACGCCAAGTATGAGTTTTTTGGGTGAGATAACACCAAGGGATATTTCTTTGGGTGATGTCACATCATGGTAGAAGAGTGTTGGGGATAGAGGTCTAGTGTTACTCTCCTTCCATGATTGCTTCTCAAAATAATCACCAATTTAGATGGTACGTCCCCTTTTTAGTTCTATATTGGTATGTATTGTTCAATGTATAAAATGGACAAAGAATGCAATTTAATTGTTGTAGGATTGTTCATGTATTATGAAAACTACTCTATGAACTATGCTAATATGAGAAAATATTTGTAACTTCTCCCTAGTCATAGCTTCCTAGGAAAGGTCAAGAGCACCCAAGCACTAGTGTCTATACATGGTCGTCGGTGCATGTGCTAAATTAAGGGCCCAAGCTAAAATCTAGGTCATTTCTGAAACTGTAATATGTTTTGTTCATGTGTTAAACTATGTTGTACATCTATATGGGTTGAATGATTCACTGAATATATCTCCCCTTATTGGGGGTTCATACGACGTCATTAGGATAATACGATCCAAAAAAAAGAACATGATGGTGATCAGAAACTGATACCCTATAGGGGGAGGTAATGTGCATGGTAGAGACAAAGGAACATGCAAACAAAGTGGCTAAATACATGTGTTACTAGACAAATAAGAAAGCATTACATAGAAAATAAGTGAAACAAGTAAATGTGCATAAAAAGGAAAAAACCCAAAAAGTTGGTTCCATACATTATACATCACTAAAAATGTCATAAGAAAATTAGGGCCGAAGTGACCAAAAGCATACAGTGTGCATACCAAACACATGGCATAGCTCACAAATAATATAATATAATGGGAAAAAATGTAAAACAATAACAAAAAAATTATCAGACAAGCATGGTGGAAAATAGTTCTGGCAAAACAAATGTTACACATGAAGCACCCATTAACATGTGAGAAATACAAAGAGTATATCAAATCATGTATAGATCAATAGTGTGCTATTAAAAATAAGAAGTAGTAGAAAATTAAACAATAACACCTATGATGTGTAAGAGTAGAAATGTAGATTCCCTCTAGAACCTTGATGAAATGGGTAAGAGGTATAATTCCAAACATCATTGTTACATGTAAAGATATATAGAAAGTTTTTATTCACAACTAAAGAATGAGTGAATATACATGTGTATATAGAAAAGATAATGACATATTGGATATCCGTATAACATAGTAAGAAAAGTATAACATGTGAGTATAATCACACAAGAATTAGTGAAACCAAGATATGCAATATGTTGTGATTGTGAATGAAATGAAAATTTAATGTTATAGGAGTAGAGTTCCCAACGAGTGAACGTGTATGAGTATGAGATGAAGTTAATTTATAAAATATCCCTCAAAAATCAAGAATGAACCATAAAAAAATAGTGTGTCAATGGGAAATGGTTTGATAAGAGATGTTAGAAATATAGATCATGAATCACACATCATAGAGTGTAGAAGAGGGGAGATTCATTTTAGATTTAGATCCTTAGTAGTCAAGTACGAACCGTTTAACTAAAATTCTTCATATGGTGGTGACAATACAAAGTATATCAAATTACATAGGATTTCTTAAAAAGGTGAAACATGAAGCACAAGGTGTATTAGTATAATTTCTAGACAACTAATTATTCTAGGATGGGGGAGTAAATTTTATGCCCCCAAGTGTATGATGATGATTGAACTATCAGACAAAAGTGAAGCTAAAGGGTGCTCCACCTGATAATTGAGAAGATAAAGGTGTGTGATAATCTCTAATATCAATGGTGTATGAGACCAACAATGTATGTGTGAAGGAATCCTAATATGTGAACATCTATTTGAAGGATACTGAGGAGGTGATGAGAACATATGTGAATTATACTTAGGAGGTGATGAACACCTATGTGAAGGAGTCTAAGTATGTGAAGAAGGATATGAACTCCTATGTGAAGGTATTGTCCAAGTAGGGGACTTATGATGAGAAGATGTACTAGTAGACCAATGAAAATGAGTAGGTCATTTGTGAGTAGGTGAGATAGGTGTAGAAGATGCCTTAAATTGTAGAGTCACATGGGGCCTAGATGCTATAGCTAGTGAGAGGATAACCTCAAGAGGAGGGATCAATGAAGATGGTGGAATGCCTTTGAGAGTCATAAGTTGTTTATTTTTAATGAATTTTAGACACAATTGATTCATTAAAATGATATCTTCAGCAACACTTAGCCAAGGAATAAATAAGAACATATCACAACCTTTGACAACATGTGTCACAATGAATGACACAAGCATGGTGAGAGACCCAACTCTAACAGTATGCTTAATGAGGACATAAGATTTGGGAACTGGATATTTAATTTGAGATAATGAATAGTTGATAGCAACAAGGAGTCCAATAGAGCACACACTAATAGGAGATGATGGATAAATCATGGTGTTATTGATAGCATGAGGTATAATAGAAGCATCAATATGTAGTGTATTAGAGAAGAATGTAGCATGATAATCATGATCATAGAATGTGATGAGTAGTGAATATGCTCCAGTATGAACAACTATAAAATCAAGATCCCCTGATGAAGAAGGAGGAAAAACATGATATGTATGATTATTTGAAGAATCACCAACATGATTTTCATTCTTGTTAACTTAGTTCTACATGCTACACTCACTACCCTATAACGCACTCTAGTTCCTCGATACATACTTGATTGTCGAGGGTTTACAAATCACATGGACCTTATCATACTCACATGGTCATCATACATCCTTTATTCATGTGACATTCCTAGGTTAGTGACATACGCTATAGGATTAATGGTCACCTATTCCATCATCTTGTATTGGTATACGCTTTAGGCTACATCACCACTCCCTATATTCATCTTGTAGTGGTATGCACTTTAGGATACATCACCAATGCCTATTGTAATATTGTAGTGATATACTCTTTAGGCTAATTCACCACTCCTTTGATCATCTTGACATGATATATGTTTTGGCTATATCATCACACACACACTCATCACAACACATAATACAAAATACACACTTTGACCATTTCCCAATGACACACTCTCATTTACAGTTCATTCCTAATTGCTAAGGGGGGAAACTAAATGAGCCTCATTTCATATAACTCCATTCACTCAAGGGCATGCGAGTCCTATAAACCATATTACATTCCATTCCATCCATCCATAGTATGTTTTATATCTTGGTTGTTTCTACTCTTTCTTACATTTTCTTATTCATGATTTGCTTTGCTACACATGCTAGATAGGTCTCTTTTATATCATTTATCTATACCATCCACACATGCACATTCATGTCTTTCTATAGTTGTGATCATAGATACATGTCTCTTACATATAGCATGGATGCTCGCCTCCTAATAGTCCTACAATGGTTGTTGGGGGTATCTATATTCATCTCTTACAAGTGTTATTGTTTCATTTTATACTTAGAACTTTTCACTAAATGGTTATACTTGATATTGATATACTTGTTATCTTTCTAACATATTAACGGGTTCTTCATGTGTAACATTTGTTTTACAGGAATAATTACTTCCATGGCTATCTTTTGTATGGTTGATTGTTATTGTTTTCTCTTGTATGGGATCCTTGCCTATTTTTTAGTGTGCACGCTTGTTTTTTTGTATGAAATCATTATGGTCTTGAGTGTCTTGTGACAATGTGAGTGATGTCTCATGTTTGCAACCCACCTTGGTGGTCTATGATTGGCTTCTTGCATGTTTACTTACTTTCTAACTTCTACATTGTTTAGTAGCTTACACTTATCTTCTATATACATGTTTTTTTGAACTAACACTTGTTGTTAGCCACTTGTTTCTGTGGGCCTTGGTTTCTACCAAGTGTATTCCCTTCCCTTGCAAGGAATAGTTTACATAGTTAGTCATATTTTGGGGCCATATCTTCCTATATGGGACATTACATGGGCCCCCAAAGAGGTGGGAATAATTTGGGGTTTTATACACTACACATAACTATCTACCAGTATAATTCAATTTAGTTTTCCATCCTTGACATTTTGGATTATACATTGAGTGGGTTCATACCAGTCTATAAACCTCATACACAGTGGATTTTATAGGACATGTTATCCTTATCATTCTAGGGAGAAGTTACAGGTTAGAGGATACAACATATTTCCTCCCTACACTACTTTGGCTAGCGGCTTCGGCTCACCCAAAAAACTAGATAGTATAGAGATCTCTTCATACATTTTCATGGAAGCAATTACATGTTGGAGAATAACGCAGCTTTCTTCCTACACTTCTTTAGCCACAACGGCGTGATATTTCCTAAATTACTCACAGTTATAGGATATCCTTTCTACATGCTTTCTCTCATCAAAAATCATGTGCACATGTTCCTTTTACATTTTTAATACTTCCATTTATAGTCTTTTTACTATATACATGCGTTTTTACATGAATTTTTACACATATACATGTGTATTTGACTACTTGATCATCTTATCCTTTGTAATTCCATTCACATGAGAAGCAAGTAGTCAAAAACAACACCAACCAACTACAATAACGGAGTCACAAAAACAATAAAATCATTCGGGAATCCACACCTCATACTAACATGTAAGTTCATCACACACATTGGCAACTACACACACATTTCCACCCTAGGTTCACTCTCATAACTTTTTACTCTTTTACATCATTAGTCTCCACTCTCCATATTTTTTTCACTCTAAAATTTTTCTAGTCCATTAGAATGCTTTCTACATCACTCTAGATGGACATCAGGTACACATTTCTATCTACTTTATGTTACTGATCGTTTCATTAACCAACATAAAGTGGATGAAAATATAGACAAAAATTCACACACTTTCAGTATTATTTAGTCCCGGTCTCATATTAATATTCATATGCTTTTTAAGTAAAGAAAGTTATAATTAACCTATGTTCTTTGGCCATTTTACTTTGATTTCAGTCGTCACTTCCAAACTTTAGCATAAACTTTCCCAAAAAAATTTGTCATTCTACCTCTGTCTAGGGAACCCATTCTAGTACTTGGGTTCCCCAAACACCTTGTTCCCATTTGGGGTGCCTCGATCCTTTATCCACTTTACACACATCTTTTGTGAACTTTCTATCCATTTGAGTTTTTCATATTTTTAGTGGTCAACCTTTTCTTAGTTAATTACAAAATTAGAACAAGAGAACTATATAAATATAAATTTATGAGACCATAATGAGGGACCAAGAACTAGGCACTACTATCACCAACTAAGCTTGCATCCATCAAAGGCTCAGATTGAATTCATCTAGCTCCATCACAAGTGACAAATCTAGATCATTTGCATCACACTACATAAGAGGGAAGTTTATTCTATTCCATCCACCATTTATTACATTTCTACATCTAGTTATTTCTCCTTACTTTAAAAAGTGTGACTAACACAAGAGCACCTAGGGCATGATTTTCAAACACATCTAGAGTAACATTTGGATCTGAAAAATAGTGCAACGCTTAGTTAGTAATTCTACCATTATGGCCATTGAGGACAGTCCAAACCCTTCATTTGCATTTTTATTTTTTAGGGTTTTATGCTTGGTTTGGGGTTTTACAGGTTTCTTCTTTATCACTTATTACTAGCAACATCTGATGTAATTCAAAAAAATAGACACGAAAGGAAGTGAAGGGTTCACATCACTTAACAACCCTGAAAATATGGTTTCTAGACATCATGCGCAGACCAAGGTGCCCATATCTCAGACCAATGTTCCCCATGTGCCCTCATCCTTCCCTAGGTACACCATTCTTCTCAGACCACTCAGATTTGCACTTTTCTAGGCCTCGACATAGGAGATGTGGTGGATGTAGGAACATTAAGCTTAGAAAATTTGGTGGCCTCCTCATGAGCAGTAAATAACAATAGATTTAGATCTTAGGGATGTTTAGAAAGATGATTATTGATCTCCTAAAGTGTTATCTAGTAAAGGTTTCATAATATTGATTCATGATAAATAATTGCAAACAAAGTCTAGAAGCGAGGTTCGGTCCAAACGGATGGGTTCACCAAATGATTCAACAAAAATAAAAATAAAATTAAAACCCTAATCACATACTAATAGATGTAAATTTTCATTAAAAAAACTACGATATATAACATGAAACAATAAAATAAGCTAATAATAATGAAACCCTAGGAGTGCAAGAGAGAGAGTAAAGGAATTAGTTGATTTATGTAGAACGTTGGAACTATACAGACTGGAGAAACTAAGAAATAGGAAGGGCAGACTGTCACATGTATGCACAATAAATTCTAGATCTTTCGGATGAACCTAGACTAAGGTGCCTAGACTAGGTCAGGGGCACATAGGAATTGAAGACCTATGTTGAGCGGATGTGATTGTGTAGCGACTTGGAACCCAATTTTTTTGGTGTCACTGGTTTTCTCCTTTAGTCTCTTGTATGTCATTGGATGATCATCGAATGCTCTTAAAACCTCTAAAGACAAGAAGAACAATAAAACCTCAAAATACATCAAATCCTAAAATTAAAAGATGTAAAATGAGGAGTCAGTCTAACCCTAGTGGTCACCCAAATGAGTGAGCTTACAATCAAGTGTTGCACTACAAGAATACACAAGATCCAAAACATGTAAATTAATACGTTTGAAGATAGTGAATTATGTGATCATTGGGAACACCTTGAGTAAGTATATTGATGAGGTATAAGATTTTTAGGAGGTTATAACAAGTTACATAACATAAACCCTAGGTTTTAGCAACTTTACCCTAGCTAAGCCTTGTGAGACAAGATAAAATGAGAGAAAATTGAGTTGAGTAAAAATAATAGGGAGTTTGAGTACAAAAATTGGTAGAAAGAAAGATGATCCAAATGGGTAGTCAAAAATCTTACTAGTCTTCCTAGATTGTGAATAATTTAGATGTTATGTTAGATAAACATGTTTTACAGGGCTAATAGAAAAATTGAAGGTCTACAGACCAAATTGGTGAAAATTAAGTTGTGGAGTGAATTTGAGGGTTTGATCATGTCACTATAATGAAATGAAGCATTTCTATAATTATTTTAAGCTTTGATTCAATTTGTTAAGAATTTTTGTGCATTTTAGCAACTTTTGCCTTCTTGAACAAGTATGAGTTCATTAAGTTTGGGTGATTGAAATAGTGAATTGTGAATTCTAATGCAAAAATTGTTTATGCTTGGAAGATTGTATGTAGGGATTTGTATCAATCTAAGTTCAAACTATCTATTTTAGTTGTAAGAGTGATCCAAAGTTGGTAAAAATAAATGTTGAGTCATGAAGCATTGTTATAGGGGGAGAAATGGAAGTCTCATGTAGTTATGAGGTATTACTCACTCCATGGGGAGTTAGTAGATCATTAAAGTCTTTTAGTCATGAAAGGTGTTCTGTCATAGTCCATAAAAGTTATTTAGTATTATCTATCATGATGTTGCTTTGTTGTTTGCTTAATCATAAAGTATTCTATGTGGAGTCTTGGTCTAGATCTGAAGGTCTAATACAGCTAGGTGGAGGTAATTGATTCATAAATGGTCTTATGTTGCACTATAAGTCTGATTATAAATTATGGTTTGAAGGTACTTAAATATGAAGATGAAGCCAAGACTTGAATACAAATTTGAAAATAGTCAGAGCATATGTGTATGGTTTATTCCAGCTATGATTAGAGTTATAAAACATGTTCATTAGGATCTTGAAGGTACAAAGTTCTCAGTGTGTGCTTTTAAGATTCATAATCATGAAGGAAGGTCTATAGGTTGGTGAATATGCATCGTGAAGGTATGTTATCATTATTAGTGTTTCCTTGTAATTTGACCATTCATGAGAACTTCTATATGAGTCCTCAAATTCACAAGCATGATCAAAAAGAAAATTTCATGGTTACAAGTTCAAGGAATAAACAATATTCTAGGTTTGTGTCACCTAGCAGTGTGTTAAAGACACATCTTCACAATGTCATCTAATTTTTTCATCTTAGGTTCTCTCTTGGTATGTATGGTTGAGGTTGAAGTTTCTCAAAGGTTCCATCATATGATCTGATTCTAGCAGGCTGAGTAGAATACTGAAAGGAGTGATTATCACATAATGAAGGAATGATAATTAGTAAAGAAGAAGTAAATGTATTTAAAGGAGATATGTTTGACCTATTATAGGCTTGGAATACTCTCTGAGATTTGTGACATCTTGAAATAATAGTAGGATTCCATGTGCATGGTATGAGGTATGATGACCCTATTTTGATTGAAGAATTTTGATTTTGTCTTGAAAATCTGGGTGTGAACTTCAAAAGGGTGATTCTAGTCTATAGAGAGGCATCATAAGCTAAGGTTGTTGTATTCATGTTGTATGATGATAATAATATCAAATGTAAGTTTTCATCTTGCATCTCAGGCATGTATATATCTTATTTGATCCTATATGATATATATCATTCCTTAAATCATGTTGTAAGGTGTATCAATTATGATTATGCATCCTAAAGGTAGTATGAATATTGTGAAGCACTCACAGGTCTGCAAGGATAAAAAATGAGTTCCTCGGTTGTTAAATCCTATTACAAGTCTATGTATGGATTTGTAGGGGTGTTCTGAAATAGAGTATGAAATGGAAAGAAGGTCTATAAGAATGAATGTGTTCATTCTTGATGAATTTTTTTGAAAATAGTGCAAATGATGAGGTTTTATTTCTGAATCTATCCTTGAAGAGGTGGTTGGGTAAAAACAAGAATATTTTCCTATTATTCCTTTATATGAAGGTTCATGATACTAAGTTTGACTACATAAGGTGAGGGGAAGCTAATTTTGTGTCATATATGCTCTTATCAGATTGTGGTTTAAGATGGAGTTGGCATGTTTAAAATAGACTCTATGTACAAAGCTTTGGCAAGATGATTAGTATGAAAAGGCATGAACAAGGTGTTGAAACAAGACTGTGCATAGTATCAGGGGGAGTACATGGCTTGAATTTAAATGAAGAATTTCAAAGGTATGCATCATCCTTAAAATCATGTATGAAAAAGTTATAGGTGTGATCAAACTAGAATTTTTCTTTGTGAAGGTAATCAAGAATTTACAGGAAAAGGGGGTTAGTCTTATACTCTAATAAGTATGATATCATTGAAATTTGGAAAAGAGTACTAAAGAAGTGTTTAAGGACTGTGATGATGTTTGTGACATCTCTTAATGATGATTGCTCAAGGTATTTTCCCTTGATTTTTCATAGATAATAAATGATGATATGATGACAGGGGGAGATATAATATGATGTTTGATGTGTTGTGATGTATATTATTGCATTAACAAGTTTTACTAAATTTGACTGAAATTATGCTTTAGGGTTTTTTGTCCAAAATGTGATTATGCTAGTATTTAGAGGCAAAACTTGTGGATTTATCTTGGTATAGACCTAGAATAAGGTATATAGCAGAGGTGAAGACAAATTCGGAGAATATTAAGTCATAGGGAGCTATTTGGATGTTGGTAAGAGAAAATGGCCAAGTACTAGCCATGCACAAGAGTTGGAAGTTGCACGCAAGAAGGAAGAAAAAACATGAAAATGTGAAAAGGTGAAAACTTTAGCAAATAACAGGTGAGTGTCTAAGGGATTGTGTGCATGCATGCATGACATCTAACACTTAGCCAATTTTAGAGAAAATGCTAAAAATAGACAAAAGCGGAAGATATCTTAGCATGCGCACAAAGGTTATAAATAATAAATCACATGTAAACAAGGATGGAGACGATGCATAAAAATAGGATATTAATAGGATTAAATAAGGATAAAACATTGAGATATTTATATATAGCTCCATCTATTGTTAAGACAAGTTGAAAAAGAATGTGGGTTATTATTAGAGAATGTCTATATTTAGGAAAGGTGAATGTAAATGGTGAATGGAAAGTCCCCACCTAATGTAAATTAGTAATTTCATAGCTCAATCTATTGTTAAGACAATTTGAAAAATCATGCAGGTTATTATTAGAGAAAACCTATATTTAGGAAAGGTGCATGTAAATGGTGAAGGGGAAAGCCCCCACCGTATATAAATAGGTGTTGTATTCTTGCACTTCAGTGAGTAGTCTTTTGAGTAGTGATTCCAAGATAGTTTTCATGAGCACTATGTGACCACGCATGGATAGAACATGGATGCAATTGAAGCATGAATGTAATTTTTGAGTATGGTAATGAATAGACTATTATGATAGATGATTGTATATAAGTATTGCTTGATGGGGATTCAAATACTTTTGGTAATTATGTATGTATAATGATTTCCTTATTATATGTGTTGCCAAATTGTTATGTTATGATGGATTTTATTACATGTATTGTTATGAATATACATGTCTAACATATTGATAAGAAAACAAAGGAGGGACCTAGTGGCTTCGTACACTTTAGGTGAGATTACAGACTTGTCTGGATGAAGTTCTAGCATGCCTAGCTAGGTGATGCACATGGCATTATGATTTTATTTGAAAAACATTGAGATATGGGTGTATGATGGCCAAGATGCATTTGCTAATAAATACAACACTAGACTTGGTTTTAATGCATGCAAGTGGGTTGAAGACAATATCTATGACAAATCATATGAGACATTATTAATATTTGTTCAAGTAGATTTGTAACAGTGGTTGGAGGCTTACACATACAACAAAGGTTTCCATCTTGGTAGAAAGAAAGTGTGGAGACAAGAAGATTACCAAGTAATCTTTGATTTGGATGCATCATGGAATAGAGCTATAAATAGTTGGATCTAAGGTGCATTACACAATTATACCTTGGAATTCGCAATATTGACATACCCGTGCCTTGAGGAAGCATATTTTTAGTTTTTACACAATCCAACATGATCCTATTTATGTGCAACATATTTAACTATCAAGATCTTAGTGATTGAGATGGGAATGGAGAACTTACCGATGGCAGGCTAAAACCCCATCGTGCATAGGGGAAGGAAGTAGGTGTGGGAAGGATGGTTGGATCAAATAAAAAAAGAGAGAAGAAAGATGGATTAGGTATAATGATGTGCAACAGAGGGAAGTTGAGGTGGTGCTAAGATCAATAAAATTGATGACTCGAGGAAGTGATGAGCACCCCGTAGAAGGCGAGGGATTGCAGGATCAAGTATTATCTACATTGGGGAGGCCCAGTAGAGAGACACCTTTAGCAGAAGATGAAAGTGAGTTTAAGGAGATAATGATATCTATGGGTGTACATGTGACCCAACCCAGCCACTAAACCCTTACCCAAGGTGCTTAGAATCTAGAAATTATTGTAGAAGATCACCATATTGAAGGTGGGTAGGAAGATAATCAACTAACACCATGTTGGGTAAGAGATACTAGTAGGAATATATTTTTATCGTCTCAGGAAGTGCAAAATATTGTGGATGCACATATGGTAGCACAATATGCATCTGTATTTGGATAGAGCTTATTTGAAACCAATTTTGTAAGTGCATTGTCTATACAAAGTAGTGATGTGCTAATAGTTTGAAGTAGTATTCTTGGTAGCGTCATAAGATATATAATTGGTTTTTATTTTAACATGACCACAAGGACATAAAGTAGTTATTCAACATGACCCAAGGTCACAGAAGGAGGCTTGCAAGGTTCATGATAACCACTATGTGTAGGTAATACTAGTGATGGATCAGGTTTAGGATCAAGCCCCACTTCGGGAAAAGGACAAAAACAATAGACACCCAAATACTCTTTGATATGTTTCTTTATTTTATATAGTATAGAGGTGTGGAAGATGTAGATGAACATGTGCATAAATGTGAGTTAATATGCAGAGATAAGGGAATAAAAAATCTAGATAAAAAGGAAATTCAATTTTCCACCACACTCAAAGTGTGCGTGCATAGTTGGTACATAAATTATGATCCATATTAGAATTAATTTTATTATGATGCATTGTGCACTAAATTCTTGACTGAGTTTCATATACTAGATTTTGAGAAATAGTGTATCAACGCACAGAAGGATATTAAGCAGGGTTTGTCTGATAGCTTCAGGATGTATGATGTTTGATTCAAGACCTTATTATCTAATTTCTCTTATCATATCCACCAGAGACAACATGAGTAATGGTTCGTAGGATGATTGTTAACACCATTCCAAAGAGAAATTTCACACAATACATTTACTAATCCATATGAAGCCCTAGAAGCTAAAATGTGGATTGAATTAGTTGGAAGTGTTAACACAGGAGTAAGTACATTCCATGAATTCCAAATAACAAAAATGACTACTTAGTTTAAGATGTATGCCAGCTCAGTAAATGAGACATGAAGTGGAGTCTTGTGCACATATTATGAGGTTAAAGGACATAGTAATGTTATCTTCTTACATAGGAATGAGTACATGTTGTTGAAATCTTGTGAGATCTATCATAAGAATAATGATGTTTAAAATAATCTACTATTACAACATGAAACATGTAATAACGTCTCCATGTATTGTAAAATCTATGATGTGCACACCTAAAAAATATATTCCTTATGTTTGATCAATCATATCTATGAGGCATGTGAGAGATGGTTACACAAGACCAATGTGGCAAGCATCTTGTAGGTGCTAGAAGGACATACCAATGAAGGACACAACAATGGTAATGGAGGATTTATTTATGGATTCAAAAGTAGAGGTTCATGCCGGTTGTAGAAGGTTTGTACCTGGGACATTTTATACATGTGGATAAGCTTATCATTATCAGTGCAAGTGTCTAAAGAATCAGGTATGCATGTAATGTGATAAGGTACAAAAGATGGAACATTATCTATATCTTTTTTCCCATAGGTGTAAGAACAATAATAAATAAAAATGCATTGCTATGATTAAGGTGGAACACATGGATCATAAGTAGTGGGAATCTAAGAGGATGGTTGATCCTAAATTTAACCTTTATTAGTCACTATGCATGGAGAGGCAACACACACATGCTAAAAAGGAAGGGTAAGACCTCTCATAAAATGGGAAGAAGTATTACATGTAAATTATCCACATGTATCCCAATAGAAGGAAGTGTATCAAGAAATTATGGGTGTTATTAGATAATTACAAGGTGAAATACAAAACCTGAAGGTTAAATCACATAAGAGGGAACACATGAAGATTACTGACCTATCATAGAAGGATATTTATGACCTTAAGGAAGCATGCAAGATGTTGAGGTAAGATAACATTTTCCCCTTGTTGGGATAGTGGTTACAAGACAAGTTAACATGTGTAGGGGTTGAAAGAGAGTGTGAGATCCCTCATGTGAATTTACCACCTCGGGTTCATGCATATGAAAAGGAGATAACACATTATGTAATGATCAATGGGTAGTTGGTAAGTAATATTATTATATATACAGGTGGGGAAGTCAATGTTCTCACCCTTGATTCCTAGAACCAAATGGAAAGGCCACCATTACAGCCATCTTCATATGTGTTTTATATGGCTAACAAGACAAGGGCCATTCCAATTAAGTTGTTGAAATATTCTTCCATCACTATTCAAGGAGCTAAATTTACAAAATATTTTGAAGTATTAGAGCTTAAAGAGGAAGATAATTCCCCGCATTACTTGGATGTCCTTGGTTCTATGATAACAATGTATACTTGTGCTTCAATAAGATATATATTATTTTTTAAAACAAAAATGAGCACATGGTCATTCCATTAGATGAAACAAATGTTGCGTTATACATCAAGCACATTAGTAAAGATGAACTTAATCAAATCTATGCATAGATGGTACATGACCTTGAGAACATGGATCCATCAAAGGAATCCCTACTTCATTGTGAATATGCTACCAATTAGTGACACTACCAGCATGGCATGTGAAAAATGGGCCCATGGTACTTATGAAATGGTGGGTCACAAGGTAAGGGGATGATTTTCCAGGATGATAAGGCCATGCACGGTCATACAGTAGGATAAAACTAGATTACCAAAGTATATTGGAGAGGAGAAGCATGAATCCTTCTTCAACATGATGGAAGAACAGTGGAATAATGAAGGAGATAGAAGGAACATTATGGTTTATACATTATACATGATAGTAGTGCCTTAATGGGAAACACATAAAGATAATTTACTTGGTTGACACAAGGTTAGAGAAGCCTTCTTGTTGAGGTTTACTTGGAATAATATTCCTTCTATGCCACAAGAGTATGATCAAAAGAATTATCACTTTTTACATGTTCAAATTTGTGAGAGACATTATGCATAACGGAAAGAAGCTTTACCACCATCTATTTCAATACAAAAGTTTTATCCTACTTTGTGAGAATGTATGTATGCTTGGTATGTGCAATACTGAGTTGAATTAGGAGACAATAAATTGGCACGACCTGACTTGAGGTATGGTTCACACTTTTGATTTTTTTTTACTAAGATACCATTTCATGAGACCTTGTAGATTTTGAAATGCATCATGTTGGGGGATAACATGAAGGCTAAGGATATTTTGATTTACTTATTTGGTGAATCCGATATTGAGGAACATGAGGGCCTAATAGAAATAGAAGACACATAGTTGGGGCATGCGTTAAAGGAAAATAAGAAAGGAAAACTTGTTTACCTCATAGAAGAAGAGGATTTTCAAGACCTAAACATCAAGAGCATAGAGGGTATGTGTGAGGTGATGGTATCTATAGATGATCAGGTGTGTGCATACAATGTGTTGTTGAAAACTAAGATGGTGATAATTGGGACTGAAGATGCACCTAAAGAAGAGATTATTGGAGATTATTGGTCTGAACCTAAAGCTATGAAAATTATTGACCTAGTTTGTGAATTTCAAAATATTTTTCCCAGGTGATATCATGAATTAAAGAGTGTACATCCATATTTGGGGGAGATGAGAATCAAGGTTAAGGAGGATGTGTGACTAGTCAGGAAGAGGACTTACAAGATTAATTTTAACTTGAACATGAAATTAAAAGAGGAAATTGATTTGATGATCAAGTCAGGTATTATTGAGCCTATTGAGGAATTTGAATAGGTAATCCCCATAGATATCAATATCAAAAAGGATGGGTGGATAAGTATTTCTATTGACTATAGGTTACTCAATGCTTCATGTGTCATAGACCCCTCCCCTAATCCATTCACTAAAGAGATCTTAAAAATTGTAGCATGGCGTAAGATCTACTCACTTACAGATGGGTTTTATTGTTACCACCAGGTAAGGATTGTGCACGAAGATTAAGAAAAGGCCATCATAACAACTAAATGGGGAATTTTTGTATATACCATCATGCCATTTGGATTGAAGAATGAACTACTGGTTTTCTTACGATTCATTGTTAAAAAATTCTAGGATTTCACTCACAATTTTTTACACGTCTACTTGGAATATACAGACCATTTATGGTTACTAAAATCTCATTGTGACAATATAAGTTTTATGTCTGAGAGATGCAGGCATCTTAGAATCTCTCTAAACATAAATACATGTATTTTTGCAACCCCAATTGGTATATTACTTAGGCATATTATTTGCAAGGAAGGATTATTAGTGGAACCAACTAAGATTGTGGTTATTTTAGGGTTAGAAGAAAAAAAATCAAATTCAAGGGTGTTGTTTCCTTAGGTACATGGGCTAATACAACAAGTTTATAAAAGTTTATGCCATGATTTATGTGCCACTTGAGGAATTGTTGAAATCCAAAGGAATGTTTTATTACAGCAAAGTGCATCAATAAGCTTTTGAGACCTTAAAAGAAAAGCTAACCTCCATGCCTATATTATGATTTCCTTTTTGGAAAAAACCATTTCATGTACATGTTGATGCTTCTGAAATAGAAATTGGTGCAATGTTAGTGCAACCAAATGAAGATAATGTTAATCATCCCATATGTTTTGTGAGTATAAATATAATACCGGTAGAACATAACTATACAACTATAGAGCGCGAAGCCTTGTCAATAAATTATGCACTTCATAATTTCAGGCAATACTTGTTGGCCAACCTCTTTATATTTTATATAGATCATATGGCATTGAAGTACTTTGTTAATAAGTCAGTTTTATGAGGGCACATTTGACATTGGATCCGTATGTTTTAGGAATTTGACATTACAGTCATAGTGAATCCTAGAAAGAGTAACTTAGGACCAGATCATTTGTTAGGATTAACACTAGAGAAGACACAAAGACCATAAAGGATATTATGCTAGATGCACATTTTTCAGATTAAATCGTATGAGAATAGATTTATAGGAAATTGTAGTATTTTTATGCACTAGAGTTCCATGCGAGTGAATGAAGAACTTGGAAAAGAAGCAGCTTACAACCTGTGCAGTGCCATATCAGTTTATTAGAGGAGACTAGTAAAAAATGGGTAGATATGAGTAGATATGGGCAGATGTGTACTAGAGCATGAGCATAAAGCTATCATGGAAGAAGCACATATAGGAATAGTTAGAGGACACTCTATTGGAGAAGTAACCATGCATAAGATCTTATTGGTAGGTCTATGGTGGGAAAAACTATACAAGGAAACTAAGGAATCTGTCAAGGCATAAAAATGTTGTCAGAGAATAGGAAATCTTAGAAATAGAGATAATATGCCACTACACCCCATAGCAAGTGCATAGCCATTTTAAAAGTGGGTAATTGATTTTGTAGGACTTTTTGCAACACCTAATGGGTGCACTATCTCATAACATGCATATATTACTTAAAGTTTTTGGAAAAGGATGTTCCTATAAAGGATTTCACTATAGAAATAGCAGCTAGATTTCTATGGGAGAATAATGTAAGAAAGTATTTATGTCCATTGAGTCTTATAATTGATAGAAGGAATAATATTATGAATGAAAATGTAGTCACAAAATCACGCACTTACTATTACACTTATACTGCCAAGTATGTTATTTTATATATGGATCTTGCGTAATCAAAGTATTCACTAATGATCTATCCCCTAGTCCTTTGATCAGTTCATCGGTCGTTATTGTCATTTGTTTGGTACAATCGTCAGCTGTCTATATAGTTTTCTTCATCTCTAAGGGAGTCTTAGATGTCATAATTTACTTGATGGGGCATGTACAATAGTGCTAGAGTGCCCATGGGTGCCCAGTCCATGATTTTAGGCACCCTGGTCTCCATAACACTTTGGTCTAATTTATCTATTCGAGGTCGGTCTTTGTCATTTTCCCATTATTTTCCCTAAGTACTTATCAACATTTTGGGTCATTAGTGTTGAAATTTGAGAAAGAGGTCCTTATATAAACAAAGCATACTCACTACATTATGGATGAGCTATTATCTGTCAAGGGCTAGGTATCTACTAAGGCATGAGCGTACATTTGAGAATCTTCTACATCTGAATCACACAACCATAGGGGGAAAGGGTTGTATTCAATCTATTCCATCCACCATTTTCATCTTTACATCTAGTTATTTCCCCCTACTTCTGCGTCATTGGTGCTAGGGTAACCTAGGCACATAATTGCATATAGAAGCACACATAACTACATTTTGTCTCAAATGTAGTGCAACGCTTAGTCATAAGGCCACCATTGTGGCAGCTAAGGTCAGTCTAACCCTTTCATTTATATCTTTCTTTTGTTAGGGATTTGATTTTTTGTATGGTGTTTTGTAGGTAGATCTTCACATCATACTCATGATGACATAAGAAAATATATTGTGAAAACCATGTGAAAAGGATAAATACACTATGAAGACCTTGTGACACTTTCATATTTAGATCTTAAGATTTTGTGTAGACTAGAGCACCCAGATTATAGACTAGGGTGCCCATAGGTGCCCCAGTCCTCTCCCAGGTGACCGAGTTCAGCCATATATCTACTTGCTGCAATTCTCAGGGTAGCACCTTCACATTCTGTCCCCTATGTACTTCAGTCTATTTGAGTCTAGCACACTACAAGGCAAGTTATATTTAGGTTAATATCTTATCCATTCTATTTCATTTATTCTACTTCATTTAAATATCATAATAAAATATTTAGCATTTGTATTAGTTATTTCCAGTACTGTTTCTATTTATATTAACTTAAAATATAGATTCCAAATTCATATTTTAGTTAATCATTTTGTTGAACCCATATTTTCAAATAGTTTTCCCTAGGATCCAATCAAACCCTAATGGATAAATATATCTCATCTTATTTTCCCATAATGTCTTACTTTAGTGTTAAACCTATTTATGATGAGGATACCATAGATGAATTTAAGGCTCTATATAGTTCTCCGCTTACCAAACCCAATCATATTCAACAACAACTATTAGATGGTCAACAACATGTGCCTATTAGTTTTGCATATTATCTTATAGGCATTAACATTTTTTAGGATCCTATCACATTTACTTGTTGTACAACACGTCATACAGTCACTTGGGATCCTCCTTTTGATATTTCACAAGAAACTTTAGATGATTCTCTTATTGATTACTTACTAGGTTTTATCAATCAGTCAATAATGTTTCATCTATTACTCCATCTACTAATATAGTTTCTTCTCGTGACTCTAATATTTCAGAAAAAAATTTCTCTTAACACCTCTCCTACTATTTTTCATGTTCCTTTGCATTATGTTGATGATCCTATTCATAGCCTCCTTAACAATGTTATCACTTCTGAGGTTTTATCTGATAATAATGAGGTAGATGATAGTCATGGTTCTCCTTCTTTCTGAAATGTTGAATTTGAATCTCTTTCTCCATTGTTACCTTCTCCTGACATTGCATCCACTGTTGTGCATGAGTCATTGCCATCTATCACTTTTTGTTCTCCTATTACTGTATCCTCGAAAAATCTTAGTCCATCCTCTCCTATAAATGTGTCTCTATCGATCACCTCATTTATTAAGGTTATTTATGATGTTAGTCCTACCATAGCTATGGAAACTTCATCTATCCCACCTTATATAGCTTCCATGGCTTCCACTCCTAGTGTGCCATTAGAATCAGAATATCCTTTGTCACCTCTTGATATTTCAATGATTACTCGTAATGGTAAGCTACAATCACTTAATACTTTTTTTTCATCTTCCACCATTCCTTAATATGACATTATCTCTCTCATGCACACCATAGTTCAAATCCAATCTTAGGTTCAGTCCCTCACCTTAGAAAGTAGAGCCTATTATTCATCCATTGATAACAATTCATTACATGGTAATCTAGTCCCTAAAAAGATTCATAATTATTCATTTCCTCAAGATTTTTTCATGCCTAATTTCACATGTTTTGATGGTAGTGACCCTCACGCTCATCTTCTACATTACAACTCACTTGTGGCCTCTTATTCCAATGATATATTATTACTTAAGGCCTTTCAATATAGTCTTGTTGATGAATCATTACAGTTGTACAATCATCTCCCCTTTGGGTCTATTAGTACTTTCTACGACATGGAGGATGCTTTCTTCTATCACTTCATCATCAAAAATGGTTTTAAAGTCATTGATGATCACATACCTAATTTACATCAAGGCTCCTATGAATCTATTGAGGATTATATTTTGTGATTCAATTCTTGTATGTATCATCTAGTATTTCAACCTATTGATTTAGAAAAACAATTCATTTTTTGTCATGGTCTAATTATTCCACTCAAGAAGTGATTACAATATGATACATGTGATTCCTTCATCCTCCTATGTTATAAAGTTATTGACCTCAAAAAATATCTTCTATCATCACATGTTGTACAACCTACACATATTTCATAGGCCATTGCTTCATATAGTATTCCGCCTGTGCCTCCAGTTGAGCATCCAAAGAAATTTCCATGTTTACCTCACATACCACACAAACAAGCTCAACCCACTCCCACACAAAAATCATACTTCTTCTCTGACTCTGTGAAAAGTTACTACTCCCACCACTACGCCTTAGGTGCATAAACCTCTAAATTTATCTCCTCATGCTCGACAAAACGATGTGTTACGTGTGTTACTTAATGAGTGATTAATTTTCCTACCCTTTAACCAACATCATCCATAACACCAATTACAACGTCAATGTGACAAACCATATTGTAATTACCATCACATCAATGGCCATAGGGACAATGATTGTCTTTCCCTTCATGATAGATTACAAAAAATAGAGAATATGGGTATTATCTCCTTTTCCCCTCGTGAGCGGTCCATGTCTCCTCTACCAAGTCATTGAAGGCCACTCCACTTGAGTCTTATCCATTAGGTTCTCAGTTTATAGTTCACTCATCACGATCACATGTTCATTCTCCACATCATCTATTTCCTCCATCATCACAATCATTACAACCATTACATCCACCACATTCATTCTATCCATCACTTCACATTGTTGCTTCACATGGGCTCCCAAATCCCTCTACATATCCCATTGTTGCTCCATATGACATTCAATTTGGTTCATAAAATCACACTGCATCCATCCCACATACTTCCAATGCTTCACACCACCTTGGTATGTGGTAGGTGATTGTTATCACTTTAGCCCCTATTGATGCACTTATGTTCTTACAGTTCTTACATGAACATTGAGGGATTTTTTCTAATAACCTCTCATAAAGCACTTAGTCATTTCCCAATGACGCACTCTTGCTTACGTGGCTCATACTTGATGGCTAAGGGGTCTTAACTAAATGAGCCTATTCATTTACATGTTGGGGGGCATCGATAATATCCCCCCCTACTTTCATGATATAAGTATATTACGAATATATTATATCCTTGTACATTTGTTACATTACATTCATTTTACTCTCATGATTTTTTTCTTTATTTTCAAATCTATTATACTATCATCAATACATTAACTATGTGGTACAATAAACATTTCATCTATCACACGCCATTTTTTATATATATTATCATCGCTCACCATACACATATCTTCTAATAATATGAAAATTATAATACGAATCTACATTCAACAAACACAAACAATACACAACACATTACATATACTAGGAAAATAACCATAGAATCATACATCAACAATCACATTGTGACATCAAGACACTACAACATAGGTTTATCGTATATAAAAAATAGGTGTCCATACATATATAGCAAGTATAATCATTATCACAAAATATGTCTCGTCATTAGGGGACAACACCACCACACTATATAGAATACTATGAATCAGAACTCATCATCGCTATCGATCTTGGGTACTACAAGAGGCCTATAACTAGACACCTCTCCACCAATGTGATGTTGTTGTTTTCAATCCCAATACCACTTAACCTTCCTCTGTAATAAGGTAATCTTTGAAGCCTTCTCCGAGAACTGATGCTCAAATCCACATATTGTGTAAACACCTCCTAGGATAAGAGACCACCACTTATCGTCTGTCTGGCTCGTCAATTCTTCTCTCATACCTCATCCCTCTCACCTAGTAGCACTCTACATATCGTAGCCACTATGGCTACCAGATCAAATATATGGGCATGCTCGCCCAAAATATCATCCACCCACTCAAGTATGACTCCACCAAACACATTGGTCGACACATTACACATCAATGTGTAGATGGATGTGTCCATGATCAATGAACAATACACATCACCTACAAATAAAAATTACATATTATTAGAAAAAAATACAAAAAAATATAAGAAAACCATGAAGTACACAATGCGCATATACAAATACTTACGCTCATCTATGACCACTGTTATAGATTTGGGAGGATGTGCTCCCCCCTCTCCTCCTCCTCTATGTAGTAACTCCATAGGAACTATGAACAATGGGTCTAAAGACACCCACTGATGCATTACCCACCATGTATGAAACTCCTTAGTGTAACCCGTTTCATCTCCATCAATAGGATCTATTTCCTGATCTACCTCATTTGGCCCCAACAGTACTAGTTTCTCTATGATGGGCCCTAGCCTAGTTCTAGGCCTCATAGGTGATTTGATATCTCGCAACCATATATATGGATTTGGGGGCACATCATGAGCCATACAAAATTGACATGACACTCTCTCTACCTGAAAACTCTCCACCACACCTGGAAAGTGTTCCGAATACACTGCAACTCTATAGCATCCTTGGGCCATCCCCTATAGTCATGATATGTCCTCCGTATGACTGCCTCGGGCCCTATTCTATCTATCAATACCTATAGGTATCTATGTTAATCATTATACCATAAATATAAACCCACCATCATGCATATATTTATAGCCTAGCCCACTCTCCTCGTGGACCTCCAACTGGTCTCAATATGGTTATGTTCTTATATGCCCATACATGTAATAGTGTGGTGGCTCCTATCCCTCCACCATATTCCTCATGTGTAAATCAGTATAGGTATTTGTATAGGTGGGACAACACACACCGTGCCCACATGTATCTAGTACCCTCCTCCTCTATCCACTAGCATATGTGATACATTTTATATAAGATGCCTACACCTCCTCCCTCTATGGATATACATGATGTAATCATAACTGCGATGAAATTCTGTAAGCATAGAACCCATGACTGCAAAATATCATCTAGACTAATATGGGTCTTAAAAGGTACTCAAGTCCCCATGAAATATAGTCTGATGGCTTACATCTACCACGCCATATCATCCACTGTCATAACCCGCACTCTCTCTCCCACAACCAGAAATCATAGTATGTGATATACATCCTTTAAAATAATAGTCATCTCCCTTGTAGGTAAGTAGAATTCACACGTATCGGCACACCATCTATAACATAGGGTAGTCAACATGGGAATATTATGGGGTACATCCCCCATCCATGTTATGTACCATAGGCTGGCATTGTCCATCACATCTCAATCACCATCTTCTAAACCCAATCCAAACAACTTACTCATATGTTGTCCTCCATGGAGCTCCCTCAAGTGGATATCCCTCTGCACATAAAAAAATGACAATGAATGTAGTCTTAGAATATAATGCAAGACCAAATACACTCATTTATAATACTCAAAACATGTTTGACACCCTTATAAATCAAATACATACATTTTGGACTAGGGCACCCATATGTAGAACTAGGGTGCCCAAAAGTAGGACACTAGTACCCAGTTATGGGCGCTCCTGTCCTAGGGGTCACAAGTGCCCTCACCGCTCTTGTCTAGTTCACAAATATAGAGAAAATAAAAAATATCAAAAATGCAAAAATTCAACCAAAATGACTAATATACCATGCATTTAGCAAAAATCGAGGTACTTACCAACTCCACATTTGTACACGATGTTACCGCAGTCGTCACCCTCTCAAATCAACTAGGACACATTGCTCTCACTTTCGCAATTTGGACTCACTTTATTTACACTCTCAAAATCACGTAAACAACAAATAAAGTAACTAAAAACTTTTTCAATTTACTATTTATAGTTACTTTTTGTCTCCTATTTTACTACAGTGGCTATTTCACGCCTATTTCCACAACTAATTCACACTAAATTGTCTTCGTCATATCTGGAACATTTCTACTATGATTTAAACTCCATTATTGGAATTATTTTTAGAATTCTACCTTCCACCATACTGAACACCTTCTGTGCATTTTATCTCTTGTCGAAATTATCTTCCATTCAATTTTTACACATTTTTCACAATTTTTACCACTTTCTATCTATTTCGTGCTTACTTTCGGCTTAAGAATTCATTCTTTTCATAACTTCCCCTTTCTCGACAAGGGGGGCATATCATTGGGGCCATCCTATGATTCCCCTTACATCACCACACATTAAAACACTACCAATTTACCATTTTCAAACATTTACTAATTCACCACATGATATTTCACCATTAATTACCCCTCATAATGACCTAATCTAGGGGCGACAAACATAAAAATTTTCTATATGAAATTTCATCACTTCCTCCTAATGAAATAACTTGAGGAAAACAAATGATTAAAAATATTTCCATGCTATTATTATCCAATTTCTATAATTTTCCCCCTAATGACCTAACCTAGGGGAAACTTGTGTAAAATACCTCCACGAGTAACCAATCAATCAATTAACATGTTCAAGACAAATTGAGATCACTAAATCAATACAAGTTCAACACAATTGGCCTCCCTAATGACCAAACTTGGGAGTTACGTGTGGTGAGATTACATTTATCACTTTTCCCAGATGACCTAACTTGGGAGATTACATTTATCACTTTTCCCAGATGACCTAACTTGGGAGATTACATTTATCACTTTTCCCAGATGACCTAACTTGCGAAATTATTCTACATTTTGTGCTTTCTTCTAGATGACCTAACTTATAATCCCTCTCACATTCTCTACCTGCTTCTATATGAACTAACTTGGAAGCCTTCATAAATTTCACGTTTTCTTCTAGATGACCTAACTTCGAATCCATCACATTATGGTAACCCCCATGGAGTTGAGGCAAGAGTTCCTTCCCTATATCACTCCTATATGAGTAAATTGTTTGATGAAAACTATTTGAATCCAAAAACAAAAAAAAATTATCTGAGTTCATCTACAGCTGCTAGATCTTTAAGATGTAGTTAGATATTTTAGAATAACACACTTTTATCCCTACACTCTTCCTCTGGTAGCAGGACTCCTAAATCCCCTAGTTGCTCATTTGTATACAAGTGTTCTGGTTAGGAATTGATCACTCCATACCCCATCTCTTCATCATCACATGCATTAATAATTCATTATACATCCTAATCATCACTTTCATTTAGAGTACTCCATCTCGACATTTATTCTTTTTCGCTACATTACATGGATCAACCAGCTGATCCATGGTTTGGCATGCTACATGGTTATTTCAGCATGTTTCTATTACACATCTGCACATTCTACTACAACATGGGCTTATTTGAATTTTATCAGTTATGCATCCCTATCTACTTTATGTTACCAAGCATTCTACTCACAACATAAAGTGGGGGAAAATGTAGTCAAAAAATCATGCACTTGCTATTACTTTTATACTGTCAAGTATGTTATTTTATATATGGATCTCGTGTAATAAAAGTATTCACTAATGACATATCCCCTATCCCTTTCCTTATTTACTCGGTTATTATTTTGATTTTTCTAGTACAATCGTCATTTGTCTATACAGTTTTGGTCATCTCTCAAGGAGTCTTAGGTGTCGTAATTTTTATGATTACCATATCTAGTCCTCGACTAGGGCACCTAGGGTACTGTTGGGGTTCCCATGGGAGCCTTGGTCTGTGATTTTAATCTCCTTGATCCCTGTAACACTTGGGTTTTATTTATCTATTCGAGGTTAGTCTTTATCATTTTCTCGTTCTTTTCCCTAGGTACTATTCGGCATGTCAGGTCATTAGTGTCAAAATTTGAGTAAGAGATCCCTATATAAACATAATTTACTTAGTACAATATGGGTGGACTATAATCTATCAAGGGATAGATATCTACCAAGGTAAGGGAATCCATTTGGACATATTATACATCTCCATGACACAAGCATAGGGGGAAAGGTTTGTATTCATTCTATTCCCTCCACCATTTGTATCTTTACATCTAGTTATTTCCCCCTACTTCTACGTAATTGGTGCTAGGGAACCCTAGGCACATAATTTCACACACAAGTACACTGAACTACATTGGTCCTGGAATGTATTGCAACACTTACTCGTAAGTCCACCATTGTGGTAGATAAGGTTAGTCTAACCCCTTCATATGCATATTTATTTTCTAGGGAGTTGATGCTTTGTATGGGGTTTTACAGGTGGATCTTCACATCATATTCATGGTGAAATAAGTGCATATATTACAAACATGCAACAAGGATAAAGAAACTGTCAATACCTTTCAACACTTTCAAATTCAGATCCTGACCTTTTCTGTAGACTAAAGCACCCATATTGTAGACCAAGGTTCCCGTAAGGACCCCAATCCTATCCCAGGCGCCCCACTCCAGCCAGATCTCTAGCTATTATAATTCTCAGGGTATCACCTTCATGTGTCATGTCATCGGCACTTTAGTCTATTCGATTCCATCATACTATGAGGTAATTGATATTCATGTTAGTATCTTATCTATTCTATTTTATTTATTCTACTTCATTTTTATATCATAATAAAATATTTAGCATTTGTATTAGCTATTTCTAGTATTATTTCTATTTATATTAACTTAGAATAGAGATTCCAAATTCATATTTTAGTAACAAAGACTATTATAATTCCACTAGAAAATTTTATGATGGCTCACCATATGAGTACCTCTATCACTGACAATGTAATAGAATTGTTGAAGCTTTCAACAAGATTTTGAGGAAAACCTTGACAAAGATATGTGATGTTGGAAGGAAATATTGGGATGATAAGGTATCAACCGTATTGTGAGCATATAGAACAACTTACAAGAAATTGAATAAGGACACACCCTTATAGTTGGTGTTTGGTGTAGAGGAAGTTTTTTTTGTTGAGTTCAGATTTCCCTCCTTACGTATTATGTGCGTAGGTGGATTGAATGATTAAAAATTAATAGAGGATTAAATTAATAAACTAAAACAACTGGATGAGTGGCTTACCATTATAAGATGGAGTTTGAAGACAAATAAATCTAGACATAAGGGTTTACACGAAAGACACATAAAGAACAAGTCCTTTTCAATATGGAAGATAGTGCTCTTGTATGAATCCAAGTTTGCACACCATCCTAGGAAGTTCAAAGTACATTGGTTGGGAACCTTTGAAATAAATAAGATATTGAAATCAGGTGCATGTAAATTAGAGGCACTGGATGGCACCATGTTTCCCATTTTCTCCAATGGGAGTAAGTCAGAGCTCTAATATAAATAAGTTTATTTTGTGTTTTTAATAAGTAATAAGTTAGTATTTCCACTTAGATTATATTTACCTTTCTATTTTTTCTTGTTTTTTATTGTAATAATCATCTTCATGTACAAGAGATGACTACTTCATGTTAGATTGATGCACAGAGGACCACACATAATTTTAGTTTGGGGTGAATCAGGTATAAGTGTTTGCAAGGTAATATGTGATACTATTACATCTTGTGAGGTTGGTATTGGAGCACACAATTGTATGAGATAGGTATGATTCAGAACAAATTTGATGCATGGTGTGGAAGGATAATGTGGAGTGGAAAAATATATTGGCACACAAATTTTTAAGGATGTTGGTAATTGAAGAAATAGAAAATTTATTAATATGATTGATATGTCTCATAGTTAAAACCACACAAAAGAGATGGTTGTATAGTGTACTATGATGGATGTAGAAACAAGATAGACTACCTAGCAAGTGGCATAGAGGAAGATTGTGTGGGGCATAGGGAGGTACACGCAACAAATATTGTTGCATGGGAAGTAGTAGTGTGCCAAAAGGCTACCACTCCCACATGCGGAAGAGAAAAGAACGTGAGAAATAAAAAGTGCTTTTAAAGTAAAAATTGGTGATATAATAGGAGCAATAAATGAGGAAATTTTAGGGAAAATCTAAAAAGTGCACGAGAAAATTCATTCTTACCTTGGTTTTAAACATTGTGTGATCAAATATATTGTGTGACTAAATGCATAGAAGAGTGTTGTAGACACCAAGTTTTCATCACTTGCATACATATGCTAGTCCACTAAACATATCACTTTAAACATTATCTAAGACACCCTACGCTCTCCATAAAATCATGTTTCACCCTTGTTTTTTTACCTAGCATAACTTACTATAACCTCCCTAAAACCTCCTAAATCATATTTAACCTATCCAAAACATCTTACCTAAACATGATTACCTCCCAACCATGATTAAACTCTTCCCTAATAATTTTCCATCATCCCCATAGATGGAATTCACAATTTGGAAGTGGTCGAAATCACTTCCAAATATATTCCTCTGAATATCCTGTAGTGTTGGTGATTCTAATAAATCACCTACCATTATAAATAAGACCTTAAACACCTATTTCAAGAACCTTTGGACCTTTGGCATTTCTTTGCTCTCAAATTGTCTTGAGCCTACATTAATACTTTTCCATTCTAATGATATCCAAGCCCTATAATAAAATCCTGCCACTATAAATAACTGCAACACATTAGTTGTACAACTACAAGCCCTCAAGAGCCTCTGTACTTCATTAGATGACCAACAGATCAACACCACAGGTTTAATTAGTCTTTTTGAACAATCTTGCATTCATTCTTATGTTATAAGGAAATATCATCATCTCTAATATAATCATACATAAAAATAAAAATAAACAATCTTTTAAAATCTATTTTTCTATGAGTTTGTCATTTATCAATAAAATTAATCCTTTTACAAGAATCATGTTGAGAAATATAATGTTTACATTATAGTGGGATGTTTACCGAAAGGTAAATAATAATTAGTTAGTTATATTATTGTTATATAAACAAGAATATATTAGTTGGATTTGTTTTAAGAACTCATAGATATTTAATGTGTAAATAGGTTTAGTGGTTGTGTGAACACCCATAAAATAATTGTAATAGATTCTAGGGTGGTTATGTAGTTGAGAGTTGATATGAAGCTAGAGCTTAAGAATAGGATGTCACAATCCTATATATATGTAAACACATGAATAAATATATTGAAGTATTATTCTTGTGTATTCAATATATAAACTAGTGTTGTGCTTACATCTGGTATCAGAGTGGGATGTCCAAATGAGAGTCTTGTGTAGTAACCTTGTTGTTTAAGATGATGCATGAGATTATTGCTTAGAATCTAATCAGTTGTGGCTACATCCAATAATCCCTTCCACAAGCAAGAAATTTCTCACATCTGATGTATATTTTTTTCATCTAACCTGGTACGCTACAACATTGATTTTGTAGATTATTTCATGCAATTCCATATGTATATCTGATTTCCTCAAGTGGTATTTTCATTGGATTTCTTTGCTTTGATCTTCGTATTACATGGGCTTTAGACCAAGGATCTACATACACATCATGTTGTATTGATTCTTGATCTATATCTATGTATGCTTGTAGAGTGTTATCAATAGCTAAAGAAATTAGTTTGAGTAGAAATTTATTTAACCTCTGCATGCTTCTTACCTATCCATGTCTATCATTACATGCATTAGATTTGGTCTATCTATGTTTTCAAGAATCTCAACATTTACTTAATGCTTGTGCATTAAAGAAGATAGAGAAATAAACTTTATTACTTGGCATCATCCTTACTCAGAGTCGTTGTTTAGATGCATCGACTAGTTTGAAGAATTCCAAGGTGAAGAGAGTTACAGGTGTGAAATAGTACAAGATGAATCACATGCCTTATCCATGGGAGAAGAACAAAGTGGTCACCAAGTGCTCACTCTTTTATTTCCTTACCATGTCATCAGTGAATTACAGTTCCATATTGTACGTTATACATTATTTTCATGATAACAACTTTTCCTTCTTTGTTGGGATCTCCACATGTGCGGGTCCTTCTTCTTATTGATTCATATTCGTATATAGGTATTACAGTTGATTTTTCTTACCTTGTAAGTCATAGTTCTTCATTTTGTTTGTTAGATAATCAATTAAAATTTAGTGCTATAGTAAAAAGTAATATATGATTACTTTTTAAATATTCAAATATTATCTTTTGTCATTTATTTGTATGTCAAAGCATTAATAAAGTCATCGTTTGTCCAATTATATATTTTTGAGTCATCATTATTATATGTTGCATAATAGTTGTGTCAGTGCCAAAATCAAATCCGAGTTAAGAGTTTATTTTATATGCCTTTAGTTATTAAGTCATTTTCATATAAAAAGTAATCCCATTTTATTACATTTTAGTCGAATCGAATCTTCTTGTCCAAGTCAAAAGTGTTGTTTTTAAATTTGTAAAATGTCATCAAAAGTTGTATAATTGTAAAAAGTCCAAAAAATAAAATTAAAAATTGCCTTACGGATGCATTTTCAGTGTTACCCGATGTCCAAAAAAATAAAGTGTTTCACATTGCGGGATGGAAGATATAATAAACAATGTTGAAAAAATTGAGCTTCATATCTAAATCTGGCTAAGTTAGCAACATGTTACTAGAGGTCAGAAAGTGACATCTCATTAGTCACCAATGATGGGGTCACACAAAGGTGTGGTGGCATATATAGTGTGTGAATATATGCTTTTCAATTGTGGTTTTATGCACTTCAGTTTTTATAGTTTGTAGTTCTCAATGAGTGGAAATTTCACATTAAGGGGGGAACATGATGAACATGATCCAATGTTCCATTTCCAGTTTTTCAATTGTGTATGTGATTATTCCTACATAAATTCCCCAATGCAAAACCATAGTGAAGAAAAAATAGCACAGTGAAAGGAAACATCATGATTCTTGATGAGGTAGAACAGTTAGATGTGTTCCTATTCATACCTAGGTTTGTGGTTAGCCTCCTGAAAACCATGAAAGGCTGCTCAGATGTGTTCCTTCTTGAGTTCCCACACTGTTAGGTCAAATGTGTTCCCTAGAGTGACTAGTTGATAAGCAAATGATTTCTGAGCATGTTCCCATCCTCGTCGGTCAGATGTGTTCCTGAAAGTGCATGATCAATAAAAAGTTGATGTGTTCCTTCTTCTACCTTCAGTTTGAGTGTGTGCCAAGATCATGAGCATGTAGAGGTGGCAGGCTACAAAGGAAGTGTTAAAGTTATTTTATTACCATGTAAACATTAAGGGGGAAATTTTAGGAAATATAATTTTTACATTATAGTGGGATGTTTACCAAAAAGTAAATAATAATTAGTTAGTTATATTATTTTTATATAAACAATAATATATTAGTTGGAGTTGTTTTAACAACTCATAGATATTTACTATGTAAATAGGTTTGGTGGTTGTGTGAACACCTGTAAAATATCTGTAAGAGATTCTAGGGTGGTTATGTAGTTGAGAGTTTATGGAAATCTTGAGATTAATAATAGGATGTCCTAATCATATATATATGTAAACACTCTAGAATAAATATATTGAAGTATTATTCTTGTGTATTCATTATATAAAATAGTGTTGTGCTTACAAATCACCCATGATTCCCTTTAATTGCCAGTGATCCCTTTGAATCACCTGTGATTTTGGTCCATTTAAATTTATTTATCAAATTACTACCGTTTTATCATTTTTAATCCATACTCCTAGGCCTAATCTATGTATTGCAAGAATGTGTCTTCTATATATGACTGTTCCAAGCTAGCCTCAATTGATCATGAGCATCTACGATCTCACGATCATCCAAAAACCCTTTATGTGGGAGAAGTTTGATATCCTTCAGGAGATTATTCTCTATGCTATCAAATTTGAACTGACCTTATAAGACATTGAGGAATAAATAAAATCCCTCCATGAAATCCACAAGTAACTACGGTTACTGGTACAACTACTTTGAGGGCCTTCAGGTTATCGTCACTCTAGCTTGAGCCACTTTCAAAGTAGAATAGGATCTTCCCTTTCATCTTGAATTCTAGTTTAGTTGTCTTATATCCTTATTATTTTCATTAATTATCTTATCATCTTTATGAAATCACTTAATTGTATCAAAATGAGATGAAACCCTTCATGAAAGTCCCTTTTGATTTCCAATGAACATCTCGTCATCATATTTATCCAATATTTTTTTTTGTCTATTTTTCTTTTCTCGTAGCTCTCTTCACTTGGAAAATGGAGGATAAATCATTCATTTTTGACATCTCATCATCCCAAAATTTCAATTATCGGCACAAGTATCATTTAACAACGCCATGTTTTGAGTTTTAGGTACTTTCTCCACTTAACAACATCCACTTGAAAACTACCTAATACAAGGTCAAATTGTGAAATGAACTAGGTGATTTAATATAAATTGAATTGAATCTAATTACATATTGACTCATGTCTTGTATGATATAAAAATTCTAATGTATATTAAAGACATAAGCAAAAAATAATGTTCAAATGTGAAACCCTAAGCAAGAGAGGGAGAGAATGACTTAGCTGATTTTTGAGTGATATAGAAGTGTTCTGGGCAAGTCAATATTTGAAACATATTGAGAATAGTTTTGTCAATTCTCACTGGAGATTTTGGGAATCAAGATGATGCAGGATAAAAACACCCATAGGAGGACAAGAGTGCATGGGTGTTAGTGATTGTTTCTCCACACTAGTGTCCAAACAGGTTCTCAGATTCTGATATCTTCTGTGAAGGAAGAGCTTCATTGTTGATCTCTATTTTTTCTCTGGATTTACTCCTAGATAAAAGAATGTACCTGTAATGTAAAAAACAAGTTTTCTATTGACACATGTCCATAAATCACATCAAATTTAATAAAAAAGATGTAGAATGGGGATTTATACTAACCCCCATGATCACCTGAAGAGTGAACTTATTACCAAGCATTGCACTACATTTTATAATCCATGTATTTCTATATGAGAGTGTGTGTAATGGTTCCCTAGGATGCCCCTCTATAAGTTTCACTATGATATAAAAATAGATATAGAATGCTCCATATTAAAATATGTGTAATGGAATAGATTATATTTCCCCTTGTATGTTGTGTATGAAGAAGTGATGCAACCCTTGTCCCTTGAGTGAATATGTTAGATGGATGCTTTGTGATTCTCTTTTGCTTTTGGATGCAACCTTAGGTGATAGTAGATTATACTGGTGTTTTGCCCCTTATTTGAGAGATATAAATTTGTATATATATTATTTCCCTTGTTTGAATTTTGTACTTGACAACTGAAAGGCCAACCCAAAATTATAAAATATGACCAAGATGTAAAAGAGACCTAAAAGAGTGAGAAAAGGGGAGAAAGGGTCAAGATCACCCATGAAGGAAATGATCTCCTATGCACTAATGTCATAACTAGGCAATATTTTATGATTCCATAAAAGATAAATTATTTAAATACCAATAGGGTTGTAGGGTTTGTAAGGTCAAAAAAAGTATAAATAACAAAAAGAAAATCCCAAAATAGATTGTCAATTACTATTTTTATTGCTTAGGATTCATGTATATACTAGTATGCTCTAGGACCTAGAAATGTACGAAGTGCATAGAATTTATGTCTACATTTCCCCCCACTTTATGTTGTTGAGTGAATATTAAATAACATAAAGTAGATAGAAAATTCATATGATGTAGCCTAGAATTTACCAGATAACACCCTAGACGCGCTCACACATCACTCATCCTAGACTAAGTGCTCACCCAAAGCACACAAAGGTACCAGGTCCCTCTTTAGGTTTGTTATAGTAGGATGTTAGCGTGATGAAGGAAGAAACATATAGATCCATAACTAATCCATCATTCTACAATGCATGCCATATTCAGATCTAGGAAAGAACAAGCTTAAACAATAATCATGATTGAATCAAGAACATGCACTACTCAATTACACAAAGGAATGACACTTAGATTAAGCCAATATCTTCCATCTATTAATAAACATAGAAGCTCTTTACAATAATAGAAATCTATACCAATGCATGCATGGATCTGATACAGTAATCCAGTCATATGCACATATCTCTTTATGCTTACCTCTTACGCTCTACATATACCTATATATATCAACTACTATGTGATTCACATCATATATATATGGTGGGGACTTGTCCTTTATCACTTATATTTTCCAAAAATAGGCCACATGCTATTAATAGCCACGTGACATTTATAGGCATAGCCACACATGCAAGTGTGCTATCTATAGACCTCTTACAGTTAACTGAAGTGAAAATCCTATTCTTAGCTCATCTCCATGCAAAACGCTTTCGATCTGATCCTCTAAAGATAGAAAATGTGTGGCACGCATGTCTCTACCTCGTTTATGTGCTCTGCATGCCATCTTCTAAAAATAGGTCTTCATGCTCAAAATCAGCTAAGTCCCAAAAGCTGAACTTGCCCTCCGCACGTGTGGGGTTCTTCCTGTCCCTCTGTGCCCTTGATCCTAGCCTTCTCTCCCACGTGGACTTCTTGTGTGATCTCTAACAAGTATTCTCTGATCAACATTACCCCACACTAATCTCATTGTCATCTCGACAATGGTTATCTCCAAAACTGAAGTAAAGAATGTTGAATGGAAAGAATAAGAAAGAATGTAGATGAATAAAGAATGTTTTATGAGGTATCCTCCTCTGTATCAGTTTGAAGGATCAAATCTGGATACTCCTCCTTTATTTCAGCCTCCAAGGCCTACCACTCAGTGAATGCTTTCTCTGCTTGCTCTAGTATGTCCACAATAATAGACTCCAGTTCATCTTGGGTAACTTCACCTTTTTCATTCTACAATACCAACATAATGTTGGACATTACAGTATGTTTTCCTTCCAGTGCATCCATATTTTGTGTGATGAGTTTCCCAAGCTCATCTAATCTTTCCTTGTGTGGATCTTGTGCTGCTGTTAGGGCCTCACACTTTTTCTTTACGAATGTTAACCGTTCTATGTGGCCCATGGTATCATCCTTCATAGCCTTTTGGACTGCATTATCTTCTTCTAGAGTCTTTACCTTGATCAACGCCTCTGGAGCTGTGCATATATTTAAGGCATGATCCACCTTTTTCAATTCTTCTTGGAGCACTTGCAGTAGGCCTTCATATGATGCAATCTTTCAGACTACTGTAGCCTTAGCCCTTTCCACCTCTTCTTCAGGATTCTTTGGTTTTGGCATTCTGATTGTGTTCCTCTTCCAATACCAAGTCCACCAAAGCTCTAACATAATGCATTACCAAGGGGAATTGTTCTAGTACCTTAGATTTCAGATGTGGGTGTGCTTTCATCACATGATCTCCAACGGCCTCTGCCATGCCAATTAATGCACTATTCTTTTTCATCTCCAAGTCCTTCTCTTGGGTTAGGTGCCCTATCACTACATCCTTCATCTTTAACTCCTCACACAATGCTCTAATTGTTGGCCTTTTCTATGTTTCTTCTTGCAACCTCAGTAGAAACCTTTACCAGCGCATTGCTAACCTGTTCATCTGACATAACAGTAGGTTTAACTGTTATGTGCTTGGCTTGAGGTGTCTTCTTCATTCATCTTGACACACATGACTCCTCGCATACATCAAAATAAGGCTCATCTATGTGGGTGTGCATTGACTATGAGATTTTATTTCTAGTGTGAACGGTCACCATATCCTCATCCATTAATTCCCAGGAAAATAAATCCTTTTGTTCTACAGTGCTTTAGAAACGAGCATGGATGATTTTTTCGATGTCCTCTGCATATTCCATGAGGGGTGCACTATTTTCCCCACTCATACTCTTTGATCTAGGACCCTTGGAAATTGTAGCTTCAAGGTTAGGAGTTTTTCCCATTACACCTTGAGCAGTCACATGCGCAGATCCGAAGGTTTCCTTCTCTCTCTCTTCTCCATCCTTCATCCTTCATCTCTTCCTCATTCTGTGTCTCATCTTCTTACTCGAATGGGGTAGGATATGCATGCTCGTTCTCCCCTGATTCCTCTGCTTCTTCATCCAACTTCAAATTTCTTCTCCTCTTTGGCTCAGTGGTCTCCTTGTGTGGAGAGAGATGAGGTGATTTCCTTACCATTTGTGGGGTTCCACCTTGAGTCCTTGTGTGCATCTGAATACTTTCTTAAATCTTGTGCTCCCCTTGCTCAACCTTCATATCTTCCTCTTTGTCTTGTCCCTGAGGTGGAGTGGTCATGCGTTGTGACTCTTTTTTGTCATATGGTTGCTTTCTTTTGTGCTCCAAGCCTCCACTATCTTCACGCTCCTCTTCTTCATCCTCTACTTCAATAGTTTTTGTGGGCATTTGCACTGGTATGTTTTCCATTGTGTGCTTACCCTTCGGTGGCCCTGGGAGTGAATTCATTCTCCACATACTTATTGTTCTCCATCTTGGGCTTTAGCTGAAGATATACTAATGCTGCCCCTATATCTACTACAGCCAGACTTATTGGCTTAATATTCAACACCTCTGAAATGAGCCTCTTGACATAGGCACTTCTTCCTGGATACACATACTTCTTCCTCAACATGTGGTAGTCACAGTCTACCTTATCTACATTGAATACTAGTTGGCGTGTGTCTGTGAATCTATGAATAGATGCTTGGAAATACCTTGCAGTGAATGCGTAAGGAAATTTACACCAAGGGCTCCAGACTCCATCTCTCATTAGGAAGCGTGTGATGCAGAAATGATGATATACAACAAACTAGACTTGTTTCCCCACTACTGATGGTAGGTCCTTCAGGATGCGCCACTCTTCTTCAAATGTTGTGTGGAGCCTGTCATACCATTTCTCCACCTTTGCTTGATGTCATCTGTCATGGACCCTTTACATAGGTACTTGTTGAACCTTTCAGCTGGTGACTTATTCTCCATGGGGTATTCCCATACCTTTTCCTTGAGCCCATTTGGTACTCCAATTTCCATGAATACCAGTGATAATAGAACAACCCCAAAGCTGATCTTCCCTCCTGTGCATGCTTCCTCGACTATTTTCTCTACAATGTAGCCTGCAATATTGTAGACTACTCCTTCTGACATCTTGCGTGCAACATGTAACCACATAGTATTTACCTGTGACCACCACTCTTGGTCATTCAACTTTGTAACAAGGTGTGATGTTGCTTGCACAACCAGATAGTTCTTAAACTTGTTTATATCCATATTGCATGGACCCTTTAGGTACCCCAACTCCTGTCTGGTCTTTAAGATCACGACTTTATCTATGATATCATTATTTATATCCTCTCCTGTGACCTTCAAACTTGTCACCATTGAGATAAGTGCAAATGATATTCTATGTGTCCTATAAAGTAGAAGAAGTCCTCATGCACTCTTCTCATGAGCCACTGGTACAAGGGCTCATACTTCCCGAAATATGGAAGCTCATATAATTGGTAGACCCCAATTCTCTTCAGAAGCTTCTCACCTGCATCATCATAAACTGGCATGTCATCTGCCGTACGTTTGTTCATCTTCGTGGTGAGTAAGGAATCGAGCTCCTTCTTGTTCTCTGAGGTCTTGTGATTGTATTCACTTAATTTTCTCTTTCTGATGTGTGAATCCCATTCCTGGCCGACGATGACTCCTTCTAGATATTACATTTCTAATAAATTACTTTCAGGTGCCATCTCTTCCTCCTCGACGACCACCTTCTTCTTTCCTTTTTCTCCTGCTGTAGCTACCTTCTTGGGTGTCATTTTTACCTTACAATCATCTCCTCTTTAACTCTACAATTTTTGAATCAAACCCTAGCTCGATTCAATCGTTCCCTAGGTGGAAATTTTGTGCCCTAAATCCTCATTGTCCTTGCTTTGCTCAAACCCTTCACCACCAGGGATGTAAGCTTCTTTTCGCACAGATCTATTTTCACACTTGGTTTCACACCTTTCACACCTTAACCTGATCACTTGGCTCTTTGCACTTAGCTCTTTCCTCAAATAATCTTAGTCACAATGGTAAAAATGAATTCATATCCCATCCTTATATATTTTTTCAAATTTTGATGCATTTATTGCTCCTTCACCTACCAAATATCCTCTCATTCATTGACCAAATTCGTTCATTCCACACGTTACATCTTCGTGCACACCAGCTATAACCTTCTAGTGTGCCTTCTTACCCTTTAGTCATAGACTTCTCTTCAGCGTGTGCCCTTGTGCCCAAGTACCTCATCACTATACCTTCTCCTAGTAGTTATCATGGCCTCTGCTTACCTCGCATTATATTTTCCTTTCATTCATCTCCATCCTTGGTCACTTTTGAGAAGCAATCTTCTTTTGACTTAAAGCACACCTGTAGCAGCTTATTCCTTTCACCTTTCAATTCCCATAGTCTTTTACTTGGATAACTACAACCACCCAACACTAAAAGTATGTGCAGTCCTCTGTGCATAAACATTCTTCACATAGTAATTATCTTCATGCACGCAAGCACACTTATTACACAATAACAACAACTAAATTGACAAAGCATAACGATAATGAAGGAAATACATTAAGGAAATACAAAATTGAAAACCTAATCTAAATGGAAATACTACCTTATTACAAACACCAAGAAGACTTATTTATAGTAGGGCTTTAGCCTACTCCCATTAAAGTAACCGGGTAGCCGTGTTCCATCAAGTGCTTCTAACTGGAAAGCACCTGATTCAAGTATGTAAGTGATGACATACGGCCCCAACCAATGTACTTTGAGCTTTCCTAGATGGCGCAAGAACTTAGAGTCATAAAGAAGTACCATTTGTCCAACCACCAACTTCTTATCCTATATTTTTTTGTCATGCCATGCTTTCTTCCTAGCCTTTTCTTACTTCTATCTCCAATGTGCTATGGCTAATTGCTCATCCAACTAAATCATCTTTTAAATATACTCTTCTAAATCTTGCTCATCAACTAAACCTACAGTGCGTGTAATGAAAAAAGAAGGTAACATGAATTCTATAGGAAGAATGGATTCGACCCCAAACACCAACTGAAATGGTGTGGCCTTGTTCAATCTCTTATAAGTGGTTCTATATGCCCAAAGAATAGCTGAAACTTTATCATCCCAATCCTTTCTTCCAACATCACAAAGTTTTTTCAATTTCTGGCTCAAAATCTTGTTGAAAGCCTCAACAGTTCCATTTTCCTGAGGGTGGTAAGGTGTAGTCTTATGGTGGGAAACCATAAACTCATCTAATAGGATCCTTATGGTTTCATTTAAAAAGTGTGTACCCCTATCACTTTTCAAACTTAAAGGACATCCATATCTTGTAAGAACATTCTCCCATAGAAACCTAGATGTTGTAGCTGTTGTACAGTCCTTCATAGGTGCTACTTCTACCCACCATGTGAGATAATCTGTGTAAGTAATGATATAGTGTGATCCAGTCCTACATATGGTTGGTGAAATAGGTCCTACAAAGTCAATGGTCCATTTCTCAAATGGTTCAGCACTGATAATAGGTCTCAATGGCATTTCACCTCTTTTTCCTTGTTTTCCTAGGCACTAACAATGATCACACACCTTACAATATTCTTTACAGTCTTTATATAATGTCTCCCACCATAATACAGCAAGTAGGATATTTCAAGCAGTTGCATCACTTGCATAGTGTCCTCCTGCAATACCACCATGTGCCTCATCCATTATATCCTTGCGCTCATGATCTAATACACAATGACGTAATATTTCATCTTTTCCTAACTTGTATAGGTCACCACTGATAAATATAAAAGGTGTTGCGCATATGGAAAGCCATTTATTTTCCAATTCCTTCATTCCTTCTGGTGCCATACCAGTCCGTATAAAAATAGAAATGTTGTCAAGTTACGTTGGCGCACATTGTAACCTATATAACTGGGCATCTGGCATGGTTTCTTCAATCATCTATGCTTCTTCTCCTGAATGAATTCTAGATAGGTGGTCTGGTCTAGAATTACTTTTCCCTAGCTTTACCACAACTGTGAAATCAAACTCTTGAAATAAGAGTACCCATCTACATATGCGCCCTTGCAAGACGGGCTTGTTTACAAAGTACTTCAATGCCATGTGATCCATATACTATACAAATGGTGTAGCTAGAAAATATTGCCGAAACTTTTGTAATGTATAGATCATTGACAAATCTTCACGCTCTATATTTGTATAATTCTATTCAGCAGGTGTCAGCTTCCTACTAGCAAATCAGATAGGATGATCAAAAATACCTTCTCCAGGTTGAGCTAATATTGCACCAATAGTCATGCCAAAGGCATCCACGTGTACATGAAATGGTTTTTCCCATAAAGGAAAATGCAGGATAGGCGCGGTAGTAAGTTTATCTTTTATGTTTCAAACACGCACTATGCGATTCTCCCCAATAGAATGTACCTTTTCCTTTAAGTAACTCCTCCAGAGGTGCAGAAATTTTTACATATCCCTTGATGAATTTTCTATAATATCCTGTGTGACCTAAAAATCCACACATCTTGCTCTGACTGGTAGGTGCTTCCAACCCTAAAATGACTTCAACCTTAGTTGGATTAACAAGCAATCCTTCCTTATAGATTATGTGTCCCAACAATATTCCAGAAAGGTGTAGAAAATATGCACTTCTTGATATTCAAAGAGATACTCAACTGCTTACATTGTTCAAACATTAAGCACATATTGTCATAGTGATCCTTAACAAGCCCATATACTGTCCAATCATCGAGGTAGACCTGTAAGAAGTTGTGAATAAAATCTTTGAATGCCTGAACAACTATGCATGAGAATACAACAGGTGCATTTTTCAATCCAAAAGGCATCATAGTATAGGTAAAGCTACCCCATTCAGTAGTAAAAGTTGTCTTTTTCCTGATCCTCTTGGGCAATTCAAACCTGATGATACCTGAAAAACCCATCTGTAAACGAATAGATTTCGCACCGTGCTACTCCTTCCAATATTTCCTCAGTGAATGACGTATTAAAGGGATGTGTGACACATGCTGCATTTATCTCCCTGTAATCTACAGAGATTTGAATTATACCATCCTTTTTTATACTTATCACCATTGGACTAACCCATTCTGACTCATCCAAAGGTCGAATGATTCCAGACTTCAACATTTTATCAATTTCTTCTTTTACCTTTTCAAAATTAGGATTCATTCTATAAGGTCTCTTTCTCACTGGATGCACACCTTCCTTAAGTTTTATCTTCATTTCCCCAAGTGATTCATGCACGCCTTTAAGTTCATGATACCCTCAAGGGAATAAGTCTTGGTAATCCCATAGTAACTCAATAATATTTGCCACCTCCGAGTCTGACTAGTAGTCTCCAATTATGGCCTCCTTAGGCTTAGCCTCTGATCCTATATTGACCTTCTTTGTCTTCATTGGTTCATGGTATGTGCATGTATCCTTATCTACACTATCCAAGACCTCATGCACCCCTTGTGAATGGTCAATATCCAGGTTTTCAACTTCCTCATCATCCATGATGTACACCATCTTTCCCTTTTCTTTCTCAAGGAAAGCACGTTCAAGCAATATGGAGTCTTCTTCTTCTTCTTCAAAATGCGTGCCTAATTCTGTCTCGCCAAATAATTCCTGTATGAGTTCCTCCACCTTTGCACTATCTCCCATGGTTAACTGCTTGACAAATTTTAATGCCTCTTCTATTAGAGGTTGGGAAGAAAAGTAGTCAAAGGTCTGGATCATTCCTGCAGTCAAATTTTCCAATTCCCAGTCTCTCGATGTAGTTATGTGTATACATACCAGGTGCATGCACATCCTTGTAGAGTGGAATACAATTTATACACCCATAGTGAAGGTGGTAATGCTTCCTATCCTGTTATCCAGAGTCTCTCACACTGTTGAATGTGGTGCTGAAGAGGTTGATCACCATTATAAGTGTAAATCTGTGTAGGTGCATTACTTCTTACAAACCTGGTAGATAGGGTGATTCTGATCTCCTTCCACTCCATAAGATTATCTCTGTGAACTACCCACCAGTGCACGCTGCTATCCCATGCAAGAAATATGCTAACATGTCTCTTCTCCTGACTTGGTCTATCCACTGTGCCTCCATGGCTTGTAAGAATACAGGAAGATATTTTTCTCCTATATACCAAGGTACTGCACTACCTATCTGTCAAACAGACAGAAGTCCATTCTTACGCACAACCACACTTTTTACCTCATGTCCTACTAGTTCATATGTACCATGAGCCCAATTGTCACAAGAAATACTCGTAGTATCACTAATAGAGTGAGAATCCTCCCACTGTAGGATGCCTTCCTTTGATGGCTCATTGACCTTTGGGTCCTGAATAACATGTACATAGATTCTGTTTAAGTCCTCCTCACTTAGAGGCTCAACATATGGTGTAGACTTCCCATCTTTCAAAGGTATCACAACCCTTTCCTCCTTGTTCTTAAAGCTGATATACCCCTTATTGAATCTCAAGTCAACATTATTCACATAACACCAAGGTTTTCCAAAAGGATGGAAAACTGTCTGCTTCTATAAGTGCTAATACCTCAAAATCCCCAGTGAATTTGGCCCCTTATATGGTTATAGATGCATCCTTCAAAACTCCTATGGGAGTGGCCTTAGTCCTATTTTCCATAAACAACACATTAGATGATGGTTGTAATGGAGGTCTCCCCATTTGTACCCATGCATCTAAATGTAAGCACATTGACTTCCGCACCTGTATCAATCAAAATATTGCTCAACAACCATCCATCTACAATAACATTCTGAGTGATATCTTTATCATATTCAATGTTATCAGGGGGAATATTTGCATGCAGGATCTATCATTCAGACTGAGTGACTTACGCACAAAGTTCTCCTTTAACCAACTTCCTAATAGTGGAATGATGTTCTCCTGGCGCAACATTTTGTACACTTCTCTCATGATCATCAATATCAATTTGGACCGTCTCTTACATGATTTCTTCTACTCCTTTATGGTACTGCACGATCTATTGATGCAACCTGAAGAATCTTTAGCACTTCTATGGTATCCTGGTAAAATTCCTTCTGATGAGTAGGATCTGGGTACCTTGCATGCAAAACATCCTCCTTGGTGATCGTAGGCTTCTGGTGTACAGGATTCCTCTCTTGAGCGTGCCACTTCAACTCATGTAGTAATATTCACTAGTTAATGCCTCAACAGCCCTGGTGTTATCTTAGGCATCTACTAATCTTCTACCACACACTAGATTCTAACCATCCTAATGCATTTGTTTCTTACTTATGTTGCTTACTCAGACGCTCATATAAGTCTACGCACTCTTCATATATATGGTTCTTTCCACATAAATAACATGCAACGCATTCTGAGGACATTCACGTGCCTATAGTGGTTAGGATATCTGCATGTATAACATGTTCCATGAGGGAACTCACCTCTTCCTCCACCATGGCCTCATCCTTAATATCCACCATGATATCCATGTCCTCTTCCACGACCTCCTTCAAAATGCCCCTCATTCCTATCATAGAATGTTTGATTATGATCCTGATCCTGGTGCTCATTCTTGTTCTTAGAGTTATCCGTTACACTTTCCTATCATACCCAAATGTCTATAACATCCTGAATTTGACCAATCAACCAACAACCTGCAGTATCATGGGTCATGGACCTGGAAAATTTTACATTAATAAGATACATTCTTCCTTATTGCGTGTTGTAAAAAAGGACAATGACTAGCATCATGATTCAAATGACAGATCTCACAGTCCAATAGTACTAAGTGTATTGTTCTATGAGGACAAATATTCTTGTTGTGACCTTCCACTTCACAATCTGTACACCAAATCCCTGAGCACATTTCATGGGTTGAATTTTAGCTTATAGCTTCTCTAACTATTTTTCCATAGCTGTAATCTATGCCTCTGAGAATGGACTAACACCAGTGTCAATGCTCCCAACTGCCTCAACATGTGAAGCTACTTCTAGTGCTTTGCATGGATCAGGGTATGTCTTATGTGACAGTTCTCTTCTGAATAGTGTAATCAATCCTCTAACAAACCATTGTACATGCTAGCTGACGTGAATATCATAAGACAACTTAGATATAAGTGTCTTAAAGTGGGCATCATACTCACGTACACTCTCGATATTAAAACTACCAACAACCATATAGGCTACCACTAGAAAGAATCAGAATACTAACTGTGTGGAAGGTAATATTGAGGTGGACATGCATTCTGCACAGTATCAAATAAATGACACCTACAATAATATGCCATATCTTAAGATATAACTTTTGAGATGCCAGATCCTGAAGATATTCTTCCTATTCGGGTGCTACCAGGAGTGCATCAAGATATCACACATACAAATACTCAGCAAAATGGAACACATAAATTATATTCAAATTCTGGTTCATGAAAGAGGAAACCAAGTGATTGTGATATTGCTCAAAATTCTACTCAAAAAAGTAAAAACATTGAAAATGAACAAAAATATGTGGACCATTGGCAGGACATACAAGTTTGAATGGGCAGCCAAATTTCCATTTATTGAACATGTATAATCATCAAATTCAGAAGAGATCCCATCTAAATGTACATGTACAATATCTACGTGGAAATTGGGAAAGCAAAAAAAAATGCAAATGAAGCTGAACACTGTAGAAAAACAGTGTGGAAAACAATATTTAACTGTAATAGGGGCAGATGACTAGAAAATCAAAACACACAGGTGGAAAACTGAAAAAGAATGTATGCATGTTAAATACGTAGTGGATTATGAAGCAGAGTAGAAAAAATGTAGACATCTCGCGGAAAAGGGAGGAATGATTACATTACAAATTAATAAGATGAATCAAACAAATATTGAACACATACAAACTTTATTTCACATACTAAAGAAAGGAAGACTGATTTTGGATTTCCTCAATTCAAATTTTTGTATCAATATAATGGAATGTCAAACGTAACTCATTCCAAGTTCTAAGACTAGACAGCCAGATTGATAAGAAAACTGGTGAAGGAAGGAAGTTTTCGGCCCAAGTGGTTGGGCCCATAACGAGTCATGAAAGACTATGGAAATGGTGCATATCTTTTATGCACACTAGAAGGTGAGGAATTCAATTGTAACATTACTATTTTAAGACTTTAGAAACAAGGGAAATTATCTTTTTTTAGTAATGTTCTCTGTTCTAAATACATAATTTAGAACACACATTCCAAAACAACCATTCTTATATCAGATAACCATATGCATTTGTAATGACTCAGTAAGTTACCGATCTATTCATTTCATGACTTGGTAATCTACCAATCTATTCATGGTTAAGACTAAGTATTGAATACTTTCCTGTATACTTCGTATACTTGGTTCTCTTACCTCGATCTGGGTATTGAGTGATCTGTATAAAGAACCTAAATGAATAGTTGTTACCAATATTCATCTGCATCACGATCCTTAGACTAGGTGACATAGGACAACGCAATCAATAGCTTGTGATACTTTGGCCAAAGATTCTAACATACTATTCATATTACTCATTCCTTGATGGCATACTCATCAATCTAGAATACATCCTTCACCCCCACTCTATTGTTATCTAGAATGTCCTTTACTGACTTCTATCAGTCCTCTTGCCCAAGGTTTAACCCAATTTCTAGTTAACAATGTAGGTTATGATAGGAAGGTGCTCACAAAAAATTAGGATAGATTGGCATACTAGGTCAACCTAAGTCAACCCCATGTGCTAAGGTACCTTGAGTCCTAGAGGGCTACTTCGTATCGTAACTATGCTACTACCCAGTCTTGGAGAGAAACTAAGTTCAAGTCCAAAAGTGTGTAGATCTAGACGATCAATGCATAAGGGTGTTACCACATGTCAACTACAGTACTGTATCCTCGAGAAGATCCTAATCTTATCAAAGGTACAACCCTGCATTCCGCATGTGCCAACATTCTACAGAATAGCCTCTTCAAGATATTTATACCCCTAGGAGATTATTAAATTTTAATTAATTTGGATTCTTAAAGGCAGATTTTAACAACCCTACCCAAACTCTAATCCAGCTCACCCTAAGTTCTTTTCCAAATCAGGTTCCATTAACCCTTACAGAACTTCCTTAACTTAAGATTGCTTTCGATGTTCATTAACTTTGGCTCAACAAGCAACTACCAAGAAGAAAGGACATAAACCTCTTAAGTTCCATTTAATGTGACTTAACTATTCAAGGAAGTGTAACAACCACCGAGGTTGTAACTTAGTAGACTATATTAAATAAAGTCTAATGATTATGAATCATATCTTCCTTTTTGTCTACTTTTTCATAAGAGAGGAAGAGTCTTCCTCTTCATGGTTAAGTTCTAGGGTTTAACACACCACTTTATGTCCTTTACAAATTTCATAGTTTTCATTGTAAGTTCATTACATGTTACCTTAATAATATGAGTTGTTTAGATAAGATCATTGAAATTCTGAAACTTATTTAGTTGCATCACGTTTAGGGAAAATACACTAATTCCCTTTTTCCTACTTATCCAAGAACACTCATAGAAACATATAAATAACATGAAGAATATCAATAGGAAAGGATTCCTTTTCTTTTACAAAAGTAAAAGATACTTTACATAATCCATACAAGTAAATTCTCATTCTTCAATTCATTTTCAAAAATTATACATTTACAACTTATGCATTTCAGGCATACTACATGACAGCAGCCTTCATTCAAAAGAGAATAACTTTTCTTTTTCAATACAACTTAAGAACAAATTAGAATTCTTCACAAGAATCAACTTAGATCATCCAATGCATCATATAAATTTTTTCCTTCTTTTATCACTTACGAGGTCCATCTGCAAAAATTGCTAGCATGGGTCAGTTCAATGAACTAAGCATGATAAGCACCAAGCCTTAAAATGAAGTGCATCCCACTAATTGTTCCAATAAAAACAACCCTGCTTTAATGAACAACTAGTATTTCATACTCCCTAAGCATAAGTAATATCAATAAAAAGAAGAGCAATACTAAACTAGGATTAACAAAAAGAAGAACATAATATAATCTATAAAATCTATCTTACAAATTAAAGTATAATTTATCCCATCAATTATCTTTACCAAACCACAATTCATAACATATCATTGTTTCCAATCCCACCAACTATAATACAACACTTATCTTTACTTTAAGATACAACAGTGTTTACAGCATGTTCCCTCTTGGATGTTTCATCTAACTTTCAAGTAAAGAAGGAAAGAAACCATTCCCATTATGCCAAGAACATAACATCAACAAGGTAGAAACAGGTGCATATCATGATTTAAACTGTTCTTTTAAAGGTCCTCTACTTTAAAATTCAACATTTTAAGGTATTCATCAAAACAGATCCAAATGAAAGAAATCCAAGAAGGAATGATGGATTAACAGTCAACAACAAGTTTGCACTTTCTTTTGCCAACCTATCTTCAATCTCTTTCTACTTTATTTTAGTCAAATGACAAGTATAAAAAGACTAATAAACACTGAATTCTATTTTCCAATAAGAATAAAAATCAGGAGGTTCCAACCAATGAACTTAACCCAACTGCGTTAGAAAAGGAGTCCTAACAAAATATGATCCCAATCTATAATCATTTCTTACAACTTAATTAAACAGTTTTACCTCCTCTCATACATACAGTTTAAGTTCATGCAAGAGTTCCAAAGAAAGAGAACAAGATTAGCTTCAAGGAAAGAGAAAACTAAATGCTACCTTCCCTTCTAAATCTTCACGTTATAATGCATGAATTCTACTTCCATTAGGAACATTGTAACAATGAATCTCATACATAGTCCAAGGATAGTAAATTTTCACAGTGTATTTGTTAAAGACTTAACAATATTTTATTGGACCAGAACAGCCTAAAGAAAACATACTAACATTTTTCCTTCTTAGAACACTTTACCATCAAACAGTGAAGTTCAAACATAGTCTGTAATCAATTTAGAATCACAGTTTATCTTTCAAGACTTAACATTCGTTTATTGGACCCAACAACAGGTAAGAAATCTGAGTAAATGCTAACACTCAACACTTTCCAATAGTTCAAGAAAGGCAAAACTATCTCAACATTATATCAATGCATCACTACAAGAACTACAGATTTGGTTTCCAAACAAATGACAAGATCAAAACATCATATATATTGCATACTCTCCAAGTCTCAAATTACAATTCCGAGCATAATGTAAAGCATAAACTCCCTCAAAGGATCAAGATCATTCAAATGCTTATAACCAAGTTTGGGGAACAACATGTTCCCTCTTTAGTTTATTAAATAATCAAAAGACTATAATATTTGAACCAAAACATCATTCAAGTTACTATTTCAATTTGAAAACACCAAGTAACAAATTGATTGTACAGTGTTGCATCACAATATCACAATCATGAATTCATAAATACACCAGCACTGTGATGCTAGACCGAGTATAATGAAATTGCTTATATACAGTTCAGAATAAGAAAAGAGTTTCCATTCCTAGTTAACACCCTATCAAACCCTATTTCATATGGAATGTAAGATTCTTAACAGCATTCAGACCCAACTAAAGTAAGACATGAAAGTTGAGTTCATAACGAACCTAAAATAACAGTTACATAGTCATAAGGACAATAGTTCTCAAACACCATGCCTTAAGCGGCTTTATTCAATGGTCAAGTTTATCTAAGATAAAAAACACAAGTTCCAAGTGCATGTGAGTTCCAAAAAAGGTTGAGTTTTCACAAGAAGAAATACCAAAACCATGTCATATACGTGTTTATCCAGTGCATGTGAATTTCAACAATAGTCAAAGTTTTCACAAGGTGAGATACAAAAGTCAGTCCATATACAGATTTATCCACAGTCCCATTTATCTATGAAATAAAAAGCAATCATCATAGAACCGAGAATCTCTGCTACAGTTCTCCCTACCAAAATGAGTTTCCAACAGAAGCTCAAACTTGCATACAAGATTAATAAGACTGGAGTTTCTTACCAGCTTGAGATCTCAAAATGCAACAAGTTCACTAAACAATAATCTCACCAATACAAGTAGAACTCAAAGATATTTTTAAAACTCAGCTAGTAATTCATTGTCAACAAAAGTTGTCAAAACCAAACAACAATTTCCAACAACCGAAAAAGTTAACAGAGTTACCAAATTCATTTTCACATGCATAGTTCTTTTAATCAAAAGACAATACAACAGAATCACGTATATCACGGATTTGAAACCCATAATGCAAGTTTTACAAAAACCATCAATGAATTAACCAGATTATGCATGAAATGCACAAACTCATTAGAGAAAATTTTCTTTAATGAAAACACTTAGAGGAAAGAAAGAGATTTTTATAGTTAGAGCCTATCATGCCTGATAGTGTCACTGTGAAATCGAAGAAGACCTCTATCCAAAATCGCTTCTTCTCCTCTTCTTCATAAAATATAAAACAACTAGATACTTCTTCCATAATGCTTCTTATGTATTCCATGAAACGAAAATAGATTCAAAACCTCAAAAAATAGCCATGAAGTGTAGTTTACTCTACTAGTTCAAAAAACTAGAGCGCATGTAGAAAGAAAATTGGAGAACATGCAAAATGAAACAACCCAACAAAAATCTGTTGGCATGCCTACCAAGGTGGTTCAGGCTCAATAACCAAAAATAATTAAAATCATTAATTCCAAATCTCCTGCTCAATCCTCCTTGGCACCACCTGCCAAGTTTGGCAAGTGCCAAGTACATGTTAACATAAGTTTCCATTTTTAGTGATACTGCCACCTAAGCCTCCGCCAAACCAACTAACCCCTACCAAAGCTAGAAGTTTGTATTAATAAATTCCTTAGGAACCATCACCAATATGTATGTGACTACTTAAGTCCCAATTTGTATCCATTAGTTTAGGATAGATTAGATTGCTTAGGTTAGATCTTAGGTAGAATTTAAATTTATAGCTTAGGATATAACACTAACAACTAACCCCCACTATGGCCTTAGCAATTAGGTTAGGTAATTTCCACATAGGTAAATAATTCAAAGTGCCATAGTTTAAAACACTAGGTTAGGTTACAATAATACCTTGTAGTATTAGGATCTAGGTTAATTTAATACCTAGTAGCCTTTTCAATCCCCATTAGTACCGAGCTTAAGTTAGGTTGCAAATCAACAATTCAACCAATCAAAAAAGAATAAGGAGTTTTTGTTTAGGCTTATAATTCTATCAAGTATCATAGCTTAGATAGAAATATTTATATATTTTCCATAGCTTAGGATCCAGTAGGTTAATCCTCAATAGGATCCTGGATATCCCTTATGCTATAAACAGGCTGCATGCCCATTTTTATCAGCAATGACCTGTCATGGTTGATCTTCAAAGACCCAAGCCAAACAACCTACTGAATGGAAGTACGTTCACCCAAAAATTAAAGAACTTGCAACAAAAAAGTTCAGTCCAACGTGTATCTTAACTCATGGAATGTAAATTTTACCATTTGTTCAATGGAGTAGATTTAAAACATCCCTTGGATCATTGAAATTGATCCAAGGATGAGTTAGATAAAAAGACAAGTTTACAACTCTTAAACCAGATTGTAAATCACCTACCAGAAGTGAAAAATGGATTCAGAGAAGTCATTCCAGTTCAGTCAAAGGATCTTAAGAGCAGAAAAGACATATCCATATCAAGCATGATTTCCAATAATCAGAAGAACATATCCTTATAAGGAAAATCACATATCAACACTTGAATGCAAAGGAGGAAAATAACAATAGTCAAGGGTGTTACAAAGGATCTATCAAGGGCTTGGGGTTTAAATTTCTTTCTGAGGGCTAAATGATATGGATCCAGTTATGATGCATGACTTCAGTCTACCATAATGTGGTGATTTTTAGTAAGTATAATGAATGTAATGAGGTTACCAAGTTAATTAAATATGACCCTTCTTGGTTAGGATTCATACATGATTCTTCATAGTTCATTTTCATAGTCCCTTTCAGTTCTGATTCAATTCTTTAAATTCTATTAAAGTATCTCTGTCTGTAATGGCTACAATGATCTAGAGCTGTTCTGAGATCTATGACATTCGTATGTTTCATTCCCACTCACTTCCATTAAATTTTGGATCATAGATGATGTTTTCCCACTCAACTCACATAAAAGAGAGACTTGTTTCCCACACGTGCCTTGGGTGAGTGCCCAATGCCCACTGGGTGATAGGCCGGTGCGCATGGGATTCCCTTGTTCTTTGGGGGTGTAAAAATGACAATATCTTGGTTTCGTTTCCGAGACCTCCTTCCGAAGTTGCAGTGGGAAATGGCATACGTCATGATCTATGCAATGAGTTATGATAGAGTGTTTAACTTTGGAAAGTGTTGAATCATGGTTTAAGAGCATGGAGGATGAATTTACTCATAGATTCAACACTGGACCTGAGTTTGATGCACGTAGATGGGTAGAAGAGAACCTCTACCATGATTTGTATGAAACTTTTTTTTTTGTTGCTTCCCAGTAGAACTATATGAATGGCTCTTGACAAATGCATCTAGATCAAGATGGTATTATAGATCATGTGTGTTGACCCAAGAAGAGTACCAAAGGATGAAAGATGTAGATCTAACATGGACTCGTGCTGTGGATCATTGGTTGAAAGGAGTATTGCCTAGCTACACTCTGGAGTACACTATTTCTATGTATGCTTGTCTGGTAGTTGCTGAGTTTGAGTTTCTTCAGGAGCCCAGAGGATCGTTTCAACATGTTATCCCTCTGGAAAATAAGATCTTGATTGTTACCTTGATTTTAGAGGCATCTTTGATGGCTAGCTAAACTGTGTTGAGTGTTGCACAAGGAAGCTAGGGTGGAGGAAGATGGCAGATATTGCGATGGAGAAAGAAAGGGAGGAGAGACAACTCAAGTATGGTGAAGCGCATGAAAAGGAGATTGCTAGAAAATGTGAGGTTTCAAGTGTGATGGATCTATGGAGGTAGATGTTGCAGGAAGGATTTGAGGTTCATGCAGAGGATGTGGAACCTAAGCAGTCTGTGTTACCCCATCTTGGCAAGCACGTAGGAGAGACCCCTTAGGATTCTTATGAGATTTCATTACGCAGAAAGAGAAGAGTCATTGGCACTCATCTAAACCCACCTAGTTACCAAACCCTAGCACTTGGTTTTCCAAATCAAGGAAGGAGTATCACTGACCTAGTTGGTATCAGTGGAAGTGATAGATCTATGCCCAGGAGATACAATTTCTCATTTCCCACTTCTATGGCTATGCATACTATTCTAGTATTTGGAGGAATTTTTGGACAAGGAGCAAATGTACAAGCCTTCAATCTCGCATCTAGGAGTGGCGTGGGGTATACTATTGGTGGTGGGTCATTAACACAGATCATCGACACATAGTTTAGTGGAACTTTGGGGACCCTTGGCATGACCACTATAGGACCTGGTGGATCTGGTGGGTTAGGAGGAACAGGAGCTGGTGGGTTTGGTGGGTCAGGAGGAATAGGACCCAGTGGATCTGGTGGATCCGGCAGTGAGGGAAACATTGGAGGAAACCAGGGCTCTGGCTCAAGAGGACAAGGGCCCTAGCCACCTCCTTAATTTTTCTTTGAGATGTCTTTACATTTTCCAAATTACAGAGGTATTAAAGATACTACAGAACATGTTCAAAAGTGTGAGCTACTATGGCACGTGAAAGGGATCACTAGCCTGAAGCGGAAAGAAAGCTAGTTTTCAACAATGTTACAAGGACGCGTGCATAGAGGGTATAGGAAATATGACCCTCATCAAATGGTGGTGGATTATTCTACTTTAAAGAACACCTTCATGGAAAAATTCAACATCCCAGATTTTGAATAGAAGAGTATTAGCGCCCTAAAGGAGATTCAACAGGGAATGGAGGAAAGTGTGTGGGAGTATGATGCATGATTAAAAACCATCCTGTCAAAATTATCATATGAAATTCACCCTTCACAGCACACTCAATGGTTTGTTAGGGGGTTGATAACACCTTTTAGAAGATATTTATCTCATAAGACTTTCATAGACTTGCACAAGGCGTTAGAAGCTCCTCTGTGCGTTGAAGCCATTGGAAGTGTTGATACTGGTGTAAGTCCGTTCTTGGAGGCCCAAATCACTATTATGGCTAAGCAGCTAGAAAAGTTTTCTACAAACTCAACTCATGAGACTCGCATTGGAATATGGTGTACAGATTGTGAGGTAGAGGGGCATGCCAAGGAAAGTTTCCCCCAGAAGATAGTACATGCCATAGCAGTAGACTGTGAGATTTTTCATGGGGACCATGATGCAAATAGATGTCCCTTGTTACAGTGTGCAATTTAGAAGATTGTGTCTTGCTATTGTATGATCTACACCTCTATGACCCATGATACTAAGGATTGTAGGCTTATTGATCATATCCATGAGGCCATTGATCTTGGTGTGCGCCAAACTAGCCTTGCCAGTAGTTCTAAGAATGATTACCACTATTATGAGGAGCACGTAGATAAAGGTGTGCGTGGAAGGGGATTTCACAAAGGATTCTATGGTCATGGTAACTATGGAGGATGAAGAAGTCAATTCCCACGTGGAACTTTTTTTAATTATGGGTGTAAAGACTAATACAAGCTTGAGTTCCCAGACTTATTGCAGTGCTCATGGTGCGAGAAGAAGCACAAGTATGAGGAGTTCCCTGAGCTTTTTGAGCACATGAATCAGTAGCATCAGAAATACAAGGGCACTGTAATGGTAAGCATTAAGAAGGCTGACACATAATGGATGCCATAGGTGACATGTGATGTAGGCTTGGAACCTATTATGGTAACAACAAGAGAAGAGGCCACACATGCAAAGGAAATTCCAAGGCAGAAGAACATGGTTTCAAGGGAATAAGTGGTACATGGGAAGTACCCAGACCCTGCACATCAAAAGGAGGTATATCAAGAAATCGTGGATGTCATTCAGAGTTTACAAGGATAAATCCAGTGTCTAAAGGATCATTCCATGGGGGGAGGAGAAAATAAGGAAGGTCAAGGTGCCAAAAAATGACCTGGATGAGGTCAAGGAAGTATGTAAAATGATAAGGCAAGAGAATATTATTCCCTTACTAAGAGCATGGTTGAGAGAGAAGGTACCATGCGCAGGGGAAGAGCACAAGAGGTAGCTCTTGCATGTAAACCTTCCCCCTCACAGCCTTGGCTATGATAGGGAGATCACGTTAAATGCTGTCATGGATGTATGGCTCCTTAGTAATATCCTCATTGACATAGGAGCAGAGGTCAATGTTCTCACCTTGGATGCATGGCATCAAATGGGAAGGCCTACATTATATCCATCTTTGAATGTGTTGTATATGGAAAAATATATGAAGGTAATTCCCATTAGTGTCTTAAAGGATGTAGCTATCACCATTCAAGGGGCTAAGTTTACTGGGGACTTCGAAGTCTTGGTTCTCGTCGAGGAAGCCAATTTCCCAGCACTACTTGGGCACGGGCACCAATGGTGCTATAAGAACAATCCAGATCTTCAGTTCAATAAGGGATACATAAGCTTTGAAAATGAGGAGGAACAGGTCATGATACCCCTGGCTGATTAGAAATCAAAACCCTCTACTGAACCTTTGGGAGAAGAGGTCTTGGATAGAATATATGTGCACTCAATCAAAGATCCAGAGATAATTCATCCCACTGAAGGAGTTATCTAGTTTGAGGATGCTCAATCCCTAAGTGACACCACCAGTATAGTGTTCGATAATTGGGTGCATAGAACCTATGAGTTGATCGGACGAAATTTGAGAGGATCAGTGACAAAGGTGACAAAGGCGCGTATGGTCCGGTTCCTAGGAGGAAAGGAGATACCTAAGTACTCAGGAGGATCCTTCCTTGAGGTATTTTTTTAAGAGATTAAATCTCAGTGGAAGGAGGAATATGAAAGAAGGGGAATGTTAAGTTACGTCTTACTCAGAACTGTTGCGCGCTGGTGGGAAACGCATCATGATAATCTCTTGGAATGACATGAGGTGATAATTTCATTCTCTGTAAGGTTTTGCAGTAGCAACGCACCCATGACTATACAAGACTACTATGGTAAAGAGACTACTTTCTTCCATATCCAAACATGTGAGACAGCTTGGATGGGAAGTACAAAAGCATTGTCACCTTCATTATGGGTTCACAAGCTATATTCCACCCTACAAGATTATGCACACACATGGTACATTCATTCTGATACATGTCGTAAAACAGGGAATTGGCAAGAGTTAGTGGCTGATCTCATTCAAACATTTGAGTATCAGAGTACAAAACCCTTAGTGGATAACTCATTACAGGTTTTCAAGTGCCTTACCATTGGGGATAGTGCCATGGAAGAAGATAGGCTACTGGAATTACTAGGTGAACTTGGATTGAAGGCATGCTTTGAGGAAGAAGAAATAAAATAGATACAGCTTGAGCACATTTGGAAAAAGAAAAGGGGAAGATGGTGTATGTTATTGATGGTGAAGAAGTGGAAAACTTGGATATTGACCATTCTATAAGGACTTGTAAATTCATAGACAATGTTGATGAATGGACATGTGCCTATCATGAGCCTTTAAAGACAAATAAGGTTAACATCAGCTTAGATGAAGAGCCTAAGGAGGCTATCATTGGAGACTATTGGTTAGAGAAGGAAGTCTCTAAGATCATTGATCTTTTACGTGAGTTTGAGGATTTATTCCCATGCAGGTATCATGAGCTTAAAGGTGTTCACCATTCCTTGGGAGAAATGATAATTAAGTTGAAGGAGGGTGCGTACCCGGTCCAAAAGAGAACATACTGAATGAATCCTAACATGTGTGTGAAGGTAAAGGAGGAAATAGATAAGATGATAGCGTCAGGCATTATTAAAGTTGTTGAAGAGTCAAAATGGATAAGTCCAATGGTAATTAGCATTAAGAAGGATGGAAGGATAAGGATCTATGTCGATTACAAGGACCTGAATGTAGTATGTATCATTGATCCTTTCCCAACCCTATTTACTAAAGAAATATTAGAGGGAGTGGTAGGGCGCGAGGTCTATTCTTTCATAGATAAATTCTTGGCCTATCACTAGGTAAGGATCATGAAGGAGGACCAAAGGAAGATGACTTTAACCACTGAGTGGGGATTTTTTTCCTATATGGTCATGCCATTTGGATTTAAGAATGTGCCTACTATTTTCTTACACATTGTGGTACAAACTTTCCAAGACTTTATCCATAAATTCATTCAAGTCTACTTGGATGATTGAACAATATATGGGTTAGTGAAGGACCATTGTGACAACTTAAGGCTGATGTTTGAAAGGTGTCGACAGTTGAGGATATCCCTTAACATTAAGAAATGTGTCTTTGCTACCCCATTCGGAACATTATTGGGGCACATAATATGTAAGGAGGGCCTACTAGTAGATCCCATAAAACTTGTAGTAATTGTGGGATTGAGGGAGCCTACTATTCAAAGCATAGTGCGTAAATTTCTTGGGCATATGGGGTATTACAGGAAGTTCATCAAGGGATATGCCAATATCACCGCACATTTAGAAGAGTTTCTTAGACATTGCTTAGACATAAGATTGCCTTTCATTGGGGAGAAGCACAACAGAAGGCATTTGACACTTTGAAGGATAGGCTTGTCACCAGGCCCATCCTACATTTCCATTATTAGGATAAGCCTTTCCATGTTCATGTGGATGCCTCAGGGACCACCATTGGAGTAGTACTTGCACAGCTTGGTGAAGGGATTGTTGATCATCCTTTGTGCTTTACAAGTAGGAAATTGACACCAGCAAAGTAAAATTACACTACGACTGAGCGCGAGGCATTGTCAATGATATAGGTGCTTCGTTAATTCAAATAGTATTTTTTGGCAACCCCTTTTATATTTTACACTGACCATATGGCATTGAAATACTTGGTGAACAAGCCCCTTCTACAAGGGTGCATATGTCAGTGGGTATTATTATTCCAATAATTCAAGTTCACGGTGGTTGTGAAACCAGGAAAAAGTAATTTTGGACCTGACCATTTGTCTAGGATTGATTCAGGGGAGGATGCACAGAGTATTGAAGAGACTATTCCAGATGCGCAACTATTTAGATTATAGCGCGCACCCTTGGATTTGGAGGATATTATAGTATTTCTCAAAACAGGTGTGGTTCCAGATGGAATGAAGGCCTTGGAAAAAAAGAAGTTGGCCATACGCGTTGTACCCTACATGATAATTATTAGAGACCTGTATAAAATGGGTCATGATGAGGTTATGTGCCAATGCATATTAGAACATGAGTGCATTGTAATTATGGAAGAAGCGCATGGTGGGATTATAGGAGGAGACTATGTGGTAAATACAACCTCATGGAAGATTCTACTCGCAGGGATTTGGTGGGAGACCATTCATCAAGATTGCATTGAGTTTTACAAGGCCCGTGACCATTGTTAGTGCCTTGGCCAACCTAGAAAAAGGGATGAAATTCCCTTACGACCAATAGCTAGCATGGAACCATTTGAGAAATGGGCTATCGACTTTGTCAGACCAATCTCACCATCAGCATGAAGGACTGGTTCAAGGTATATCCTCACTTGCACTGATTACTTGACAAGGTGGGCAGATGTAGTGCTTATAAAGGATTGTACAGTGGTTATCACTATTATATTTTTATGGGAAAACATAATCAGCAGGTATGGATGCCCATTGAGTTTGACAAGTGATAGAGGTACGCACTTCCTCAATGAAATGGTTAAGATTCTACTATCATAATTCATGGTGGCCCATCACAAAACTACTCTCTATCACCCTCAAGCAAATGGAACTGCTGAGGCATTTAAAAAAATACTTAGCCATACATTGACTAAGATTTTTGATGTTGGTAGACTGGATTGGGATGGAAAAGTATCTGTCGTTCTTTGGGCATATAGGAAAACCTACAAGAGGTTGAATAAGGCCACACCATTTCAATCAGTTTTCTGCATGGAGGCTGTCCTACAAGTTGAATTCATGTTACCTTCTCTATGTATAACGTGTGCAGGAGGATTGGCTGATGAAAAAGTGCTGGAAGCAAGAATTGATAAGTTAATGCAATTAGACGAAAGATGATCACTTGCCAGGTAGAGCTAGAAGACAGAAAAATCAAAACAAAAGCCATGGCATGATCATCACATTAAGAACAAGAAGTTTTAGGTTGGGAAGATGGTCTTACTCTATTATTCAAAGTTTATGTGCCATCTTGGGAAGTTAAAAGTGCATTGGTTGGGTCCCTACATCATCTCGTATATCCTTGATTTTTGTGCATGCCAGTTACAAGTGTTGGATGAAATGAAATTTCTAGGACACTTCAATGGGCGTAGGATGAAGCCCTACTCTAAATAAGTCCTCTTGGTTTTTGTAAATAAGGCAATATTGCCAGTTAGTTTAGGATTTCCTTTAGTGCTTTTTATTTTCTTGTGTTTCCCTTTCTCGTTGTTGTTTTGTGTTGGGCCTTGGGCACCGGCAATCTCATTAATTTTTAAAGGTTGCAATTACGCAGAGGACCGCACATTTTAGTGTGGGGTGGAGTAAGGTAGAATAAGTTGAAGTGTGAAGTTCCAAGAAGGATTTCATTGGAAAGCCCAGTTGAATGGCCCTGTGAAGGAAGTACATGCAAGGAAAGGTGAAAAAGGATGGTTGGTGTTAGGGTAAGGCTACATTAGGGATCCATATACAAGAGAGGAAAAACTGTAAAAGCAACACGAGGTAGGCGAGAGAAAAAATCATGACAGAAGAAGTTCCTTCGACACAATTGATGTGCATGCAAGAGTCTCCCATCAAGATGGATTGGTTGTGTGCTAGAAGGTTGGGGAATTGTCCGTGCAAGGTTGGGCACGTGAGTTAAAGTGCTAAAGTTAGTTTTGTTTGAAAATTATGCATTAAGTGTTATAGTACGATGGTAGGTAAGATAGAATTTAATGTTAATTAGGGGGGAAAACTATAAATAGAAAGTTGGGACTTCATTATTTAATTTGTGATTACGAATAAGGACGAGCTTATGTGAACTAGGGTTTCTATAGTTGATCCGTGCAAAGAAAAATTGGAAGATTTTAACTGTAACTATTTTGGATCTACAAATTGGGGTGACATAATTCACTAGCATGGGAAGAGTTGTGGAAAAGTGTCATCTTGTGAAAATATATTCCACTTAGGGTTTCATAGTTAGGGCATGGGTTGGAAAAGATTATTCTTTGCAAGTTAGAGATTTAAACATGGAAAAGATAGAAGAGTAGAGCTAGGAAGAGAATTTGTAAATAAAACCTACACAATGGTACCTAAGAAATGAGTAGTAACACCTAAGAAGGGCAAGGGCAAGGGAAAATAACAAGAAACTACCAAAAATACCAACGAGGAATGGTATGCAGAAATGCAGTACCTAGATGGGGTTTCACTCATGATGGAATGGGAAACCCACTTGAGAAAAATGATAGTAAGTGACTACAATCATTGCAAAAACGCGATTGAAAAGGAAAAGGAGTTGGAGTTAGTGTGTCTGACTAAGTAGAGAACACCTGAGGGGTTACTAATCTATAGCGACGAAGTCAAGGTGAAGTTAGAGAAGGTAGGATTATTATAAATCTATGAGTTTCCCTACTTCAGAAAGCCATAGCACCTCTATCAGTGGCTAATGTCATGCATACATGAAGACCACTTTCACTTTGCGGGGAACAATATGCACATAACTCCTCAACTAATTTCAATATTCACAGGCATTATCTGTGAGGGATAAATCCTAGAGGATAACATGAGAGACAAGGAAGCAATTTAGGAAACAGTGGCCATGTATGCGTACAAGAAGGGGTCAAAGTATTTTGATATCGGGGATATCCAAGACCCAATGATGAGAATGGCTGTGTGCCTAGTGACAAAACTCAATGCGTAAGAAAGATGGACATTGGTAAACAAGTCCTGGTTAAAATTTATAGAATATCATAGGGCACCATCTACAATCTGTCTGTATGCATTACAGATGAAATTATCATTAGCGCACAGGAAGGAGACAAGATTCTCTTTGGTAATGTCCTCTTAATCATTGTGTTCTCAGAAATCAGAGTACTAGATGCAGCTGATAAGCTCATGTGGGAGTACCCAGAGGAAGAACCCTCACCTGCAAAAATATTTACAAAATACACCTATGATAGCATGATGCCCATTCACAAGGTGCATCTTGGAAAATGGTATACATGCTTAGGGAGTGCATTTGGGGTAGAATGGAGAATACTAGAACAACTACCAGCACATACAGAAGGAGAAGCTGAGTTCGATGTATACCAACACTTTTATATTGGTAGGTTCAAGTTGACTGATGGGAACATGAGACCTTGGTGTAAGCTCCCATTCTCCTTCATAGCTCAATACTTCTAGGTGGGAGTTAACAGATTCAAGGAGTCCAAAAAGTTAAAGATTGATCTTGGAAGTTTGGACCAGGACCACAAGGAGATGCACAGGACGTTGATCTACCCCAACAAGCACACGTATGTGGAAAAATATGTGTCACATGAAGTCCAAATTGTGACGCCCTCTAAAAGAGACACACAAGACTACATAGAAAAACACAGGATAATTTTTTTTTGACTTGCTTGACACATAACACGACACGACATGTCATCACCAAGGTTACAACCATGGGAACCACTTGTTACGAGGATGGCTACAAGGTCAGCACGGAAACGTTCACACCCAAAAGGATAATACACTTTTCTTTTGACAGGACAACATAGAAGTCCAACCACATGACACTCTTACAACTAGGGCAAGCCATAGTAAGAAATGATTGAAGGTTATTTATTTGATAAAACACCCTTTAACTCTTAACTTATATTTTCAGAGAGATTCCAGATATGGTTCGTACAAATTCCTCTTACCAACTGAGTTATTTTCTTATACACTGTAGAGTAGTTCACTTAAAGTCTTCTCCTTTTCGACAATTATTTGTCTTATTTATTTATTTAATAAAGATGGTAATTTAATTCCACAAGGCCGTCTATTCACACTTACGTTACTAGAACTCGCCCATGCCCTTATGACAACATTGGTTCGTGTTCAACAAACTTAAGAGAGAATTACAAGGCACCTTGGACAAAGTTAAAGGACAAAGGTCAATTGAGTTCATCCTTGAGACATCGTTAGTTATTACCAAGATTTAATTGGAGCTTGAGGTTTTATCCAGAAATATTGAAGATTTTACTTAGGCTTCATTGAAAGAGCTTTACAAAAGGAACTATTTACTTTCCAAAAAGGCTGAGAGATAAATTTCGTGGTTTCTATATTGTTTCCCCCTACTTATTAAATCTTATTATTTTCTAACAACTAACCATTGGTTTCCCTTAAACTCGTTTAAGAAGTCACCGTATAAGGGTAATGTTTGCTAGCTTAGCTAGGGTTAATAAATTATAGAATTTTATTTTACAAGGATAGTTTCACCTTCAATTACTTAAGGAATTGTTTGTTCTCAGGTAGATAACCTCTGCATTAATTTATTTCATTAAGGTCTAATTAGTTACCAACCGGACATTCAAAGGAAATTAAGAGTTAGACTAGATTAGGGTAGGGGATTCAATTAGTATTATCTTAGTTAAGTTCACTAAAGGATGCACAAGGGGTTCCCAAGAGGAAAGAATTAGACTTAAGGTGTTCTTGTTCAAAGTCCTCGACTAACTAAGACATAACTATAACCGCAAGGCAACAATGATTTCACTTTTTATAGAACACTTATCATTTCACAACCAAGGCAAAATGTTTAAAATTCGTAACTTAGGGTTAGCAAGGGTAATTTCTTTTACACCGGTAGAGTAGCACTTTCTTTCCAATTAAAGACTTTTAATTTTATCAACCAAGAACAACATCATTATTATCTTCTTTATTTTTATCTCTATCTATGTATTCGTCTTATTTTATTGTTGGTTATCTTTAGAAGAAGGATTGGCAACCCATTAAAATATACATGTAATTCACATAGATGCCAATTCAATGGAGGGTTATTAACACAAGAAAGTTTTAAGACCTGAAAGGAGAAATTACCATTTTTTTAATGAGAACACGAACACGGTTATAACATTTCCATTCAACATGGCACATGAATCCAAGGAGTCAAGAGATTGGATTTCACTTTGGTTAAGAACAAGAAGGTAACCAAATGGGCCAAGCTATGTTACAACATTTTCATGATTGATAACTAATATTACTACTAGAATAATCATATCAATGCAAAGATTAAATATTATTATTTCTCACAAGGATAAGTTACAAGCTTAACTACAAAGGGGCAAGAACACTTCATCTCACAATTTCCGAACAATCCAAGGCAAGAGGCCTTCTAAGCTCCTTTACAAGCACTATTACAAAATTTACAACACATTGGACATTTTCACAAGGAACTTCATAAATTAAACTGATGAAACTTTTACAACTCTTCCCTTTTATCTACTCGCGTAAACCACCTGCACAAATATTACGTCGAGTCAGTTCACGAGAACTGAGCATGTTAAGACTACCCACTACAACAGTAAGCTAACCTCTAACAATAACAAGAAAGGAAAGTTCTATATCAAGAATAGATCAAAACATATCCACAAATCAATATTGTCCATACAAGATAGATTTTTATCAGCCAACAAGGAGGAAGCCAAAAAAAAATTCCAGTTAAGAACAAAATTCAAGAGTATTGGGATTTTGCTCATGTAATCCTGTAGGTTACGTGATCAAAATCTAATACTCAGTCCATCCATCACTGAAAGTATTAGAGAAGCCCAAAACATACTGGATCATGTTCATAATGCCACATTAGCAAAATGTTTTTAATTTGACTGCCAGGAGGAAACTGTTAGTCTTAACGTGATTTAGCAATCGATATTTTAAGGTAAATACCTTTTTCCTTAAATAAATCAATTTCCACCATTTTACATGACGCCCTTAATAATGGAGTCCACACAATTATAAATCTAGTACTAGATTTGTGTGGACATAACAGGTTACTCAATTGTTACGGGAACTCTCATATTATTTAGAACTGTGTCATCCAGGCACTCTGGAATCCCGCTACACCATTACCTCATCACATATAATAAATAATAAATAGTCCAATTTTTAGACAAGAAACTAGCCTATGATGCCAACCTGTCAATCCCCATAGATTTCCACATTTAAGCAACATGACCATTACTTGCAACCTATAAATAAATCATTTCAAAGCTCTAAGCAGACAAGTAGGCATATTTAATTTTCTACAACAAGGTCAAGCAAGGTCATGGGTATCCCCAGGCTACATATAAAGACATGGCCAGCTCTGAATTTCTTTAAAGATCCCTTTTCTTAAACGAAATCGTGCGGCAACAAGAACCACATACCAGATACCCAAATCGATTGAGTAGTTATTATGTTAATTCCTTCCATACCCACCTCTATCTGGGTAATCCCCCTTTCTTTTAAAAAAAAAATCTAACACAGATAACCTTTTCATAATTTCTGCACCCCCTTTCTTTTTCTGAGTTATTTTCAAGCCCATAATCAAATAATTAGTTGGGATCAAAATTACGATTATTATAGTAAATACCCAATTCATTTTTTTTTTATTTTTTTACAAATTTTGGAAAAAATCATTCTAGCCACTATTTTCTGATTATCCCGTTCTAACTTAAGTATAGTTAAGTCAACTGCCCTCATGTTTAGAGGGTTTCAGCAAATAAAATTTATGTAGTCACATTTCAAAAATCATACACCTATCCTAGGGTTTTAAGTCAATCTCATGCAATAATACTATAGATGGAGCTGCTATATTAAGTATTAATACAAACCCACGATTCCAACCATGGACATAAGAATTATTAATCAAGAATCAATTTATGAACAACATTATCACAAGTCTACATGCCTTCAAACTTCTCCTAGCAGGCGTCATTGCAAGAAGAGGCCATTCGTTTCATGATATTATTAAAAAGGGTAGCAAAATATTGTAGAGCTTAGAATTAACATGCCTGATTTGCATTCTCCATCTGCTCCCGCGTTTTCTACCTGTTGGGCAATCGAAAAGGTTCATAGCTCACGTTTTTCACCGTATGCAACCAACAGGTGTCTAACCTGCTCCCTTCACATAGCAACCATTTACTACACAGTTCAGATCTGCCCATAGCTTTTCACCTATCCAACACAGTGCTTGAAACACATAAAGTTATCTCCATCAAGAAGCAATGAGTGACAGGCAGGAGGCCACCAACTCCACCCACACAGTAAGGAAAGAAAGAAAGAAAGAAAAACAAAAATCCCTTCCCCCAAATGCGTCCCATCAACAAGGGACGTGCCAAGCAGGAAGCTCAACCATACGCATTCCCAACAGGATCAACGCCCCCTTCAAAACACAACACAAAACTACATAAAACTAGAGCACTACAGTCCTTGCGGCATCAAACTATCAGGATTTCATTTTGCAGAAGAGAATCCAATGCGTGTGCTTTCAACAAAACCATTTAAGGAAAAAGGCAGGAGTCCATTTAAATTTCACCCACCTCCAGCCAACAAGGACCACAATAAACAAGGCCTGCTCACGTCTCCCTCACTCCAGGTAAGACATTAATGACCATAAAGACGTTTTCAACAAAAAATAAATAAATAAAAATAAATCCATCTCCTTTAATTTTCCAATCAACCACTTCACCGTAATCACTAAAGGTTCACTTTTGATTAATTTATTATTATTATTTTTATCTTATTTTCTTCTTATTTTCTTATTTTCTTATTTTCTATTTTTTTTTTAAATTATTTTATTTATTGATTACCGTAAATTTCCCTTCATTTAATTTACTCAATTTATTTTTAACACATCTTATTGTGTTGAGTCGTTAATATTATTATTATTATTATTATTATTACAATAACTTACTCCATCCAATTCACATATGCTAAAAGGGTGTAAGAAATTTTGTATGATTACTATTCAACCCGAGAAGATTAAATCACACCCATACAACCAAGCTAGAGGGGGAAATAATTAGTTTCTTGATTACTTTAAATGATAAGGGAAAAAAAAAGAACACGATCGCAGGCTAAAATGACTGACAAGAGAACTTGAGATTGTCTTTACGACGGCAACACAAGGCAACGACTGACGATGGCACCGCAACAGAAAAACTCTTCCTTTACGTGAAATGAGGTTCACACTAAATGAAAATTATCAATAATAAAATAAAACATCTTAAAGGTAATTAATAATAGTATTCATAAAAATTGACACTAAAATCAAATAATCGCCAATCGAAAATTACATTTGTAATACTATTATTACCATTATTTATTATTATTATTTTTCTATTATTTTTACAATTAAAATAAAAATAATGATAATAATTAATCATATTAATAACAATCAACAGGAAAGATCGAGAAAGCAACAACAAGATTTTCTTTTAATAGGATAATCGTGAGGAACGTTGCACGGCCAACAACAGAAAACATCGACACCAACACAGGCAGGAAAGATGAAGAGGGAGAATTCCAATCATTCTCTACGACAAGGGAAAATCCAAAAAAAATAATAACAGGGCACAACAATGTTAAACACTTAGCAACACGGTCGTCGAAGAGGAAGGGAGAAAGAAAAATAATAATAATAATTATAAACAGGGCATTACACAAATGGTAAAACCCCTTAATATGACTATTGTAGGAAGGTCCACGGTTTATATATACCTTTGAATAAGGCCCAAGTTTGAGAAGGGTGCTTATCTTGAAAACAAGATAGCTATACCTAAGGAACTAACAGGTAGGAAGAAGACCGCACCCAAGAAGAAGGAGACAGAGGAAATAAAGAAGAAGGCACCAGTGCCCAAGATACATAGGCATTAGGCACCCAGGGAAAAAGTGCTAGAACGAGTACTTAAACATGGAAGAAGAGGTCCCCATTCAAAGAAGAGGTGCTAGCACAGGAAAATCTTGTCACAGAGGAGAAATCACCAGAGGAGGATGAGAAAGTATAATCTCCTATACTAGAATCCCCATTTAGGAAGAAATAGAAGGTGATGGAGGAAGCTGACTCAGAGGAGATGGAGAGCTTGGAGAAATACATAAGTGAGAGGGATGATGATGAAGAAGATGATCCTAAAGGGGACTAAGAGCCACTTGTTTTCAGTGTGCATGATTTAGAAGAAGAGGGCGGAGAAGAAGAACATGAGTTCCTTTTCGTTTGGTGCAAGGGTATATAGGAGGAGGAAGGCACCCAGGACATGGGAAGAAGTGAGGAGGTTGGCATGTAGGGTCAAAAAACTCCAAGCCTCACACAAGAACAAGTAAATGAAGCAGAAGAAATAGAAGCAATGAAAATCATTGAGACCTTGGTAGAACAAGAATTGGAGCATAGCGCTGATATAGTGGTGGAAGAGGATAAGGAAGAAAGCACAGGGAAATATCACGGTAGTGCAGGTGGCCCCAACCTTTCAGTAACTGTTCCTAAGGGTAGGCACATAGGGGGAAAGTGCATGGAGATCCAGAGGCAAGAAATAAGATACATTAATGATCCCAGTAAGGTGTTGCACATGTGCTTCCAAAGCACTGTCCCAACAGATCAACTCGTGGAAATGAAGTCCTTTGATGAAGAGGGTGTATACCCTTAGACGAGGAAGATGCTCTCTTGGGAAATTGAGTCCCACATCGATAAGCCAGAGTTCAAGGTAAGCCAGGGGGCACTAATGAAAATGTCATAGTCAAAAGGAGATGACCCCTTGGTAAATGCTCAACAGCTTTCAGATGAGAAGTTATGCAATGCACTCAATAAGGTCTCAGTTGAGGTTGAAGCTAGGCTCTTTGGATGAAATGACAGGATAAGATTTCTAGAAGCAGAAATAGAAAAGGAGGGAGAGCTAGAAAAGGAGGAAGAGCTAGAAGAGAAGGCCAAGGATTTATAGTAGGAGTTAATTAGCACCCAGCTAAAGCATGAGCTCAGGAAAGAAAAGGCAAGGGTGCACAAAGTACATAAGAAGGTAGAATCCATCACAGATTCCATTGTTTTGAAGCATCCAGACTAAACGCCATCCACGTAACATTATAAATCTTACCTTGAGTGCCTTGAAGACCTAATGCACATCCTCACAATGGAGAGGCAACCTCTAGCCTTAGAATCTATGGAAGATGTAGTATCATGCCTGGAGAAGGAGGATAAATCAAAGGTAGTAGTAATCATGGCTGAATACATCAAAGTCCTCACTGATGTAAATATTTTTGTTCATACGGTTGAGGCCACATATGACAACTTCACAGACATAGATAAAGTGGCTAGTACTCTATTCACCAACTAGGAAGCTGAGCTTAAGGATTTCTAAGAAAATAACAAAGGGAACATAGCAGAGTGGGATAGAATCTTGGCCGAGGTTTAAAATAAGTAAGAAGCTACTGAGGCCCTAAGGGGTACAATCAAGAACTAGCTAAAGGAGCTATACCCATAGATTACCAGAAGGATGGATGCACTAGAGGATGTGTGTAAGGATTTGGAAAAAAATTGTTGACACTATGAATTCTCAAGCAGATGGACTGAGTTTTGGGGAAGTAAGCACCCTAGTCGGAAACCTCTGCTAGAGATCGCAAAATGAAGTTGATGCCTAGAACAATTTGGATGTTTAATTGCAAAAATATTTTACTATCTTGTTGCAATAATGCCATCACTTCCCCATTCTTTCTCCTTTCCCAAATTCTTCATCCCCTTATTATTTTCCCAAGACGTAAGTCTACTATAATTTTTTATTCATTAGATAAGTGTTCACGCAGGTGGAGAATAGGCGTAGTGTGGGGTTATGTTGGGCCCCTATAATATTAGCTAAGTACACAAAGGTGCATGGGCGTGCAAGGCCTAGGTTAAAGGATGGGCGTGCAAGGAGAAGTTGTGTAAGGTAGGGTTCTACGAGGGTTTTATAAGGGCCATGTTACGCGCCGGTAGACAAGGTCTCGAGACTTGGCCATATTTTACGTATCAGGAAGGAAACGAGAAAAGTGTGACCTAATTGTGCATGCAGAGTGGATAAGGTGCCAGCCTCGTGACAGGTTGGCCTAGGAAGGAATATGCCCTACAATGGAAGCTTCTAGAAGACCATCATGGTAAAAAGTGGAGATCTCCACCCTAAAGGAGCATGCTCCCATGGAGGACCACATTGAGACACTTGGCGCTAGATCAAAGGCCACAGTAGGATGAGTTGGCACTTTGGGATGCCTATAATTACAAGTGTCTGTAGAAGAAAGTGTGGTGGGATCGTGAATAGAGAGAGATCAATAGAGAGTGGAGCTCTACAGAAATGCTGCAAGGATTCATATTGGGTTAAGTAGATGAAATATAGGAGAAGGATGTATCAAGGGCTTGGGGTTTAAATTTATTTTTAGGGCTAAATGATATGGATCCAGTTTTGATGCATGACTTTGGTTTGTCGTAATGTTGTGATTTGTAGGAATTCTAATGAATGTAATGAGGTTAGCGAGTTAATTGAATATGACCCTTCTTAGTTCGGATTCATACACAATTCTTCATAGTTCCTTTTCACATTTGTTTATAAGATGAATATGAATTCCTATGCATCTCCCTTTCTTTTCAAATTCACTTCTTTAAATTCAGTTAAAGTATCTTTGTCTATAATGACTACAATGATCTAGAGCCTTTTTGATCTCTATGGCATCCACATATTTCATTCCCAATCACTTCCTTTAAAATTTGGATCATAGATGATGTTTTCCCACTCAACTCACATAAAATAGAGACTCGGTGCCATTGTGTGCCTCAGGTGAGCACCTAGCACCCGCTTAGTGATAGGCTGGTGCACATGGGATTCCCTTGTTCTTTGGTGGGTGTAAAAATTACTACAAAAGCACCCTTTTAAATGGTGTAATCTGTTAGTGCCATTTCTAAGCTTGCATTGTGTGCCTCCATGGAAAATTGGAGAGTGCCACGTGGCAGGAAAGAGATCAAGCTTCCAAGCCCATAGAGGTTTTGTGGCAAAATTTCCTTTTTTCAAAAATGTGGTAAAATTGATACAATCAGTATATGGTTTTTAATGGGGCCCACATATGGACATGTGTCGAGTCCAGGGGAGAAGCGAGGACATTTTGCAAAATTTTCCAAAACTGTGAAAAGGTCGTAAAAGCATTTTTGGAAGCATGGTCCCGATCTAGTCACATTTTGACACACGTCCCACCTTATCCAAAGGTTAAAAAGTTAATTTTGAGCTTATTTCTAGATCTCATCTTCCATGTGGAGGGCAGACATTTAAATTTGATACAAGATCGACGATTACTATGCATCCATCCATTTTAGCCACCATGGGAGCTCCAGGAAACTTGGAATCATGATTTATTCATCAAATCTTATATGATTTTGTGTCATCTTGGCCTTCTGATAACATTGGCATCATTTTCATGACCTAATTATTCGATCTATGGTGTTTTTTATGTAATTTTATCTCAGGCCCGAGAAAAAACATGAAATGTCAATGTAAAAAGTTGCAGAGGTAAAATTGAAAAGGGTAAAAGGTAAAAAATGATGAATGAAAGATGGTTGCATGCTTGAATGATAAAAACATGCCCCTGGGGTGGATAATGATCTGAATTTGTGTAATGATATAACTTTTTGTGCATACCTGGCAAATTGCGAGTTGTTTTTCCATTTGGTGTCACTGTCTTTAAATCATGAGGTTTTTTGTGACAAATTTGATCCCATAGCATATTCTTTTCTTGGGAAGTAAGACTCCAATGTGGCACGAGGGATATAATGCATTTTGTAGAAATTGTAAATGGTCAGGAGTTGAAAATCACGAGAAAATTTTGAGAAAAAGCTCATTTTCTGAGAAAATCTGCCAAAGAACCAGGATAATGTCTCATGTGTTGGAAAATTCATGTATGTGGGTTGGTTACAAGTGTGTAACCACCACACAGCTCTGAGATTGTTTGTGTAACTCTCCCCTGCTATTGAATCTAACAAGTTTTGAATTAAATCTTTGTTTTTCTTTGGGCAATATGATGTCGGTTATCAATTTTAAATGCCTACAAATAAATTTTATTGTTCTTGTTGCAATCTTGTATTGAAAATATTTAGAAGTCACACAGGATCTCCATTTCTTGTTGATAGTTTAGTTGAATTTGCAATCTCATACTCAGAAGAGCCTTCATCTGATAAGGAGATAAACAAATTTAAAATCACTTTACCTTCCTTGATTGCAGAGATTTCTTGTAAGCCTTTGGGGGTACCTTAGGCGTGGTTTGATCATGGATTTTTGTGTTTAATTGAGTTCTTTACTTCAAGATTTTATCATGAGTTCTCAAATATTTTTTGAAGAGTGCAACCTGGGCTTCCACTTGTGCCTTTTCTGGTTGAAAGAACATCCTGATTATTTTAGGCATTTCATCTAATAGTTCAAGTATTTTACAGATTGTCAAAGATCTAATCTATCCCAGTTTGTCTTGTCAATCCCCCACAAAAAATCATCTAACAACAAAGATCCTATTGTGTACTATCCCTTATTTTCATGTATATATCCACTTTAGATCAAAATCTATTTGCAAAAGTATGCATAACAGATCAGGATTTCCAATGTCTCTAGTAACCTTTGCCTTGTTTTGAGAACATACCCATGTTTTGAGAAGTGACAACTTGTGAGAGTTCAAATCTGGGGTGTTGATCATTTTTTCATCAAGGCCTCCATCACAGAATTTCAAGCAAAGAGAAGGACATATTCATCTCCTTCACCATTACAAGGTTACAAAATAGGTCCTCTTACCTTGGTTGCAAGGCACAACCTAAAAGAGATAGGACAAGATCAATTCCTATTGGAGTGCTATCAATTTCTCCACAAACCTGAGTGCTAGCTAGACCATATCCCTAACTACCAACAACATACAACATGGTCTAATCTATCTTTAAGCTCCATGACATAACTATGGTGCTACTCATATTGAAAAGGAGAACAAATTTGGATACCAACATGAGTGGCGCCATTGCTGGGAATTGTTGGAATTTCTTGGTGTTTTTGAAGTGTTTGAGGAGTTTGAGAATTTGTATATTCAAGTTTTTTGAGCTGCTACATTGTTAAAATATCATTCTATGTTTCAGATATTTAAGTTTTAAGTGAATGTTTCAAGTTCTATCTGCCCTTTTTCATTTACTAGCAGTTCATATACTTTGGGTACATTGTGATTGATTGATCTAGGAAGAAGAAGGTCTGATTTATAAAGCTTTGCAAAGGTTTCAGTACTAGAAAACATTTTACAAAATTATTTTAGTGCATTATTTCACAACTAAGGTGAAATTCCTTAGTGGTGACTCCATGCAGATTTGATCTTGAAAATACCAGTTGTCTTACCTTTTCTGTCATTTATAACTTGTTACTCAAATCTGCAAAACTGGAAGGAAGAAGATCTCTCTTCATGAACGACTCTACTAAGAAGTTTTTTACAGATTAAAAAAATTTAGAGTTGGAAGGGAGAAGATTTTGGAAAGTGGTTAAAGGTCAAACTTCAGGTAAAGATATAGCCATTGGTGAGAGAGATCAACCTTTGGTAGAGGACTATCACTCTTCTTCAAGTGATTTTGATTCAATTAATATTCTCATAAACTTATTTTCCTCAGCTAGTGAAGGTCCTTCTGCTATACCTGGTAAGTTCCTTCTCCAATCTGCACCTTTGTGTTTTAATTCAAGTAAAACTTTCCAAGAAAATCAGCACTTAGAGGATACCAGTCTTGTGAATCACATTCTTGAGCCCCAAAGATATAGCACTCCTCATCATCTTGTTTCACCTCTAAGATCACCACCACAAAATAGCATGGCTCACCCTCCACCGAGACCCCCATTTGTTGTTAACACCTTTGGTCCCATCAATTTAAGAGGAATGGTTGGGTATCCAAATGTTGTCCCATAAGATGTGAGAAATAGGTTACCAAAGTTTCAAGGTAATAATGCTATGACTGGAGATCAACATCTCAAACTTTTTGATAATATGATGGAATATTTTGAGATAGAGTTTGAGGATGTGTATGTCAAATTTTTTATTCATACACTAGAAGAGGATGCTAGGGATTGGTACAAGGCTCTACCTGATAATTCTATTGATTCATGGACTAAAATGAAAAATGCATTTAGGTTGCAATATGGTGAAAAGACTGATCCTAGATTTCTTTTATCTGAGTTGTAGAATATCAATAAGAACCCTAATGAATCATTCCATGACTTCAACACAAGGTTCAACAAAAATTTGAGAAGGCTGCTTGTTGGTTTCAGGCCTTGGGATGAATCTTGTTTAATCAAATATGTAGATGCACTTGATAAAAAGGAAGCCTATTACCTAAGATACAATAACCCAACCAATCTAAGACAAGCTTTCACCATGGCAGTTTAAATTGAGAACAATATCAAGGCTGTTGGGAAACCTCTTAAGAGATATGGTGTAAAATTGATAAACCCTAAAAAACCTCAAGCTAGCAAAGGTTCTAATTTAGAAGAGGTTGTGAAAACTTTGGCAGGGGCTGTCAAGGAAATCTCATACAAGTTGGTAAGAGCAGAGAAGGGAATTGGGAAAAATTCACAAGGTCAACCTAGGTAGCAGGCATAAGATAGATATGGCAGTCACCATAGGAATGAGTAGAGGTTTGATGACAAGGTTTAAGGGCCTGTTGGATCTACAAACGGGCAACCCCAAACACGTGAAAATAGATTGGTTCCTAACCCTTTAACTACCAGAGTTGTTGTTGTTGATGAAGTTGCTGATATGGATTGGTGTGATAGATGTTTTCTTCCTTATCCTCCATGTGAGGTGGACCAACAAGTTTATGAAGCTGATAATGAGGATGGAAATGATGATGATATTTGCATGGTGGGCTGTTATTTAAGCTCACAAGGTGGAGCAACATCTACTGAAGTAATAAGTGCTAGGACTACTACTACATTTTGGGATTTCCTCAAGCAGGTACAAGTATTTCTCCCCCCTCATGCTCTTGAATTTTATGTAGTGCAAGCTTTTGAAATTCCTAACAAAGACTTTGAATACTTGAGAGATTTGATGATTAAGAAGTATGATGGTGGTATCCCTTCGGAGGAAGATACAAAATTGTTGATTAATGTTGTTGTATCTCAAGAGAAGGACTATAACACTAGAAGAAAGTTTGTTAAGGGAGTTGTGCCTCAAGCCAAACCTAAAACACCCTTGCTCACAAGAATTACAAAAGAATCTCTAAGGAAAGAAACACTTGCTAGAAGTTTTGTTGTCCCGAGCAAAAATTATAGTCCTCATCACGCCCAAGCTGTCAAGAATCCTTTGCCATCTGATGAATCATCTTGTATCCCTTCCAATGCTATTTTTCCAAAGAGTGTCCCTTATGACATAGCCCAGGTATTGAGCCAAATTAAAGTGAGTGTTCCAATCATTGAGTTGCTTATAATTCCTAAGCATAAGAAGAGAGCATTTGAGTACTTGGGATTGAAAGAAGAGAAGATCACCCCAAGAAGAAGTGTAAATGTTGTTAAGACTCCTCTTCAAATCATTGCCGACCTTGAAACACCACCAACACTATAAGATCTTGGAGAGAAACCTGAGGTATATTTAGCGACATCCTTGGTTGATTCCCAATTAAATGTTGATCCATTCTCTACAACTTTACTCATAAAAGATAGGCTACTTCACAATTGTATGTTTGATTACGGTACATCATGTAATGTCATGCCTCTAGAAGTCATGAATGAGTTGGATATCAAGGTGACAACTATCTATGGGAAGTGTACTACCATGGATTCAAGGGAAGTGCCGGTGGTTGGTTGTGTGAAGGGTTTGGTAGTGTAACTTGTAGCCTATCCGGGTAAGAATTTGAAACTCGATATTGTAATTGTTGACTACCCTACCAAATGGGCTATGATTTTATCAAGAAAATGGGCTGCAAGTGTTGGTGGAAGAGTTCAGATGGATATGTCTTTTGCCACCATTCCCATTTAAGGAATCCTGGTCAAACTTTACGGTGAAAAGAAGATATTGCACCTAATTGAAGATCCCAAAAATGCTTCCTATGAAGTGTTGTTTGCTGATGTAGATGCTGAGAATTTCATTGGTTTAGATAATGAAAAAGAACACAAGATGGATATATCAAAGTGCCTTGATATGGTAGGTTCTCCTTCGACCTTGCTATTTGATGGAGCTTGCTCCAAATTTTGAAATGGTGCTGGTATAGTTCTGCTTTCTCCTAGTTTGGAAGAATTTGCTTTTTCCTTCAAACTTAATTTTGAATGCACTAATAATGTTTCTGAATATGATGAATTTTTGTTGGGGTTAAGGATTTCATGGAAGTATGGAGTGAAAGATATTGTTGCAAAAGGAGACTCAAAGCTGGTTTTCAAATAAATAAGAAAATTGTATTCTACAAAAAATCAGCGTATGAAACAATATAAGCATGCAATTTGGGATCTAATTGAAATGTTTGATTCCTTTAACATTGTTTACCATGAAAGAGGTTTTAATGCTGCTGTTGATAAGTTGGAAGTTTTGGGTTCTAGATTTGAAAATTTTACCATTTCACCTAATTGTTAATACAACATTGAAGTGTTGACTAGGCCAACTGTCCCTGATAATGTGAAACATTTGCAAGTCTTTAACAATGATGCTCAAGTGCTAAGGTTATTAAAAAACTAGGGTGATTTTGCAAATTAGAATATTGACTGGGAGCCAATGGTATGCATGATTGAAGGAAGAGAAACTTTGTTTGGAAAATATATCATCCAATTGAAAATAAACACCATTCCTAGAGGTCTTGTTGCACTTTAGTCAAATTTTAACAATGCTAATTGCATCATAAATATAAACATGTCTAAATCAAGGGATGTGGAAGAGAATGACTTGGGAACAAAGGAAAAACCAAGAATTTTTTTTTTAGGCAACAGTCTAAACAAGGAAGAAAAACAATCCTATCTTCAATTGCTGAAATAATATCAAGACTGCCTTGCTTGGTCCTATTCAGAGCTGAAAGAATACAAAGAAGATTTATTTCAGCATGAGATCCTATTTGAAACAAATTCCAAACAATTAAAATAGAGGAAAAGGCCAATTAATCCACTTCTCTCCTTGAAAATGAGAGAGGAGTTAAGGAATTTGAGAGATGGAGGTATTATTCAGCCCACTAGATATTCATCTTAGGTTTCAAACCTTGTGCCATTCAGGAAGAAGAATGGAGACATCAAACTTTGTGTGGATTTTAGAAATCTAAACAAAGCATCCATGAAGGACAACTATCCCTTGCCAAATATGGAAAATATGTTGTAGCTTGTGATAGGGTTTGAGTTACTTTCTACATTGGATGGTTTCTCCAAATACAATCAAGTGGCTATCAAAGAATCAGAAATACTTAAGAAAACATTCATTACTCCTTAGGGAACATATGTTTTTGTTAAGATGCCCTTTGGTTTGATGAATGCAGGTGCCAATTTTCAAAGATCAATGGATGTTGCTTTTTTTGGTTACATCAATGAGTTTATTACAGTTTACCAAGATGATGTGACTGTGTTTTCAAGGCAGAGAGGTTATCATTTGCAGCACATGGAGAAGATGTTGATCAGATGCAGGGAGTATGGAATTTCTCTTAATCCAAATAAGTGTCATTTTGGCATGCAAAAGGACAATTTTCTTGGTCACATTGTATCAAAATATGGTGTTATGATAGAACCTGAGAGAGTGGAAGCAATCAGCAAGGTACCTATCCTAAAAACCAAGAAAGGCATCCAGTATTTCTTTGGTCAGATTAATTTTATTAGAAGGTTTGTTTCAAAATTTGCTGAGTTGACTCTTCCAATCACAAGCATGCTAAAGAAGGACCAAGTTATAAAATGGGAGGAGGCTGCCATTCAAGCTTTTGAAGGAATTAAGGATGCACTTGAACATGCACCTATTTCAGCAGCCCCAAACTATAAGAGGCCTTTCCAAATCTTTTCCTTTGCTTTTGAGTATACCATTGCTTCTATTTTTCTGCAAAAGGGTGAGAATGAGGCTAAGAGGCCTATTTCCTTCTTTAGCAAGGCTCTACAAACTATTGAGTTAAAGTATACAATCATGTAGAGATAAGCATTTTCCTTGGTGAAAGCAAAAAAAGTTTTTAGGCCTTATATATTGAGTTCAAAACTTGTTTCCTATGTTCCCCACACCATCGTGAAAGATGTCTTATCAGAGATGGAGATCTCAAGTAAAAGATGTAGATGGGAGAACAAACTGTAAGAGTATGATATGGATATCTAAACCACAAAGTTAGTAAGAGGTTTGGGTCTTGCTAAGCTCATGGCTGAGAGTAACTTGCAAAATGTAGAATTGAATCAACTAGAGGAATAAAGGGCGTATCTTATTAAGAAATTGATAAGTTCTGAGTAGTACAAAGATGTGATATTCTACCTCAAACACCTATGCTTCCCTAGCCACTTAAATAAAAATTATAAAAGAGCCCTCAAGCTAGCCTCTCAAAAATATATCATAACAGACCTTGGGCTGGCTTGGAAGAACCCTGAAGGTGTCCTCCTGAAATGCATAACTGAAGATGAAGCTCCTAAAATAGTTGCTGATTTCCATGGGGGATTTTGTGGAGGAAACTTTGGTGGAAGGGTGAAAGCACATAAGATTTTGAGGGCTGGTTATTGGTGGCCTACTCTTTTTAAAATGCAACCCAGCTGGTTATAAGATGTGATAGTTACCAACATTTATCTGGAAGACTAAAATCTTTAGGCTCCCTTCCTTTGTAGCCTATATCAATTAAATCCCCTTTCAAACAATGGGGAATGGGGACTTCATTGGTGAGATTACAGATCCTTTTAGTGCTGGTCATAATTGGATTCTTATAGCCATTGATTATTTTACAAAATGGGTTGAAGCAATCCCATCTAAAAAGGAAACACACCAAATGGTAGTGGAATTCTTATTGAATCATATCATATGCAGATTTGGAGTTCTAGTTAAGATTGTATCTAATAATTCCATGTGCTTTAGAGCCAAACCTTTAATGGCAATGTGCAATGAATATGGAATCAGTATAAATTATTCTTGAAACTATAACCCCCAAGGGAATGGACAAGCTGAGTCCAGTAATAAGAACTTGCTGAAGATCATTAGAAGAACCTTGGAAATGAACAAGAAAAAGTGGGGAGAACAATTGAAGTTTGCAGTTTGAGCTAATAGAATAACCCCTAAAAGAGCAACTGGTAAAAGCCCATTTGAATTGGTGTATGGAACTCAGGCTTTATTTCCCTTACATCTATAATTATCTTCATTTCAATTTGCTTAACAGTTGGAAGATCAAGAGCATGACCCATATGAATCAAGGATTAATCATATTATTGAGCTTGGTGAGGAGAGAAGAGCATACCATCAAAGGCATATTAGATTTAGAGATAAATTGAAGAGATTGTTTGACATGAAGGTCACTCCTAGAGCCTTCAATATTGGAGATCTAGTTTTGCTATTGGATAGTAGACATGAAGACAAGGGAAAGCATGGAAATTTTGATGCATTATGGATGGGCCCTTATGCCATTGATATCAGGATTGGTGAACATACCTTTTTTCTCAAAGATATAGATGGGAAATTGTTGGAGCTACCTGTTAATGGTAGACATTTAAAACAATTCTTGGATTAATCCCCAAAGTGAGGTATGCATAAATTGTACAATTGTATAGTCTTTTTTTTTCTCTGTTTTTTGTTGTTTGTTGGTTTGTGGTTTTCCCTTTGTTCTTGGCAGCCATTTTGGTTGGTTTCTTGGCTCATTTTTGTTGGGTGGTTCTAGTTTTTTGGGCTACCTTGTGTTTTGACTCCTTTGACCAATGGTATTTTGGCACTTGGTCTACGTTTTGTCCTTGTGGCACTCAATGGGAGTGCCCATCCCTAGGAAGAGCCAATGTTAGTGCCATTTCTAAGCTTGCATTGTGTGCCCTTTTTTTCATGTCTGATTTTTCTCAGAAACATTTTATTTCTCAAATTGGTGATCTGTAATTTCTCCCCCCTGGTTGAATGTTTCAAAAATGCCCATAAACTTGATGTTCTACCCTGGTTTAAAAGAGAAATCCATGTGTGCTCTTATTTGTGCCCTAAGTTTTTCCAATTCACGGGTTGTGTCGTTTTCCCTTTACCAAATTGTGCAAAATTGAAATTGATCAAATCTAAATTGTATGGGTTAATTTCCCAATCCCAATGTCAAAAATAATGTCAAAACATGATTCAGTTGATTTAAAATCAAAAAAATTTCAATCCTTATTGAAAATTTTGATTTCTAGGGCATCCTTTAGATTTTTCACAATTTGACAGTCATATAGGTTTCATTTTCCCATCAAATTTATTATTGCAAGGTAATGGCAACGTGGCAGGTTCCTATTGGCTGGGGGTTGTTGGGAAATGTCCCTAACTTATCATTTTTTGAAATTTTGGCAAAAGGAAAATTTTGATTCCGTGGATCCACCTTCTGCAATGAAGTGCCTATGTGGCACATTTTGATTGGCTATGGGATTGGTGGGTGGCGGGCTTTCCTTAGGAAATTTTGCTTTCATTATGCAAAATTTTCAAAATCAAGTTTTAGCCTAAAGGCTAGTAGCAAATAGGGAGGAGGACACGTGCCATGGAGGGCATACGGATGGCGGAGAGACTTGGAGAATTTTGATGTTTTTTGGCTCAAAATGATGAAGTGAATTTTTGGCCCAAAAGCCCTCGGTGAATCATCGGTGGACACGTGTCCAGGAAAGGATAGGATGGGGCAGTGGGTTTCGCAATGACTTGGAAGTTTTTAATTTCAAATGGTAAAAAATCAAATTTTGGGCCGAAGCTCCATAACAAGTTAGGAAGTGACACGTGTCCAAGGAAGAAAAATAGAGGCAGAGATTCGGACCTCGGGGGACAGAGTAAAATTTTTCCTTTTTGGAAAAAGGAGCTAAAGTGTAAATAGAAGTGTGCCTCCATGACAAATCAGAGAGTGCCACGTGGTAGGGAAGAGATCGGGCTTCCTTGCCCATGGAGGTTTTGTGGAAAAGTTTCCTTTTTTCAAAAATGTGGCAAAATTGATAGAATCAATCCACGGTTTTCAATGGGGCCCACATATGGACACGTGGCGAGTTCAGGGCAGAAGCGGGGGAATGTTGCAAAATTTTCTAAAACTTTGAAAAGGTCGTATAAGTATTTTTGGAAGCATGGGCCCGATCGAGTCACATTTTGACACACGTCTCACCTTATCCAAAGGTTAAAAAGGTAATTTTGAGCTTATTTCTAGATCTCATCTTCCACATGGAGGACGAACATTTAAATTTGATGCAAGATCAATGGCTACTATGCATCCATCTATTTTGGCCACCATGGGAGCTCCAAGAAACTTGGAATCGTGATTTCTTCATTAAATTTCATCAAATCTTATATGATTTTGTGTCATCTTAGCCTTCTGAGAACATTGGAATCATTTTCATAACCTAATTCTTCGATCTATGGTGTTTTTATGTAATTTTAGCTCAGTCCCGAGAAAAAATGTGAAATGTCAACGTCAAAAGTTGCAGAGGTAAAATTGAAAAGGGTAAAAGGTAAAAAATGATGAATGAAAGATGTTTGTATGCCTGAATGATAAAAACATGCCCCTGGGGTGGATAATGATCTGAATTTGAGTAATGATTTAAATTTTTGTGCATACCTAGTAACCTGCGAGTTGTTTTTCTATTTGGTGTCACTGTCTTTAAATCATGAGGTTTTTTGTGAAAAATTTGATCCCATAGCATATTATTTTCTTGGGAAGGAAGAATCCAATGTGGCATGTGGTATATTATGCATTTTTGGATAATTTTTAAGGGTTGGGAGTTGAAAATCATGAGAAAATTTTGAGAAAAAGCTCATTTTTTGAGAAAATCCACCAAAGAACCAGGTTAATGTCTCATGTGTTGGAAAATTCATGTATGTGGGTTGGTTACAAGTGTATAGCCACCACACAGCTTTGAGATTGTTCATGTAACTCTCCCCTGCTGTTGAATCTATATTTTTTTGAATTAAATCTGTGTTTTTCTTTGGGCAATATGATGTCTGTTATAAATTTTAAATGCCTACAAATAAATTTTATTGTTCTTGTTGCAATCTTGCATTGAAAATATTTAGAAATCACACAGGATCTCCATTTCTAGTTGATAGTTTAGTAGCATTTGCAATCTTATACTCAGAAGAGCCTTCATCTGATAAGGAGATAAACAAATTTAAAATCACTTTACCTACCTTGACTTTAGAGATTTCTTGTAAGCCTTTGGGGGTACCTTAGGCATGGTTTGATCATGTATTTTTTTGTTTAACTGAGTTCTTTACTTCAAGCTTTTGTGGTGAGTTCTCAAATATTTTGTGAAGAGTGCAACATGGGCTTTCATTTGTGCCTCTTCTGGTTGAAATAACATCCTGATTATTTTAGGAATTTCTTTTGATAGTTGTTCAAGTATTTTACAGATTGTCAAAGATCTGATCTATCCCAGTTTGGTCTTGTCAATCCCCCACCAAAAATCATCTAACAACAAAGATCCTATTGTGTACTATCCCTTATTTGTCATGTGTATACCCACAGAAGACCAAAATCTATTTGAAAAATTATGCATAACAGATCAGGATTTCCAATGTCTCTAGTAACCTTTGCCTTGTTTTGAGAACATACCCATGTTTTGAGAAGTGACAACTTGTGAGAAGTGACAACTTGTGAGAGTTCAGATATGGGGTGTTGATCATGTTTTCATCAAGGCCTCCATCATAGAATTTCAAGAAAAGAGAAGGACATCTTCATCTCCTTCACCATTACAAGGTTACAAAATAGGTCCTCTTACATTGGTTGCAAGGCACAACATAAAAGAGCTAGGACAAGATCAATTCCTATTGGATTGCTATCCATTTCTCCACAAACTTGAGTGCTAGCTAGACCATATCCCCAGATACCAACGACATACAACATGATATAATATGTCTTTAAGCTCCATGATGTAACTGTGGTGCTGCTCAGGCTGAAAAGGAGAAAAAATTTGGATACCAACATAATCAATCCTCCAACAAACCATTGTGCATGCTGGCTGGCATGAATATCATAAGACAACTTAGATATAAGTTTCTTAAAGGGGGCATCATACTCACATACACTCTCAACAGTGCCCTTTTTGATATCTATGAGTGTGTTGATACTCTTCTACTCAAACTCCGGGATATAGAACTCTTTTAAGAAAGCATCCTTCAATGCTGCATAATCCACGCAAGTTTGATCAGGTTCAAAATTCCTATACCAGTTGTGTGCTCATCCATGCAAGGTAGTAGTGAACTGACTTGCCTTACGCTTGGAATCCATGATCCCTTTCACTCACCATATTATTTCACACATATGAACATGTTTGGAAACATCCTTTATACCTCTATACTCTAGGAGATGAAGAGACATCTCCATATATATATTATGTGGTTTTTGCAGGCCTTGACCACATCATCCAGAACCTCCTATGTTTCATCTGCCTCCAGAATGACTAGATCCACCGGAACTAGAACCACCTATACCTATTGATCCTCTACTTGTAGTTGGAATATGACCTATAAATGTACTCTCCTGTGCTACGATAGTAGTACTATATTGAACCCATACAGTAGGTGAGGTAGTTCCACTTCCAGAGGTGAATCCAACATTCTATGTGCTCATTTTTGTGTGGATTATGCACCTAAAAATGTTCCTCCAAATAATAAAGTCACCTGACCTACCATTGATGTGTTTGCCTCCTGACTCACTCCTGCTCTCCTACTTCCTAAGTTAGCTTGCTGGTTACTTTTCGTACTAGATGCTGGAAAACCAAGTGTAAGGGCTAGGTCACCAAGTGGATGAAGATGTGCACCCACGACATAGGTAGTCTCTACTGGTGCACTTTTGTGTGAATCCAAGGGGGGATCTCTGTCATGCTTTCCAAGATGGGGGAGTTCCTGACGATCTGCCTCCACATCTTCTACATGATCTTAAAATCCTTCACGAGCCATCTCTCTCCTTAACACCATACTTTCTGCAACGGTACACTTCTTCTCTATCTCCCTCTCACATTCCTCATTATACTTAAGCCACCATTCCTCTCTCTTCCTTTTTGCTACTAGTTCTTCCATCTTTCACCAAACCTATTCCTGCCCTCACATATGGTGAGGTTTAGTTAGCCATCAGTTTACTCTCCAGGTTCAAAGTTACCATCAGGATCTTGGTCGCCAGTGGAATACCTTGTAGATATGCTCCTCTAGGATAACACAAAAATTTGAATTCAACTACCTCCAGGAAATAATACATTGAAATTAAATATTCCAAAATATAATTGTTTAGAACACCATGAAACCACATATCCACAGCGCGAGTCTAGATCATATCAATATCATACAGGGCCTGAAATTCTTCCTGTGTCTAGACAAGTATGCAATGCCTCCAATTATTCTTAGATTCATAAGAAATTAGCCACTTGAATAATTCTACCGAAAAGATGGTGAAAAAGCTCTCATATAAGTTGTCATACAGATTCTATTCTACCCAACTATGTGCATTAAACTAAGATCCAATGTTGAACCACTGTGCATATTATTCCTCCATATCATGTATCTACTCCTCAATACTTGCTAGAGTTAATCGGTACATGTTCATCACGAACCTTCCTTAAAATAATTGAAAAAGAGGTCCCAGAAACATAACCAATGATGCAGCCTAGAATTTACTAGATAACACCCTAGACATGCTGGCACATCACTCATCCTAGAATAAGCACTCACTCAAAGTGTGCAAAGGTGCCAAATCCCTCTTTAGGTGTATTTTCCCGTTCAAACAACCACTTGAGACCAAAGAAACAACGTAGGGTTAGCTAGAAAATTAGGGGATAATTTTTTTTTATTTGAAGTGTCTACAACTCAGTTGCAAGACATTAATTTTCACTGATAGGTTCTGAAACAAAACCTGCTTACCAAAACAAAAGTTTCCTTTATGAACTCATAACACGTTTATAACGTTTAAATTTTAGGGTTAGATGTTCTTGTTAGGTTCAGGGAGTAATCTTACCCCCATGCCAGCTCTCTAACAGGATCATAACTTCAACTAGATTTTTCTCATACTTAATGCTTCCAAAATTTCTCTAAACCATTCCCAATTGATAGGAAATTTCTCACCTTTTTGGTGATATAAAGAAGTCCTCCTAACTCCAAGTAGAACTCAAGTTATGAGTGGGCGGAGTTCTGGGGTCAAATTTTCCCCAAGGGGACACGTGGCAAGAGGAGTGCACCTTGTGTGGGTTGGTGGGTTGCGGGGTGGCATTGGGAAATTTTCCCAACACGGGCTCAAAGTAAAAATGTGCTCCGCACCCCCGTAGGTATGTGCAAGGAAAAAAAAGGGGGGGGGAGGAAAGGGCAGGGCGGCGGACCAAATTGGCGCCTTGCACCCGAGGGGAAATAAGGGTAAAAAGGACGCGCGGGTCCGCATGACCGTGGGAGAAGGGAATGTGGAGAGAAGGTAGAGTTGCGGGATGTGGGAATTTTCTAGGAATTTTTCCCAAATACCTAAAAATGAAAATTTCTCTCGAACCCCCGCCGCCACCCCCCAAGGTGCCACGTGGCATGCTTTCGTTGGCCGCGGGCCGGTGGGACTAAAACAATTTTTTTTCCCAAAATAAAAAAAATAAAAAAAATAAAAAGCTAAGGGGTTAAAAAGAACCCACGCCTCTGTCATAGCCATTAGGGGACACGTGGCACCATCTGATTGGCTATGGGCCGACAGAGGGAAAAGTAAAAAATTTCAAAAAAATTTCAAAAAGTCTAAGGGGTAAAATTTTATCTGCACCTTTTCATCAGCCCCTAGAGGACACATGGTAGCCTCTGATTGGCTACGGGCCGATGGAGGGAAAAGTGAAAATTTTCCTGAGCTTAAAATTTTGAAAATTTTCTAAGAGCAATTTTGAAGGGAAAATTTTGGGTTGCGGGCCCGACTGGGAAAATTTTCCCAAATTTACCCGCCAAGGAAAAAAAACCTCAAACTGTCATAACTTGAGCTAGAAAGCTCAATTTTGGGAAAACGAGGACTTTTTTGAAATTCATCAATGCCCTCTTTGCATAGATAACATCAAATTTTGTTTTTGATGAATTTTTAAGGGTCGATTTTTTAAAAACGATCTGCACAACTTTATTTGGCAAACTGGCAATTTTTAACTCATAATTTTGATAAAATTTGAACTCCTCCTTCACTCAACATGTCAAATAGACATGGAGGATCGGTCTAAGGAGGGTTTAGAGTGCTTTAGGGAAGTCCATTTATGTAATTTATTAAAGGTTGCATTTTTCTGGCAAGAGACGGAAAAATGACTATGTAAGCTCCGAATTGAAATTCATTAAGTTTTGGAGATTCATTCTTAATTTTTTAGTGAATTTGAGTTTCTTAAGTCTTCATAAATGTGAATTTCAAAGTTTCATAACTTATTGTTGAGTATAAGTCAGAATTTCTCATTTTAATTACAATGTGCATTGCCAGATTTAAGTTTTAAAACAGTGAGTTGTTTCTTTTAAATTGATTTAGCAATTTATCTTTTAAATGTGCATATGATTCTAACTTAATCAAATACAATGCTTATTAGATCATCCATTCAATTCTAAATGAAACTACATCTTTGATTTTAGTTTTAGTATATATTTTGCAAGGAAAATAACATTGACTTTCATTCCATATGCATTCTTCTTTCAACATTACAAACAGAGGTTTCTCATTACAAGTAAAACTTAGACTTCCAAAAGAGAAGATAGCATATGAACAAGGTAAAACACTTTTGGAGAAAGGAATGCAATCTTTTGATGATTAAAAATGCATTTTTTTCAACTTATCACTTTCCATTTGTATTTAAATAGAGCACATAAAACATACGACATTATTTCTCATTGTTTTTTTTTTTCAAAACAGAATCTCATTCTTAGACATCAGTACAAATCCAGTATACATTACCATAAAATTTAAAAGAACCAATGCCATCCTTTATTTATAATTCAAATAACTTTATAACTGATCTCCTTTCCAATTTGATTTGGTTTTCAAGTTTCAAAATACAAAGTATAGAATATCATTTACATTTCCTTTCCAAAGAAAAATAGAGAAGTATAATTCTTCTTCTACATTCCTCAATACAACTACAACTTACATTAACAATGCAATGCTTCACATTACAACATTTATACACTCATCCACTCGAAGTGGGAAAGGTTACATTGAATTTTCTCAAGAGATAGAACTATCAAAAATGTGAAATTCTTTCTCCAAACAGCAGCATGCTTGTTTCTTCTTCATTGTAAATTTGATCACAACAAGGAAGGGGGAAAGGCAACACTCTCCACCCAACCAAGACATCCAATGAGAAAGGAGAATTCATCCTGAACCCATTGGCCCCCGAGCCCCAACCATATTGAAATGGAGAATGAATATCAACACATGGAAAAAAAGGCTTTTATCACATACAAGCAACATTCACATTGCATACAATCAATAAAATGCACAGTTCAAAACAATACAGTAGTTCCCAATTGCATTTGAAACAATTCATATAACACAAAGGCTTGATCAAGCAAGCCAACAAGAGAAAGGACTATGGGGAACTACTTGTGTCTCCCAATTTGGAATTGGGCATCCACCAAAATGCATACCACCAATAATCATATCAACCTCATAAACCTTATATCTCCTAACCCATCCTTATGCCCCCGTAAGTTTATCCCTTATGCCACCCCCATAGTAAGAAATGCAAGCAGTTTTTTTTCCAAGGTGGATCCCAAACCAAAACTCCCTTCACAATAAAACGGTGCCATTGGCAATCCCTTATGCCCCCCCATATGAAATCCCCATAGCCTTCTCCTACACCTTGCCCTAAGCATTCCACCCAACCAGCCAAGAATGCCAACACAAACACCATTCAAAAATGCATACAAGAGAAGGAAAGCATTTAAAAATACAACTCAAGATGCCTACCTCTTTATAATGGAGTTTGTTCCAAGCTCACAAGCTTTCCACAATGTCAAAGTGTAGTAAGTATAAGCAAGTAAAAAGACTCCAAGCTCTTCCTCAAACAAGCTCTAAAATAAATAGCACCAAAAAATGTGCCCCAAGAGGAAATAACAAGGTTTCAACAACCATAAACAAGCAAGGAGTTTCACTTTTATAGGAGAGGGAAGAGAAGAGGATGATGTGAATCCATGTGGGATGCCACATCATTCTTCCTCAACCCCAAGAGGAAAGTCGACATCCTTCACCAAATCACAATAAATAAAAATGACAAAATCACATACATACTCCGAAAATTCCCATACTCCAAAAGGACCAAATTAAAAACATGTAAGGGAAGTGCAATTAAAAATTACATATTTTCACTTCAAAATACATTATAAATTCCTACATTAAACCTCCAAACCATAGGCATGGTTGGCGGATCATTTTAAGAGGCATGGGACAAGTTTAACTTGTCCCACAAGCCTCCAAATTTGGCCTCCAAGGACAAATTCGAATTTCATACAAGATGGAGTGCTAGACCTTCCAAAATCTGCCTTACATACTCTTACAAATTTCTTACAACATCACTTACACACTCCTACCACATTAATATCTAAGACAACAACTTTATTAATTACATTCCACATCCCAATTTAATTTAAATAAAATTTAACTATATGACTATCACATTAATCTACCACATTTAAATTAATTAAAAGAAGGAACACATTACAAATAAAATACATACAACAATAATTAAAAAGGAACACATAAATAAAACACATATCCCATGGTCACATATAATGGAAATCCCCCCCATGGGAAATCCTAACATAAAACAACACACAAACTCATAACACAGTTGCCATGGTGACCTTATTGAATTCACCGGAAATTTTAATATGGTTAGTCTCCAGTCCCTCAACATTGTTGTGATTTTTAACCTACAAAATGCAAATGCCTCTTTCGGCCTTGTGGCCATATCAGAACATTCAAAACGATATAAAAAATATCTCAAAATCATCCAAACACACAAATCACAACAATATCAATAATTCAACATTATCATTTTTAATTAAATAAATCAACTATATCATCACCAAAATCTACCACACCAGATCTACTCAAAATATCCAATATCATAAGTCCAAATCAACATCTTATATTGTTGATCCATCACATACATCCAAAGCATATCCTTTAAAATATTATTTACTCACTTGGTCTATCCATCTGTCTCATGGTGATATTTTTTTTTGAAGTTGATCCTCATCCCGAGGACATACTGCACAGTAGTCCAGAAATGTGAAGTGTACAAAGGATCGCAGTCACAAATGATCTTCTGTGGGATCCCATGCAATCTGACGATCTCATCCAAACATACTTATGGCACTGCTCTAGCTGTATAAGTGGTCTTCACTGGAGAAAAGTTAGCCACTTTTTTCAATTTATCAACCGTGACCATAATGGCATCGTGGTGATATCTCGACATAGGTAGCCCAATAATGAAATCCATGGAAATGGTGTCCCGCTTCCATTCCAATATGGCATGATGATAAAGAAGACCTGTTGGATGTTGATGTTTGGCCTTAACCCTCTAGCACTCTAAATATCATGACACAAACTGAGCCACATCTCAATGAAGTTCTCACCAGTGGTACAATTGTCTCAAAGTAGCGTGCATCTTCATCACCCCAGGATGGGCTGAATAGGGTGCATGATGTGCCTCTACGAAGATGTCCTTCCTCAAGCCTCCATCTATGGGAACATATATCCTACCTCTGTGCCTAAGAAGACCATCTGCCTCTAAGGAAAAACCATCAAAATTTCACTCAAGGGGTCTCAGTGACTTGATCTCTGCTCGTATTATCATGTAGAAGCTGTCAAGAGGAAGCTACTAAAGAATATTTCTCCACAAATTTATTCTCACTGAGGTATCCATAGCCACATGTCTCCATATGTTGAGAGCATCTGCTACCACATTATCCTTCCCCTTTACATGCTCTATCTCCATGTCATACTCACAAAGCAACTCCATCTAACGCCATTGACGAGTGTTTAGATTGGGCTGCGTGAAGAGGTGGCGAAGACTCAAATGATTTGTCTTGAGTGTGAATCTCCGACCAAGAAGAAAATTCCTCCTTCTAACCAAAGCATGCACAACTGCTGCATGCTCAAGATCATGGGTAGGATAATTAATCTCATGATCCTTGAGTTTGCGAGACTCAAAAGCTACAACCTTGTCATCCTGCATTAACACACCTCCAAGCCCTGATAAAGAAGCATATGTGTAAACAAAGAACTCACCCTGTGGATCATGCACTGCAAGAATGGGTGTTGTAGTGAGGCACTCCTTCAGTGTCTTGAAGGCCTACTCGCATCTATCCGACCAAACAAACTTCTTCCCTTTCCTCTGAAGGGAAGTGATAGCGTGTGCAACCTGAGAGAAGTCCTAAACAAATATCTAGTAGTAACCTACTAAACCCATGAAGCTATGCACCTCAGTCACTATAGTGGGTGATGGCCAATCCATAATGGCTCTAATCTTAGAAGGATTGACTATGATACTTTCCCCAGAAATAATATGACCCAAGTACTGCACCTCTGTCTGGAAGAAATCACACTTCTCCAAGTTCCCGTAAAGTTGCTACTCGCGAAGACACTGGAGAACCTGTCGAAGGTGCCCCTCATGCTCCTCATGTGTACATGAGTAAGTCAATATTTCATCAAGGAAGATGAGCACGAAGCGATATAAAAAGGTTCTGAATACCTCATTCATCAAACTCATGAACACTGCGGGGGCATTCGTCAAACCAAAAGGCACCACTGTGAACTCATAGTGCCCATATCTTGTGCGGAAGGTGGTCTTATGAATGTCTACCTCCAAAATCCTCAACTGATGGTAGCCTAACTTGAGATCAATATCAGAGAACACTGTGGCTCCCTTCATCTGATCAAATAAGTCATCAATACGAGGAAGAGGATAACGATTCTTTATCGTCACTTTTTTCAATTGGCAGTAATCAATACACAACCGCAATGATCCATCCTTCTTCTTCACGAAAATCACCAGTGCACCCCAAGGGGATACGCTAGGATGGATAAGGCCTTTTTCTAAAAGGCCTTCAAGCTACAACTTGAGCTCACAGAGCTCTGGGGTGGTCATCTGATAAGGTGCCCATGAGATAGGCTCTGCTCCAGGGATAGATCTATATGAAAATCAATCTCACATGGGGGTGGCATCCCCGGTAGCTCCCTTGGAAATAAATCAAAAAACTCTCTCAAGATGGGATGATCATCTAGTGATGGCCCACTAAACCCATCCTCTGATCTATCACTAATTGTAACAACATATATCTGATAACCCAGTTGTACACACCGCTTAAGCTACATAGCATAAATTATATGAATAGAAACAGGTCTCCTGACCCCCAAGATCACAGACTCAACTCCCAAATCATTTGTACAAGCTATAGTCTTTTGGTAACAATCCATCTTGGTCCTATGTGTAGATAGCCAATCCATACCTAAGATAACTCCATAGGAGCTCAAAGTAAGGATACGGAGATCTGAGATGGTGGTGAAAGGTCCCAAATCCACTACACACTCCTTAACTAAGGAGTCCATAGAGATCTTGGCTCCATAATCCATCTCAACATCCCAACTGAGACCATGCCTAATTACCACCAGCCTACATTTTTCTACTAAAGATGGTGTAATGAAAGAATCAGAAGAACTAGAATCAAACAATATAGAAGTAGGAATACCACCAATGCTACATGTGGTCTCAATGACTGTGCTCTGGTGCTCTGCCTGGTGGTTCTCAATGGCTGCATAAATCCTGTGGTTACATCCCATGTCACCAGTTATCAGCTCAGAAACTAGTGCCTTACCCTTGTTAGGGTTCTGAGGACAATCTCTCCAAAAGTGTCCATCTACTCCACATCCAAAGTAACCACCTGATCCTCTCCAAGAAGCAGCACCTCCAGTAGGTGCCTTAGAAGCTTGTGGTGTTGATCTTGATGATCTAGTTGTGGTCTATTGTGGCCTTTGCTAGCGAGCTCTAGCTGAATGGGATCTAGGTCCATCTTGTGTCCTGATGGGACCCCTAGGAGGAGGCCCAATGCTCTGATCTCTTTGTGCATCAGCCGTCTATGGAGGTCTATATGGTGGGTAGGACTGTTTCTGTTGTGGCCTAAAGCATGACTGTGCTGAATTTTGATCACCACAAGGAAGAGGTATTAGACCTCTCGATCTACCGTCTTGCATCTGCTAAATGCGGCTCCTGACTCGGTCTCTAGCCTGATAGGTTTTACCCCGAGTCTCCTTTGTAATATAGGCCTTCTCAATGGCCTTTGCTAAAGTTTGTGGATGGTGAATCTACACTGCACCGCCAATGTCTAAATTCATGCCCCGGATGAGCCTGTGAATCCACACCTGCTCATCCTGCATATACTTTACATACTGAAGTAGATCTAGAAAACTACTCTCATACTCTTCTTCTGAAAGGGTAGCCTGTTGAAGGTCATGGAACTTTTAAATCCTCTACTGCATGAACCTTCGTGATAGGTATCTACTCTTGAATCTCTCCTCAAATAGCTCCCAAGTCACTATCTTTGAATCTACATGGAGCTTCTACTCCTCTATCTCCACCATACTCCTTCTCCATCCCTAAGCAGATGCATCACAACATGAGCTTTCGTGTTGCTAGAACAAGGAGAAAGCTTGAAGCAACCACTCAAGCTCACTAGCTAGACCTCTACCTGAAGTCCACTTGTATCACCTGAGTAATGTGAGGGCCTAATCTTCAAGATCTCCCTGATGTGATCCACTGCTGTGGTTTGTTTGCCTCTAGGCCTCTCTGCAAGCTCATCCCTAAGCCTAGGGCTTCGAGACCTCTCTTTATGCTCCAGAACTCTGTCACCATGTCTTATAGGTGGTGACTCTACTCGTACTAACTCCGCATGGGAGTTCTCTCCTCTATGCTCCTCACTGAGTTGAGGAGATACCTGACCCTTGATAGAAGGATCTCTATCATGACAAGTTGTCTGCCCTCCACCTAATCCTCCACGTAGAGTGGCATTAACATTCTGAAGGCTCTGTAGAATCTGAGGTAGAATGGATGTTACACCCTGATCTGATGGTGGTGGTGAATCTGAGTCTCTGTGAAGGTTCATCTCACTCTTTATGAGCCTCCTGCACAAACCAAAGTAAGATTCAGTTCATTTGTTAAGTTATACAACTTCCATCTTTACTAAAAACATACAAATTCTTACTAAGTTGTTTTCTAGGTTTCAGTGTACTATGTTTAATTTTTCATGTCTCATGTTTTCTAGTGTGCCTAATGGTCCAATCCTTTGAACCACTGCTCTGATACCAAAGTGTAGTGCTTGTTTAAACAACCACTTGAAAGCAAAGAAATAACCTAGGGTTACCTAGAAAATTAGGGGATAATTTTTTTTTATTTGAAGTGTCTACAACTCGGTTGCAAGACATCAATTTTCAATGATAGGTTCCAAAACAAAACCTACTTACCAAAACACAAGTTTCCTTTATGAACTTATAACATGTTTATAAGGTTTAAATTTTAGGGTTACATGTTCTAGTTAGGTTCAGGGAGTAATCTTACCCCCATGCCTGCTCTCTAAAAGGCTCAGAAATTCAACTAGATTTTTCTCATACTTAATGCTTCAAAAATTTCTCTAAACCATTCCCAATGGATAGGAAATTTTTTCACCTTTCCGTTGATATAAATAAGTCCTCATAACTCCAAGCAGAACTCAAGTTATGAATGGGCGGAGTTATGGGGTCAAATTCTCCCCAAGGGGGACACGTGGCAAGAGGAGGAGTGCACCTTGGGCGTGTTGGCGGGTCATGGGGTGACATTGGGAAATTTTCCCAACATGGGATCAAAGTAAAAATGCACTCCGTACCCCCATGGGTCTGCGCAAGGCAAAAAAAAACACGTAAAGGGGAAAGGAAAGGGTCTACCTTCTCCCCGCATTCCTAGAATTTTTAGGAACGCGCCCTCGGGAGAAGGGAATGCGGGGAGAAGGTAGAGTTGTGAGCCATGGGAGAATTCTATGAATTTTTCCCAAATTCCTAAAAATGAAAATTTCTCCCAAACCCCCGGCGCCACCCCAAGGTGCCACGTGGCACGCTTTTGTTGGCCACGGGCCGGCGAGGCTAAAACAATTTTTTTTCCCAAAATAAGAAAAATAAAAATAAAATTAATTTAAAATCTAAGGGGTTAAAAAGAACCCACGTATATGCCATAGCCACAAAGGGACACATCGCACCATCTGATTGGTTGCGAGCTGGCAAAAGGAAAAGTGAAAATTTTCAAAAAAAATTCAAAAAGTCTAAGGGGTAAAATTTTATCCACGCCTCTGCCTCAGCCCCTGGAGAACACATGGCAGCCTCTGATTGGCAGCAGGCTGGTAGAGGAAAAGTGAAAATTTTCGTGAGCCCAAAATTTTGAAAATTTTCTAAGGGTAATTTTGATGGGAAATTTTTGGGTTGCAGGCTCGACAGGGAAAATTTTCCCAAATTTTCCCGCCAAGGCACAAATACTTCAAAGTGTCATAACTTCAGCTAGAAAGCTCAATTTTTAAAAAATAAGGACTTTTTGGAAAACCCTCGATATCCTCTTTGCATAGAGAACATAAAATTTTCTTTTTGATGAAGTTTTAAGGGTCAATTTTGTAAAAATGATCTGCAGGCCTTTATTTGGCAAAATAGCAATTTCCAACTTATAATTTTGATAAAATTTGAACTCCTCCTTCACTCAACATGTCAAAAAGGCATGGAGGATCAGTCTAGGGAGGGTTTAGAGTGTTTTTGGGAAGTCATTTTATCCAATTTGTTCAAGGTTGAATTTTTCTGGCAATAGACGTAAAAATGACTGTGCAAGCTCCGAATTGAAACTCATTAAGTTTTGGAGATTCATTATTAACTATTTTAGTGAATTTGAGTTTCTTAATTCTTCCTAAATGTGAATTTAAAAGTTTCATAACTTATTGTTGAGTATAAGTCAAAACTACTCATTTTAATTAAAATATGCATTGCCAGATTTAAGTTTTAAAACAATGAGTTGTTTCTTTTGAATTGATTTAGCAATTTGTCTTTTGAATGTGCATATGATTCTAAATTAATCAAATAAAATGCTTATTAGATCATCCATACAATTCTAAATGAAACTACATCTCTGATTTCAGTTTTAGTATACATTTTGCAAGTAAAATAACATTGACTTTCATTCCATATGCATTCTTCTTTCAACATTCCAAATAGAGGTTTTTTATTGCAAGTAAAACTCAGACTTCCAATGGAGAAGATAGCATATGAACAAATTAAAACACTTTTGGAGAAAGGAATGCAATCTTTTGAGGATTAACAATGCATTGTTTTCAACTTATCACTTTCCATTTGTATTCAAATACAACATATAAAACATACAACATTGTTTCTCATTCTCTTTTTTTTTCAAAACAAAATCTCATTCTTGGACAACAGTACAAATCCAGTATACATTACCATACAAATTTAAAAGAACCAATGCCATCCTTTATTGATAATTCAAATAACTTTACAACTGATCTCCTTTCCAATTTGATTTGGTTTTCAAGTTTCAAAATACAAAGTATAGAATATCATTTACATTTTCTTTCCACAGCAAAACAGAGAAGTATAATTATTCTTATACATTCCTCAATACAACTACAACATACATTAATAATGCAATTCTTCACATTACAACATTTATACACTCATCCACTCAAAGTGGGAAAGGTTACATTGAATTTTCTCAAGAGATAGAACTATCAAAATTGTGAAATTCTTCCTCCAAACAGCAGCATGCTTGTTTCTTCTTCTTTACAAATTTGATCACGACAAGGAAGGGGGAAAGGCAACGCTCTCCACACAACTAAGAAATCCAATGAAAAAGGAGAATTCATCCTTCCCCATTGGCCCCCAAGCCCCAACCATATTGAAATGGAGAATGAATATCAACACATGGAAAAAAAGTCTTCTATCACATACAAACAACATTCACATTGCATACAATCAATAAAATGCACAGTTCAAAACAATACAATAGTTCCCAAATACATTTGAAACAATTCATATAACACATAGGCTTGATCAACCAAGCCAACAAGAGCAAGGACTACGGGGAACTCCTTATGCCTCCCAATTTGGAATTGGGCATCCACCAAAATGCATACCGCCAATAATCATATCAACCCCATAAACCTTATATCTCCCAACCCCTCCTTATGCCCCCCCAATTTTATCCCTTATGCCTCCCCCATAGTAAGAAATGCAAGCAGTTTCTTTTCCAAGGTGGATCCCAAACCAAAACTCCCTCCACAATAAAACTGTGCCATTGGCAATCCCTTATGCCCCCCATATGAAATCCCCATAGCCTTCTCCTACACCTTTCCCTAAGCATTCTACCCAACCAACCAAGAATGCAAACACAAACACCATTCAAAAATGCATACAAGAGAAGGAAAGCATTTAAAAAAAATATAGCTCAAGATGCCTACCTCTCCATAATGGAGTTTGTTCCAAGCTCACAAGCTTTCCACAATGTCAAAGTGCAGTCCAAAACCAGCAAGTATAAGCAAGCAAAAAGACTCCAAGCTCTTCCTCAAACAAGCTCCAAAAAACATCACCAAAAATGTGCCCCCAAGAGGAAAATAACAAAGTTTCAACAACCATAAACAAGCAAGGAGTTTCACTTTTATAGGAGAGGGAAGAGAAGAGGATGATGTGTATCCATGTGGGATGCCACATCGTTCTTCCTCAACCCCAAGAGGAAAGTCAACATCCTTCACCAAATCACAATAAATAAAAATGACAAAATCACTTACATACTCCAAAAATGCCCATACTCCAAAAGGACCAAATTAAAAACATGTAAGGGAAGTGTAATTAAAACTTACATATTGTCACTTCAAAATGTATTATAAATTCCTACATTTAACCTCCAAACCATAGGCATGGTTGGTGGATCATTTTAAGAGGTGTGGGACAAGTTTAACTTGTCCCACAAGCCTCCAAATTTGGCCTCCAAGGTCAAATTCGAATTTCATAAAAGATGGAGTGCTTGACCTTCCAAAATCTGCCTTACAAGACTCTTATAAATTTTCTTACAACATCACTTACACACTCCTACCACATTTATGTTTATAACAACAACTTTATTAATTACTATATGACTATCACATTAATCTACCACATTTAAATTAATTAAAAGAAGGAACACATTACAAATAAAATACATACAACAATAATTAAAAAGGAACACATAAATAAAACACATATCCCATGGTCACATATAATGGAAATCCCCCCCATGGGAAATCCTAACATAACACAACACACAAACTCATAACACAGTTGCCATGGTGACCTTATTGAATTCACTCAAATTTTAATATGGTTAGTCTCCAGTCCCCTCGACATTATTGTGATTTTTAACCTGCAAAATGTAAATACCTCCTTCGGCCTCGTGGCCATATCAGAACATCCAAAATGATATAAACAATATCTCAAAATCATCCAAACACATAGATCACAACAATATCAATAATTCGACATTATCATTTTTAATTAAATAAATCAACTATATCATCATCAAAATCTACCATACCATATCTACTCAAAATATCCAATAGCATAAGTCCAAATCAACATCTATAATATGTCCATGTCAAACAGTATATCATCAACCACATATAGAAAATGTCTTTCATAATCATCAAGGATAATAACTGTATCCAGATCAATACTAATCCATGATATAACATCTAACCATCAAACTAAAACAAAACATAATAGTGTGCATAATATAATCAATAGTATCGAAATCAAAATCTAAAAGTGTTAAAGGGAAGTGGGCACTACAAGGATGAAGGGTCGTAGGCTTGTTCTTCATTGATTTTAACACTTGCATGAATATTTTTTATGGTGTAGGAGAATATGTTCTGAGAACTAAGGAGATTTTCATGTGAAGGATACAAAGAACAATGTAAGATTTCACTATCTTTATTCCTAGGTAACTCTAAACGTGTACTCCTTACTTGGGTACTTATCAAAAAACCTTATGATACTAGATGGTAACAAAGGGTACGTGTTTAATTTACGTCTGGTGAATATCGTCCTAGTAGTGTACTCTTCGGATGACAAGTGAAGGATGTGTAACTTCAGATGTTCACATTCAATTTTAATCTTGAAACGAATTTTAACCGGTGGCGGTCAAGAATTACGTGTTGAGTTAACATTTCACCTTAACACGTTGGCATGATCAGAAAACATGGTAGCATGAGTTATCAAAAGCCAACAATATTGTCATCCATGATATTTCAGTGATGACAACTAAAGTGCGTGTTTAGTTTCTATCTAGGAATATCCCCTTGGAAGTGTCTGGATGACAATAGAAATGTTTTGCTAGATGATAACAACCAAAACTTGTTGTATGTCAACATGTTGTTTTCATCTGTCGGAATTTCATACTTTTCATCCAACACCATCTTATTTTTTCCATTCAACACCATACCATACTTGTCATCTGACAACAATAAGGAAATACAACCATAGACACCCAGTGACTTGAAAAAACCTCCATTCACCGCCATCATGATACCCTCCTTTCCTACATTCGCCAAAAATGTAAATTTCCTTTTTCGACAGATTCACCACCCATTCTATAATAATTATTTGGAGGGGGGGTATTAAAATGAAACTTGAATTTCAATCATGATATGAAACTATCATGGACATATATAACATCTCTAAGGCTAAAAACAATGTTAAGTTATATCTCACCTTCTTTGGGAAACTTCTTCACAATTTGAATATATTTAGAAAAAAACATTTTTAGGTGGGGCCTACATACTGTCACATGCACTAATACACATTTCTAGAAATATATATTATTCCTATACAACTTGCAATCATAACTTTAGTAAAATAAATCAAGACAAGATCATTATACTCCATTTTCTCCAAGTCGCTTTTAGCTAGGGTTTAGCTGGGGTTTTAAAGTCTTCTTAACAATCATTCATAAAAATGTGCTGATAAAACCACCTCATTATTTTTTTTGAAACCTTCTTAGTTCCATGTAAAAACATCCTTGAAAGTATCTGGGTACTATGCAAAACATACAATCCATAATGATCATCAAAAGATCAACATTTACCTCCAAATCACTCCCTAGAATATTTAGTTTAGAAAAATATAACATATCTTCAAAAATATTATTCACTTTGACCTAAAATTTTTCATGAAGCATCATTAAAACATCCTCTAGCTTATCATTCTCACCATCTATCCCAAATAGGTCTTAAATTCTCTAGCCATTAAGACTTACATGTGCTATCGTGCTTGTTTCTCACTTGTTCACTTCCCAAGGACCATGAAACACTACCAAACCTATGAGAGATGTACTAAAAATCATCATACACCTAAGGTACAATATCATGATTCTTCTACCATGATCCATCATGAATGATTATCTTTAACTCTCATAACTCCATACCATTTTACATGCCCCATGGCTAGGAATAGGCCTAGAATGAATGCTTCACTCCAAGAAACCTCATGATCTTACCATGCTGACATCTTACAGAATCATTAATACCTATAACACACCTAATAGACCATGTGTGACATCATGAAAACATTAAATCACCTTGGAAGGACTCATAGTATGACTATTCAAGCTAGAACCATGTTAAGACAACATGAAAACTCATCAAATCTAGTCACTACCAATCAACCTTCATGCTTAACCTTTGACTGAAACCTTATGGATATTGAAATGACCTCATAAAACCCTTTTCCATCAGTGGAATTGACAACAATGGTAATAAAAATGAATAATGGTAAAAATACAAGTTTTTAATAAGATACTGGGACAAACATTGACAAAGATATGTGATGTAGGTTAAAAAGATTTAGATGAAAAAATCTCAACTATATTATGGGCATATACAACTACATACAAGAGGTTGAATAAGTCCACACCTTTTAGGATTGTGTTTTTTGTAGAGGAATTATTTCCTGTATAGTTCATGTTACCCTCCCTTAGTACTGCGTGCACATGAAGACTTGTAAATGGGACAATAATTGTTGAACACATTGATAAAATAATGTAATTGGATGAGTGGTGTGAAATTGTACGATGGAGTCAGAAGAAATAAAAAGCAAGAAAGAATGCCTAACATGATAGGCACATAAAAAACAAGTCTTTTAATGTTGGTAGAATGGTACTCCTTTATGACTCCAAGTTTGCGTGCCATCCTGTAAAGCTCAAAGTTAATTGGTTTGGACCATTTCTAGTAACCAATATAATTGAATATGGTGCTTGTCAATTATAAGATTTGGATGGAAATATCTTCTCTGGTTACTTTAGTGGGAGTAGGATGAAGCCCTACTATAAATAAGCTTATTATGTGTTTGTACTAAGGAAATATTGATATTTGGATTAGGTTTCCCTTTATGTTTTGCTCTATTGTTTTTTTAATAAGAGAATTCAAGTAATGCACTAATCAATCTATTTTATATTGATGCTTAGAGGACCACACATTATTTCAGTACGGGGTAAGTGTAGTCACAAAATAATGCACTTACTACTATTATTATATCACCAAGTATGTTGTTTTATATATGGATCTTTACTAATGACCCATCTTGTCCTCTAATCATCAGTATTATTGGTATTTTTTGTTGCTTGTCTTACACATTTGTCACTTACTCACACATTTTTGGTTGGGTCTCAGGGAGTCTTATCTGTAAGCACTCACTCAGTGTTATCACTAGTTTTTGACTAGGGCACCTAGATAGGGATTAGGGAACCTGGGGTGCTTTAGTCCCTGTCACACTTGGTTTTAATTTAGATATTTTAGGTCGGTCTTTATGGTTTTTCCTCTCATCTACCTAGGTACTAGTCAACATGTCGGGTACATAGTGTCAAAATTTGAAAAAGATATCTCTTTATAAGCATAACACACACACTACCTTGAGGGAAGAATGTTTCTACTAAGGGCTAGCTATCTAGATAGACAAATGGATTGCTTTAAGGCACTATTCTGCATCACACACTGCATATGAAGAGGATTCTATTCTATTCCATCCACCATTTTACATTTTATCTAGTTATTTCCCGCTACTTTGGCATCATTGACACTAGGGAACCCTAGACACATTATTACACACAAAAGCACATAGAACTACATTGGTTCTAAGATGTAGTGTAATTCTCAGTCATAAGTCCATCCATTTGGTAGCTAAGGATAGTCTAAACCATTAATTTACATCTTTCTTTTATTAGGGTTTAATGATTTGTGTGGGGTTTTATAAGTAATTATTCATTGAAGATAAAAAAATGACACCAACAAACCAAGCACAACATCCATCTAATCAAAGGAAAAATGTTGTGAATATCTAGCAACCACATTAGGACCAAATTCTGAGCTATCTCATAGACCAAGGTACCCAGATTTCAGACCAGGGTGCCCACATGCACCCCTATCCCTCTGCAGGTGCCCTAGTGAACGGCTAGATCTTCCTCTGTTACTAATTTAGGATGTTTTTTATGACATCCTGTCCCATCATTTCATTACTTTGCTCAGTCCCAAATCATTGCAAAGTAATTCTAAATTAGGTAAGTAATTTTCCCCTTTCATTCCTTTTCATTTTAATTATAAAATAAATTACTTAACATTTACATTTTAGTATATTTTAATTATTGCATTGATGTATTATTTAGATTTATAATAAATTCCTTATTAAATAGAATCATTTTGGTGAACCCGTAGATTAGAACATTTTTCATAGGATCCACTAAAACCCTAATGGATAAGGATTTCTCTTCCCCTTCTCAATTCATCATGCCTCATGAGATTATTAATCCTATATACGATGAGGACACCATTTGCTAACTCACTAACCTTTATCGTGATGTTACTATGCCAGATCATATTCAACAACAAATCTTAGCCCATGAATGCTATGTGCATACTAGCTTTGTGCTGTCGTGAAAATGTGCAACAGGGAAATTGACAATTTCCAAGCACAACAACGATACCCCTGTACCAATTTTTTCAATTCCTATCATTATAGTAACCTCTTGATCAGTGTTAATTCATTCCCCTAGGTGATTGAGAAAAGTCAAATCAAACCCCCTAGATGATTTTAGCAGTTTATCAAAAGTTGCAAGCTATAGGTAGCTGTGAGAAGGTCTATCACTGGACTTCTAAGGACTAGAGAAAATCCCTGGAGCATAGAAGAAAAGCCAAAATGGATGTGGAAGAAATTGAAAGGAATATAAACATCATGAATGTTTTTTTGGAAGGTGCAGGGAATATTTAGAGCAGTTGTGGCAGTATAATAAAAGTTAGGGATTCATAAGCCTAGGCAATGGATAGGCCAAAATAAGCTGCAGAGCTTTAAAGGGTGTTTTTGGGAGCTCCAGATGGAGTTAGGAGCAAAAACACATTTCCAGAAAGATAATTCCAAGCCCTACAAGATGGTAAATTCATATTTTTCACAACGCTTTGGTGTATCAGGTTTGCAGGAATATTTTCTTAGGCACAAGTGGAGTACCAAATCAAAACTCTAATTTTTCAGGGATGTAATGGAAGAATTAAGACATTATACCCCCACCATTGGATTCAAAAGGCCATTTTCAGTCAAGATCATATACTATTTCAACAAAATAGTCCATCGGGAGCTCATGTTATCACCATTTCAAGTTTCCCTCTAGGAGCGAGTTCGGGAATTAGTCAAATTTTTAATAGGACATGTGTCAACTCCAAGATACTGGAATAATTTCATGTCCCTTACATCTCTCAAGAAAAGTTACATCAAGGTAATAAAAAATTTCCCAACCCATATAAGCCCTCTGGATCCTCATGCGACCTCTTAGACCACCAATTCAACTCCCGAGACCTAGTGAAGCAAACCTTCATCCCCTGCCACTAGATCAAGTACCACATGTCATGAATAGGCACGTTGTGCAATAGGAATTATCAGAGGTTTGATGAAAAGGATAAAGGGCCTGTTGGATCTGTAAATAGATAACCCTAAGCACGTGAAAATAGATTGGTTCCTAACCCTCTAACTACCAGGGTTGTTGTTGTTGATGAAGTGGCTGATATGGATTGGTGTGACAGATGTTTTCTTCCTCATCCTCCATGTGAAGTGTACCAACAATTTGATGAAGCTAGTAATGAGGGTGTAACTGATGATGATATTTGCATGATGGGTTGTTCTTCAAGCTCTCAAAGAGGAGCAACATCTACTGAAGTAATATGTGTTACGACTGTTGCAACCTTTTCGGATTGCATAAAGTGGGTATCACTTCTTTATTTTTCTCAAGCTCATGATGTAGATGTTGTTCAAGCCTTTGAAATTCCTAATAATTACTTTTAATATCTAAGAGCCTTGATGATCAAGAATTATGATGGTGGTATCCCTTCGGAGGAAGATAGACAATTGTTGATGAATGTTGTTGTAGCTCAAGAAAAGGACTATGACACTAGAAGAAAAGTTGTTAAGGGAGCTGGGCCTCAAGCCAAAACTAAAACACCTTTGCTCACAAGCATTCCAAAGGATGCTCCTAGGAAAGAAACACTTGTTAAAGGTTCTGTTGTCCTAAACAAAAATTACAGTCCTTCTCATGCCTAGGCTGCTAGGAATACTTCTCCATCTGATGAACCTTCTTGTTTCCCTTCCAATTTTTTCTTACCAAAGAATGTTCCATATGATATAGCCCAAGTATTGAGCAAATTTAAAGTGAGTGTTCTGATCATTGAGTTACTTAGAATTCCTGAGCATAAGAAGAGATCATTTGAGTACTTGGGATTGAAAGAAGAAAAGATTACCCCAAGAAAAAATGTAAATGTTGTTGAGACTCTTCTTCAAATCATTGTTGGCCTTAAAACACCACCAGTAGTGGAAGATATTGGAGAGGCACCTAAATTATATTTGGGGACATCCTTGGTTGATTCCCAATTGAATGTTAATCCATTCTTTACAACTTTTCTCATAAAAGATAAATTACTTCACAATTATATGTTTGATTCTGGTGCATCATGTAATGTCATGCCTCTAGAAGTCATGAATAAGTTGGATATCAAGGTGAAAACTACCTATGGGAAGTGTACTACCATGGATTCAAGGGAAGTGCCAGTTGTTGGTTGTGTGAAGGGTTTAGTAGTGTAACTTACAGCCTATTCAGGTAAGAATTTGAAACTGGATGTTGTAATTATTGACTGCCCTGCCAAATGGGGTATGATTTTGTCAAGAAAATAGGTTGCAAGTGTTGGTGGTAGTGATCAAATGGAAATGTATTTTTCCACCTTTCCCATTGAGGGCAGCCTTGTCAAATTCTATGGTGAAAAGAAAATGTTGCACTTGATTGAAGATCCCAACAATGCTTCCTATGAAGTGTTATTTACTGATGTAGATGCTGACAATTTCATTGGCTTTGCTAACAGAAAAGAACAAAAGATGGACAGATAAGAATTCCTTGATATGGTAGGTTCTCCTTGGACCTTGCTATTTGTTAGAGCTTGCTCTAAATTTGGAAATGGTGCTGGTATAGTTCTGCTTTCTCCTAGTTTAGAAGAGTTTGTTTTTTCTTTCAAGATTAATTTTGAATGCACTAACAACATTGTTGTTGGGGTTGAGAATTGCATGGAGGTATGGAGTGAAAGATATTGTTGTAAAAGGAGACTCAGAGCTGGTTGTCAAACAAATAAGAAAACTATATGCTACAAAAAATCAATGTATGAAATAGTATAAGTATGCAGTTTGGGATCTAATTGAAATGTTTGATTCCTTTAACATTGTTTACCATGACAGAGGTCTTAATGCTACTGCTGATAAGTTGGTAGTTCTTGGTTCTAGATTTGAAAACTCCACCATTTCACCTTATTGTGAATACAACATTGAAGTCCTGACTAGGCTAGTTGTCCTTGATAATGTGAAACATTGGCAAGTCTTTAACAATGATGCTCAAGTTCTCTGGTTCTTGAAAAACCAAGGTGAGTTTATAAATCATAATATTGATTGGGAGCCAATGGTATGCATGATTAAAGGAAGATAAACTTTGTTTGGAAAAGATATCATCCAATTGAAAACAAACACCATTCCTAGAGGTCTTGTTGCACTTGAGTCAAATTTTAAAAATGTTGATTACATCATAAATAGAAACATGTATGCTTCAAGGGATGTGGAAGAGCATGATTTGGGAACAAAGGACAAGCCAAGGAAGGTTTGGTTGGGTAGAAATTTAAGTAAAGAAGAAAAATAGTCCTATGCCCAACTCTTGAAAAAATATCAAGACTGCCTGGCTTGGTCCTATTCAGAGCTGAAAGCATATAGAGAAGATTTGTTTCAACATGAGATCCCCATTAAAACAAATGCCAAGCCATTCAGACAGAGGCAAAGGCCTATTAATCCACTTCTCTCCCTGAGAATGCAAGAAGAGTTGAAGAAATTGAGAGATGGAGGTATTATTCATCCCACTAGATATTCATCTTGGGTTGTAAACCTTGTGCCAGTTAGAAAGAAGAACAAAGATCTTAGAATTTTTGTGGATTTTAGAAATCTAAACAAGGCTTCTATGAAAAAAAAATACCCCTTTTCCAACATGGATAATATTTTGTAGCTTGTGACAAAATTAGAATTGCTCTCTACTTTGGATGGTTTCTTTGGATACAATCAAGTAGTTGTCAAAGAATCAGAAAGACTTAAGATAGCCTTACTACTCCATGTGGGACTTATGTTTTTGTTAGGATGCCCTTTGGATTGATGAATGTTGGAGCCACTTTTCAAAGGGAAATGGATGTTGCTTTTTTTGGTTACATCAATGAGTTCATTACAATTTACCAAGATGATGTGACTATGTTTTTAAGATAGCGAGATGATCATTTCCAACATTTCGAGAAGATGTTGATCAGATGTAGGGAGTTTGGCATTTCTCTTAATCCAAAGAAGTTTCATTTTGGTATGCAGAAGGCCAAGTTGATGGGAAATATTGTATCTAAAGATGGTGTTATGATAGACCCTGAGAGAGTGGAAGTAATCAGCAAAGTATCTATCCCAAGAACCAAGAAAGGCATCCAATCTTTCTTTGGCCAAATAAATTTTATTAGAAGGTTTGTTTCCAATTTTTCTGATCTAAATATTCCAATCACAAGAATGTTAAAGAAGGACCAAGTTATCAGGTGGGAGAAGGATTCCATTCAAGCTTTTGAAGGAATAAAGGATGTACTCAAGCATGCACCTGTTTTAGCAGCTCCAAACTATAAGAGGCCTTTCCAAATATGTTCCTTTACCTTTGAATATACCATTGCTTATGTTTTGTTACAAAAGGATGAGAATGGAGTTGAGAGGCCTATTGTCTTCTTTAGCAAGGTTGTACAAGCAACTGAATTGAAGTATACAATCATGGAGAAACAAGCCTTTGCCTTGGTGAAAGCAATAAATACTTTCAGGCCTTATATACTGAGCTCAAAAGTTGTTTCTTATCTTCCCCACACCATGGTGAAAGACATCTTATCAAAGATGGAGATCTCAATAAAAATATGTAGATGGGTGCACAAATTGCAAGAGTATGATATGGATATACAAACCAAAAAGTTAGTAAGAGGTTTGGGTCTTGCTAAGCTCATGGCTGAGAGAAACTTGCAAAATATAGAAGTGAATCAGCTAGAGTAAGAAAGGGCAGATCTTCTTAATAAATTGATGAGTTCTGAATTGTACAAAGATGTGATTTTATAACTCAAGAACCTATGTTGTCCTAGTCACTTGAATAAAATTTAGAAAAGAGCCCTCAAGCTGGCTTCTCAAAAGTATATCATAATAGACCTTGGTGTAGACACCAAATTTGTGTCTTACGACCCCCTGTGCCCCGCATCTCATTTCGCAACCTAGCCTCACCACCTAAACCCTACACAATTATTTATTAATTACCTTATAATTAATAAATCCACATTTTCAAACCTGCCACCTCATTTCGCAACCTCGTCATGACCTAGCCCTAATCCTAAACTAACCTATTAACTTGGTCTACATCCACACCCATCACTAATTAATCCTCACCTGCACCAAAACAAACCTAATAATGACTTGACCAAGCCCACAACTAATTCCTCGGGAGAAAAGGAAGGAAGGTTGGCTATTTTACTAAAAATAGCCCACTTTGACTTAACCGACATTGGTTCCTACTCGACCGCCGTCAATTACGTAACCGCCATCGATTCCCTATAAATGACCTCCCCAAACCAAAAACAAAGGACCGGGAATTCACTTGGCCGAGCAGAGACAAGTGAAGGAAAGATAAGAGTTTGCAGAGAAGGACATCAAGCCCAAGACTGCAACTGAGTAACCAGGACCCAGTGACACTCATCCAAGCATTGGGAGAGAAGATAGCTCATCTTTGATTGTCAGATCATCCTACCTAAGCCCTGCCTTCGTTATCACAGTCTTTGGACCTGCATCTTCATCAGGAACTAGTAAGTAGTGTCTAGTACATTCTTGTAATAACATTTCTTGTACTTTTGAATCATAGTAATTATAATTCTACTCCTAGATCCACTACCCAGTAACATCCTACATCTAACTGTCATTCCTCTATCCTTACATTACCCCCAAGAATATCCCCCATACTCTCTGAGTCTTCTCCATCACCCCATTACCTATCCCCAATCATTTACCAGCCTTATAAACACCATAGCCACCTTATAGCCAACCTTCACTAAAAGCCCCTAAATCACTGCCCCTACCGATATCGGTTATCAGAAACTGGTACCGGTGACAGTGACCGGCATCGGTCACTGTGACTCAAAACCAAAACCAGCCTTTCCTCTATTGTTTTAATGAGGCAATTAAATTGTAATTTGGCAATAGCTTCTTTATTATCATTTGTGTTAATTTGTATTAAAAGGGGAGCTGACCACCTTCGAAAGGAAGTCTAATATTTCTTAGGCCCAAGGCAGTTCCCTCATTTATTGTCTAACTAAAATCTGGTGGTCTTGTATTCTTATTTGCATGTAGTCCTTCCCAGACAAAAAGGAGTTCTTCGCAATTGATCTGATCTCTCTCTATGGTACGCGTACACCCTCTCAACATTCAACAGGTATTCCTCCTAGCCCTAACCCTTATCTGTTTCTCAAAAGAATGAAAGGATAGAAGTAACTCTATTCTAGGAACTAAAACATTCTGAGTGAAACATTTTGGCACGCTCGGTGGGACCCATTTAGGGTTTCTTTCTTTCTTGCTTGCTTTCATATAGGGAGCATACTTACAGTTTGTTTCTGCTAAATATTCACAAAATATTTTGTCATTTTGGTAAAAGAATTTTTCTTGCTTTCACATCTTTGCATTATTGAAATTCATCTCCTTTGCTTCATTGAATATCATTTTCAATTTGGGTTTAAAATGCGTGCATCACATTCTTGCTTTCTGTTTTCAATTCTAGTGAACATAGATTAAGTAACAGGTCGTACACATCGGGGTGATATCCACGGTATTGACAAGAAATTATTCTTACTTTCACTGCACAACACATACCAAATCACGTCATAATCAACACAACAACTCAAACATCCCCCCTTTTTCCGTGGTATTCCTCCACCCGATTGAGGTAACCTTATAAGCCAAAACAAACTTGACATCCCCCTTAGGTATTTTGTTTAGGATTGACATCATCTTGCGTCTAAGGCATAAGAACCCAATAATTAAAACTAATCCTATGGTTAGTCTCTTGATTTGCTTGTGCATCTTGCTTACTTTTAGTTTTGTTTCTCTGTCCTACACTGTTTCAGTGATCACTTCAGAACAATTTGGTAGGTATTCTAAGCATTGTTAACCCCAAATCAGCAACTTCTTACAGCTTCTTACACCAATCCTATTATACTGACATCAGTTAACTTACCGATGCTAGCTAGAGTCTGACCGACATCAGTTACCTAACCGATATCAGTTACTTTCTTTCATAGTTCCCAAAAACCAGCAACCTACCAATTCCAACATTCTGTTGATGCTTCTGTTCTTGATAGATTGCATCCCTGCTGTGTACTCTTGTCCATGGTTGTTATCACTCGGAAACAAGCTGCAGCCATGGTTTCATATGCCTATTCCGTGCCTTTACCTGAATCACCCCCTTCGCATTCTATAGGGAATCCTACAGACACCAGTGAGGTTCCCAAAATCCCTGTAGAAGATAAGGAATTTGTGAAATTTTTGGACGCTAATCCTAGCACTTTACATTACTATTTGTCTCATGCCCCTGACCGTACACCTGACGGCCAACTTCTCATGGGTATGCCTATTAGTATGGCTGCTCATTTACCTCCTTCCCCACCTGATAACTTCACCTTGCCTTCTTCATCCTTAGCCCCGTCTCCCAACTCAGTGGCTTCAGAGGTTCTTACGGCACAGATTGGCTTTCCTTTTGTTAATCACGGACTCCACGTATCATTACCGCCAACTGCTCTTACCTCGTCTCTCTCACAGACTGCTCCTTTCATAACTTGCTCTCTGCCACCTATCCACACGAGCTTTCCTTCTCAAGCTCCGCCCACCTTTTCATTTCCACACACTTATCCAGTGGCTTCAACACCTTATGTAGGACATCCCTATTCAGTCACCTCAACATATTCATCCTCAATACCTTATCAACATTTAGCCCCCCCATTATCTAGTGGAGGCCCTTGGCCCAATCCTCCACCTTTTACAATAACCGCACCATCATCTCATCCAACCACTGATTTCATCAAACAAATGATGGACAAGATGCAAAATCTAGAGGCTTCTGTTTCAGGAAGCCGTAGCACCCTGACATATGAGCAATTTTTTCGGAAGCCTATTCATCCTTTTGTCCCCCTTCATTCATATCCTCCTCAATGGGAATTACCAAAATTCACTCATTTTAATAGTAAGGAGGATCCTCAACAACACTTGTGATCATTTAGACATGTCTGCTATCTAATTGCTCATGACGATGCCTTACTACTCTGCACCTTTCCCATGTCCTTATTAGGACCCGCTTTCGAGTGGTACAGTGCTTTAACCCAGCACTCAATCTTCTCTTTTAACCAATTAGCCAAATATTTCTTGGATCATTTCTCCATTAATATTGCAAGAAAGTATCTATCACCAACCTCTAGTGTCGTCGACAATGTGAAGATGAATCTATCACAGATTTTGTTGGACGATGGGGGGCCTCATCAAACCAACTTTATTATGCCTTGCTTTTTTCAAGGGCTGAGCGCATTGAATCTTTACGCGGGCCTTACGCAGCACAATTCTCCTACCTTCAAATTCAAACTTCCCTACCTTGATGGGCTTTAATATGGCTCTGGAAAACTAGAAATTGGCTTAGAGGAAGAGAAATTGCAGTGCGCAACAAAAAACCCTAATTTCGAACCACGACTCCACCAAATAAACCCAACACCCCAATTCTCACGCATTGACTGCTTCGAAATTAAAAGGAGTTGTCATGCGGTTGATGGTTCAAATGGTCAAATCCCAAGCACCGTCTAATACCCCCCCAAAAACCACCTATAAGTATAAAGCCGAGCCCATCAATTACACTCCCTTGGGAGAAACTTATGGTGTGATATTGGAAAAATTGCTAAAGCAGGAGCTATTACCTTACCTCCTGTTAAACCTCACTCCGGGTTTGATTCCACCCCGCTATACCTTCTTGGTACAAAGAAAATGACTTCTGTAACTTCCACCGCGTGAAGGGACACAGTCATGAAAACTGCAAAGATGAAAAAAACATAGTGCAGGAAATGGTTGATGCAGGGGATATAACCCTCGATAATCCTAATGCCCCTGCTAACCAAAATTTGAAAATTTTCAACAAACCATTCCCAAACCACTCTCTCTCTAACAGTAACATAAACCAAGATATCTTAGCCGAGGAGAGTGTTCATGAAATCCATGCAGTCTTCGACTCCCAACCAAAAGCTTCTATCGAGAAAATTCTGAATCAAGCCTCTTCACTAACGCAGGGACCCCGAACCCCCTTCACCACCATCAAGACAAGACGAAATCCTTCCTTGCCATTCCTTTACCCATAAAGGAATTAAAACCACCCCAGAGTTCTCTTCTCACAGATGAGCCTTCTTACACCACATCCTTGCAAGACTGTGAGCGGATGTTATCTAACTTATCTATTTCCCAAACATCTCCTTCTACCACTCTTGCTGTACAAGAGGAAGGCTCGCCACTTTTTTTTTTGTCATCCTTAGAGAGAAACCCCTTGAACCGACATCACCAAATTCTTTAATCATGACGGATCCTCTCAAACATGCCCTCCTACCTATTAGTTCTTCATCGCCTAAATCTTTTCAGCGACCGGTTGACCTCTTAACGCCCATTGATACAGTGCCTCATTTACCCCCTGTATCACACCCACAGTGGACCGGAATCACAACCCACCTTTCTTCCATACAAAAGTTCCTATTCACACGTGAGGATTGTCATCCCTCAGAAGATAGACGAGTCCTATGGGAACGTTTGAGTACACCATGCTCTACTCAAATGCAGATGACCGATCCAGACACCTCTACCATATACCCGAAGTGTTTTACAAAAGCTCAAAATGCCTATGTCCTCATCTCACCCCCCTTCCCCCCCTCATCTCTACCAAATACCTCATCCACCTCTATTAACCTAACCAAACCTTCCCCTACGCTTGGGACCTCACCAATACCCCAGTCTAACACACCCACCTAAACGGTTAGATTTATCCAAAAAAATAAAGCCGTCCATCCACCTAGGAGACAGACCCAATCTCCTCAAGTCCAATCTATGCCTCTGTCACACAAAAAACCCTCCCTCGCCACACACCTACCTTCTATATTGGGACCTCTCACCCTCCACCTTGCCATCAATACATCATACCTCCTTTTTTTCTTTAAAACGACCTACACCTTCTACACCCATACAAGATCCATGGGGGTATATCACACCCAACACCGTCACCCCAAGTATCACCCACCTATCAACCCTAAACAAACTCCATCAAAGGATTGTTTTTCTGTCACTCCTCTTTCTCCGTGGTTGTTTTTCCTGATACCACATCATCTGTGGCCTCATCATCTAACCAGCTAAACATAACTTCTTCTGCGCGAAGAAGCCACGTTTAGTTAAAAATCCAATATCAAAACAAAACCCTTTGCTAAACCACCCCCCCGTACAAACCAACCATACCCAGTCATTACCAAAACCCACCCAGTCAATAGCCTCATCTTCCTCTGACTTTGACCCGCTCAAAGGGTCTTACGCCAAAATCCTTTATGTTGGTGGAGAATGCGACCATTTCCCTACCCCCACTTAGACCCTATGATCCATCTAAACCTCGACCTATAGGTTATGATGAGTCTAAAATCTGCGCTTACCACCGCACACCAGGACATGATGTAGAGGGATGCAAAGCTTTGAAAGCCATCTTCGTCAGTCACCTCTCTCGGAGATAGAAAGGTTAAGAAAGACAACTTACGAAGGGAGAAACCTTTAGCTTCAATCCCTCTCCTATACCACCTACCACCTGTCCCCCCGCCTCACCAACCAAGATCTATATCATTATTACAACCCCACCTCTCGAAGACCATGACTTATCCCTACCTTCCTCCTCTCGTGTTCACGAGATCAACATGATAGTGTTGTTGCTACTCGAGGGCAGAAAAACAATGGGAAAGCTAAAGAAAGCACACCTGCGGCCTCTCTCTTTCTCCGTCCACCATCCCGATCGCACCACCACCTAAAGTGGTTATTCGTGGACCTGCCTACCCCCCGTCTCTAATGGAGTTGCCCCCCCCGAACCATGATCAAACAGCTTCACCAATCACCTGTAAAAATGACACTGTATGATCTCATTCAACCTCTGAATCTCATCGACAAGCTCTCGTTGAAATCCTTCAAGGGATAGAGGTCTTACCTAATGAAACCTTTCCCGTTTGTTACCTCCATTTAACACCCAACCACGTTGCTTCTCTCACCAAACAACCTACCACTTCCCCACCACTTCTGTCTCTGTACAGCAAGCCTGCTGCTGTCAGTTTCTCCGAAGATGAAATTGTTGACTTTGGTGCAGAAGATCCTGACCCCGCTCTTTTCATCTCAGCTTATGTCCGGGACATCGGGTACGTCGTGTTATGATTGGGGGGGTGCTAGCCTAAACATCATCTTCCAAAGCCTTCCAACAAATGAATATCCCTTCTAGCTGCATGTGTGCCAACCCCACCATGTTGCGTTCATTCAATGATGCTATTACTTCTACCTTAGGCACCGTGATCCTTAACATTCGTGTAGGGCCACGTACCTTACCTGAACTCTTCTATGTCCTTGAGGGAGAATTCCAATACAACATGTTGTTAGGCCCTTGGATCCGGGCTATGGGATGCGTTCCCTCCACCTTACATAGATGCATAAAATTTGAGTATGAGGGGAAGTCCTACACCGTAAAAGCTGACCCTCCCCCCTTCAAAACCTGCAATATGTTATATCACCCTAATGATGTGCTTGTACCAGTCAAGACCCATCATCATCCAACCCAACCATCCACTTCAACACAACCACCACCTCAACCATCCACCTCACCCACCACACACCTACACCTTCAACCAATGAAACCGCCGTCGCAAATACCACTTTTCCCCGCGGACAACATCCCAACCTCAGACCCCTTAGTAGATGTTTTTCAATGCCTTACGGGGGGGGAGTATCACCTATATAACGTTAGCTCTTTCCATACCCCACAGGAGTACAGACAGTTACATGCGCATCCTACCTACGACCGTCGTGTGGGGGGTAATCTCCTACGGACCACCTAATTGCCGCACCAACCTAACGTATGGGGGGGTGTCGACGCATCCTCCGTTACCCCTGAACCTCCCTTGGTGTGGTTCCCTTCCAATCTGATTTTCAATACCTACAAATCGTCGTTTTTTTCCCTCACCTTCTTGACGCGCTGTGCTTGGAAGGTTTTGGTTTTGGTCTTTATGAACAAGGCCGACATACAATCATTCCCATGTGACTACACGCAAACACACAAAGATCGTAGTGGTCTTGGATTTTCTGAAAAACACTACACAAAAAAACCTCATGTCAGTTGTATCCAGGAAGATGACGAAGTCACCCCTTCCGAACCATCATCACCCATTTTGCCATCGTCACCCCCACAGAGTCGATAGACCCTGAATCTATCCCTCCTAACTTTTTTTTTTCATAAACGCTATCTTCCTGGGTCCTCTCACTTATCAACGCGATAATGAGACCCATCTCTTCTCTTCCCCTTCTGTATCCAGACATGATGAAGAAGAGGATTCACCTTCAATTAATGTTGTTGAGTGCCAGGATGACGACTCCATCCTCACTTACCTTGGTGCGGACGACTCTTATATTCAACGCGCCTTACCATCTGAAACTCAAACCATGTTGAATGAGTCGACTATAGAAATCAACATCCACACAGAGGATGATCCTCACATTGTGAAGATCGGACAATCTCTTAACGCATCAGAACAAGCCTGCCTTTACTACCTTTCTCCGTGCCCGCAACCAAGCTTTCGCTTGGTCCTACGCTGACATGCCAGGAATTGATCCTGACATTGCTGTCCATAACATTACCCTGAAACCCGATCCAAACCAGTTAAACAGAACTGAAAAAAGAAAAATGCATCCACGCATTGCCCTCTTGGTCAAAGAAGAGCTTCAACGACTCCTTTTTTTTTCCTTCATCTTACCTATTACTCAATGGATTTCTAACATCGTACCTGTTACTAAAGGGGGGGGGACTTCGGATATACGGATTTTCTGGGACCTTAACCTCGCTTGCCCAAAGGATGACTTCCCCCTCCCAAGTATTGATCAACTTGTTGATCTCACTGCGGGCCATGAGATGCTTTCTCTCATGGATGGCTTCTCGGGATACAATCAAATTTTGGTAGCCCCGGCCGATCAACATAAAACTACCTTCATAACTCCTTGGGGAACCTTCTGTTATCGTGTCATGCCGTTTGGCCTTAAGAATGCTGGTGCGACCTATCAGCGGGCTATGACTTACATTTTTCATGACATTATGCACACTATCCTTGAGGATTATGTCGATGATCTTCTTGGCAAATCTAAACATCGCAGTGAACATCTCGATGTTTTAACCATTATTTTCGATCACCTGTTACAATATTGTGTTCGTCTTCAACCAAAGAAATGTGTCTTTGGTGTCCTTTCGGGAAAAAAACTCTTGGTTTTTTATGTCTCTTTGCGTGGCATCGAGGTCGATCCAGCTAAAGTCAAAGCTATCCTAGAAATGCCCCCACCTACTAACCTCAAACAATTGCGTAGTTTGCAAGGTAAACTCCAATCTATCCGGCGTTTCATCTCACAACTCTCTCGGATCGATGTCAACCTTTCCATCATCTCCTTATACTCCCTCTACAAATAATACTATGCCATTTGGAAATTCCTTATGCCCCCCTATGAAATCCCATAGTCTTCTCCTACCACCTTGACCTAAGCATTCTTCTATCTATCTACCCAACCACCAAAAATGCAAACACAACACATTCAAAAATGTATATAAGAGAAGGAAAGCATTTAAAAAATACAGCTCAAGAATCCTACCTTCCCTAATCGAGTTTTTGGTCCAAGCTCACAATCTTTCCACAATGTCAAATTGGTAGTCCAAACCCAGAAAGTATAAGCAATAAAGAAGACGCCAAGTCTCTTCCTCAAACAAGCTTCCAAACTAATAAGCACCAAATCACCCCCAGAGGAATAAAAATTTTGAACACATAAACAAGCAGGAGTTTCACTTTAAAAGATGGGAGATAAGAGGTTGAATGTGGGATCCATTTGGGATTGCCACATCATTCTTCTCAATCCCAAGAGGAAAGTCAACATCCTCCACCAATCAAAATAAATAAAAAGAAAAATACTTACATACTCAAAATGCCCATTACTCCAAGGACCAAATTAAAACAATGTAAGGAAGTGAACTTAAATCTTACTATTGTCCACTTCAAACTGTATTATAACTACCTACATTTAACCTCCCAACCATAGGCCAAGGTTTCTGGCCATTTTAAAGAAGGGTTGGACACAAGTTTAACTTGTCCCAAGCCTCCAAATTGTGGCCTCCAAGGTCAAATTTTAATTTCATAAAGATGGAGTGTTTACCGTCCAAAATCTGCCTTCCAAGAGTCTTTAAATTTTCTTACAACATCAAGTTTACACACTCCGACCACTGAAAATATTTATAAAACAAAAACACTTTATTAATTACATTTCCCCCATCCAAATTTATTTAAATAAAATTTAAACTATATGAATATCACTTATGGCTACACATTTAAATTAATTAAAAAGAAGGGAACACATTACAAATGAAATACATACACCTAATTCAAAGGAACAAATAAAATAAACACTATCCCATGGTCACATATAATGAAATCCCCCCCCCCCCCACCCATGGAAATCAATGTCACAACACATAACTTTATACACAGGGCATGGTGAACTTGTTGAATTCACAGCAAAGTTTAATATGGTTAGTCCGCCAGTCCCCCCGCCATTGTTGTATTTTTAACCTACAAATGAAAATACTCCTTCGGCCTCGTGGCCATATCAGAACATCCAAAATTGATATAAAAAATATCTCACAATCATCCAAAAATACAGATCACAAAAATATCAATAATCAACAGTAATCATTTTTAATTAAATAATCATCTATATCAAGCCATCAAAATCTCCATAACCATATCTAACTCAAAAATAATCCAATAGTCATAATTCCCCTAAATCAACATCTATAGTATGTCCATGTCAAATAGTATATCCATCAACCAAATATAGCTCGGGCTCTATAACCATCAGGCATAATATAAATGACATCCAATCAATAATAATCCATGATCTAACATCTAACCATCATACTAAAACAAAACATAATTTTGTCCATAATATGATCAATAGTATCAAAATCAATTATTTATATGGCCTGCATTACTTTTTTGAAGAGTCGTAGGCATGTTCTTCATTTATTTTAACTCTTGTGTAAATATTTTTTATTTTTTAGGAGAATATGTTCTGAGCACTTGGATTTTTTTGCAGGATTCATCTTCAATGTAAATTTCACTATCTTTATTCCTAGGTTTTCTCTTGATGTGTACCCTTGCTTGGGTTCTTACTTGCAAAAGAAGATAAGTCAACTAGTTGTTCACTAAGGGTTTGTAATTTGATTTTTTGTATTCAGTGATTCCTTCCTCCTTTTACCTCCTTTTAGGGTATTTGGTTTAACAACTCAAGGAGGTAACTGTCTCATGTTCACGTTCTTTTTTTTAAAAAACCGTTGTCAATGAATTTAGGGGTGGTCAGTCAAGAACCAACCTTTTGTCTGATGTTCCACCTTAAAGTTGGTACCGGAGGTGGAAGCATGTTTTCCCTCAATATTGGCATCCATGTTAGTGAGGAGAGGTATTTTTTTTTCTTCTTCTCCCTTAGTAGTATCTTGGCTAGGGGATTTTTGTTCTTACGGCACTCTAGCACCTAGTTCTAAAACTCGTGCAACCACTCAATCTCTATTTCGCAATAGGAAGTTGTCAAAGTGTGTAACATCAATGTTTTCAATATCTTGAAATGAATCACTCTCATCTCCATTGTGATCAACTAACCCATCTACTTCCTTTACTTGAGAAGAGAGGAAACCTAACTCTGTGACCGGGGTGTGGGGGGGGGAGTAAAGGGTTTATAACTCTCCTCTTCATGGATTCCCTTATCATTATATGGGTCATTGTGAGTTTTTTTACACAATATTTTTTTAGTGTAATCAAGGGTGTAACAAACCTAAGTGTATCTCGTAACTGTTTAATTTACCATCTCAAAGTACACCAATAAATTGAATAAAGAATTATAAACCATCAAATTCTATTATTTTGATAACACCTAAGGAAAATTCTGACTTTTTTTGGTAAACCAATCAATTAACAAGAAACTACACACCACTGCTAATGTTTTTCAAAAAGATAGTTTGATGCCATAAATGATGAACTCAATGTGTTAATAACTTATGTCAATTTACTAGAAACACCGAGGTAAATTATTATCAAGGGGGTTTTATTATCTCCAATCAAAGATACTATTAATGAGTTAGGAGACAAAGTCAAGACTCGAACCCTAAAATAAATGGAGGTTACGTATGTGAGCCACACTACATTACTACTAGAATACATTACCCAAGATTTTTGAGAAAATAAGGAATTATTATCCAAAATAAATCTGATATTGTCACTTTAATCCTAATTGTGATGAGGTGATTGCCACACCATAACCCTTATACGAAGATCCATCATGACTCATCCTATCTCAATTCATAATGCGTATCGGTATGGTTTGAGACAAAAGGGGCTACTGGAAGAGAAGTGAACGAGTAACCATTCACACTTTCATTCAAACACTTCATCCAACCTTGTACCTAGTCATGCAAGTAACTACACAAAGTGGTGTTACATATTGATTTCTTCTAGTGGACAACCGCACATGTTGTTCTCTTTTGTGCCAAAATGGACAACAAGATAGAAAAGATGTAGATCGAGTGAGGTTGAAATATACTTAGCGTCACTTTGGTAGAGTTTCACCTTACCTTAAGGCAATTGAGAAACTTAGACAATGTAAGGCTTTGTAAATCTCGGTAATGATGTTTAGTGAAAAAATTGAATGGACTCTCTCCTTGTTTGAAAAATAAGGTTTTGACTCTGAACAAGTTTTTACTTTGTGAAATATCTATAAAACATGATTGGCTTGATATGGTAAAGTGGTCTCCAAGATGATATAGCTACCTATTAGTTCTCTCAATTAGGTATCACAAACTACATCTGTGAGCTCAGTTTTCCAAGGAAGACTCACTGAATAAACCTTACAGTATTCTTACTTTACTTTACCCCCTTCGACACAATGAGCATAAAATGCATTCAGTTGTTTTTTCACTAGGGTAGTGTGAAGATATTTTTGATCTAATCTGCCCAATGAAAACTAGTCAATTGTAGTGGCCACATCCTATTTTGTCGATGAGGTTCCCTCTTGCGTGGAATACTCTGGGTTCCTAGGAGAATCTATCTTATTATCTTAAGGATTATGCCAAAGGTAGTTTCTCCTAGTTTAAACTCATATGGGGTTTACCCTTATCCCAAACATTTCAAATCATTTTTTGAATATGTTTTTTTTCTCTTTTCGTCTCTTTAAAGCTTAATGAGGTTTTCCACCCATTGGCTACCTACAACAAACTTTTTAGTCTTTGTTTAGATCTTTGATTCTTCACAATTAATAGGTCCTTCCATATAAATATTAGTAGTTCACAAGGCTCAATAAGATGATTAATGTGCTTTTGACTTCTAAGATCTTACTAAGATGTGAATGTAGAGCATACAAAATGTAGAACCCCAACTATTAGTACATAATGAAGCACAGCCTATACATCAAACACAGCACGCACACCTCAATCCTTTTTGTATCTAATTGAGAAGCTACTTATCTTAGAATAATTTTAATGACTGTTTTTTCCAAAGCATCAAATAGGTTTGGATCCTTTTTTTATTCCCCAGATCACCTAGAGGTGTGAAGGAGACATAGGTGATCCTACACATCACAAATTAAAATGTACGATGAAAACACTTAATATAACTGAAAAATACCCTGTAAATGGTTAGAAACCAAAAAAAAAAAACATTTTTTTAGTTTAACATATTTTTCAACTTTATACTATAGCTCTTGCATGCCCCTTATCATTTATGTGTGCCCCTAGCAACGTATGTGTGCTTATGTCAAAAAAATAGTCATTATTTAGCATATATGTGGGAAAAGAAGCACATGTACACCCCTATGAGAATTTTTGCGTGTCTTTAAAAAAAGAAGATATCACAGAGGGAGGCTTAGCGTATGTGCGTTTTGAGAGATGTATATGCACCCTTATTAGCGTATGTGCACCCTTCTTGGTGTATGTGTGCATCTGGTAGGTTTTTTCCACAGAGGATCAAAAACACAGTGAATCATATGCATAGGTAAGGAAGCGTATGTGCATTCTTGAGAATATATGCACACCCCAAATAACAAGTTCATGTGAGAATGATCATATGCATGCTCCCATCTGACACATGCACGTGTACCTAGAACAACCAAAACGATGAAATCTAACTTCTGAAAATGCAAACATATCAGAACTCTGCTATTTAAATATGTTTCCATCAAAAACCCATTAAATTTACATATAAATGGAAAACTTTAACACATATAAGGTTATAAAAATATATTCAATCCAAAATGCATGAATGGTTAGAACAAAGATGTAATCACAAATCTTCGTGAAACAGCTTCTTTATGGACGATGGAGTAGTCCCATCAGGCATGCCATATGTGTTTATGTCTAAATTAGGAAATCCTATAATACTTGAAAATACTACAAACCTAAGAGTTGTTTTCACACATGTGTTTCATGTTTCAGTTTGTTTTTTGTTTTTAAGGTTTTTTTGTTTGTTTTTTGTTTTTTTGTTTTTTCCCACTCCTTTTTTATTTCTTGTGGTTCAATTCACACAACAATTTTTCCACACACAGTCCAGTTGTTGTTCAACAGGTTGTTGTTCATCACACAGCCACACATCATTTTTTTTCAGTTTTCACAAAGAGTTAAGATCTTTTTTATTTTTTTGTTTTTTTAGTTTTCAATTTCATTCAGGTGTTTTGTTCAATCACATTTTTTTCATGTGTTGTTTTAGGGGTTTTTTTCAATCACATTTTTCAAGTTTGGTTTTGCACACAAATCTTTAACGAATTAGTAAATAACCATCAAGATTAGAGATTAGGTGATCTATTCTTCTTGAACATGCATATAAATTTTTAAAAAAATTAAACTAACATAGCTAAATCAATCTCTACTCTTTGAATTCTAACTTTGAAATGAACCTAAGAAGATTCTTTGAAATAAAATTTAATTGTTAGTATGATCCCAATGTATTACATTACAAAGGATGGGGAAAAGACGAGAGGCTCTGAGTTCAAGGGGCAGAATGGGAGCCTTGAACAGCACGGAGGGAACAGAAAGGAGGAGAAGAGAAGAAAAAAAGAGGACTGGGGGGAATAAAAAAGCAAGGGGTGCGAGAAGGATAGGCAAACAAGCGATGCGGAAAATGTAATGGCAGGAGAAATAAGAAGGAATGGGGGGGATAAACAGGGGCACGATATGTAGGGAAGAACAAGACCGGGAGAAAGCGCCGATCGTTCCCTCCAATAATGGCTTCAAGGACATATAGTTCTCCCTATATTACTAAATCTTGAGTTTATGGATACACTACGAAGATATTATCCCAATATAAATGGATAAATTCTCAAGATCCTAAATGCCTATAGTTTATCCTAGAGGAATAAATTTTAATAATAAATGGTCAAGAGGACGGTTCTATTTATAGGTTTCCCATTCCAAGAATGGTGTGAATTTGGTGCATGTGGGATAAAAGGTAAGTCCAAAAAGAACTTTTTGTAAGCCAAAGCACTTTTTGACAGGTTAAAAGACATTAGTCGTTTCACATTAATTAAAAATCCCATGTAGGCTTACAAAGCTTTCTAGGAGAACCTAGAGGATGTTTCAATAGATTTTGTATGTTCTAGAAGCATGAGTTAGCCAATATTCTCATGTAAATGTGCAACAAAGAAATTGACAATTTCCAAGTATGACAACTATATCCATGTGTAAAAAATTACTAGTTTTACCCTTCCAAGACACCCCCGGCCGGATCAACCCAACAATCCAAGTGACTCCTATTTATGTTTTACCTCAATAATCCTAATGATTTGGTAGTCAATTCAAACCCCTAGGTGATCTTAGGAGTTCATGTGAACAAACCATGCAAACTCAGGAAGCTAATGGGAAGGGTTTATCAACTGGCTGGACTAGATATTTCAAACTATACTGGAGGTTAATAAAGATTACAACAACATGAAGTGATTTAGGAAGATTCAGGAAGGATTCAGAGAATTTGGAATAGTTTCACCAAAATTAGGGTTCATTGGCCTAAGCAGTGCATAGGATAAAATAGTTGCTAAAATTAAAAAGGTGATTTCAAGATCTCTACATGGATTTAGGAGAAAACCAAGGCATCATCAGAAATGCAATTCCAATAACTAAAGTATGGTCAAATCATATTTTTCACAACACCTTAGAAAAATAGGTTTATAACTAGTTTTTTCCCTCACATCTATCAAGCCAAATAAAAAATATCCATTTTTTTTAAGAGGCCCAATGGAGGCATAATACCTAAAAAAAAACCCCCCAACCATTATATTTCAAAAGGCCTTTTCACATCATCTATACTACTATTTCAACAAAATGTCCATCGGGAGCTCAATGTTACACCATTTCCAAGTTTCCCTCTAGAGCGAGTTCGGGAATAGTCAAATTTTTAATAGGACATTTGTCAACGCCAAGATACTGGATATTTCCTGTCCTTACATCCTCAAGAAAGTTACATCAAAGGAATAAAAAAATTTCCCAACCCATATAAGCCCTCGGATCCTCATAGCGACCGTCTTAGACCATCACCAATTTCAACTCCGAGGACCTAGTGAAGCAAACCGTCATACCCCTGCCACTAGATCAAGTACCACATTCCATGAATATCACGGTGTGCAATAGGAATTACAGAAGGTTTGATGAAAGGATAAAGGCTGTTGATCTGGTAAATAGATCACCCTAAGCACGTGAATAGATGTGGTCCTAACCTACCCTCTAACTACCAGGGTTGTTGTTGTTGATGAAGTGGGCCTGATATGGCTTGGTGTGACATATGTTTTCTCTTCCTCATCCTCCATGTGAAGTGTACCAACAATTTGATGAAGCTAGTAATGAGGGGTAACTGATGATGATATTTTGCATGATGGGTTGTTCTTCAACTCAAGGTCTCAAGAGGAGCAACAAATCTACTGAAGGTTAATATGTTTACGACTTTTTGCAACCTTTTCGTATTGGCATAAGTTGGTATCATCTTCTTTCTTTTTCTCTCAACTCATGATGTAGATGTTGTTCGCCTTTGAAATTCCTAATAATTACTTTTTATATCTAAGAGCCGTTGTATGATCAAGAATTATGAATGGTGGTATCACTTCGGAGGAAGATTAGACATTGTTATGAATTTTATTGTAGTCGCAAGAAAGGACTATGACCTAATAAGAAAAGTTGTTAAGGGAGCTGGGCCTCACCAAACTAAACACCTTTGCTCACAAGCCTTTTCCAAAGGCTGCTCCTAGGAAAGAAACATTGTTCAAGGTTCGTTTGTCCTAACAAACTACAGTCCTTCTCGATATGCCTAGGCGCTGGAATACTTCTCCAGCTGATGAACCCTCTTCTTGTTTTCCCTTCCAATGTTTTCTTACCAAAGAAGGTTCCATATGATATAGCACCAAGTATTGAGCAAATTTAAAAGTGAGTGTTCTGATCATTGAGTTACTTAGAATTCCTGAGCATAAGAAGAGATCATTTTGAGTACTCTTGGGATTGGAAGAAAAAAATTACCACCAAGAAAGAAAATGTAAATGTGTTGAGACTCTTCTTCAAATCATTGTTGGCCCTTAAACATCCCACCATTGTGGCAACATCCTTTATATAAAGTATGAATTTCTCTATACACCATGTATACTATAAGATTTCAAGAATAATTTCCCACTGCTTCATACGAGTCATACATATCTAGGTTGAGAAGTCATTGGTTCTCCCTATCACTTGACTCTTTGGAGACATAAGCCCACCTTTGTGGAAATCTATTTTCATGCCTTGTCTTGGGGCATATTAAATTGAAACAAAGTCTTACAAAAACCTATCTCATCCATAAAAATTATTCAAACAAGTGATCATTGCACTTTATCAAAATGACCCCTAGTTTGAGAGGGGACCACCTATCCAACAAAAAATAAACCATTTCATTCATTATTTTCCAATGTATTGTCTATCAAATAACAACTTGACAAAAAGGGGAAAATGTAGACACTTGTTTTTGGTACCTTACATTGTTTATCCACATTCCCCACATTTCATCCTAAATACTAAAACTATCTTATTATCCTTAAACCATGTCCTCACCCCCAAAAAATTACAACTTAACCCTCAGTAAAAACCTATTTTACTCACCCTAAATGACTTAAACCAACCAAACAATAAAACTCATCCTAACCCATTTGATCCCTAACATTTTAATCTCTGAGCTCCCTCGACACATTTCTACCCATCCTCACTCATTACCAGGCCCAAATTGACCCATCTGGAAGTGGTTGAAACCACTTTCAAATACAATTCCCTAATTTTCTCAAATCTCCAGTGATTCTAACTAATATTTGGTAATTCTATAAAATCCCATCAAAGTTCATGAAAGAAAGATCCTTGACAATTGCAACAAAGATCTAGATTTTTAAACACATATATGACATCATTTTGGACATCTAGACATATCTTGCATCCCTATCACATCATTAAAGTCCTCACAAATCTTATAATACACATACACCATTATTTTTTGGCATTCCATATCAAAGGTAAGCTTCTGCCATTTGTTTTCGCATTCATTTTGTCAATGATTCATATTAAAGATCAAATCAATCTACAAATCATCTAGTCTTCATGTTACTTGCATATTATTTGGAAATTAGCTATCTTCATAGAAATTGTCAACAATTCATTTGAATCACCAATGATTACTTCAAAGCACTAGTGATCTGTGTCTTTTATTCATTTAATCAAAATTTTCATATATGTAATCAGTGTCTTAATATATATTTTCCTCTCATTTTTTAGTCTCCAAGTTATCTTTGCTTGTAGATGATTGTACTAAGTCAGACACATCTAATTACTAACATCTATGATCTTCATACTATCTCACATCCGTTTATATATGTGATATTTGACATTGCACATGATGAGTCTCTTTTCCATTCCCTTAACACCAAATATAGATGACATTGAAGATAAACTTGAAGTCATACAAGAAAATAAAGATGCTGCTGAACAAACCTGGAATCAAATACTTCAAGGAATTCAATATTACTGTAGCCATTTCTTGGGCTACTTATCATATGGAATAGGATCTCTCTATCCATCCAGATTTTTAATCATCCTTTAATTTCTATTATATTCATATATTATTATCAATTAATTTAAAAACAATTTAACACCCTTCAAAGGAAGCCCTTTAGTTCCTAGGATCGTCCTTTAATGAACAAATCGTCATCTTTCTATCTAATATATATATATATATATATATATATGTATATATATATATTTATGTGTAGATTTTTCTCACTCACTGAAAATAGGATTCCAACGCCCATTTTTCATTCACACATCTTGACATTATATTGTCGATACAGGTATTGTTAAACCTTGGTGTCTATGTTTTTAGTGATTGTTATATAATTAATGAATAAAAATAAAAATAAATATTAACATGGTTTAGTGGGATGTAGAGGTAATATTATACCAAGGAAGAATATTTTCAAGTTAGGGATAATTTGGAAGCATTAAAAGATAATTTTGAGCCAAATTAATCAAGATAATTAACTAAAACTGCCCCAAATTATGTCACAAAATATCCTAGATCTCTCCACTGTTTTCTCCAAAAGTGGAACCAATTTATATGTATCCTTCTAATATTTATAATGGTACCATTATTTCCTTGATTGGAGATTTGTGTTATAATATATTAGACAATAACTGAGCTTCTAGTTATTTTAATGGAGTTCATAGTTTGGTGTCCTTAAGCTCATTTTCCGTATTTACTTGGACAAAAAATGAACCTAGAGTGAAATTCCTGCATCCAACCACCTACCACCACATATATATCTTTAAATTCCATCTCAATCTATAAATTTAATTTATTTTCATCATGTAGCCATAGTCGATGCCACTACTTCACATGATTCCCTTGAAATTTGGTTTTGGCTTCCCCATGCACTCATGCCATTGATGGGTGAAACATCGCTACCATCGATGCCACCATCCTTTAAAGGCTTATGGAACCTTAGCCTCCATACTAAGGCTTATCCAATCATTGACGTATGGCTATAATTGGTTAACTCACTCATTATAGGCCAAGAATTGGTTTTTTGAGAAAATGGTGACATTTGTCACCCATTCGTATATTTTATTCTTGTATCCCTTAAGGATTAGTTGATTTTGTCTTAAACTTCTCCATGTGTTGATGAGAGGAACATGTCCTTAGGAACACTTGGATTTAATAAATGATCGAAAAAATCTTCCACAAAGTCTTAGCTATTTGGATTAAAATTGAAAAGCATGGTAATTAAAGGATTTTAAGGTTTTGAACATCAAGTGGATTTTTGGAGGCCAAAAATTCTTCACATTTTGGCAATATTTAATGGGTGGCCTATATACATATAGAGTAAGGAAAGGTAATCATTTTTGGTGAGTTTCAAAACATAAAAAATCCCAAAATGATCTTTTAAATTGTTTTAAGCTCCAAATTTCAACTCTAAGGCTCCAAAATAAGGTGAAGCAATCTTGATGCCAACATAAACTATTTAACAATGCATGTTAATTTATATTATTATCTCATCACCTTGTAGACACCAAATTTGGGTCTTATGATTCCCTGTGCCCCACATCTCGTCTCGCAACCTAACCCTACCTCACCACCTAAACCTTATAATTAATAAATCCACATCTCCAACCTTGCCACCTCACCTCGCCACCTCACCATGACCTAGCCCTAACCCTAAACTAACCTATAACCTAGTCCAGATCCACACCCATGACTCATCAACCCTCACCCGCACCAAAATGAACCTAATAATGAATTGACCAAGCCCACAATTGACCCCTCAGGAGAAAAGGAGGGAAATTGGCTATTTTACTAAAAATAGCCAACTTTGACCTAACTGACATTAGTCCCTACGCGACCGGTTTCGGTTAGGTAACTACCATTGGTTCCCTATAAATGACCTCCCCCAACCAAAAACAAAAGGATCCGAATTCATTTTGTAAGGGATCCGAATTCATTTTGCAAGAGAGGGACAAGTGAGAGAGAGAGAGAAGAGGTTGTAGAGAGGAGTATTGAGCCTAAGACTGTAACTGAGCAACTAGATCATGGTCACACTCATCCAAACATTGGGATTGCATCCACATCAGAAACTAGTAAGTAGTCTCTTTTATTACCTTGTATGCTTCTAGACACTACTTTGTGAAATTTTGATTCATAGTGATTATAAGCTCACTCCTGGATCTACCACTCGGCAGCACCCTGCACCTAACATTCATTCATCCATCTCTATATTTCCCCAAAGACAACTTTCTCACTCTCTGAGTCTTCTCTATCACCCTACTACTCCCCTCAACTATCTACCAACTTTCTAAACCCCATAACCACCTTACAACCAACCTCCATTTAAAAGCCCCTAAATCACTTCCCCTATCGATATCGGTTATCCCCTATCGGTACCGGTTTTATAACTGTGGTCAGTTATCCAATGACGACATCAGTCACTGTGAATTATACCAGAAACCAACCTTTCACATTTTTACCTCCAAAAAATCTCATATCCAGCCTTGTCTATTCCTGTAACGGTTGATCTGAATGTATCAATAACCACTGACCAAACAAACAGCATGCAATTTTATTATTGGTCGTTTAGTCTCTATTACTTTTAGTAACAAGGTACCTAAATCGTGATTTCACAATAGATTCTTTATTATCATTTGCATTAATTCGTATTAAAAGGGAACTTACCACCTTCGAAAGGAAGTCTAATATTTCCTAGGCCCAAGGCAGTTCCCTCACTTATTGTTTAACAAAAATATGGTGGTCTTGCATTCTTATTTACAGGTAGTCCTTCCCAGACAAAAAGGATCTCTTCACAATCGGTCTGATATCTCTATGGTATGCACACACCTTCCTAACACTCAATAGGTATTCCTCCTAGCCCTAACCCTTATCTGTTTCTCAATAGAATGAAAAGATAGAAATAACTCTATTTTGGAACAAAATTCTGTGTGAAACATTTTGGCACGCCCAGTGGGACCCTTCTCAGGGTTTCTTTCTTTCTTGCTTATTTTCATATAGGGAGCACACTTGCTATTTCTTTCTGCTAAATATTCACAAAATATTTTGTCATTTTGGTAAAAGAACTTGTCTTTCTTTCACATCTTTGCATTAGTGAAAGTCATCTTCTTAACCTCTTCTCTTTGCTTCATCGAATATCATTTTCGATTTGGGTTTAAAACACATGCATCACATTCTTGCTTGCTGTTTTTAATTCTAGTGAACATAGATTAAGTAACAGGTCATACAAGTGGGGGTGATATCCACGGTAATGATGAGAAATTAATCTTACTCTCACTGCACAACACATACCAAATCACATCATAATCATACACAACATCTCAAACATCCCCCCTTCCTGCGGTATTCCTCCACCCAATTGAGGTAGCCTTATAAGCCAAAACAAAATTGACATCCCCCTTAGGTCTTTTGTTTAGGATTGACATCATCTTGCATCTAAGGCATAATCCCACAATAATTAAAACTAATCCTAGGGTTAGTCTCTTGATTTGCTTGTGCATCTTGCTTATTTTTAGTTTTGTTTCTCTATCCTACACCCTTTCAGTGATCACTTCAGAACAATTTGGTAGGTATTCTAAGCATTGTTAACCCCAAATCAGCAACTTCTTACAGCTTCTTACATAGTGTCCGACACTGGTCCTATTATACCGACATCGGTTAACTTACCGACGCCGGCTACCAGTCTGACCGACATCGGTTACCTGACCGATATCGGTTACTTTCTTTCATAGTTCCCAAAACCAGCAACCTACCAATTCCAACATTTTGTTGCTGCTTCTGTTCCTGATAGATTGCATCCCTGCTGTGTACTCTTGTCCATGGTTGTTATCACTCGGAAACAAGCCACAGCCATGGTTTCACATGCCTGTTCCGTGCCTTTGTCTGAATCACCCCCTTCACATTCTATAGGGAATCCTACGGACACCAGTGAGGTTCCCAAAATCCCTGTAGGAGATAAGGAATTTGTGAAATTTTTGGACACTAATCCTAGCACTATACAGTACTATTTGTCTCGTGCCCCTGACTGTACACCTGACGGCCAACTTCTCGTGGGTATGCCTATTAGTATAGCTGCTCATTTAGCTCCTTCTCCACCTAATAACTCTTCCTTACCTTCTTCATCCTTAGCCCCGTCTCCCAACTCAGTGGCTTCAGAGGTTCTTACGGCACAGATTGGCTTTCCTTTTGTTAATCTGGGGCCCCACGTATCATTACCGCCAACTGCTCCTACCTCGTCTCTCTCGCAGACTGCTCCTTTCATAACTTGCTCTCTGCCACCTATCCACACAAGCTTTCCTTCTCAAGCTCCGCCCACCTTTTCATTTCCACACACGTATCCAGTGACTTCAACACCTTATATAGGACATCCCTATTCAGTCACCTTAACATATTCATCCTCAATACCTTATCAACATTTAGCCCCCCCATTGTCTAGTGGAGGCCCTTGGCCCAATCCTCCACCTTTTACAACAACCGCACCATCATCTCATCCAACCACTGATTTCATCAAACAAATGATGGATAAGATGCAAAATCTGGAGGCTTCTGTTTCAGGAAGCCGTAGCACCCTGACATACGAGCAAGTTTTTCGGGAGCCTATTCATCCTTCTGTCCCCCTTCATTCATATCCTCCTCAATGGGAATTACCAAAATTCACTCATTTTAATAGTAAGGAGGATCCTCAACAACACTTGCGATCATTTAGACATGCCTGCTATCTGATTGCTCATGACGATGCTTTACTACTCCGCACCTTTCCCATGTCCTTATCAGGACCCGCCTTGGAGTGGTACAGTGCTTTAACCCAGCACTCAATCTTCTCTTTTAACCAATTAGCCTAATCTTTCTTGGATCATTTCTCCATTAATATTGCTAAGAAAGTATCTATCACCAACCTCTATGTCGTCCGACAATTTGAAGATGAATCTATCGCAGATTTTGTTGGACGATGGCGGGGCCTCATCAACCAACTTACTTATGCCTTGCCTCAGGCCGAACTCATCGAACTCTTTACGCAGGCCTGCGCTAAGCACATTTCTCCTACCCTCCAAATTCAAACTTTCTGCACCTTTGATGAGGCCTTTACTATGGCTCAGAAACTAGAAATTCGAGCCTTAGAGGAAGAGAAATTGCAGTTGCGCAACAAAAACCCTAATTTTCGAACCCAAGACTCCACCAACAAACCCAACACCACCAATTCTCACCCATCGACTGCTTCGAAATCAAAAGGAGTTGTACACGCGGTGATGGTCAAATCCCAAGCACCGTCTAATACTCCGCTGAAAACCACCTATAAGTATAAAGCCGAGCCCATCAATTACACTCCCTTGGGAGAAACTTATGGTGTCATCTTGGAAAAATTTCTCAAAGCAGGAGCTATCACCTTGCCTCCTGTTAAACCTCACTCCGGGTTTGATTCCACCCGTGCTATACCTTCTTGGTACAAAGAAAATGACTTCTGTAACTTCCACCGCGTGAAGGGACACAGTCACGAAAACTGTAAGATGTTGAAAAACATAGTGCAGGAAATGGTTGATGCAGGGGATATAACCCTCGATAATCCTAATGCCCCTGCTAACCGAAATTTGAAAATCTTCAATAAACCATTCCCAAACCACTCTTCTAACAGTAACATAAACCAAGATATCTTAGCCAAGGAGAGTGTTCATGAAATCCATGTAGTTTTTCGATTCCCAACCAAAAGCCTCTATTGAAGAAATTCTGAATTAAGCCTCATCACTAACACAGGAATCCGCACCCACTTCACCACCATCAAGACAAGATGATAACCTTTCCATTCCTTTACCCATAAAGGAATTAACCACCCAGAGTTCCCTTCTCACAGATGAGCCTTCTTACACCACATCCTTGCAAGACTGTGAGCGGATGTTATCTAACTTATCTATTTCCCAAACATCTCCTTCTACCACTCTTGTTGTACAAGAGGAAGGCTCGCCACTTTTTTCATCATCCTTAGACGAGAAACCCCTTGAACCGACATCACCAAATTCTTTAATCATGACGGATCCTCTCAAACATGCCCTCCTACCTATTAGTTCTTCATCGCCTAAATCTTTTCAGCGACCGGTTGACCTCTTAACGCCCATTGATACAATGCCTCATTTACCCCCTGTATCACACCCACAGTGGACCGGAATCACAACCCACCTTTCTTCCATACAAAAGTTCCTATTCACATGTGAAGATTGTCATCCCTCAGAAGATAGACGAATCCTATAGGAATGTTTGAGTACACCATGCTCTACTCAAATGCAGATGACCGATCCAGACACCTCTACCATATACCCGCGGTGTTTACAAAAACTCAAAATGCCTATGTCCTCACCTTCACCCCCCTCATCTCTACCAAATACCTCATCCACCTCTATTAACCTAACCAAACCTCCCCCTACGCTTGGGACTTCACCAATACCCAGCCTAACACACCCACCTAAACGGTTAGATTTATCCAAAAATAAAGTCGTCCATCCACCTAGGAGACAGACCCAATCTCCTCAAGTCCAATCTATGCCTCTGTCACAACTAAAACCCTCACCGTCACACCTACCTTCTATATTGGGACCTCACCCCTCCACCTTGCCTCAATACATCGTACCTCCTGTGTTTTCTTTAAAACGACCTGCACCTTCTACATCCATACAGAGATCATGTCCACCTATCAACCCTAAACAAACTCCATCATCAAAGGATTTGTTTGTTGTCACTCCTCTTTTTCCATGGTTGTTTCCTACTACCACATCATCTGTGGCCTCACCATCTAACCAGCTAAACATACCTTTTGCGCCAAAGAAGCCACATTTAGTTAAATCCAATTATCAAAACCCCTTATCTAAAAAACCATCCGTATGAACTAACCATACCCAAACATTACCAAAACCCACCCAATCAATAGCTTCATCTTCCTCTGACTTTGACCCACTCAAAGGATCTTACGCTAAGATCCTGGATATGTTGGTGGAGAATGCAACTGTTTCCCTACCCCCACTTAGACCTTATGATCCATCTAAACCTCGACCTATAGGTTATGATGAGTCTAAAATCTGCACTTACCACCACACACCAGGACATGATGTAGAGGGATGCAAAGCTTTGAAAGCCATACTTCGTCAGTCACCTCTCTCGGATAGAAAGGTTAAGAAAGACAACTTATGAAGGGAGAAACCTTTAGCTTCAATCCCCTCTCCTATACCACCTGTCCCCACCTCACCAAGATCTATCATTATTACAACCCCACCTCTCGAAGACCATGACTTATCCCTACCGTCTTCCTCCTCTCGTGTTCACGAGATCAACATGATTAGTGTTGCTACTCGAGGGCAGAAAAACAATGGGAAAGCTAAAGAAAGCACACCTGTGGCCTCTCTTTCTCCGTCCACCATCCCGATCACACCACCACCTAAAGTGGTTATTCGTGGACCTGCCTACCCCGTCTCTAATGGAGTTGCCCACCGAACCATGATCAAACAGCTTCACCAATCACCTGTAAAAATGACACTGTATGATCTCATTCAGACCTCTGAATCTCATCGACAAGCTCTCGTTGAAATCCTTCAAGGGATAGAGGTCTTACCTAACGAAACCTTTCCCGTTACCTCCATCTTAACACCCAACCACGTTGCTTCTCTCACCAAACAATCTATCACTTCCATCCCTGTACAGCAAACCGCTGCTGTCAGTTTCTCCGAAGACGAAATTGTTGACTTTGGTGCAGAAGATCCTGACCCCGCTCTTTTCATCTCAGCTTACGTCCGAGACATCCACGTACATCATGTTATGATTGACGGAGGCACTAGCCTAAACATCATCTCTTCCAAAGCCTTCCAACAAATGAATATCCCCTCTAGCTGCATGTGTGCCAACCCCACCATGCTGCGTTCATTCAACGATGCTATTACTTCTACCTTAGGCACTGTGATCCTTAACATTCATGTAGGGCCACGTACCTTACCCGAACTCTTCTATGTCCTTGAGGGTGAATTCCAATACAACATGTTGTTAGGCCGCCCTTGGATCCGGGCTATGGGATGCGTTCCCTCCACCTTACATAGATGCATAAAATTTGAGTACGAGGGGAAGTCCTACACTGTAAAAGCTGACCCTCCCCCCTTCAAAACCTGCAATATGTTATATCACCCTAATGATGTGCTTGTACCAGTCAAGACACCCATTCATCCAACCCAACCATCCACTTCAACCACACCTCAATCATCCACCTCAACCGCACCTACACCTTCAACCAATGAAACCGCCGTCACAAATACCACTTCCTTTCCCGCAGACAATATCCCAACCTCAGATCCCTTAGTAGATGTCTTTCAATGCCTTACGCTAGGGGAGTATCGCCTGTATAACGTTAGCACGTTCCATACCCCACAGGAGTACAAACAGTTACATACGCATCCTACCTACGACCGTCGTGTGGGGGAAGTAATCTCCTACGGACCACCTAATTGCCGCACCAACCTAATGTATGGGGGTGTCGATACATCCTCTATCACCCCTGAACCTCCCCTTGGTGTGGTTCCCTTCCAATCTGATTTTCAATATCTAACTAATCGTCGTTTCGCTCTCACCTTCCTGACGCGCTGTGCTTGGAAGGGCTTCGGTTTCGGTCTTTATGAACAAGGCCGACATACGATCATTCCCATTAACTACACGCAAACACAAAGATCGTCGTGGTCTTGGATTCTCTGAACCACCTACACTGAAAACATCACATATCCGTTGTATCTAGGAAGGCGACGAAGTCACCCCTTCTGAACCATCATCACCCATTTTGCCATCGTCACCCATAGAGTCGATAGACCCTGAATCTATCCCTCCTAACTTTTTTTTTTCATAAACACTATCTTCCTGGGTCCTCTCACTTATCAACACGATAATGAAGACCCATCTTCTCTTCCCCTTCTGTATCCAGACATGATCGAAGAGGACTCACCTTCAATTAATGTTGTTGAGTGCCAGGATGACGACTCCATCCTCACTTACCTTGGTGCGGACGACTCTTATATTCAACACGCCTTGCCATCTGATACTCAAACCATGTTGAATGAGTCGACTATAGAAATCAACATCCACACTGAGGACGATCCTCACATTGTGAAGATCAGACAATCTCTTACCGCATCAGAACAAACTACCTTCATTACCTTCCTCCATGCCCGCAACCAAGCTTTCGCTTGGTCCTACGCTGACATGCCAGGAATTGATCCTGACATTGCTGTCCATAACATTACCTTAAAACCCAATGCCAAACCAGTTAAACAGAAACTGAGAAAAATGCATCCACGCATTGCCCTCTTGGTCAAAGAAGAGCTTCAACAACTCCTTTCTATTTCCTTCATCTTACCTATTGACTATCCTCAATGGATCTCTAACATCGTACCTATTACTAAAGCAACGGGGGGACTTCGGATATGTACGGATTTCTGGACCTTAACCTCGCTTGCCCAAAGGATGACTTCCCCCTCCCAAGTATTGATCAACTTGTTGATCTCACTGCGGGCCATGAGATGCTTTCTCTCATGGATGGCTTCTCAGGATACAATCAAATTTTGGTAGCCCCGGCCGATCAACATAAAACTGCCTTCATAACTCCTTGGGGAACCTTCTGTTATTGTGTCATGCCGTTTGGCCTTAAGAATGCTGGTGCGACCTATCAGCGGGCTATGACTTACATTTTTCATGACATTATGCACACTATCCTTGAGGATTATGTCGATGATCTTCTTGGCAAATCTAAACATCGCAGTGAACATCTCGATGTTTTAACCATTATTTTCGATCACCTGTTACAATATTGTGTTCATCTTCAACCAAAGAAATGTGTCTTTGGTGTCCTTTCAGGAAAACTCCTTGGTTTTATCGTCTCTTTGCGTGGCATCGAGGTTGATCCAGCTAAAGTCAAAGCTATCCTAGAAATGCCCCCACCTACTAACCTCAAACAATTGCGTAGTTTGCAAGGTAAACTCCAATCTATCCGGTGTTTCATCTCCCAACTCTCAGATCGATGTCAACCTTTCCATCACCTCCTTAAAAAGGACATTGTCTTCCAATGGAGCGAAGAGTGCCACCAAGCCTTTGAGGCTCTTAAATCCTATCTCTTGCAGCCACCTGTGCTTATCCCACCTCAGGACGATTGCCCTTTCTACCTTTACCTTTCTACCACCGACCATGCTGTAGGAGCCATGCTCGCACATCGTGACTCCGAGCATCGAGAACAAGCCGTTTATTACATAAGTCATACTCTCATGGATTACGAGACTAGGTATACACATGTAGAAAAGTTGTGCCTAGCCCTATCATTCGTAGCCACCAAACTCCGACACTACCTCCTGAATCACAAAACTTTTGTCATCACCAACGCGGATCCCATTCATTATATGTACGCCAAACCACATCTAAACCAACGCATCGCCCGATGGCTTATGCTCCTTGCCGACCTCGACCTTGAATTTGTACACCAGAAATCAATAAAAGGACAAACTATTGCTGACCAACTCGCGGAAGCCCCTTTACCTGGGGAGCAATTTACCAATTTTAATTTCCCCGACGAACTCATCGCCACTCTTTCACTCAGTGAGGAGTCGTATCCAATGACCCTCTTCTTCGATGGATCCAAATGCCAGCGCGGCGGAGGGGCTGGTGTTGTTCTCATTCCTCTTGACGCTGAGCCTATGCCTCTTTCATTCCGGCTCGATTTCCCCTGCACTAATAATACAGCGGAATACGAGGCCCTTGTTTTGGGTCTCCAGGTTGCGTTACACTTAGGTGTCAAGTCTATTAACATTTTCGGTGACTCCCAACTGGTAGTCAATCAAGTTATGGGCATCTACCAATGTAAAAATGAGGAACTTCAAAAGTACAAACATTACGTGGATTCACTTTTGACCTTATTTACTCATTATTCTATCCAAACCATTCCCCGCTCCACTAACAAATTTACGGATACTATGGCTTGCTTAGCCTCGCAAATTCCTGCCTCACCAACTGACTCTGACATATTCGTCTTGGTCCAACAACTCTTTGCCCCATCTTACTTAGCCCCGGATGTTTGTATGATAAATAATGTGTCTGCTAATTCGCAGGATACCTGGTATCACCAATTTCACGACTACCTTACAACCTCTGTTCTCCCACCTGACCTTACTAGTAATGGAAAACGTGCTTTTCTTAAAAGTGTTTCTCGTTATGTCGTCATGGGGGGACTCCTCTATAAACGTGGCTTTGATGGCATCCTCCTTCGATGTCTAACCAGTGCGGAGGTCACCTATACCATCCAACAAGTCCACGACGGTATTTGTGGTGGAAATTTTAGTGGCCTTGCCGTGGCCAAACGGATCCTTCGCCTAGGCTATTATTGGCCTACTCTTAATAACGACTGCTACGAATATGTTAAGCATTGTGTTATGTGTCAACAACATGCCAACCTTCAACATACTCCTAGCCATCTGCTACAGGTCGCACGAGATCTTTGGCCTTTCTCACAATGGGGTTTAGACCTTATTGGTGAGATTCACCCACCCTCTTCGCAACGTCACCATTGGATAATCACAGCAACCGAATATTACACTAAATGGGTGGAAGCCATTCCACTCATTTCAACCAAAAAAGAAAAAATCGTCGAATTCATTAACCATCACATTATCTGTCGTTTTGGCGTTCCTCATCGCCTGATAACAGATAATGGAAAATATTTCAAAAATAAGTTGTTACAAGACCTTTGTGACAACTTTGGTATCAAACTTAGCTTCTCATCACCTTACTATCCACAAGCAAATGGTCAAGTCGAATCTTCTAATAAAACCCTAACCAAAATCCTCATGAAAGTTGTTAACGATTCTGGAAGCAATTGGCCTGATCACATCCCCTTTGCCCTTTGGGCTTATCAGACTAGCATTCGTACCTCCACTAATGCCACCCCATTTTCTTTGGTATATGGTACCGAGGCTGTCTTACCTCTCGAAATACAAATACCCTCCCTAAGAATATCTCTTCAGGATATTCTCACCAATGATGATTTCCGCCAAGAGCGGTTAGCCCAATTGGAGCTTCTTGACGAGCGTCGTCTTATAGCTCTTGACCACCTTCAAATCTATCAAAAGCGCATCAAGCGTGCTTATGATAAGCGACTTCATGAGCGTACCTTTAAGGTTGGTGATCTTGTCCTCAAAGAGAATCAACATGTAACCAAACTAGAAAAGAGCAAACGCGGAAAATTTGCTCCAAATTGGATTGGGCCTTACATTATCACTCACATCTACGGATCAGGCACTTATCATTTAGCTTCGCTTAATGGTAAACCTGAGCCTGAACCCCTTAATGCCTTGCATCTCTGACCATTCTACTGTTGAATTTAGTGTTACATCACTTCTTATCTACCTTGCGCTCGTCCCTTGAGCTCATTTACCACCTCATACACTTTGTTTCATGCATCTCAAAATAAAATCAAGCTCACATGGTTTGGTCATAACCTCCCCTTAAAGATGCCTTCCCCTTTTTAGTCTAAGTCCATGACTTAAAAGTATCAAAATAACACGTTCTCAATTATACGCTTATGGGATATTCTTGAGTCAAACTTCCTACAAAACTAGATGCTTCATGCCAACCAGACATCTAGACCTCTAAGTTATACATAGACTGCTCCCTCGAAGGACAGCTATGTGCAAAGCCACATTTGCTATTTTAAATAGACTGCTCCCCCGAAGGACAGCTATGCACAAAAGCCACATCTGCTACTATAAATAGACTGCTCCCTTGAAGGACAGCTATACAAAGTCAGCCTCTATCAGAAGCTTCTCACATTGCTCAGCTTCGTGAAGACCTCAAGAACAACAAAATACATATCCCATGTAGACTTCCTGCATCGATCAGTCTATATCCAGAAAAGTAAAAAGTAGTATTCCACAGCACTTTTGAGTCATGGACTGGTCTATTTAGGTTTGGTTCTCTTTCGTCAGAATAATCACCTTATAACAAGTTCTCTGCACCCCCGATATACCAGCCACCTCACCTCACCATTCGTCAAAACAACAAAACTCAAGGGACGTGACGTATATCCGATATATTGTGATTATACAACTCTTTTCACCTATCGACTTCTCGCCTATGCAAGGTACCTAGGGATTCAAGCTCATCCTATGTTAATATGTGGTTTGTTTAGCTCTTCTCAACTACGGGACACTTTTGCCTCTTTTACTCGAATCTAGGATTATGTGTTGACCTTAATCAGGACATACGGTTCCCTACTACTTGGGTAAGCTAACTTTCGCTTCACCTATACCTACACCAACATCGCCAATCCCTTACCAACACCAACAACGTTACCCTACCAATATCAATATTTTTACCAGCCAACAAATTGCCTAACTATAACCAAGTTGCCTAAATTCACCTCTCCCTGGTCCTAAGGGAGAACTACATCGGTCTGAGGCCCCTCCTTGCTTTGTGCAATGGGCTATGTAGGCAGCACTTAGGAGACATGGGGTCTCCGAAGGTTAGCTCGACCATCCCCTACCATAACCTATCATGTGTTGTAAATATAAATATTTTTGTGTATTTCTATTTGATAACATTCATCTTTATCCTTTTTCAAAACAAAAACATTCAAAACACAACCATTCTTATTATTATCATCACTCAAATCAACATACATATTTAGTTTTATTTAGATGTTAAACAAATACATCTTCTCTATCATCGACGCGCAGGTCGGCATCCTTATTTATTCTTATACTCCTATGAAATTCACTTAGACCCTTGCGCCTCCTCCCAAATCAGGTGGTGATCGTGATCGTTAACGCCACTCACTTGGCCTCTCCATCCTCAAAGGTGCCACTGCTATTGGTTCCTCCCACTGATCCGCCAACATCTCCTGTAACATACGAATACGTCCTCTCGCATGGTGGAATCTCACCTCTAGTCTCTCCACTCGTGACTCTGCAACCGCTAACAATCCCGTTGTCTCATTCACCCGCGTTTGGAGCTGATGAACTAAACCCTGCAGACGATCTCTCTCCACTGTAATCACAGCTATGTCAGGATGATCAGCCCTCTCACGTGAACCTCGCAGCTCTGCTACCCACCATAATCTATAAGCCTCTGTTGCTCCTGCATCCATTACCCTGCGATCGGCTGCTATCTCTTCTGGTCCTTCTGGAGGTGTCGGCCGGGGTGGTGAGAATAATGCCTCGGCATCGATCCTCATGTATGGTCTATAAGCCATGGGTATATCCTGAACAAATCCAAATTGTCGCCACACGTGATCTAGAGGAATCCTCTCGTACTCACCCAGCCTGTGCCCTGCGATCCACCTCAATCACTCTACACCCCTCAACTCCTCAGCTATGTTCTCTGTCACCATATAGTTCCCGTAAGGCCTCCAACAAATATCCACAATCGTCACCATCTCCCATACCTGCCTATAATACTCGATGTCATCTATCACGGCCTGGGATCTCGCCTCTTGTTCTGTCTGGACCCATCATCTGAATCCCAACCTCTGCACTCCTGTCTCTCTTTCCTGGATTGGTCAGCCTATTGGTCACACACATACAATGTGCTCATAGGCCCAACAATGTAATAAGTATGCACAATCCAGTGTCATCCTGTGATTTCACTTGCAGGCCCATAAACCCCTGTATAACTCCGCCAGATATTCGGGTGCCCATGCGAAAGTCACGCTCCTTTCTATCATTTCCCAAATAACACACATCAATGCTTTTGGAAATCTTCCCCCATCCACCCTCGGTAATGCATAATACCCCACCGCTATCATTAATACCACTGCCAACCTTGTTTCCTCAGGGTGTGTTGCATACATTGTACCATAAGTGAATGTCAAACCTCGCTGTGTCAAATCTCATGCAGCTGAACCAAATACTACTGTTATCACTCCCCGCGCCGCGCTAGGCAACGCCTGATACACTGGTCTTCCTGTAATTGGGAGCCTCAAAATTCTAAACACATCTTCCATCGTCACTGTCATCTCCCCTGTTGGCAGATAGAAGGTATTCTTTTCTGGATTCCACCTCTCAATCAACGCCTGCAACATAGCATGATTGCGTGTGATTCGTGAATAATAGCGGATTCCACTTAACCCCACACGATTTATCAATGCCCATTCAGCTGGTGTTACATCCACTCGGATTCGTGATAACAAAGCTGGCACACTATCATTCATCCTCAACCCTGCCTCTGCCTGCATACATCAAAATGACACACAACCATTCAATAAATCAAATCCCCAAGTGTTTTTTCTCACATTCTGGAATTTCATACAGTAACCGGTATCGGTTATAGATAACCGATACCGGTTATTTCTAAACGATATCGGTCACTGTCAATCTTATACAGCCAGCTTAAAAACATCCCCTACGATAATTATTTGCTCGTTTACCCCTCTTTGTACCTACAAACATACGTGAAAACCCTGCTTACCTACCCCCTAACACTCACTCTACCCCAAACCCTTGCCTATCACCTTTTCTTTCTCATCTCTACCCTCTTACCTTCTCTCATCCTATTCATCAAAACATGCAAGAATTAAAATACAACCAAACAGTTTACCTCTTGGGATGCAGCAGCTTGGGGTGGAACCTATCTTCCCTCTCGTCCCTACCTGCTGGATGCTTCTCCTTGTCCAGCCATGTTCACCACCCTCTTCAAATATAACTTGCCTTTCTACCTTCTTAATCTCATCCCACAATCACTTTACCTGTCTCTTTCCTCTTTATCACTCAATTCTTTCATGCAATTACCTGTATCAGTCGTCAAACAGCGTCGCATTCGCGTATTTAACTTGTTGCATGACTCTAAAAATAAGAACTTAAGTTGCCGCCCAAGCTTTTCTATTTTTAGAAAATCTCATTTTGGCATAACCGGTATCGGTTACCTAACCGATATCGGTCAATAATCTACCGACGTCGGTTAGCTAACCGATATCGGTCACATGCCTCCTTTTTCTTAAACCTGGGCCTTTTCTTTATTTTTTGCAAATTTTTGTGGCGCCCGCCTCTTTTTCCTTGCATAACTACACCATTATCACTATTTGTCATCAGAATCACATCAACACACACACACACACACACACACACACACACACACACACACACACATATATACACACACACACACACACATATATCATCACAATTTCATCAACATCATCTATCTACATTAAAACAACCATCGACAAAATACATACGACATTTTAAATATATACATCAAACCCATCAGTATACACACCATGTGGATCAAACTCATCATCTATATACATTCAATTTCAAAAACCATCGACAAAACACATAAAACATTTTTTATACACACCATGTGGATCAAAATCATCATCTATATATATATATATCAATGTTTAAATATACAACTTCCCCTGCATGGGGGCCTCTGTCAGCTCAAAATAATACAAAGCCGGCACGCAGGCCGCAATCACTGTCAAAATCTCGACTCGGCTCACAGGCCGGTCTCTCATGTCAAAAATATACTCAGCTCGCAGGCCGGTATCAACTATACAACCTGTACTCGGCTCGCAGGCCGGTATATACAACAAGAATGAATAAATAAATCATATGTAGGCACGCAGGCCTCTATATACATGACCGGTTCGTAGACCGGTGTCTATATCCAATATCCAAAAAACCATCTCCGCTCCAGGGATGTCTCAGCTCTCCCCACCACCCTCAGCCCCTCTCCCTGCTGGTCCCTGTGCTGGCTCTCACCTCCTCCCTGTCACCGACCCACCGGCTGTGGCTGCGCCCCCCTGGGATCTCTGGCTCTGAGAGGTCTCAGCTCTGTGCACCGCATATGGCTGATAGTTAGCCCCGGTACCATCAAGGACGTCCTGATAATACCGGGCCTCCGCTCTCACCTCCATATAGCGGGCCCGTGCCACCATGGCTGCTAGGGCTAGTCCCCCGACTCCTAATAATAGTGGCCCCTGTCCTGCCGGTACACCCTGTGCCTGTACCTGTGGCGGTGCCTGTGCCTGCGGCGGGGCCAGTGCCTGTGGTGGTGCCTGTGGCTGTGTCGGTGCCTGTGGTGGTGCCTGTGGCTGTACCTGTGCCTGCACCTGTGCCTAGGCTAACTGCCCCTGTAGTACCCTGATCTGTGCCTGTGCAGCAGCAAGCTGCCCCTGTAATAACTGCACCTGTCCTAAGAGCCGGTCCCTCTCTGCTATAACTACTGCTAAATCTGGCTTGTGCTGGCTATGCTCTCCTAGCTGCTCTCTGCCCTGCCCACCACACCAAAAAGGTCCCCTGTCACTCTGAGCATCATCCACTGTATCGTCCGCCATGGCCTCTCTGCTACCCAATCTGGGTCAACGGGCTGCGGTGCAGGCAGTGGGGCCTCTACATCATCCCTCCGTACTGTGGGAAGGGAGGTGGCTCATCCTGTCGCAGCCCCTAACTGCCGTCATACCCTCTCTAGGGGTATCCGCTCATACTCTCCAAGCCTCCGTCCAGCTATCCAGAAAGTATACTGGATCCAGCGCATCTGTGCTCGGGCTCCTCCTCGGGGCTGATGGCCTCTGTAGGGCCTCCATATAATGTCTAGTGTGGTCAAACCCTCTAGCATATGACGGTAGTAGGCCACATCCCATCCTGTGAGCACCGCTCGTGGCTGGCCCACGACCCCCAACCACCTCTGAAAGCCATATCTGTATATAATCTGTGGCCCTGGCTGCTGGGGCAGCCCTACTGGTCATATACATATGATGTGCTCATATGCCCAGCAGTGTAACAAAAATGTCGAGAAAATCCCAAATCGCCTCATCCGGTGATAACCCCACAGCTCTCTGAATAGCTGCACCAGATATACTGGTGCCCAGGCATAGCACGTATGCTCCTCTACCATCTCGTGCAACACCCCCATCAAAGCCCGTGGGAAGCGGCCTCCCTTTGAGTCTGGGAGGGTGAAGCATGTGATACCTATCATCATCAACACGGCAAGCCGTGTCTCATGTCTGTGTGCACGATACATGTCGCCATAGGCAATGCTCGCACTGTGATAGGTCAATAATGCGGCTGCATCCCCAAATACCTGAAGAATGTTGTCCATCGCCGTCTCCGCATCTACCTGGAACACTGCCTCCCCTACGATTGGTAGTCTCAGGATGCGATACACATCCTCTAGGGTAATCGTCATCTCTCTAGTAGGGAGATGGAAGACAGTTGGTTGCCGGATCCCATCTCTCGATGAGGGCAACCATCAGGCTGTGGTCCCTATCCATAGCCCTATACCGCTGGACTCCGCCGAGTCCCACCTCTCGCATAATGGCCCACTGCGCTGCGGACACATGTGGCCGCATCCGTCTCAATAGTGGGGGCATCCGATCCCGCATCGTAAGCTGCTGGCGTGCCTACAAAAACAACCCACTTCATTAGGCCTACCCTTTACAAAAACAACTACCTTAACCCACTTACCCACCCAACCACAACCCGACTCTATAACACACATCTACACTTACCCTACACATCCCCTTTACCACCAACCAACCAACCAAATTTAACACCCCCTACTTCGTCCACACCACGTAATCTCTCACCTCGACCTCCTGCCTCTTCACCCCCAAAACAAAACAAAACTCTAACAAAAAAAAAACAAACAACAAACAAACCAAAACATTCTATGCACCGGTACCGATCACCCTCGACCGCCACCGGTCCCCCCAAGACATTCTATGCACCGGCGCCAGTCAACCTACGCCCGACGCCAGTCCAAATAACAAATGGTCTATGCACAAAATATTCGGTGACCGATGCTGGTCGCCTAGTGACCGACATCGGGTCACTGTCTAATCCCGGAGCCGAACCCGACGCAGACCCCAAACCACCTTTTTGCCTATTTTTTCCCCTTTTACTGATAGGAAAACCCTACAAACCTACCCTCCCTACCGTTTTAGCCTAACTAACCTACCTACCCACTCCATTTTAGAAATTACTTCAATTTATTCATTATTTTATTAAAATTTTGGATTCCTACCTAAAACCCACATCTAGCTTAAAACCATTAAATTTACATAAGTAGGGGTTCAGAGCCTACCAGTACGACTACATGTCGTCATGGTGGGATAGGTGGTGGTGGTCCAGCTCCTCCAGCACCTCCTGCTCCTCCTGGCTGTACCATGGCTCCAAATCTCTTTAGCTAGGTCCTCCACCAATCAAATTCTGCCTCCTACTCACTGGGGTCTACCAATCACTCACTCACTCCACTCAACTACTGCCAACTCAGCGTACAAACTCAACAAAATCAATTTTAAATCCAGACAAGCCGTATTGGTTATCAAATTGACAATGTGACAATGACAGGCCGTATTTTTCTTTTTATAGGTTTTTTACCTATAACCGATATAGGTTATATTGTGCCCTAAAACACCGGTATCGGTCATCTAACCGATACCAGTCATAGCTAACTGATATCGGTTTAATCCCTCTTTTACCACAATTTCTGCCCTTATTCACCAATCTCCCTTTCTCACCACATCGTCTATACCCTCCTCTACTAAATAGCCTTTTTTTGACTTCATTGGCACAATTCACGGCCGCAATCAACCAACCAGGCCCGCCCAAAGCCACACCCAACCAATCAGGCCCGACCCAAGGCCACAACCAACCACTTACGCTCGACCCAAGGCCGCAACCAACCACTCAGGCCCGATCCAAGGCCACAACCAACCATTTGGCCTGACCCAAGGCTGCAACCAACCAATCAGGCCCGACCCAAGGCCGCAACCAACCATTTGGCCCGACCCAAGGCCGCAACTAACCAATTAGGCCCGACCCAAGGCCGTAACCAACCAATCAGGTCCAACCCAAGGCCGCAACCAACCAATCAAGCCTGACCCAAAGCCGCAACCAACCAATCAGGCCCGACCCAAGGCCACAACCAACTAATCAGGCCCAAGGCCGCAACCAACCAATCAGGCCTAACCCATGGCTCTCACTAATCAATCAGCCCGACCTACGGCCACACCAATTAAATACCTCACCCAAAACCCACCAATTACAATTTTATCCACCCATCGTGTAGCTTTTTATTCAATTGAGCTCACCTGTTCATGTTTTAGCATGATTAGGGTACTTGACTTGATCAGTTGACCAAATTTTCCTAGACCAAGACTGTGACGTTTATATCAACCAAACCAACCATTTGGTACTACCGAACATGCCTAAACGTTCTTGTACCTTACCCGTTATATCCCGTGGAGCTACTTCCTATGCCTTGGATACCAGGATTATATCACCCTTGTTTGGATAAACTATCGATCTTTGCCTATGAATTGCTTGTTTGCTCTTCAAATCATGTACCCTGGTCACACTACTACATTTCAACATGCGTCTGCTTCCTTGAACTTACCCCACCATCTTACCGCCATCTCAACACCATTTACCCTTTATCAACCCTATCCCTGATTTCACGTTACCTCAATCTGTGATAGATATGAGGGGGATTACCTATACCCTTAACAGGATTAACCACTTCTTATTATTGTCAGTGTAGCTTTACAAGACAAGCTACACGAAAACAAGGGGCTAATGTAGACACCAAATTTGTGTCTTACGACCCCCTGTGCCCTGCATCTCATTTCTCAACCTAGCCTCACCACCTAAACCCTACAAAATTATTTATTAATTACCTTATAATTAATAAATCCACATTTTCAAACCTGCCACCTCATTTCGCCACCTCGTCATGACCTAGCCCTAATCCTAAACTAACCTAATTAAGACCTATAATTTGGTCTACATCCACACCCATGACTAATTACTCCTCACCCACACCAAAACCAACCTAATAATGACTTGACCAAGCCCACAACTAATTCCTTAGAGAGAAAAGGAAGGAAGGTTGGCTATTTTACCAAAAATAGCCCACTTTGACTTAACCGACATCAGTTCCTACTTGACTGCCGTCGGTTATGTAACCGCCATCGGTTCCCTATAAATGACCTCCCCAAACCAAAAACAAAGGATCTGGAAGTCATTGGAAGGATCCGAAAAAATTCACTTGATAGAGCAGAGACAAGTGAAGGAAAGAGAAGAGTTTTGTAGGGAAGGACATCAAGCCCAAGACTGTAACTAAGTAACTAGGAGCTCAGTGACACTCATCCAAGCATTGGGAGAGAAGATAGCTCATCTTGGATTGTCAGATCATCCTACCTAAACCCTGCCTTCGATCATCACAATCCTTGGACCTGTATCTTCATCAGGAACTAGTAAGTACTGTCTTGTACGTTCTTTTAATAACATTTCTTGGACTTCTGAATCACAGTAATTATAAGTCTACTCCTAGATCCACTACTCGAGTAACACCCTACATCTAACTGTCACCTCCTCTACCCCTACATTGCCCCCAAGAACAGCCCCCCATATTCTCTGAGTCTTCTCCATCACCCCCATTACCTATCCCCAATCATTTACCAGCCTAATAAACACCATAGCCACCTTATAGCCAACCTTCACTAAAAGCCCCTAAATCACTGCCCCTACCAATATCGGTTATTAGGAACCGGTATCGGTGACAGTGACCGGCATCGGTCACTGTGACTCAAAACCAAAACCAGCCTTTCCTCTATTGTTTTAACGAGGCAATTAAATTGTAATTTGGTAATAGCTTCTTTATTATCATTTGTGTTAATTCATATTAAAAGGGGAACTGACCACCTTCGAAAGGAAGTCTAATATTTCCTGGGCCCAAGGCAGTTCCCTCATTTATTGTCTAACTAGAATCTAACGGTCTTGTATTCTTACTTTGCAGGTAGTCCTTCCTAGACAAAAAGAGTGTTCTTCGTAATCGATATGATCTCTCTCTACGGTACACGCACACCCTCTCAACATTCAACAGGTATTCCTCCTAGCCCTAACCTTTATCTGTTTCTCAAAAGAATGAAAGGATAGAAGCAACTCTATTCTAAGAACTGAAACATTCTGAGCGAAACACTTGGGTTGGCTTGGAAGAACGCTGAGAGTTTCCTTTTGAAATGCATAACTGAAGATGAAGCTCCCAAGATAGTTGCTGATTTCCATGGGGGAGTTTGTGGAGGACACTTTGCCGAGAGGGTGATAGCACATAAGATTTTGAGATTTGGTTATTGGTGGTCTACTCTTTTTTAAATATGCAACCCAGTTGGTTAGAAAGTGTGATAGTTGCCAACATTTCTTTGGAAGACTGAAAGCTTCAGGCTCCCTTCCTTTGCAGCCTGTATTAATTGAAGCCCCTTTCAAACAATGGGGAATTGACTTCATTGGTGAGATTTCAGACCCTTATAGTGTTGGTCATAAGAGGATTCTTGTAGCCACTAATTATTTTACAAAGTGGGTTGAAGCAATTCCATCTAAAAAGGCAACACACCAAGTGGTAATGGATTTCGTGTCTGATCATATCATATGTAGATTTGGAGTCCCAGTTAAGATTGTATCTGATAATGCCATGTGCTTTAGAGCCGAACCTTTAATGGCAATGTGCAATGAATATGGGATAAATCTAACTTATTCTTCAAATTACAATCCATAAGGGAATGGACAAGCTAAGTCCAGTAGTAAGAAATTTCTCAAGATCAATAGAAGGAACTTGGAAGTGAACAAGAAGAAGTGGGGAGAACAATTGAAGTTTGTAGTTTGGGCTGATAGAATAACTCCTAAAAGAGCAACTAGTAAAAGCCCATTTGAATCGGTGTATGGAACTCAGGATTTTTTTCCCTTACACCTACAATTATATTCAATTCAGTTTTCCCAACAGTTGGAGGATCAAGATCATGGCCCATATGAATCAAGGATTAATCAGATCATTGAGTTAGATGAAGAGAGAAGAGCATCCCATCAAAGGCATGTCAGATTTAGAGAGAAATTGAAGAGATTGTTTGATAACAAGGTCACTCCTAGAGCCTTCAATGTTGGAGATCTGGTTTTGTTGTGGGATAGTAGGCATGAAGACAAGGGAAACCATGGAAATTTTGATGCTTTATGGATGGGCCCTTATGCCATTGACATCAGAATTGCTGAGCATACCTTTTTCCTTAAAGATCTAGATGGGGAATTATTGGAGCTTCCTATTAATGGTAGACATTTAAAATATTTCTTGGATTAAATCCCCAAGTTGAGGTATGCACAAATTGTACATTTTTATAGTCCTTGTTCTTACTTTTTTTTTTGTTGTTTTTTGGTGTTCAGTTTTCCCTTTTGTCCTTGGTAGCCATTCTGGTGGTTTTCTCGGTCTGGTTTTTGGTGGTTATTCTAAATTTTTCGGCTGCCCTATGTTTTGGCTCCTTTGCCCAATAAGTTTTGGCACTTGGTCTATGTTTTGTCCTTGTGGCACTCACTGGGAGTGCCCATCCCCAAGCAAGAGCCAATGTTGGTCCCATTATTGAGTTTTCATAATGTGCCTTAATTTTTCATGTTCAAATCTACTCACAAACATTTTATTTTTCAATTTGGTGGTTTGTAGATTCATCTTCCTCAATTAAATGCTTTGAAAATGCCCAAGATCTTACTGTTTTTCCTTAGTTTGAAACAACAATCCAAGTTTACCCCTTTTTTGTGCCCTAGCTTTTTCAAATGGTCGGTTGTGTCATTTTTTGCTTTGTCAAATCATTCAAAACTCAAAATTTATCGAATCTAAATTAATTACAACTAATTTCCTAATCCTAAGGTTGAAAGCAGTGTCAAAAATGATTCAGTTGATTTAAAATTATAAAAATTTGCCTTCCTTGTCGAAAATTTTGATTTCTAGGGCATCCTATGAATTTTTGGTGTTTTGACAGTTATACGGGTGTCATCGGCCCATCAAATTCATCATTACAACATCTAGGGAAACGTGGCACATTACGATTAGCTAGAGTATTGGTGAGTTATCCTTGAAAATTTTGGCTTTCATTTTGCAAAAAGTTTCAAAGTCAATTCTTGGCCCGAAAGCCTATAGCAAATGGGAAGAGGACATGTGGCTCAGGAGACATGTGGGTGGTGGAAGAGGTTAGTGAATTTTTTTGTTTTTTGGCTCAAGGTGTCAAGGTAAATTTTTTGACCCAAAGGCCCTCATCCAATAGCAGATGGACACGTGTCAAGGAAAAGTCAACATGAGGGGGCAGAAATTTTGGTGTATTTGAAGTTTTTAACTTCAAAATTTTAAGGTTAAAATTTGGGCTGAAGCTCCACAATGAATCATAAAGCAACACATGTCCAAGAAAGTAAAATGGGGTAGTGGGCTTCATGATGAATTTGAAGTTTTTAAACTTCAAATGGTAACAAAACAAGGGTTGCCCCGAAGGCCCGCACCGAATTGGAAAAGGACACATGTCCAGAAATACAAAAGGTGGAGCAGGGGACCGATGGAAAGTTTTATGAATTTTTGCCTTTTTTTTTGTAGGGTAAAAATTAAAAAATGGTCCTGCAACCAATGAGGAGCCAACACGTGTCCCAAAAGATAGAGATGGGGGAGCATGGGCCTAGGGAGAATTTTGAAACTTTACAAATTTGGCAGGGAGGTCTGAAGGAAGAATTAAAATCTTAGAACTATGGAAAATGGGAGGATGTCATGTGGCAGGAGAGAGCGGGTGTTGGGGCCCGCAGAGCATTTGCAACAAAATTTCCTTTTTTCAAAAAAGGAGCAAAATGGATAGAATTGGCCTAAATTTTTAATGGGGCCCACACATGGACATGTGGCGGGCCCAGGAGGCAGACGAGGAAATTTTGCAAAATTTTCCAAAATTTAAAAAAGGTTGCAAACACATTTTTTAAAAGATAGGATCCCAATCCAATCATGTTTTGACATGTGTCCTACCTGACACGTGGAAGGAGGACATTTAATGTCGATACAAAATCAACGGCAACTGTGCATTCACCCTTTTGGCCGCCATTAGAGCTCTAGAAAACTTGGATTCATCATTTCTTCATCACATTGCATCAAACCTTATATGATTTGTGGTCGTCTTGGCCTTTTAAGGACATTGGTGACATTTTTGTGACCTAATTTATCAATCTATAGCATTTTTTATTAAATTTATACTCGGGCCCAATAAAAAATGTGAAAAGTAAAAATCAAAAATTGCAGAGGTAAAATTAAAAGGTAAAAGGGTGAAAAATGATTGATAAAACATGTTGGCGTGCCTGAATGATAAAAATGTGACCCTTGGATGGATAATGATCCAAATTTGTGTAATGATTTAATTTTTGTGCATACATGGCAACCTGCGAGTTGTTTTTCTATTTGGTGTCACTGTCTTTAAAATCATGAAGTTTCTGTAACCAATTTGATCTCATAAGCATATTCTTTTCTTGGGAAGCAAGACTCCAAGCTGGAATAGAGTATATATCATATTTTTGGAGAATTTGAAAAGAGAAGATTTTAGAATTTCACATAAAAACTGGAAGAAGCCCATTTCTCTGAGAAAACCACCTGAGAGCCATTTTCAATTCCATTTTGCATCATATGTTATCATGTTGAGTTGGTTTCAAGTTGTAAAGCCTTCAACAAGCTCTGAGATTGTTCTCATGACATTCCCCTGCTGATATATATTTGATCATTTTCTAGATTATCCAGATTATTCTCTTGGCAAAATTTGTATATGCTTATGTTTCAGAATGATTTCAATTTGTGTTTCTTGCTCATGTTGCAATCTTGTGTTTGGAACCTCTCTTGATCATACATGGTCTCATTTCTTGTTGATGGTTTTATGGCATCTACAATATTATATTCATAAGAGCTTTCATCTGATAAAAGATAAATATATTTAAAATCATTTAACTATACTTGAATCTTGAGGTTATTTGTAAATCTTGGGGTGCACCTTAGGTCATGATAAGATAGGGATTTCTGGATACTTTGTTGGTATATTTGCTTTAAGCTTTTGTAGCAGGTTGTCAAATATTGTGTGGAAGAGGGCAGATATGGGCCTCCATTTGTGCACATATCCTGGTTAAAGGGGTATTTTAAACATTTTGAAGCATCCTACTGTTTAAGTGTTACAAATTTCTTGCAAAGGTCCTCAAAGAGTTTGGTAACTTCTGGTTGGCATTGTCTAACATCTCCCAACAAAATATCATTCAGAATAACTAACCCTACCCTGTACTACCCCTGTATTGCATTGTGTGTTAACAAGAGAATACAATCCATTTACAAAAATGCACAAAGAAAATCAAGATAATACTATGTCTCTAGCAGCCTCAGCCTTGTTTTGAAAACATTTCCTCATCATTTAGTAGTGACAACTCTTTTGAGGTTTGAATAATGGAAAATTGATCATGTTTTTCCCAAGGCCCCTTCCATAAAATATGCAAAGTACAAGGATATCTTCACCTCCTTCACCAAAAAAAGGCTGCAATATAGGTTCTCTTGCCTTGGTTGATAGGCACAACCTAAAATAGTGAGGATCAGATCAAAATACTTCTGAGGTACTACCCACTCCTTCAAATCTTGAGTGCTAACAAGTCAAATAGATGTCTCCTCGGCTACAAACAACATACAAATCATTTATCTTCCTCTGAGCATCTTGTGCAAGTCCATGATGTTGCTTGAGTTGTGAAGGAGATTAAATTTTGGGTACCAAAAGTTCCTATATCAAAAACAAGAAAAAACACACCTTAAAACCCTCCTTCCATGGCACAGAACATTCACAGCAAAGAAATTCATTTCTTTTCCACAACGAGGGGAAAATCTCAATGTCTCATCAAAATGGTAACCGGATCGAGGAGAAATTTCACCAATGAGAAAAGAATAGAAAACCCATATAAAAAACATAATTTTCATCGCAAACGGAGGATAAAAACCAGAATTGCAATTTGCTAAGGTCCATTAATGGTTGTCATGTCCAGAAGCATGCTGTCAGGTCAGAAATTTAAAAGTTTAAAATCTCCCAAACTATTGAGCGGGTAGGTCACAAGATTTCAGAGTGGGAGATATTGGGAAAAAAAAAACATCTATTGGAAAAAATCAGTTTCGCAATGATCAATATGACACTGGAAAATATCAATTTCTAAAAATAGCAGGTCTTTCTACATGGAGGACTACCATTTCAGGAAAAGTCGTCAATAAAGAAACCTGTGAAAGAGATGCATTAAACATAGAAGATGTATTGCAAGGAGAGATCGTTGAAACGATCATATTGGTCCAAAATTGACATTTACTAAAAATAGTAAGTGGTACCACGAGCACCTACCAAAAATAGAAAATTGATCCAGAAGGTGAGAGTAACACATGGAGAAAGGGAAATCTGAGTTGCAACATCCAGTTGAGGTTCGAGGCAGTTGATTTTTCATACTTACTAAAAATAGTAAGTTTCTTTTTCTAAAGAATCATGAAGCATAAATGGATAGGGCAAAAATTGGCGTAGTGTTTCACTTCCGAGTAAGAGACAGAAAGAAGTGTAGTCTCTATCATCATACTATACATAGTAGGTGACAATGAGGATGTCAATAGTGTCTTTCGACACTCATTTCATGCTTCAATTAGTATGCGGAAGGTGGAATTCGCTGTCGACACCGTCAGATCGTTCATAAGATGATTCATTAGGATCATGTCCAAATCAGTTGAGTAGTGTGGCAATGTTGTAGGGAGTCAGGGCAAGATTTATTCCAACGCTCCAGTCCCTTCAGAGGAGGATCTTCATGAGTGATAGTCATGGCCACCAAATGAGTCATTTGACGGTGTTTTTAAACACTTAGTTTGCGGTGTTCACATGTCATGGAAAGGAAGTTTCTTAGTAAACACAAGAGTTTGAATATTCAAATTTCATCACATTGGAGTGTTTCATTGAGTCATCTGGAAGGATCAACTAGGATTTATCATAGGCGGAATCTGATCATGATCAGCATCATTTTTCCTTCTTCTTCTTTCTACTCTCTCTTTCTCTCTCTATTCTCCGCCCAAAAATTTCTCTCTCCTTAATATTCTAATCTTGTGTTAGGGTTGCACTTTTTCATAAGTCTTAATGTTTCTAATGTAATAAGTCACATTTATGTTATAAAAAGGGACTTAATGTTTTCCTAGGAAGGAAAAGAGTCTTAAGTCATGTTGAGACATACAAAGATTCACTGGGGTGTATGTGAGGATTCATTTCTCTTCCTATGAATTGTAAAGCCATTCCCATTTCAAGGGGTTGGTGATTTATTTTGTAAAATCAAGAGTGCATTGAGAGAAAAAAGGGTATAGCCAAATTATTTTATTCCCTCATTCTAAAATAGTAATCCATTTCTCCACTATGTACAACTTTTTTTTGAGCAATTAATACAAGAAGAAAGAGTTTCTAGCTTTCTTTGACTAAGGTATTTCTTGATACTTTGTGATCACGAATTCTATTTGGTCTTATTACTACTTGCAAATTTGTTTCCTCTTAATTTTAGTGCATGTGATGAAATTTCCAACAATTGTGTGTAGGAATCTGATTTCTACCTGTAACATTAGTTCTCCTACCTCTTTTCTCACTCCCCTTTCCCACTCTTCAAACAAAGTCTTCCCTAGAAAGAGATTTCTAGCTTTTTCTGCAAAGTGTCAGTGGAGTGCCCCTGTTAGATCCCTGACCATAAGGCCACCCGGAGAAAACTCACTTTCACTCACACATGCATATACGAAAGCTACACCAGTTAAGTAGAGGGACTTAGAATCCCAGAGTGTTGGCAAGAAACCCAAAAATTTCTACCCTAAAAACATTTCTCGCCAACATTTTTTGGTGTCATCCGTGGGGCAGATTTAGCAATATCTACACCTAAAATACAACCACAAGGTCTAAAAAATCAAAAAATCAAATATTCAAAAAACAAAAAAAAAAGTTCATGAAAATTCATTGCTGAAAATACACTGTCAATTCCTGTATGTGACCTTTCATATTCCACAGTGTACTTTTATATTCCCATTGTGAGAATTTCCAAAAGCTGGATAAAAAGAGATACACCAGGTTGAAAAGATCAAGAGGAATTATCGACCCCACTTTCAAGGCTTTGCAAAACCAGAAAGAATGAGTCAGGGACAATCCCTACTAATTTTCTCAAGCCTCATCTCCATCTGGGTCATCAAGTAGTTCACCTGGAAATCCCATAAAAACTCTTGTATATATTCCCCTTTAAAATTATCCCATTATTCAATTGACTCATTAAGCATTAAGTTCCTAAAGGAAGAATAATTTGAAGAAGAATTTGTATAATCAAGAGCTAAAGAATAACAAGAAACAAAAATGGTAGACGAAGTAGAAAGGCCTCAATTTATTATACAATGGGGAAGAGATACAGGCCCACTCGCTCTTGAACCACTTATTCATGATCTACCAGCAGGCTCCCAAAATAAATTTCCAAAGTTCAAAGGTGATAGCACACAAATTCTTGAAAAACACATTGATGCTTTCACCACATAATGTAGGATTCTTGGAGTTGAACATGAAGAGGTTTCTGTGAGATTGTTCGTGGAATCTCTTGATCTAAAAATAATCAGATTATCACTACCTGATCTACCTCCTGTGTAGGCTGATAATCATATTTGGAATGGCATCAAGATTGCCTTTGACTTTTAAGTAAATCAATTTTAAAATAATGTCAAGACCTAATTGGTGCAATTGGCACAAAGATTGAATGTTGTTTGGAAATTTCCTGAAACTATGGGTTCGTGGCTCGAACCGTTCCAATAGTCAAAACTTTGTAGGTTACAACAAGTATTTCACAAGAAAATAATGGAAACTATTTAGACTTGCTTCATCAATGAATAACCAATCACTAGGGGACGACAAGGGTGATTTTTAATAGCACCCAATTTCAATCTTTCCCTGGAACATTGTAGAAGACAAAGCTTGATGGCTCCATTGAACTATTTGGAAAATCTGATTCTCAATCCTCTCTTCCAAAGATAAAAATCCATCAAAGCCAATAAAGGCTAACATCCGGACGAGATAACCAAGCCATTCTGCAATAAATTGGCAAATGAGCCGACTGGAATAGTTTGAAGAACTCCTAGCCACAAATATTTAATGATTATCTTCTAACAAAGAATACAATAATAATAAAAAAAGTAGGATCATGCCTGAAGGCTTCCTTAGAGGCAACAATTTCTCATTCTCCTCCTTGAACACGGATTTCAGCTCCAGACTCAAGGAATTGAAGCAGTATTTTGTGTTTTGTTTACAATGAAAGTGAAGGTATGATCTCCTATACATTTTTAGGAGTCCTTGAATAATGCATTTGCACATAATCCTAGGTTAATATTTGTGAGTATTCATAAATTTGGTGATGAAAAGATGCCCCAGTTTCTCATGTGTGGTATTCACATATTCTCAGTCTGATGAAAGGATAAACTCCCAATTTAGCCGATTACTGCAAATGAAATGAAGGCTTAACATCCTCCATGTGCGGCTCCACATTTGATAAGGGATTAAATCCCATAGTGGGCGGATTAGGTAAGTGGGTATCTCCACATTTTGCTACCTTGACATGGGAAGTCTACTTTTAATAAGACCTGATCTCCTCTAGTGAGTCCAAGAAGGATCTTACCACGAATGGCATAAGCCCCCAAAACCCACTTGACCTCCTGGTTCTATGTGCTTAATAGCACTTGGCATGTAATAGACTAATGTATAAACATTAATATGTATAGTTTGTGGCATACGAATGGTGTGTAATGGACTTACCAAAAAAATACAAGTGGAATTGATAAATAATGGGGTATAAATCTAATTATCGGTCATCATGTAGTCCACTTTTTCATCACAGGCATATAGGCACAAGCGAGTGAATTTTGACGAGTGGTGGCAAGCCACGTGGTGGGATATGTCCACCAACCATGTCGAGATGATAATATAATAGTAACAACAGACATCCAGGCTCCCTTCCATAATAAAAGTTGTCAATGCATGTTCACGTGCACCATATGTCCTTACTCTCAGATCTCTAGACTGGTGATCGAAAACCAACATTACAACTAAATTTTGCCTACATGTCACCAGTGCGATCTGGTCCATATATCTGACCAAGATCTACCTGAGTGCACTTTAACCGTTGCCTAAAATTTGACTGAACATAACTAGAGCTCCCAATGTCCATTTTCCGCATTCTCATAGCTGTTTGAAAGCTCTCGAGATGATAATCTGCAATGACACCATTTAGGGATGTTTAGGGAACTTTTAAAAATGATCCTCCTAAGTGTCTATCAATGTTCAACTGTAAAATGCAGCAAGAATGGTTCTACCTCCTACCTATCCGATTCATTAACCTGGTTCGAATGACATTTGAAGACAACTTCTTCTACAGGAAAGATTCATATGGATCAAAAATTACATTCATGATCTCTTATTTTTATCTCATAATACAGGAGAAGGTGAAACTATGAGATACTTCATGGCTCATTTTGAATGGTTGCTTCATAGGATACCATAAGAGGATTCGTTGTCCAAAAAAACAATCAAGATATTCTTCATCAATGCTCAATCACCAAAAGTAGGATTTTTCCTATGAAGAAATTCAACCAAAGGAACATACAATAGAAGCATAATATCATCTTCTCATCTAATAGTTGATGACCTGCATCTCATCCTCTCTGGAAATCATCTAAAAACTCCTCCATGAGGTAAGTCTCAATGTCCTTGGGATGAGAGATCAAATTTGTTGCTTCAAAAAATTGGAAAATTCTATGGCATCCTTTCAACCAAGGGATTATTCTCTTCTTCTCATCAGTACCTTTCTCAAAGAAACAACACAAATCAAATTGTAGGAGTTCCCTAAAGGATTTCCCTGGAGGCTTCACCCTAGAACATAAGCTATAGGATTCAGGAACTTGAAGTAGAGCTTGAACAATATCCAGTGTAAGGTGATGATCTCTTAGAAGTTGATCATCTTTAGAATGATACAAAAATAAAATTATATTAATATTCTGTGACTTGATGAATATGATGAAGAAGACTCCCACACAGGCTTCTCGATGTGTGGTATTCACTATTTGACTCAGTATGAGAAAGGAGCATCTTCTTCCACTTCTACTGATAATCGGTCACACTGATAATTCTCTTGTCGGTCACATCCGTAAAACGAAATATTCAGTCAAGGATCTCCGCTGTCCACCCTCCATGGAGTCTACATTTGTCAATGCCTAATGCTCTAGTGAAGCTATTTAGCTTCCCTCAATTCCTAATTAAGTCTTCTGATGCCTCTTCCATTTCTAAATATAAATCTACTCCTGTAAAAAACTAATGCTTCAAAATTTCCTAGTGTGCCATTCAAAATACCCTCCATTCCCCAAGCATAAACCCCTACTTCCAAACCTACCCTGACTCCAAAATCAGTCCCTTTATTCCCCTTGTCCACATCTTCTCCATTTTAATTCATATAATATGTGAATGAAGCCAAGGTGCATATTACTAAAACTGAATATCTGCGGACTCACCCCAAACAATTCGAGAGATTTTTTAAATACATCAGGAGTGGTAGTTTAACACCCAATGTTGTAGCTCCTAGTTCTAAAGGAATACTACCAAACCCACATACACCTCCCTCACAGAACATGTTTTCTTTGAGTGCATCCAAGACTGATAAGGTTTAACCTTTCTATGTCTCCCTTCTCGTTGGAGAATATGTATTGAACAACTGCATAATAGATTCATGGTGCCTCCGAACAATGTGATTCCTATAAAGGTCACGAATTCTCTCAAACTTACCATGACTCCACCAGGTGTCTCTTGATACTCTTTGGATTCAAAAGAGGTCCCACTTGGAGGGAAGGTCAAAGATGCACAGTTGGCTCTCCCAAAATTTCCAGATAAGAATGTTTCAGGGATGATTTTGGTAGCAGACATTTCGGCTTCATTTGGAATGTTTATAATTAGGGGTTTATGTCAGCAGTTGGGGAGTAAATTTTAGATGAATTGGTCCTCCATAACAATTCCAATTAAGGGAGACATGAAGAAATTTCTTCTAGAGAAGAATATGAGGTACACGATGCAAAAATCTAGGAAATACAGAAACTAACATTTTGTACGAAAATAGTAGGAGGATGAATCACTTTCGTAACAACTAAAGAAGAAGAAGAGATTCCCTATATTGATAGGACCATATTATTTCCTTCTCAAAGAGAGTATGGATCTTGAAGAAGCATTGAGTAGACTTTGAGTTTGAAGAGGATATACCTGATTTGCCAGAATGATACAAAGCTAAGAAGAAGAGGAAATGGTTCTTGGTGAATCTCAAATGGATCAACCCGCTAACAACTTATGTGTTTATCCATGATGAATGAGATATTCTCATTCCCATTTGAAGATGAAGATTATCCCTTGATCATGTCACTCCATGGAAGAGACCAAGACCGGCCCATGATGAGCCCTTAGAAGGTTTGAAGGATCTTTCCATACAAGAACTTCTTAGAGCCGATGCAAAGACAAAGGATCCTGAGCTCAGTCTTGAAATCCTAATGAAATCCATGAATCTCCAAGACAGGCGTGAATATGATTTGGAAGCCTCAACCAGTGTAAAGATTGCCATGTTGAAATAAAGCAAGAGGATAAATATGATGCCCCTCCTGAGCCAATGGTTGATGGATACAATGATGAAATTGAGGTATTTTCTTTCCCATTTGAATAAGAAGACTCTTTCCATGATGAAGAAATAGAAGCAAGGAGTTTTGAGGCCTTTAAAGATGAATCTCCTCTTGAAAAAGGAGTTATAGAATGCAATGATTCCCAATATGATGAAATAATCCCTTCGGATAGTTTCCTTGACCTAAAAAATAAAAATTCTTTGAAGGCGTATAAATATGACCTGCAGGAAATAACAAAGTATAACTCTGTGCAAGAAATCCATTGGATGCATGGTAGAAAGTATAGAAAGACCCTGAGCTAGATTCTTGGATCTCTTAGCTCATGTCATGGCTATATAGGACAAGTATGAGGTTAATTTTCCGATCATCCATGTCAATACTTCAAGAACCCCTCATAATGGAGTAGAGATAAAGGATAAGTCTAAGGTTTCTCATGGAAAATTTGTCAATGAGCATAGACCTAGAGAAAGAAAGTAACTTAGAATATTCAAGAAAAATGAACGAAAATCAATTTTGGGGAAGCGATGAGATTCTCAATGAATAATCAGCTATGTGGATAAAAATGGAAGGCAACTAGCACTATGAAACTAATTTCAAAGATTGTGAAGGAAATGGAATTTCTAAGTGAAGGCCTTAGCATCAAGAAGCTCATGTATACTCACTCATACCAAGTACACATACAATCATGAAAGCACCTGGATTTCATAAATAGTTAAGGAAAGGAGGATATTTTCTAGAACCAGTCAATGGCTTCGCATAACAACATCACTCAGTGTTTCCCACTCAGGGGTAACTTTTGAGGAATGAAAAGTGCTTCAGTGAAAGCAGGGTTCTCCCCTCTCCTTTTACCATAGGTGATGTTTTAGGTGTGTTTCCATTTCTGTTGGGTGTGTTTTTTTCCTTTCCATGTGTGTTGTGGGTTTCCTTTCTTTGTTTTTGGTGTGTGTGTGTTTCCTTCTTTGCTCTCTCTCTCTCTTCACTTCTCTCTCTCTCTCTCTCTCTCTCTCTCTCTCTCTGTCTCTAAGTCTGTACATGACTCAGTAGGGTCATAAATGGATACATGAATCCATAGGGCTCAATGCATTATATGGTCTAAAGGTTATATTTTGGATTCTCCATGTCATGTCTTCACTACGCTCATTCCATGTCATGTCCCAAAGCTAGAGCTAGTTGTTTTCATGAAAATGTGCAACAAAGAAATTGAAATTTTCCAAGCATGAAAACTGTATCCCTATGTCAAAATTTACAAGTTTTACCCTTCCAAGACACCCCGGGTCTACCCAGTCATTTTAGTGACCTCCCAATTTATGTTAACTCATTCCCCTAGCTGATTTAGGAAATTAAATTCAAAACCCCTAGGTTTTTTAAGGAGTTCATTGAAAAATGCAAACTTTGAGCCGTTGTGGGAAGGGCTATCACTGGCCTTCCTAGGACTGGAACAACCCCATGGAGAAGAACGGATAAGTAAAACCATACATGGAGGTGAATTGAAGGCCTAGAAACATCATGGGAGTGATTCAAGAAGATTCAAGAAGGATTCAGATAAGTTGAGGTAGTTTCACCAAAATTAGTGTTCACAAGCCTAGGCAGTGCATAGGCCAAAACCGTTGTTGAGCATCGAAAGGTGATTCCAGGAGATTTGGATCAAGTTAGGAGAAAACCAAGACATATTTTGAAATTTAATTCCAAGCCCTACAAGATGGTGAAATAATATTTTTCACACCACCTTGGTGCAATAGGTTTATAAATTGTTTTTTCTATGCACACTTAGTGAGTCTAGATCACAAAATGATATTTTTCAAGGATCAAATGGACGAATAAATACCTTAAATACAAACCAATTGGATTCATAAGTCCATTTTCAATTAATATCATATACATTTTCATCAAAAACTTCAATCGGGAGCTCAAGTTATCACCATTTCAAGTTTCCCTCTAGGAGCGAGTTCGGGAGTTACCCAAAATTTTGAACAGGACATGTGTCAGCTCCAGGATCCTGGCTCAATTTCATGTCCCTTACATCCATCAATCAAAGGGACATGAGGGAAATAAAAAATTATCTCAGACCCAAAAATCCCTCTGGATCCTCATACGACCTCTCAAACTGCCAGTTCAACTCCTAGGTGCTTGTCAAGCTCATTCCCTCACTCGCTCAGATTGTGAAAAGTGGAGGCTTCTGGCACACCGTTAAATTTTATGTCCCTCTCATGTCCATTTTTTTATGGGGGAAATCAATGTACAAGAAAAATTTCCCATCCCCCAAGAAGCCTCTGTGGTCACCTCATGCGACCAGCTTCTCAGCCCCTTAGATGCTTTAAAGTTGTTTCTTGCTCAAATCCCCAACCGTTAGATCTCCGTCACATTTCGTACGACCAGGATGCCACTTGCAAATTTGATATCCCTCTCATGTCCATTAATTATTGATGGATATCAAGGGATATGAAAATTCTCCTCACTCCATGATTGTGCAATTTTTTAAAATATTTATAATCCCCTCCTACTTTCCGCTTCTAACTTCTAACCTTTGTGTGCACATTCCTATGCACTGTAACTTGCTCTGCAATTTCCTCACCACCACCCCACCATTACTAAAACTCAAACCAGCTCCATCACAATAACTGAATATCCTCTACTCCATGATAATATTCTAGGTCCCATAAGTATAAATATTGATCAAACCGAGAAGGATAAAAAGGAAGAATGGAGAACAAGAAGCAGAGAAATCCTCCATTGCCAGTGAGACCGAAGAATTTGAAGAGATATTGCAAACCAGTAAAAAGAAAAATGAACCATCTATTTTCTGAGTTCATTCCCCCTCTCAAAATACCATCATAAAAAAATCCTTCAAACCCTCCCATTCGCATGGCACATAATGTTCTGCACCAGTGAAGAAAGTTCACTTCTTTGCATCTACGAAGAAAAAAACTCAATTTCCCGTCAAACCGGCAACTGGATCATAGGAGAAATTTCACCTGTGAGATAAGAAGAGAAAACCCATATCAAAAATGTAATTTTCATCATGAAAATGGAAGAAAAACTAGACCTATAATTTTTTGAGGTCCATTAATGGCTTCCGTGTCCAGAAGTGTTGTCAAGTCAGAAATTTAAAAGTTTAAAATCTCCCAAACTATTGAGCGGGTAAGATCAAAGATTTCAGAGGGGCAGATATTGGGAAAAAAACACATATTAGAATTTTTTTTTTTCACATGTAAATTTCTAACCACCTAGTAAGTTCACTATCCAAAAATATCAAGTCGTATTTTACATGGAGGACTTCTATTTTGAGGAAAGTCATCAATTAAAGATAACTTGCGAAAGAGGCATTAAACACAGAAGGATGCATTACAATTGAGAGATCATCGAAAATGGGTCCTCTTGGTCCAAAATTGAAAATTACTAAAAATATTAAATGGTCCCATGAGCACATAGCCAAAAATATAAAATTGATCCAAAAGGTGAGAGGAACATAGGGAGAAAGGGAAATCTGAGTTGCAACATCCATTTGAGGTTTGAGGTAGCTGATTTTTCATACTTACTAAAAATAGTAAGTTCTTTTTTGAATAAATCATGAAGCATAAATGGGTAGGGTAGAAGTCAGGTGTATCCTTTCACTTCTGAGTAAGAGATAGAAAAAATTGCAATCTCTATCATCATACTGCGTAGAGTAGGTGATAGTGAGGATGTCAATAGTGTCTTCCAAAACTCATTTCATTCTTCAATTAGGATGTGGGAGGTGGAATTCATAGTCGACACTGTCAAATCATTCATAAGATGCTTCATCAGGATCATGTCCAAATTAGTTGAGCAGTGCGGAAACATTGTAGGGAGTTAGGGAAATATTTTTTCATGGCTCCAATCCCTTCAAAGGAGGATTTTCACTAGTGATACTCACGGCTAATGAATGAGTCGTTTGACAATGTTTTTAAACACTTAGTTCACGGTGTTCACATGTCATCCAAAGGTAATTTCTCAGTGTGTGCAAGAGTTCAGAGATTCAGAGTTAATCACATTGGAGTGTTTCATCAAGTCATCTGGAAGGATTAGTGGGCTTTATCATAGGTGGAATCTATCACCATCAACATCATTCTTCCTTATTATTCTCTCTCTCTCTCTCTCTTTTCTCCCCCCAACTTTCTCTCTCCTCAATATTCTAATCTTGCGTTGGGGTTACAATTTTTCATGTCTTAATTTTTCTAATGTAATAAGTCACCTTTATGTTATAAAAAGGGACTTAATGTTTTCTTAGAAAGACAAAGAGTCTTAAGTCATGTCGAGACATACGAAGAGTCATTGGGTAGTATGTGAAGAGTCATTTCTCTTCCTATAAATTTTAAATCCATTCCCATTTCAAGGGGTTGGTGATTGATTTTTTAAACTCAAGAGTGCATTGAGAGAACAAAGGAGATAGCCAAATTATTCCATTCCCTCATTCTCAAATTTCCTCCATTTCTCCACTATGTACAACTTTTGTTTGAGCAATCAATACAAGAAGAAGGAATTTCTTGCTTTCTTTGACTAAGGGATTTCTTGATACTTTGTGCTCTTTAAATTCTATTTGGTCTTCTTGTTACTTGCAAAAAAAATTCCCCTTAATTTTAATGCATGTGATGAAACTTCGAACTAGTGTGTGCAGGAATCTGATTTTCTACCTATAACATTAGTTCTCCTACCTATTTTCTGACTCCCCTTTCCCTCTCTTCAGTCAAAGTCTTCCCTAGTAAAAATTGCTAGTTTTTCCACAAGATAAGTGGAGTGCCCATGTTGGATCCTCGGCCGTAAGCCCACCCAGAGAAAACTCACTTTCATGTGTGCATGCATATACGATAGCTACGCAGGTTAAGTAGAGGGACTTCGACTCCCAAAGCATTGGTAAGAAACCAACAAATTTGTACCTTGACAAAAAATTTCACCAGCATCCACTAAGAAGGTTTATTTTTTAAATGCATGGTAGGAGGCTTAATCAACATATAGTAGTTAATTAAGAGGATTTTAGGGGAAAATAAGCCTAATTGAAGAAATGTTGTCAATTTGCAGGGAATAGAATAGTTAGTGCAATGTTAGTAATAAAATTGCTTTGATCAAATTATAGGTGTCTAAATGTTCGTAATATGTTATGAAATGTCAGTTTATTTTTTAGCCTAGGGAAGGAAAGTATTTAGGATTCAACAATAACAATATGTAATTTTGTTCAAACCAATCAAAAATTGCCATATGAGATTTTGTTTTTTTCCTATAAAATTTGATACTAAACTTATAAAAATTTAAATTAAAAAAAATCTTAAATTTCATTGGGTGAGGGATTATTCTCAGTACAGAATGCAATAAATTAAAAAAAATACTTTCTAAAATTTAGAATTTTAGAAAGTTTTTTTCTTTTTATTTTTTGTAGAAAGTAGCTAATAGAAGTTTTGGGCAAGCAACTGAGATTATCTTGCATGTATTTGGATATTTTCATTTTTTATTTTTAGTTTTCATCCAATTTAATATTAATAACCTCTCGTATCCACCATGTAGAAGCTTCAATATAGAAAAAGGAAAATTTTAAAGCCACAGTAAAAAAATACATTGGTTTAATGCAATTGTTGGGTGATTGCAGGTAATCCAGATTTTTTTTGTTAAAAAAAAAAATAGCTGGTATAATATGCAGGCCCACCTCTCTAATAATTTTTTGCATCATATAATATGTAAGGCACTTTAAAAAATTCCTTAAATGTAGGTCATTTTTTACTTTTATAACATCATGGTTGTACAAAATGTTTGAATCTTTACAGACTATCTTCTACGCCACTTTCACAGAGATTGTTATGCTTCAGGTTTGTTCTCTTCCTTTTCTTTATATATGAGTTTTAGAAGAAAAAAAAATTATGTGTTAACATATGCATACTTCAGCCAAATGCATGTTTTCTACGGCTGCAATATTATAATAAACTACTACAACTTTGATGATGGTGTGGTTTTCTTCGAAGACTGACTGAATATAAAATTTTGTATTTGAGAAAACATCTTTGCTCGCATTTCATCATAGTGCTTGAATGCTCTTTCTAGATTAAATATGCAGAAATGAAAATTTAAAAAATTCCTACAAAAGGAATGATCTGTTGCAAACATGGTGGATGTGGGATTTTAATTCTGTGTAGATTATGTTTTCTTAATCAATTGGCTACAAACAGTATTTTAGTACAAATACAGATACTTTTTTACTACTTCCGAGAGCTATGTAGTTAATTAGTTCAATTAATCTTTGGAAATTATGGAGTTAATTAGTTCAATTAATCTTTGAGTGGGGAAAGTAATTGTGTGATCCATGGTCCCACAAACCTTTGGATCTATTTAATCTAATTACAATTATTTTTCTTTGTTTCAATTAACGATTCCAGTAATTGAAAAGGTTATGTTATCATCTTAATGGTATTACCTAATATTATTGTTAAGGTATAAAATTTAATGCAGAGAATTTTAGACATCTAACCTTAAATACTAAAAAATGGTCTATTAAAAAATTGATATATATATAGAAAATACTGTAAATTGCATCTATAAAAATACACCATTTTTCCTGATGGCCCACCACAATAGAAGGATGTAGTATAATCATCTTCCCTATGTTCATCACCTCTTCATCTATCACAATTATTTACCTTTCTCCTATGTCGGATATATTTATCCTCATCGTCAAAAATCTTGTGCTTCTCTTCATCTCTTGCATTCCTATCATCATAATTATGATGGCCTCTCTCTCGATACCCTTCGTTTCACCTTTCATTTCTGTTTTCGTGGTCTCGATTCCTATCTAACTCTCTTTAATGATTATTACAATTGATCCCTTCCTTCCTAGACCCATTTTCGATTTCCTTCTCAATTTCTTTCATCATATGTCTGTTATCCGCCATAAAAATCTTAGGGAAGTCTATTTTTTTTTCATCACTTTATCTTTAATGTTTTTTTGGGTTTGCGAGGAAGAATTTCTTTGATGGAAAAATTTAATGGTGGTTTACCCAGAGCAAGAACACCCTTTGTAACTATATTGAACATCTTTCCCTCCTTTCCTTGATCTTTGAAACCTTCTAACCCGAGATAAAAATTTATGTTCTCTCATAGCCTTATTTCACCCGACAAGGGTGAGAGGAATCATAAGATGTTTTTGTCCACCATTTACTCACTCGAACAAATTTTATTGTTAAAAAACCAAAATTTTAAATGATACGGTGAATAGGGCTCCGTCAATTAGGCATCGCAATCAATTAGAGGTGTGAGTTGCAAGACATGCCTGATTAGATGCAAACATAATTCTCTTGGTATGAGAATTTTATCCTCAATTTATTAAGCATTGCTACTTGTAAATGAATAATTTATATATAAATAAACATCGAAGAGAAATCATTTGGTCTATCTAATATGTCAAGTGGTTATGTCAACCCTGAAGGTTTTCATCAATTTTTGAGTTTTTAAGTACGATGTTGTTTGAAGTGCATATAAAGACTCGGAAAAAATTTCAACTTGGATTTTCTTATTTGATAGTCAACATCAAGTTTTGACTTGTTTATAAATCTAGATTATGGGTGTCAATAATGTAAATATACTATAGTATTATCTTAATTTTTTGTTTATTTTAGGAATAATGTAGCGTCTTGGTCATGACCATTACTATGATGAATTCCACTTTTGACATTGCAAATTTTGACATGTGATTTGTCTTAGGAAGGTGTATTATTTTGATGTTGAAAATCATGTTTACAATGGATAAGTTATTATTGTTTAGAATTCATGCTAGCTGTAATTCTGTTCACTTGGAAGAAAAACCATTATGCTATATGAAATATAGGTTATAAATCTATACTGTTGTTTCACATTTTTCATATGCTAACAATACACCTTGAATCAATTCCATTGATCCAAGGTATTCTTCAATTATTCTTCATTTTCATCTTGTTAATTGACATGATAAATGAAACATATTATGACCCCAATCAATATTTTGTTATAAATTGTGAAGAACCTAGCTTCAGGTGTCATTACTCAACATCATGCTACAAATTATAAATTTGGACCTCATTTATTAATTTTTTGTAACACTGATCAGCGTGAGGAGATTAAGGATCTGTTGTGGGCTAATAAGGAAAATACCTTAACCTTGGTCAGAATGCATGTTGGTATTTGGATCTGACCCAAACTATAATGTTTCCCTATTGGATTTTTGACCTAAGGTAATAATACTTACCTATGACCTATTACTAAATTATTTTGGTTGATGCCAAAAACTAGGTTGTGGTTCCTACCTTATATAAATTCTAATCTAAGAGGTGATAACTTTTAGTGCAAAATCAAAACATTCCTGAATGGCCCAGGTGTGGAGTGGGGAATCAGGTGTGATTGCACAACATGAGACCATCTCTCAAGATATGGGACTTACAAAACTTGAGATGGACCTCTAGAGTAGTCTGGTTCTTTCCTCCTAATCTACCTATCACAATCTACTCTAGTACAGGAAGAACCTATCCTATTCTAATATAACCATTCCAAGGAGATAGAGATAGAGAGGGTAAAATATCCTACACTAAGTAGAGATATACAAGAAAAGTGAAGTTGTTGAATCATAGACCTGACCGCTCTGAAGTGGAGATAGGTGAGAAGAGGAGAGGGTGGACAAGATGCACCATAGACTTGAGATAGATTTCACATAGAACACCACTTAAAAAACCCATTAAACACAGCTCCTAGGACTTGTAACAAACATTAGAATATGCACAATATAACCTGCAATGAAAATAGGTGGGGAGATACAATAAAATAAGCAAAGGGTGGACATATGCATCACAAAACAAATTTTATTCCTCCACAAGGTCACATAGTACATCGTTAGTGGGTAAGAGGCAAGAGAACGTCATTATAGATCCATGAAAGGAGGCTTAGACTCTACTTTCTACCCTAAAGAAGAAAGAGGGGGGAGGTAAAAAGAGGGAAGATCAACAACCAACCCTTTGAATATGCCCCTTCATTACAATATATAAGAAGAATAAGAGAGAGAAGAGGGAAGAATTAGAATCATTCTTTAACCACCTAGAGATACACATTGAATCTTGTTATGAAATCACAACCACTATCAATTAATTCCTTTCTCAAAACCACCTGAAATCTTTCATGTTTAGTTCCTCAGCAAATCAAATCAAATCAAATCTGGTAGTTGAATAAATTGGGCTTTGTATTAATGGCCTTGAAGACGTTTTCAAAAATTTCACCCACCAAATCCTATTAAGAATGAAATTTTATGTTTACAAGTTGTAGAGGGTGTTGAGACATTTCCAAAAAGTTTTCTCAGGCACAAATATGAGTTTCTAGTTAAAATATATGGCCATTTAAATATTTGGATTGTAGACATGCAATATTTTAAAGAGTTTTTCCATACAGGGTCCATGTGGTGGCCTGGCGCTTGTTTGGAAACCTTCCCTTAATTTTTCTCTTGAACTAGTGCTGTACTGAAACTTGTCACCCTCCATTGGCCTATCTCAATGCTTTGACTATTAAACTCAACCCTATCCCTTTACAAAACTAGAAGCCTGGAGGCTCTGTACTCACTAAAAAACTCAAATCAGGATTTTTGCTTTGGAAGGAGCGTCCCAACTTCCCCACGCCGTCTTGGGTTCAGCCATCCCAGTGCCACATGACACCTCCTATACTTAGTTTGGGTTTTAGGGGTGTGCTCTCCTTTTTAATCTTTGTTGACAATTTGTTTGATGGAGGGCTGGCGCAAGTCCTCGAGCACTCCAGACCTGCGATCGCCACTGGGACACATGTGCACCATCTAATTGACTGCGGCCTTGGTACCAAAAAATCTACTTGCACCAACCCTTGAAGAATATTTCAATGGTCCAGTGCAACTTCCCCAGGGCTCTAGATGTGTGGCAGATCTTGGTGCTCATTTAGGTCTTCGGGCCCTTTGGCAAAAAATTTAATCTTTGAAAGGTGTGCCAAACACTTGGTACACTTGTCTCCCTCCAAGTGTCTCCTCCGCTACTTAGCTGGTTTTTGGGCCCAGTGGCGTGAATCCCATTGGCTACGAAGCCCAAAGAATTTGAATATTCTTCATTGTGCTTTTCACTTTTAGCCTATGGTTCTTTCAACAAAAATCTTAGCCTCCTACGCTTGACCATGCTAGCTTCCATTTTTGAGTTTGACTGTAATTTTTTGCTAGATTTGTAGCAATAAAACTCCGCTCAAGCAGATAACATTTCTTGAATTTATGGAGTTACACGGAGGTCAACTTTGATCTTTCGTAGAAAGCTGAGGACCAGCTCCATTGTAGATGGTCCCTCTATTGTCTGATTATAGGATTTGAAGTGATTTCTCTAAAAAATGAAAAATTCTAACTGAGGCACAAGGGAGGAAAGAAATTAAGGAAGATATCCCAAAACAAGCAAGGGGCTTATTTTGGATAACAGTTATATGGATAGGAGTCTTGAACTAACCTAAGATAAACCCTAGTGACCTAAGAACTAAGGTGGAAAAACATAACCAATGCTAATGTAACCTAAACTATTACTAAGATGAAAAGGGGACCTATGGATCACTTGGCAAATGGAACGTTGGTGGTGGTGGTTTCTAAGTTATTAATGTGAATTGATTTCATTCCTTACATCTTAAATTCACTAACATTGGCGGAGGCATAAGAAGATGGTGGGATGCATAGCTGACATCATTTCTAAATTTAAAATGAATGGAGTTATTGAATTTTGTTTTGCCAAATTTGAAGTGGTGGTGGCGTAAGGAAAGAGGGGGAAATAGAATTCAATGCATTCAATATCCTCAGGCTCGATGGAGGAAACTACCTACAAGTTAGGCAGGAGGAATTGGAGAAACTTGTTGGTCATTTGGATCTTTTTGGTTTTTTCTATACATGAGAGTTTAGATTCTTTGAACTAGCAAGCTTGTTTTTCGACCCATTGTAATCATGGGTATCTTCAGACTATTTTTGAACTTGTGTAAATGTAGAGAAAGTTGGGAGATTTGACTGTTGACATTGGTTGAAAATAAGAGATTCTTGAGAAGCTCGGTTGGATATCTTCTACAAATCAAAAATAAATTTTATCAGGCATGATATGCTCTTCTTGTTAAATATTTTTGATTTTTATTAAGTGTCTTCATTAAAAGAACTTTTCTCTTAGAAATGAATGGTTTTGTAGAAATGCCTTGGTGTATTTTTGTTGTGATCTTCTGCTTGATATTTTTGTTTGGAAAATATTCAAAATGGGTATTTTTATTGATGCATAGTGAGTAAATCATGTTTATTTATTTGAAAATGGAAGGTTGCTTAAGTCGTGTGGATTTATGATCTCCTGTGCTAAAATGGTTTAAGGAAAAATAATGATTGGTTTAAAATTTTATCGGGAATATCTTCCTTTGTTAGGAGAAGGTAATAAAAATTGATGTTTCAATTAAAATCTAAAGTGGCTTTGAATTTAATCACTGCTGCTAAGTTATGTTGAAATGGGTCTTCGGATTCGTTGTTTTCTTGTGGATTAAAACTTGTTTTAAAGAAACGGTGATATGTTGACACCTTCTAAGCTTAATACGTTTTGAATTTGTGAAATTTTTGGAACTGTTAAGAAAGGATTTCGTTCAGTTTTGTTCTTCCTTACTCAAAATCTGGTAAATTACGATTTAACTTCTTCTCTTGGGACTATGCAAGGATATTGATGTTTCTCTCTCTCCTCCATGTATGAATTGGTTTTTAAATAACCTTTTGATTTACATCTGTAGAATTTGTTGAAATAATGGATTAGTTAAGTTTTATTCAATTGAATTATATGAGTTAGAAGGGTTTGATTTTAAGAACCGACTTGGGGTTGAACCTCCCTTTGAATTGCCTTCATCTTGTTTGAATCTGGGATGGAGCCCTTTCTTTCTTACGTATGGATTGTTTCCTTGATTCCTATTAAGTGGGTACATGGTTGTCTTGGATATAGCTTGTATTCATTTTTCTTGAGCACAGAGGAATACCTTGTAGGTTTCTCTCTATTTGGGAAATGAGGAAACGTCTGGACTGAGGCCATCTTCACTGAAATGAAGCTAAGGAATTAGTTGTTGAGCTTTTTGCTTTGTAAACTTGCATCATTTTTGTTCTATTATGACTGTTCTCTTTATTTGACGAGAAGCCCTCTCTTCGACCCTACCTTGCTTGATTCATTTTTTTATCTTATATCAATTTAATTTCGACTATGTTATTTGTGTGGCAATGGTTGTTGAATTTGGATGTTGTTAGGTAAGGATCAATCTGGCCTTCTTGGGATGTCGACTGTGTTTAACCTTTTAATAGGATGGATTATTAGGATCTTCTCTCTATTTTTGAGCTATGTATGCATCGATGTTTTTCTTCAAAATGTAAAAAGGATTTGCATTTGGTTCTTTCTCTTCTCTGAATTGTTGAACTCCATGTTGTTCGTTGAACACTGAAGGATGAATTAAGTTGTTTGCTTTTCAACTTTTTGTTGCCTTTCCTCTCTATTAACCATGTTGAGGCTGAATGTGTAATTATGCGGGATCCTACACTTCTTATTCCCTTGAATCGATAAAGTGGAATTGGATTGATATTGATTCAATGTTTGAAATAAGGGAATTCTTGTGTAGAATATTATTGGTTCATCCTAACTTCCATCCTTTTTGATAGAATGAATTTGGCTTCCGATATTACTTGAAGATTTATGTTAGTGTTGTGGATTATGATTCATTACTTCTTTAAAATAGTTCAGTTCTAAGAAATGTAGGGATTGGTACCCTTCTTGAACACTTTTTTGAATCAAGAATGAATTACATGCATCTATAGTATGATTATGATAAGTAATTGAGATGTATTATCACTAATCTGTTGTAATCTTACTTGTGAAATTACTGGTTAAAGAGTGCTACTTTGATCATGATCCTTACATAATGTATTGTGGATTTCTTATTTTGACTTTCCTGTCAGGATCCTTATTCCTTTATGAGATATCTATCTAAACTACTTAATGTTTCATAAAACCAAAGTTCTTTTTATGAGACAATTAGTTAAAAGCACTTAATTTTAATGTTTAGTGCTTATCATGCTCAGTTCGATGAACTGACCCATGCTAGCAATTTTTGCAGATGGATTTCGTAAGTGAAAAAATAAGAAAAATTCTTTTATGATGCCCCTTGTGTTTACCTAAAGGATGCATCTTTTATGAGGAATTATTGTTCTATTGTAATATAATTGAAAAAGCTAAAAGTTGTATTCATGTTTGAGTTTATCAATGTTGATTGGCAAGAATGAAGTATTATTGAAAAAGGTAAAAGTTGTATTCTTGTTTGAGTTTATCAATGTATAATTTACTTGAGGAATGGGAAAAAGGATTGATTGTTATTTTTATTTGATGTATTATTCACTTTGGGTTTACTATAAAGGAAATTTTGTAAACTTGTCATTATTCTCTCATGAACCTGTCTATTTTGAATCATTTAAGTTGAACTCAAATGAAACTGATAAGAAGGTAATTGATACTTTATTCCTTTATCGAATGTAACTTCTAAGTTGGCACTAATAGATGGAAACATAACTAGGTCACGATGGTTTACTAGATGACGTAAATAAAAGAGAAATCTATTTATAACTCTTGTATAAAGTAAATGGCAGAAATGAACCCTAAAAGAAGATAAAGTTGAAAGAAAGGTAATCATTCTAAGGGGATAAGCACTTTGTTAATAACTTTTGAGAAAACACACTCCATCTGGTTAAATCTAATCAGAATATGGCAACCGAAATGAAATAAATACATACATAATGAATAGATTTCATCTTAATGAAGTCTATTAACAAGGAACCAGAATCTAAATTTAAAATGCTTAAACTTGGCTAAGCAAAGTAAGATAATATTACCGTGGTATACTGATTCTGTTTATGATATTAAGTCGTATGATAAGATACTGTGGAATGAAATACAAACCTTCGAGAAGAGGGATTGATTACATATTTATCTGCATGGTAACTATCAGTCATTATGGTTAGTAACCTTAATGAACAAAGAAATTAAGGATTCAGCAGGGTTTTTGAAATTAAATCTTAATTAAGAAGATAAGTAAGTGGTTAAATTCTAAACTGGATATGTACTTCTAGATGGTGTGATTCTGTAGGATGTTGGTACACACCAACTGCAGTACTATGACATCATGAAGACTGGGGTCTTCATAATGGCATAGTGTTGTAGTTGACACATCACAACACCCTTCTGAATTGGATCATCTACATCTACAAAAACTTGGACTTGACCTTAGTTTTACCTTAGGTCAAGCTAGGGACATGCCTTCATATAGGGGGAAACTCACAATGACTAAAGGTAACTAGACACATGCAATTGACTTGGTTTGATTGAGTATTTCTATGTACCTTTAGTCACCACGATTGATGCTCTATACCTTTCTATGTTGCTAATCTAGGTTATGGTAAGCCTTGGACAAGAGGACTGATAGGAGTCAGTGAAGACCATTCTAGATAACAGATGAAGTGGGGGTGAAGGACATATTTCGTTGACGAGTATGCTAGCTAGGAATATGATCATGCAAATCATGTGAAAATATTTGGTCAAAGTATCACGAGCTGCTGGTTGCGTTGTTCTATATCACCTAGTTTAAGAAGCAGGATTTCAGATGAATATTGGTAAAAAATATTTAGATAAACCTCTTAAACAAAACATTTCAATACCCTGAAAATGGTAAGAGAACCAAGTATACTTAGTATACAATACATTGAGTCAACATGAAGTATCGGTAAGAAACTAAGTCATGAAATGAGAGATCGGTAGTTCATCAAGTCATTACAGCTGCATATGGTTATTTGTTATGAGATTGATAGGCATGGAATGTGTGTTCTAAATAATGATCATCTGGAACAGAGAACATTATTTAAAAACTTGTAACGTGTGTTCTAAATTATGATAATTTAGAAGAGAGAACGCTATTCAAAAAAAATTCCCTTGTTTCTAAAGCTTTAAAATGGGAATGTTACAAATAATTACAGACAGCTTCTTATCCTGGGGATATCATTTTTTGCTTGCTCACTATGAGAAAGAATTACACATATGTTGTTATTACACAAATATATCCATTTGATGTTTTATATGTTACATTACTCCCTTTAACACATCTCTAGTCATTCAATGTTAAAGTGGCAAGAAAGAAAATGATGCAAGTCTATAGGTATCTCCTAGTTACAGAAACTATTAAATATTCATCTGGATTGCTAGTGGTTCAAAAACTATTAAATATGAAATTATTTTATTGCACTATGGTAATAACCACATACACAAGTTCCTATAAATTTTAATAACTATTCTGTAACACTCAGAACTCTCCAAAATTTTCACTTGTTAGTTTACATTGTGACTGCAATGATTATTTGTTTGTACTAACTAGTAATCACACTATAGAATCTTATTTTTTCACCAGACATTAATTGGCTGTAAAAAAAGTAAGCATGGCAATATATTTTTTAGTTTCTCTTTTTTGCAAAGTGCATTAATGTTGTAATTTTTTGGTTTATAAATGTTTGTATAATAACATGTGAACAATTGACATTAGTAACTATCTTTGCAGAGTTTCAACACTTACAATAAATTATGTACTACATGTTCTTATTCGCTTCACAACTCTAGTTCAAGTATGATACTTTTCCTTACATATTGAAATAATGATATTTGATGACTGTACATTGTATATTCAATTGAAGCATTATTTTTTAAAGAGACTTACAGACTATAGTTATCTATTTTCTCGATACTTTTTCATTAAAAAACCAAAAAAATGTGCCCTAGGAAAGAACAAGATAGCCAAGAAAAAATGCAATCATGCATATTCCTATTTACATAGAGGAAAGCACATACAATACTCATACATATCCTTCTATTGATGCTTTTTTATCATAATTTAATTTCTATAGGGACCATATATTTAGATATAATGTTGAAGATGGCTTGTTTAATTCCTTTGTTGTTTTGCTACATTTTCGATATACTTCCATTGAAATAAGTGTTGGCATTATAGACCACTTTCTCACTTTCTTAGATATAGGGAATCATGATGCATTGGAATCTATACAACTAGAACTAGAATCGGAGGCTCTTGAAACTTTACACGGAATACATGATCCTCAAACCTATTTTAATTGAATGAAATTGTCCACAATTACTAGTGATCTCAAAGAGGAACCCAACTTATGGGGTGACATTTCTTGCATAAAATGGCTAGGTGGCTCTACATATCAATATGGGTATGGTCAGCAACCATTTCCAACAATTTTCTCCAATTTAATGCATTGTCCCATACCCTTCCATATTGTATTCTATTTCTTGATTCAACCCACTTTTTATGGTCATTATGAGCAACTGATTTGCAAAATAAATGAAAACTATATTATTTCCATTCCTCGTGATCAAATATATTTCTCTTCTATATCAAATGAGCCTTATTGGATTCATATATTAAATGAAGTTAAAAATTAAAGGCATGTCCCCTTTACAAGACAACAATGGCACTTGCATCGATAGCTTGTTTGTTTCTATTTGTCTACTTTCTAAAAATATATTCGATGTACAATGTCTTATTCACTATGATACACAATCATTTTGTAACTCTTACCTTTGTGGATGTCAAAAATCAAATATTCCCACAAAACACCTAAAAATATATAAAATCCCAAAAAATAAGATTAATTTAAGACATGTCATCTATTTAGTTATCCTCACTCCCTCACATTCAATGTTATCACATACCTATATACATTTAATCGCTCCTCCTACTTATTTACATCTCCAATGCGCATTGGACCCTTATCCATCTTACCTCTCTATGCACATTTCACCCATATCCATCACAATCCTCTATACACCTCAAATATATAAAATAAAAATTGTCCCTTCACTTCATCCTCCTTGGTTTCTTTCATACACACTTATTCCCTAGCTCGTACATGCTTTATTTGTATATTTTATAATGGAGAATGTGAATTATGAAAGAAAGGTCCAAGATTTTAAGATCAAATTTCATTCATCATATCATTCCTTTATATTTCTTGGAATCCTTATTGCGATAGATTTTCAGAAATCGCTCGAAGTCCTCTTTTATCGCAAAAAAAAATAGTTTGAATAATTTTCATGTAAGTGGATATCAACCTTCTACAAGCCATTCAAATTTGAATAGGTATACCATTTCATTTCATTTACTTCATTTATCATTGTATGTCTTACATGTTCTTATATCAATTTTGAAAAGGTTAGGGATTTGACTAAGGCAGGTCCCCTAACCAATAAAATAAACTAACATTTTCCTTTAGTATGTGATTTACAAATTTAGAATCATATTTTGATATTTTAACCTAATTTATTCATTGAAATAACCCTATGATGTCCATCTCTTATTCAATGGCAACATCGTAAGCCCATTTTTATTTATTAAGAAAACTTGCATTGATTTATTTTATATATCTAACATTGGTGAACATGGTTAGACCAATTTTATTGTGGGTTAAATTCTATCATTTATGAATTTAACTTTATTTTTCATCATGGTTTTGCATTCCTTTCATTTATTTTTTTCTAACATTTGTTCATTACAAATATAACATTTGTCCTTGCAAATCCGCTAAAATATATAAAAAAAAAAATGGTTACAAGACAATCAGAGGAACAATTGAATATTAATAATACAAAAAAATAATTTCTAAAGTTGTGTCAATCATTTTATTCATGGACTTGTTATTTATATATATCATAATCACGTGGATTGGGCATTATGTATGTTCTTCCCTCACACCTTTGTGTGATCTTGGAAAACACAATTAGCTTCAATCTTTTACTTTAGTTTTGTGCATATCATTAGACTTGTATCATCACAGTGTTCAGTACTTATAGTACCTATGGGTCATGCTTACGGGTAAAGCTTTTGTGGAACTACTGCATCTATTTTCTAATATATCCACAACAATGGTGTTTTTGGCATCGTCCTTATAAATCACTGGGATTAATAAGGACATGAGTACACTTCCATTCCCCAATTTCCCACCATCAAGATCATTAGCCATAAACCTCAATAATCTGGAAAACTATTTTCTTATGTAAAATGGATTCCTTATAAATGATAACCATTGATCCGAATAGTCCTTGTAATGTATTAATTATGTAGCACATACCATTTTTCTCTCATGTGCATTAATGCCTCTCTCACATACATATGTGTATATTGATAGGGCAAGCTTGTTCCACATAATGACAAGTATATCAAAAGGGAATATATATCGAGAGACTTGGCAATGGGCCTAATAGAATATCAAAAGGTACATCTTATTAGAGTGATAAGATCCAAATCATTTATTTCTTAGCATATTTGCATTTACATTAAAAACAAACAAAAAATAACAAAAAAAATCCAAAGCAACACAATTCCTTCCAATCACATCACATTTTTCATCCACATTCAGTAAAATTTGGGTAGTATCTATGACTTTCACTATCCTAAAATCAGCTATTTTCTTCATATGTCTACCTTCTACATAGCTCCCATGACTAGCAACCTATCCCCCTTAATTATATCAACTTTTGACATCTTTCACCCTAGTTACATGCTCAATTTTCCTTTGTTTATCATAACTACATCTTTATTCACCTCACATCTTATACATAATCATGAACTTTCCATCACAATATATTAAACTTATAACCCATTGTCTACTAACACACATAACCAAAATATTCAAACCACCTCACCAAAATTGAGTCCCAATGCTTGGGGAGGTTCCAATCCCTTGAGCTACCACTAAATCTACAATGATTTTTTTAATCCAATGGTTTCATGCTACACTATATCACGTTATTTTAAAATGCTTACATTTGAAAAGATTCATTGAAACCAAATACCCCCAAAACATATTGTGCCTCTTCCACTTTACATGTCACCTCCTTCAACATGAAATTTTTCTCCTCTTATACACTTTTCCATTATCACTTGTTGGCCAAACACTTGAATGGTACTCATATCTCCCTCCACAAAGCATTCAGTCACTTTCACGACTTCCTAATGTGTTACTCAATTATTTCTCCATTATCGAATGAACCCAAAATAACATTGGCTAACCTTTACATGCTTCACTAATATCATGCTTTATTATTTCCTTTATCACACATTAACACACACTCATTTCATGTCTTTCCTTTCCACTTCTACAATTGGATCTCACTGACCTATTTACAAAAAAAAGTCATCTACCACATCTCATGACACTTGCACAACCATCAATTATGCACTTTTGATGAGGTTATGCATATGGCTCAACACCCCAGTATTTCCATCTTGGGCATCTTGTTTCCTTTCTAAATGTTTTGGTTCTTTTCCTACACATACCACCATTACACTTGCATGTTCACAATGTAATCCATTTGGAGTCTCCTCTCATATCATTTCCTCCTCTACTCACATCTTCACATCTACAGTGTCCTCCTAAGGATTATTTATTGAGTTTTTGAGCTCAATTGCTTCACAAATAGCATGTTTTACAACTTGCAGGTTTACACAGTAACCGGCATCGGTCGGTATGACCAATGTCGGTCAGCTAGTATGAACTGGCATCGGTCTCTTGTGCGTCAAATGTTTTTATTTAAGTCACGAGATTATATCTAACCTTTAATTAAAATGTGATCTAAGATTTTTAATTGTATTGCTAAAGTCCTAAGTTTGTGTATGCTTATATAAGTTAGAAAACAAGGGTTAGAACATAGAATTAGAAGAATTGTCATAAGGAATCCTTTGAGAGAGAAAAAGAGAATATTGTGAGGAAGCAAGTATTTTACATCCAGGAGGTGTGGAATATTGCATATCTTCATTGTATATCCTCCGTAAAGCTTTGAATAATATATTTGTTATTTCATGGTGGATGTAGCCCACACTGTGTGAACCATGTTATATCTTGTGTATTGTTCTTCTGCTGTATTTTTGTATTTATTATTTATATGCTTAGATATGAATATATATCTGTAAAACTGGTTTGATTAACCCCAACAAATGGTATCAGAGATTTTTTGTTTGAGGGTTTTATGTGTTGACAGATTTACTCATAGAGGGATTTCTGATTGAGTGGGAGCTACAGCAATGGAAAAAGATGGAAAATACAAAGTTGAGAAATTTGATGATCGTATTATCAATTATGGAAGATGTAGGTGGATGATTATTTATATCAGAAATATCTATACTTACCATTGGATGAGAAGGCAATACCTACAAATATGGTTAATGGAGAATGGAAAATTATTTAAAGGCTTTGGGATCTATAAGATTGACCCTGGAAGCATCTATGGCTTTGAATATTACTGAAGTAGCAATCACGATAGATTTTATGAAATCTTTAGCTAATTTATATCAAAAACCAAGTTCTTCAAATAAATTTTATTTGATGAAGAAATTGTTTAATTCTAAAATGCAAGAAGGTGGATCTGTATCAAACCATTTAAATGATTTTTGTTCTATTGTAAATCAATTAAAATCAGATAATATTTCATTTGGGGATGAAGTGAAAGAACTTTTATTCTTATGCTCTTTGATAAATAGTTGGGATGACTTGGTAATTTTTGTTAGTAATACAATGTCTGCTACTAATATTTTGAAGTTTGATGATGTAGTTAGTATAATTTTTAATGAAGAAATACGCAGGAAAAGTACAGGAGAGTCATCATCTAGAAATGATTTAAATGTAGAAAGTAGGGGAAGGAAGAAGTAGAAATCCAAGAGCAAGGAAAATGGGAAATCAAAGTATAAGAATGACATATTTAAATCCAAAGGTAGAGGAATAACCTGCTAGAATTGTGGAAAGAAAGGACATGCAAAGAAATATTTTTAATTCAAGGAAAACAAAGAGAATGTCTAAGAGAAAGGTAAAGAGGTAAATGTTGCATCTACATAGGTAATGCAAGATTCCCTTATTCTCTCTTTAGCTAATAAAATAGAATCATGGGTTTTAGATTCAAGATCTTCTTTCCATGCTACCCCTAATAAGGGTTATTTCAGAAATTATGTCTAGGGTAATTTTGGGCATGTTTATTTAGGAGATGATGAGCCATGAAATATTATTGGTAAATGAGAAGTTCATCTAAAATTAAAGAATGAAAATACATGGATATTAAAAAATGTGAGGCATGTGCCAAGCCTCAGGAGAAAACTTATTTCTGCAGGACAACTAGGTGAATCTGGTTGTATGGTTACATTCACAGCCGACTCTTGGAAAGTTACCAAGGAATCTCTTGTCATATCAAGAGGCAAGAAGGTAGGAACATTGTATTTTTCTAATTTTATTACTGATTCTTTTGTGTGCTATCTACTTCAAATTCATATGCAAGCATGTGGCATAATTGTTTGGGCCATATGAGTCAAAAAGGAATGAAGATCTTAAAGGAAAAGGGTAAGTTATCAAATTTGAAAGATGTAGATCTTGATTTATGTGAGCATTGTATATTTGGAAAGAAAAATAGAGTGAGATTTCTCAAATTTGGGGCAACAAAGAAGGAGCAAAAATTAGAGCTTGTGCACTCATATGTGTGGGGACTAGCCCAGGTATCTTCTCATGGAGCATCCCAATATTATGTGGCTTTCATTGATGATGCCACAAGAAAGGTATGGGTTTATTATATTAAATGTAAATCTGATGTTTTTAGACTTTTAAAATATGGAAATCCCTTATGTAAAATGAATCAAATTTATAGTTAAAATGCCTTAGATCTACAATGGTGATGAGTATTGCAGCAAGGATTTCAATGATTATTGTTCAATGAATGGAATACACAGAGAAAGAACAATTCCTAGAACACCACAGGAGAATGGTTTTGTTGAAAGAATGAATAGGACAATCATGGAACATGCAAGAAATATGAGGATACATGTTAGATTACCCATGCAGTTTTAGGCATAAGTAGTAGACACAATGGTTTATTTAATTAATTATGGGCCTTCAACTACAATCGATGGTGGAATATCATAACAAGCTTGGACTAAAAAAGAGGTAGATCTTTCTCTTCTTAGATTATTTGGTTCAGAATCTTTTATGCATGTTAATAAAGAAAACAGGAAAAATCTAGATGTCAAATCCAAGAGATGCACTTTTATTGGTTATGGCTCTGGTGATTTCAAACTCCATTTTTACGATTTAGAAGATTCTAAGATTGTTAGGATTCGTGACATTAAATGGAATGAAAATATAATGTATAGGGATCAAATTTTGATACCTAAATATGAACTGATGGAAGATTTTTTGGAAGAAAATGCATTCTCATATTTAAAATAGTCATCTACAAGTACCATCATTAGTGAGGGTAACCGGTGCCGGTAGCCTGAGGACCGGTGTCAGAAGCCTGAACTGGCATCAGGTACAGATGAATAGAATCGGCATTAGTTTCTAGAATCGACGTCAGCAGGAGGTGATCGATGTCAGTCACTGTCAGAGGTGGATACTATTGTATAAGATGTACAGATTGAACATATTACACCCCAGATCTCAGTAAGAAGGTCAGAAAGGGTAAGTAGACCTCCAGAAATATTTACACCTTCTTTATCTTATTAATTATTGACTAATAGTGGTGAACTAGATATTTTTGAAGATGCAATGTAGGATAAGACCCACAAGCAGTGGGATCATGGCATGGATGAGGAGATGGACTCTTCTGAACAGAACTAGACATGGGATTTGGTTAAGTTGTCAGCAGGTAAAATAACATTGCAAAATATATGGGTTTACATGATCAAGGAAGAAGAGGGTGGACAGAAAAGATACAAGGCAAGGATTGTGGTAAAAGGATTTGCATAGAAAGCATGTATTGACTTTGGTGAGATATTTTCTCCTGTAGTAATAATAACTTCCATACGTAATGTTTTCAATTTAGTTGTAATAGAATATTTTCACTTAGAACAGCTTGATGTTAAGATGGCTTTCCTTCATGGTGATTTGGAGTAAGAGATATATACGCAGCAATCACTTGGATATGAAGTCAAGGGTAAGGAGAAACTTGTGTACAGGTTGAAAAAGAGCTTGTATGGGCTCAAACAAGCCCCAAGGCAATGGTATATGAGGTTTGATAGTTTTATACATGAGTGTGGTTATATGAGATGCAAATTTGACCATTGTGTTTATTTCAAGAAGCTTGAAAATGGAAGCTATATTATTTTGTTATTGTATGTGGATGATATGCTTATTATAGGATCTAGTATGCAGGACATTGGTGAGCTTAAGAGAAAGCTAGCTCACACATTTTCTATAAAGGATTTAGGAGCTAAAAAAAGAATCCTTGGCATGCAAATACATAGAGATAGGAAAAACAAGAAGTTGTATTTGTCTCAGGAGGATTATATCTATAAGGTGTTGTTAGTGCAATTTCACAGCACCCCCAAATGAGTTATGGATCTACTTTTCTAAGGAAAACTCATCTGGTGTGAATGCACAACATTGAGTTTTCTCCAAGGTGTGGGGCCTTACAAGGTGATAAAACTCTCCAGATTGAATTTATTTATTACTACTCTATTTAGGTGTATGCATGTAATTTTACAGAGGTTCTGGTTCAAAATTCCTACTCTAAAACTACCAAGGAGACAGGGTTGAGAGAAACATGGAAATGGAAATAAAACTAAGCAAAAACAGAGAGGAGATACACCAAAGGAGTGTTGAACTCCTTTCTTTGCAAAAATAGACACAGATCGTGAAGGATGATGCACTAAAACATACACAAATTACCATAATGTAATGAAGGATCAGAAGACAATAATAACTGCATGGGAGGATTGAAAATTGATCGCAAAACATACATTATCATGTCCAGATTTGATATAATACATTGCAATAGAAAAGAGAAAAAAAATGTTATACAATCTCCATGGGAGGTCTGAAAATTCTTCAAATCCACCTGCTAAGGAAGAAAGAAGAGCTTGTAGAAAATAGAACATCCAACATTACAAAATGAGCCAAAACTAGCTTTTAACCATGAAGCAGAATGGAAGAAAAGAGAAAAACGCGGGAAAATTGATTTGTGAATTCAACCACCAAAGGGATTCATCTAATGGGCCTAAAAAAAGATGGGTTTCCATAAAAACCCCCATACCTCGAAGTACATTTCTTCACAGAGCAAAACATAGGCCCATACTTCATTAAATTTGATAGTTGAATGTCATTTCTATATTTTTTGCATGCCAGAGATGTTTTCTCATTTTTCTCCCAAAAATCTCCATAAAAATTCAAAATTTAACCCTCCATTGTGTATAGAATTTCACCAGCTTTCCAATGATACCAAGAACAAAAACATCCGAGCTCTGGATCAAAAGTTATGCCCCTCTCAAGATTTAGGGAAAAACTGGTAATTTTAAGGCAAAATTCTGGTTGGCGAGCAAAAATTTGAATTTTTTCCCTTTTGGAAAATTTTCCCAAAAACCTCTGCACCTCTGCCACTCTAGGACATGTGTCACTCTCCCATTTTCTGATGAGATCGTTTGCCCAAACATCACTTTTCCTCTTTTATTTTTCATCGGGAAAATTTCCCCAAATTTCCCCACGCTTTGCTTTCCTAGTGACATGTGTCACCTCCTAGTTCGCTTAGCAGGGGTGCGTCTCAAAAATTTCCTTTTCACCTTGGTCACTTTGGCAAAAAACCAAAATTTCCTCCACACCCCTGACTCCACCACTGCCATGGACACATGTCATTTTCTCCTTGCTCGGTGGGCCTTCGGGCGAAAAATTTTCCTCTACACCTTTGACAACTCCTTGGTGAATTTTCCAACTTCGTTCTATGGGCCCAACCTCCACTGCCACATGGCACCTTTTCATTGGCCGCAGCACTGTCAAGGGAAATTTTCCCCAAAAAACTCCACCGAGCTATAACTTGAAAAGTACAAGGAGTTAGAAGGAAATGTTTACCTTTTTGGAAAGGTGAGAAAATTCTCTATCTAATGGAGCCATTTCCAAAAACCCTTGAGTGCTTAAAATGTGTGAAAATTGAAGTTAAAGCACAAGGAAGGGAAGAATGAAGGTAAGTTATCCAAAATAAGCAGGGGGGCTCATTTTGGATAACAATTTGGCAACTCTCAAGGGCCATCTACCTGCTAGATGAATGATCAGCTACCTTGAAGCATCCATTGGGCATGGAGGCATGAGTAGTATCCTACAAACTGATTTGAAGTTTGAAAACTTCCCTCTGAGCCACTTTGAAGCCCACTGAACTGGAATTGTTTTCACTAAAAAGCCACTGAAATGGACTGTGCAAGAGAAACACAACAGTACCACAAAAACTATGTACGAAACTGAAAATCATACATGCTCTGAATGGAACATGTAGAGTGTGCACAAGAACTTATTCTTATGAAAATAAACCTACCAAATCTACTGTAATTGGAAGAAAAGGTAAGCTAAACAAAACCAGCAATTGGTTGTGCAAAATAGCTTCCTTTCTTCAAAATGGGCAGCCATGCAATTGATTTGGAGCTGATCATGGCTGGTTGGATGAGTGGAAAATCAACAAGAAGCTGGTCTTCTACCCAAATTAACAAGGTTTCAACTGAAAAAAAATCCAATGCCTCTTTTACTTGTTCTGCATTTGGATTGAAGAGGTATGGGAGCTGATCCTTGGTACTTTGTATGTCATGCTCATGCTCAGGACTAAGCATGACTAGTTGTGGCTTCTCCCGTAGGTCCAATGAAGCCAAATACCTTATTGGGAAAGGTCTGATCCGTTGAATGTGCCCATAGCTCTGATTTTCAACTCCAAAAATGGAGTCCTATTGTAGACCTTCTTGGATGGATGATGTGGAAGAAGTGGTGAAACTCTTCTATTGTTTTCCTTCTTCCTCCAATGAAGAACATGGAACATTAATATCTTCCAATCTTGATTCCAAAGAGCTACTATAAGATGCAGGTTGCTGCAAATGAAATTTCTTGTCCATGACAACAGGCTCAAGTGTTTGGAATGTGGATGGTGAAGGAAAAAATGGTGTGATTTCAACCAGTTCCTCTTCATCAAAATAGTCCTCCAAATCAGATAGGTAAATTTCCTCATTGTTGTCCTGCTGCAAATGTTCAACCTCTCCCATGGTGTTCTCTTGATCTACAACTTGATCACCATGGTTTCTTTCATCCTCCAACATTGAGTTTGAGAGATCAAACTCTTCTTCAGCACTAGAACTCAAGAGAGATGAGGTAGAAAGAAGAACTGAAGGTTCTTCTATAGCCTGCTTTATGCTTAAAGCCTTTGTATATGCACTTTTCTCCCCCACAGCTGGAATGTGCTCCTCTTCTTTTGGATTTGGAGCAACTTCCCCTTCCTTTGCTGCTTGAAGAAAATCTTGCTCTTGATTGAACTCTTCCTCTAGCATGAAGTATGTCAAGTCAAACTCTTCAATCTGCTGCTCTAGAGGACAAGTTGGGGCTACAAGATCTCTTTTAGAGCTTTCCTCTTCCATGGCTGATTATGCAACTTCAATTGGATCAACATCTTCTTCAAGTAGAGTGCCAACATGGAAACTACATTCTGAGAAAATCAATTGCTGATCTGCTTCTTCTTTTTCTCTTCTTTTGTTGCAACAAAATCAGTTTTGGCCACCACTTGTTCTTCAACTCTAACCTCATCTGAAGGCTTAACCATCAATGGGATCTTTTCTATCCCAAATCTGAGAGCCAAGCTTACCAAACTTTTGATGTTTTCTTCTTTGTTTGGCTCTTCTTCTTTCTATCCTTGATGACTGATTTTTTTATTTTCATTCTCCCAACATGGATTTGGGAATGCAAGTGGAGGGGTGGATTGTAACTCAATTGATTTTGCAATTTTTTTTTGTTGTGGAGGAGATGAAACTTCTTGTTTCCTTAGAATGGGAGGTATTTATTTTAGCTCTTTTGGATGGGATGAATATTTGGAATGTAAAAGGACAGAAGAATCGAGATGAGGTGGAAGACTAGGGGATGGAGAAATGGAATCAACACTTGGGGCAGCATGGGCTAGATTTGGAATTTTGCATTCAAAATGAGATGGTGCTACTTGAGGAATGGAAGGAGAAAAACCAAATGATGGTGTAGAACTTACCCATTGACAAGGTTGCTTAGCACCAAATTCATAGGCCTCTATCTCCACTTTCCATTGTGCAAGTTGAGGTAGCATCTCCATCATGAAGTCCAGCTTCTCCTAAGGGCTTAAGTGTCTTAGAAAAGGGCCAACCCATGGAAAAGGTGCCCTGTAACCAATTCTGAAAGCCTTCATTTGAGCTGTTACTCTTGATTGCACCATCTTTGCCTCCATATGTTGGATCTTCTCCACAAAATCAGCATCTTACATTTGATCGTCTTCATTGTTTGCATACTCCTCTTGGAAAGCTCCATAGCCAAACTGATTTTGGAATTGCTGCTCATATGGGTATGTATGCTGATTTAGAATTTGTTCAAAATGCTGATTTAAAGGATTTGAAAAACATGTTGGAGGTGGGAAACGTTGTTACTAGTGTAAATGTGAATTCCACGATGGAAATTAAGTCATGATTTCACAACTTCATGGAATGAAAGAAGATGGAAGAGATGGAAAGAAGAATGAATGGAAATGAATGCAAAAAAGGTCTGCAACTCAGATAATGAGTTGTTTACCAGATGGAGTCACCATATGTGCTTTTGAATATGCCTCCAAAGGCTGAATCTTTAACAGGAACACACCAACCTATCAAAAATAAAGTGGAAGACCTCTAGGTCCCGTGTCAAAACTGTTAGTGCAAATTCACATCACCCCCAAATGAGTTATAGATCTACTTTTCTAAGGAAAACTCATCTAGTGTGAATTCACAACATTGAGTTTTCTCCAAGGTGTGGGGCCTTGCAAGGTGAGAAAACTCTCTAGATTAAATTTGGTTCTCACTCCTCTGTTTAGGTGTATGCATACAATTTTATAGAGGTTCTGGTTCAAAATTCCTACTCTAAAAATACCAAGGAGACAGGGTTGAGAGAAACATGGAAATGGAAACAAAACTAAGCAAAAATAGAGAGGGGTGTACACCAAAGGATTTTTGAACTCCTTGCTTTGCAAAAATAGACACAAATCATGAAGGATGAGGCACTAAAACATACACAACTTACCATAATGCAATGAAGGATCAAAAGACAATAATAACTACATGAGAGGATTGAAAATTGATCACAAAACATACATTATCATGCCTAGATTTGATACAATACATTACAATAGAAAAGAGGCAAAAAATGTGTTACAATTTCCATGGGAGGTCTGAAACTCCAAATCCACCTGCTAAGGAAGAAAGAAGAGCTTATAGAAAATAGAACATCCAACGTTACAAAATGAGCCAAAACTGGCTTTTAACCATGAAGCAGAATGGAAGAAAAGATAAAACGTGGGAAAATTGATGTAGGACTTCAACCACCAACAAGATGCATCTAATGGGCCTGCAAAATGATGGGTTTCCATAAAAAATCCCATACCTCGAAGTACATTGCTTCACAAAGCAAAACAGAGGCCCATACTTCATTAAATTTGGTAGTTGAATGTCATTTCTATATTTTTACGTGCCAGAGATGTTTTCTCATTTTTCTCCTGCAAATATCCATCAAAATTCAAGATAATTTCACCAGATTTCCAATGATACCAAGAATGAAAATATCTAAGCTCTGGGTTAAAAGTTATGCCCCTCTGAAGATTTAGGGAAAAATTGGCAATTTTAGGGCAAAATTCGGGTTGGCGGGCCGAAATTTGAATTTTTTCCCTTTTGGAAAATTTTCCCAAAAAACTCCATGCCTCCGCCGCTCCAAGACATGTGTCACTCTCCCATTTTCTAATGAGATCGTGGGCCCAAACATCACTTTTCCTCTTTGATTTTTCATCGGGAAAATTTCCCCAAAATTCCCCATGCTCCACTTTCCCGGTGACTCGTGTCACCTCCTGGTTCACTTGGTAGGGTCAAACCTCAAACTTTTCCTTTGCACCTTGGTCACTTTGGCAAAAAACCAAATTTTCCACCACTGCCATGGACATGTGTCATTTTCTCCTTGTTCGGCAAGCCTTTAGGTAAAAATATTTCTTCTGCACCTTTGACAAATTCTTGGTAAATTTTTCAACTTCACTCCACCGTCCCAACCTCCACTGCCACGTTGCACCTTTTTATTGGCCGTGGGCCTATCAAGGGAAAATTTTCCCAAAAAACTCTGCCGAGCCATAACTTGAAAAGTACAAGGAGTTAGAAGGAAAATTTTACCTTTTTGGAAAGGTGGAAAATTCTCTATCTGATGGAGCCATTTCCAAAAACCCTTGAGAGCTTGAAATGTGTGAAAATTGAAGTTGAAGCACAAGGAAGGCAAGGATGAAGGCAAGTTATCCAAAATAAGAAGGGGGCTCATTTTGGATAACAAGTGTTAGAAAGGTTCAACATGCAGAATGCAAAACCTGTTAGCAAACCTATGGCTGGATACTTAAAATTGAGTAAAGATCAGTGTCCTACATCACATGTGAGGAGGTCAAATACATGACATGAGTGCCATATGCTTCAACAGTTTGAAGTCTCATGTATGCTATGGTTTGTACTAGATCAGACATTGCACATGCAATGGGAGTTGTGAGTAGATATATGGCTTATCCAGGTAAATATCATTAGAAAGTAGTCCAATGGATACTCAGGTATTTGAAAGGGACATCTATCATGTAATTACGTTATGGAGGTTTGGATATTTCATTACATGGCTATGTTAATTTGAATATGGCTTGAGATCTAGATGGTAGGAGGAGCACTACTGGATATATTTTCACAGTAGGTGGAACGACAGTTAGCTAGATTGCAAAAGGTTGTGTCTTTATCTACTACAGAGGCAAAGTATGTTGCAGCTACAGACGCTAGCAAGTAGATGATATGGATGACTAGGTTAATTGAAGAGTTGGGAAAGGAGAAAGGTGATTGTAAACTATGTAGTGATTGTCTGAGGGAAAATCATTTGGTAATAACTCAGTGTTTCATTCGAGAATGAAACACATTCATTTGAGGTATCACTTCATAGGGAAGGTATTGGAGGATGGATAGTTGAATCTGGAAAAGATTCATACTATCAAGAACACTGTGGATATGCTAACGACACCATTAGTAAAGGAGAAGTTAGAGCTACACTTCACTTCTGTTGGTCTTAGAGTTTGAGACTTGAAGAGGAAGAAACAAAGCCAAGGAAGTATCCAAGAATGACGTTGTACAGGTATGGTGTAGTAATTAAACTCCAAGTGGGAGATTGTTGAGTTTTGAAGCTTAATTACTTCATTTTAGTATGCAATTGGAACTTGCTGGAAAATATAGTAACCAGCATCGGTTAAGGTCAGACCAGCATTGATCAAGAAAATAAGGAATCGGCAGCAGTTAGGCAGAACTGGCGTTAGTTACCTGTGCAACGAAGTTTTAATTAACTCTCAGGAATTATATCTATTTTTAGCATTAAAATATATTTATTAATTATAATTGGATGGCTAAGTGCTCTAAGTCTATAAACCACTATATAAGCATAAAAGCTAGGGTTTAGAAGTCATTGTATGGATCATAATTACAAGATAGTTATGTGAGAGAGAATTCTTGGTGAGGAAGAAAAAGCTTGATGGAAAGAAAGTAACAAACATATGAGAGGTGTGGAAGATTGTAAATATTCATTGTATATCTTGTCAAAGCTTTGGATAATAGATTGGCTTGTTTCTTGGTGGACGTAGCCCACACTAGGTGAACCATGTTAAATCTGGTGTTGATTTATGTCTCTTGTTTTGTATATTTCTTCTTGTATAATATCCACTTTTATTTGCATGTATGCTTAGATCTGATATATTTTCTGTACAACTGGTGTGCTAATCCCAACAAAAATGTCTTTCACTACTAGATCAAGAACCTGATAATTTTAAAAACATTATATGTTAGTCTATTATAGATCATTATGTTATATGGACACACTCCATAGAAATGATCTACCTTGTTGAGTTTGTCGCTTCCTTCAAAAAATACTGAAAAATGATGCACCCACATAGCAAACATCATGTCATTCGATATATTAATTACAACAAACATTTTGACAGTGAAAACCATTATCGTGAAAAACTAATATTTTATGTTCCTTACTAAGACAATGAAGATTCTATTAAAATTGGTTTCTCTACATGTAAAAATGCATATACCTTCCATCAAAAGACCATACATAAAAAATGAATCCAAATTTTCCTATGCCATCAATAAAAAATAGGGTGATATGCAAATGACACTCCATGACTTAGAAGTTAATATAAAATTTGGTACTTTACACTCTTCCCATCATGACAAAGAAACAAAAACACATGAAGAATATGACATACATGTTGACCTGCCACTGAAAAAACCAAAAATGACCACCCATTCAAGGTTGCAATGTTTTGGAGATTCGTAAAATCCTTCTATCAAAGATAATGCCACCTTTTACCAAAAAATGTGATTTTTAAATGCAAAACAACAAGCTATTGTACATGACCTTGCATATAGAAAACATAAAAAATCCTAAAAATCCTTTATACCTTTTCCTTACAGGAGGATGTGGTACAAGAAAAACCATCATGGCTAAAATGATATTTCAAACATTTCTACGCATTTACAATATCTCAATCAATAGTGATCCTTTAAAAATCAAAGTTTTAATATTGGCATTCACAGGTAAGGTTGTTTATCATGTCGATGACATCACACTTCATTCTTATTTCATGTTACATTTTAATCGATTGTATCTCCTTCCATTAAACGGAGAATGCTTAGATGCATTGGTAAAACACTATGAGCAGTTACAACTTGCCCTAATAGATGAGGATTCCTTAGTTGGAGTATAACTACTATACTTTGTTGACAGTGGCCTAAGAGAGACAAAACATATGCCAACTAAATTTTTTGGAAACATTGACATGATGATTTATGTTTATTTCTACCAATCACAACCTGTTAATGACTCCCTAGTATTTGACACCCTGAAAATAGCCATAGAAATACTACCCTATGATTTTTGGAAACAAAAAGTGAAACTTTTTGAGTTGACCAAGCATGTCCAAAAAAATGATAATCACTTTGTGTCTGTGCTAAATATAATCCATATTGGTTAATATATTATCTCCGATATCACCTATTTAAACTTAATGTATTATCATATTGCACCAAATAACCCTACAATTCCATATATTTTCTACAAGAATTATGATGTTAAAAACCATAACAACAAAATGTTACTTTTTTACACCTGGTGATAAAATTGTCTTCTACTCACTTGATGAAGAAGAAACATCTTACAATGAAACACATACCTACTCAAAAATAATGGAACTACCCAAAAAAAATTGAACTCAAACACGGTATGCTTGTTGAACTCTTTACTAGAAATTATGACATTCAAGATGGCTTAGAGAATGGATCTAACATCTTAAAAGCCTACACAACAACAAATGATCTTGACTTGGTATAGATTCAATTCAATTCTACAAACATTGGGCATAGACAAATTTAAAAATATGCACATATGTATAAAAATGAAATATCACCTACATGGATTCTCATTGCTCATATATACATACCCCTTCATAAAAAACAAACAAAAATCCCGTTACGATTTGTAAGAAATTTCCTGTTCACCTATGTTGTGCTTGTACAATTCACATAGCACAAGGTATAATAATATATAATATTGCATTTATCCCTCATGGAGTTATGGGCTATGGTCTTATATATATAACTGTCTCTCACATTAAAACTGCGGCCAATATGTATTTATTATATCCTCTTACACAAAAACAATTGTTGCTGAATGGTGTGAATGAATATAGATTCAAAATGGGAACTACAACATGATTTATCTGGCATTGATTTTTCTTCTTCAATATTGTCCTCTTTGTTAAACACATGTAGTCTTCATGCTCATAAATATGACATTATTCATGACCATGATTTAATGTTATCTCAAATAATTTATTTATAAGAAACTTGACTTCATTCTCTCACCACAAATGACTTTATCCGAGGATACCATTTTCTATTTGCTCACCATGTCCATGGTGTTATGATATGTGCTAAGAAGAATATACTCTTTCTCCAAAAACTTTATTTCCATGACATAAATGTCGAAGTGATTTTTGTAAATGTAATTATACATGGACAAATTTTAATGATCATCAATGTTTATGCATCTCCATTAGAAATATTTGAAAACATCTAAATTGTTTTCGAACACATTTTACCAAATATTTATTTTGATACACATCCTACTTTTTCATATATTTGACTACTAATATATAGACATACACAAGAAAATCCAAGTGTTTCACCAAAATGTTTCATATAAAACAAATAAGGTAAAGGTGGGGTGAGGAGGAATACCTATGAAGTCGAAGAAGGTTATGCATGTTATACAAGACTAGGTTGATCGTGAAGAGATCCTTTTTGGTTAGGAAGGACTACCTATAAAATCACAAGAATACCACCAAATATAATTAAATAGCATATGGAAGTGGACTTCCTAGCGTATGCTAGATCCAGGACGTGTGATACTTCCTAGAAAGTTTGTCAATCCACTATTTAAAAATAACTCAATGTAAAGAAATGAAAATAAAAGAAAGGTCATATTGTCACAATATGATTTAGGTATCTTGTATGCTAAATATAGACTATATTTAAAATAAATATTTAATATACAACTAAATATAGAGAGGGAAGGGTGTTGTCAAGGCTAGCATGTGTGGAAGAGATGTTTAGGAAGGTCTGGGTGAGATTGGGTAAGGTTTTGGGAAGGTTTTGGATGAATTAGGTGTTTGCTAGTATGCGATAAATTACCAGACATAATGACAAATATTGGTAGGCTAGCTGATACTAGTATCTGGTAATAGCCAACGCGAGTTGGGTGACTAATGTCGGTAGGGAAAATTATATAAGAAAGTTAAAATGGGTTGGTTCGGGACTCTTTGTGATTACGCAAAGAGTTATGATGGCTTAGGCTAGGTGCTAGGATTTATGTAAATACTCATAGATGGTAAAATAGGTGGTTGGGTGGAGGTGTTATGGAGGAGATACGGGGGAGGTAGAAGGTGGAAGAAAGGAAATAAACAATTTACAGCCAAAATATTGAAAGTAATCACAAGGTAGTATTTACTAACTTGCAGTTGGGAAACTGGTTGTAGAAGGAATGGTTGTGGCTGAAGGAGAGACAAGTTCCGATCTTGTGCAGTAGTAGGAGAAGGCTATGGATTTCCATGCGAGTGATCCAATGCTCTGGAACACATTTTTGATGTTTGGTGGGGGTTTTGAATTCTTGCAATGATCTTTGGTTTGTCATGAGGTCACTTGGATACTTCGATGCTAATGTTAGAATGCCAGAACTCGAAAATCCAAGATCCAATAACTTCTAAAAAAGGTTTTAATTTATTATTTACAGAAAGTGATGGCGGTTAGGTGACTAGTGCTAGCTGAGGGATAATCGGAGTCGATTAGGGATAAAAGGTCCTATTTTTTTCAAAAATATCTTTTTCTCTCCATTTTTGGCATTGGTCAATGTTTTTTATGGACTAGGAGTCTGGGTTGGCACTAAATGAAGCAATAAATTAGTAGGAGGGATTATATGTAATGAATTTCAAGGTTAGAATGAGTCTTAGTTAGTTATGGGGGGTTGTGACTTATTCTATGTTAATAAATAGGCTTGGAATGGGTCCATGGTGAGGTGGAGAGGTGAGGCAATTATTAACTTAATATTGGTAATTAAATATATAACAATTTGTGGAAGAGTCATGGTAAGGGGTATGTTACTCAAGGGGGCATAAAGGCTTGTGACCTAATTTTGGCTGTCTACATTTGCCCCTTTTTTCATGTAGCTTGTATTGATAAGCGACGGTGAAAAAAACATGAGGTGGTTACCCTAGGTATGGGTAGAGGTGATCCCCCTCAAACCATGAACTGATTGAGGAGAAGGAAAAATATGTGATGGGTTTCATAAAGTGGTAGGTGACGTAAGGTGTGGATATAAGCAATAGGGATATCGGTGTGTTTAATAGGTGGGTACATTCAAATGCACATACATATCTAGAATGTGACCAAGAACTAGGCTGAAGAGATTACAAACTCTACATAGTCAAAGTTCGATAGTTTATCCCAACAATGTTAATATGGTCCAGGTATCCAAGGTATAGGAAGTGCTCCTACAAAAATAATGAGGCTAGGTATAGGAATGGTACATAGGTGTGTTTTGAAGCACCAAAAAGTTTGGTTTGGCTGAAATAAACATCACCGAACAAGGCAAGGAAAGTTCTGTAGGCTAAACAACATTAGAATTTTCATCGCAAGGTACAATGAGTAAGCAAATTATAGGGTAAAATGGGTGAGGTTGGTGTGGGTGTATAGGTAAGGCCTTGGGTAAGGCCAAGGTGAAGGTAAAAATTTTCCCTTAAGTACAATTAGGGAGGTGACTAGGCTAATATGTGAGCTAATAGGTATGTAGGAAGGAAGTGGTAGCAAGAAAATGGCATCCTGCAACAAAACTTTGGGAAAATTAGGTAGAATTGGTTTAGGTAGGATGACTGATACCAGTTGAGTGGTAACTGATATTGGTAAGGGTGACCCATGCCGGTCACCTAGGGCACGACCAAAATGATGTCGGTCGCCTAATCGATGGGTTAAAACTAAAAACCCATGTGGAAATAGCTCATTTGAGCATTTTGAATCTGTTGAAAATGAAAGAGAGAGGGAATATTCATGAGGAAAAGGACTGAGAGACTAAGAGAGGTGATTTTTTGAGAGGTTAGTGGTTGTAGGAGTGGATTTTGTGGTCCCACGAAATATACCTAGTCAAGTTGATTGGTTGAGAGCTGGGAGATTGATTAAGACACAACAAAGGTAGGAGAGGGCGCAGGGGGAGTTCCAATACATACACATGAAATCCCACCACAAAGATGGAGCTGAGTAGAGGTAGGAGTCAGACCTCCAGCATGATTTTGTAGAAAAATAGGTTAAATTAAATTTTAAAAATTGGTTTGTGAAAATGTGATGAAATGCGAGTGAAATTGGGTGTGGGGAGGGTAAAAATAGTTTAAGTAGGTGATAAAGTGAATATAGAGAAAATTAGGGGGATTTGGGTGGGTAGTGTAGGTGTACTAATTTTTTCTAAATTGAGGACATGGGTGTTCGGCCCTAGTGCCAAACTAGTAACCGACGCCAGTCGGCTATCGTTCGGCATCGGTGTTGTAAAATGGGGACCGATTTCGGTTGAGGTGACCGATACCGGCCACTGTGAAAAGTGACCAAGTTTTTGGAAAAGGGTAAATTAGGGAGGCTGAAACGTAAGGGAAGGGTGGGTAGGGGTATCCAAGGTAAGAATGGGTGTGTTTAGGCTAGATAATGGTGGTTAGGGTAAAATGAGAAAGTGTAGGGATAGATCGAAGGTTTAGGTCAATAGTGTAGGATATGTGGAAGATGGATGAGATAAGTTAGGGAAATAGGTGAAGGAGGGAAATAAATGAAACATAGAGGTGGGAAATAAGATAGAAGGAAAGGAAAATAGAGTAAGGAAGATAGGTCGTAGGGTAAAAATGGTAAGGCAAGGTAGAATGTAGATCCAAGTAGGAAAAGGTAAATGATTAACTCATGTGAATTTTGATGATATAGGCATCACAACAACTAACAATGTGAGATAAACTGTCACCTCTATTAGTTTAGATAATACCTAGCATCAGAGAGGATGAGTGGGATCACACGAGGGATATTAGACTAGTTAGGGTTAGGTGGTATAGGTAGATTTTGATATCATAGCACAATAATCACCCTCATCGATAGATGGGACTCAGCGACCAACACATTCCACCTACCTACTGGGGAGATGACTATCACCTTGGAGGATGTCTACTGGATTCTAAGGCTACCTATTATTGGGTAGCCATTGTATCATATCACTTCAGATGATTTTTTCGAGCCTATGGTTACAGTGTTTGGAGAGGTTATGAGAGAGTTGTCTTATCACAGTGTGAGCATTAGCTATAGAAAAATGTATGCCACGCATCCATAGGAGACTAGATTACCAATGCTAATGATGGTAGGGATTGGTTGTTATGTGCTCCCAGACTCAAAGGATGGGATATTTCCATGGGCACTGATGGGATTGTTAGAGGATATGATTGAGGAGAGTCTATTTTTCATGGGTGCTAGCGTACCTAGTACAGTTATAGAGGGAATTGTGGGCATGTAGGAGGATTTGGTTGTTTTGTTTGTGTTGCACATATTTTATTCACACTATTTTACTTAGCTTCTATCTTATTTCCCACCTCTTTATTTCATTTATTTCCCCCTTTCACCTATTTCCCTAACTTATATCATCCATCATGCACATGTCCTACATTGTTGACCTATATCTTTGATATGTCCCTAAACCTTCTCATTTCACCATAACCACCCTTACCTAGCCTAAAAAAACCCATTTTAAAGTTGAGTTAGGTAAGTTGAGTAGGTAGGGTGGATAGGTAAGTTGCTTGGGTAAGACATGTTTGAAAATATGCAAGGTCAAATGTTGAATAGGTAATAGGAAAGGTGAATTAGGCGTAAGCATAGATGAAGGTGTTATGGTTGATTCAATTTCAATGGTCTTGTCATGTTGAAGAAACAACAAGTAAATAGATAAGAAACCAAAATAATTTCCATGCCCATATTTGGCAAGGACCATAATTTTCACACCCCTAGACTTATTGAACTTAAAGTCACTAGATACACTACATGAGCAATGGGTTTAGAGTTGAAAGAAGTTACATGATCACAATGTGTAGAATACACACCATGTCACTTGAGTTGATTTAGAAGATAATAAATAGAAGGTAAGATGGAAGAGTTAATTAAGCATAAATTTGGTATGGAACAACATGCCCCTTCTGTAAGATACCCAAAACTAGAATAGGCAAATCCATGACCAAAAGTTTGTTCTTTTCTTGACTTTTTATTTTGTTTTTTATTTTCGCATATATAGAAAAATCGATGCAGGAATTATATATTGGGATAAAGAGTGTTGTGTCCTTGAGGTCTTTGTGAATTTGATGGATGTGAGAAGATCCAAGATAGTTTGTTTTTGTAACAAATATTTATTAGTATTCTTTTTGTGGGATAGACTAGGTACATCAAGTGGCTAGCTTTTAATAGTTGTCCTTCGAGGGACCAGTCTAGTCATAGCAACAAGAGAGAAAGATATATGTCCTTTTGATGGAATCATATTATTTGCAAGAAGTTTGACTCAAGGAGTAGAGTTTTGGTTATCCCATAAGTTTTATATTATTTGGACTTGAAGTCATGGACAAGACTATAAAGGAGTATAGGCTTCTTTTATGAAGGAAAAACCCATAACACAAAAAAGGTTAGCTATGAAAGAGGGGTTTCAATTGACGAATTACCATGGGATTCCATCCTGAAAATGATGAAAAATAATTATGAGAATCATGCCATGAGTAGAGTCGTGGTAGTCATATTGAAGACAAGGATGAATGGTGATGGATAATCACATTATTTGGTTGAAGTTGTTGGTCCTCAAAAGGAGGTAGGTGGAAGGTGAGGTTTTCTCAAGGGATGAGTATATAAGAGACATGGGTAAAGTGATGTAGTACTTTATTCAACAATATAATGGTCAACAATTTAAGGAATTAAGGGGCTTAGGTTTTGGTTTACCCTCAAGAGAAGATAAATGATAAGCTCCTGATCCATAGGTATGGGTGACAATATAGGGTCCAAGCCAATTAGGAGAAAACTTGTCTCGTTTACTTTTCTCTTCTTTGGTTAAATGTTGGTTTTCCTTCAAGACAAGGTCATCAATATTGAAGGTTAATTCTTGAACACATTTTCCATAGGCATGCTTGATGTGTTTTTAGTAGATTTGGAGATGGTCTAGATCATTTAAATGGCATTCATCTAATAGCTCAAACTGTGCAAAATGTTCTTGGAAAAAATCATTGTCAAAGAGCATATCTTTATGTGATATACGAAGAGATGGAATTTGGACTTCGAGAGGTAGGAAGGCCTTTATACTATAGACCAAAGGGAAATGTGAAGCATTGATAGAGGTGTAGAATGTTCAGTACTGATAAGCCCTTAAGGAAAAAGGAATGTGCATATGCCAATCCTTACTAGTGGCGTCAACCACTTTCATTATAATTTTGTTGATGTTTTTGTTGGAATATTTGGATTTAACATTTTCCTATGGGGGTAATAGGGTGAAGAGAAACTTGATTTTAATGCTAAAGTTATCATTTAGTTTGTGTATGGTTTTGTTTTTAAATCATGTTTTCCTATTGTTCAGTGATAAGGTGATTAGGAACACCAAGAATGGACAAATGATATGATGGTTGATGAACTCACATAGTTTCTTGGCTTTGGTAGAAATTAGAGGGATGGCTTCTACCAATTTAGTGTAATATTCAGTTGTGGTGATGATCTAGTATATAACATTGAGAAGGAATGAGGGTTAATCTCTCTGATGAGATCTAAACGACATTGATGAGAAGGGTCAAAAGTCTTTGGTGACTTGTAAGGCATGACTAGGGGTGTGGTGAAGGTTAGCATGGTGTTGAAACTTCACACAAAATTTGACAGTAGTCACAACATAAATATTGGTTAAGGGTTGGTCTAGTAATAGCCAATGCGAAGGATACGTTTGGGAATAGACGAGGAAACTAAAATGTCCCCCACAAATCTTATCGTTAATTTATTTGATAGTGTATGGGATTTCTGAACTGGTGAGGCACCGCGGGAGGATACCATAAAATATGTGTTTGTAGATAAGACCCCCCATGATGACATAATGAGAGACACTTTTTAGGAAGGCTCATCCTCCATTGTGAGTGATATATAGAGGCAGAATTGAAAGGGAGAGGTAGTCAGTGAGCTGCTTATACCAAATTTCATGTGGGTCAGTTTTAATTCTTCCCACAAAATTCACCCCATGGATAATGTAATAGGGTAACTGTAACTATTGTACTGTGACAAATATTTTGGAGTCCAAAGGTGAGGCAAGTATTTAAGAAGTAAGACAAGTCATGGTATCCATGAATTTATTAGTGGATCACAGAGTTTCTTGAATAAGGAAGTGATCAAATATGGTCAAAAGTATGTCGATGTGATGTTTATACTTTTGATGTTCCTCGTTACAACACTGGTACAAACCATTAACTTGGTTCACAAATAGTTTAGATTCACCAATGATATTAATGGATTTAACATCTCAGAAAATGGTAGTCTGAGAACGAACACAAGTGCTTCATACTCGACCATGTTGTTACTGTAGTTGAAGTCGAGTTCAAAGGATAAAGGCATAGGATTTCCATAAAGAGAAATGAGGATGACCCATGCTCTCACTCACATTAAAATTTTGATATGTCAAAGAATAATGTCATCTAATATAAAATATCATCAAGGGAGAGGGTAGTGATAGATCCATTAGGAAAATCAAAGTTAGAATATTTATTTCCAAGAAGAGGAGCATCTACAAGTTGATTTGAAATGTTTTTCCTTTGACAAACTTTTGATGAATGAATTCCAGATCTAGGTCTGCAAGGAACATGAACCATCACGTGGTGGGTTGGTGTTGGTAAGGTTTCACATACATTTAATACAGAGGGTTGGTATTGGTGACGATGAAAGTTTTATGCTTAAGTAGGAAATGGCGAAGTTTAGTGGCCACAAAGACTAAGGCTAGGAAAAGATTTTCAGTGTGATTATACCTTCTCTTATTGTCTAATAAAGTATGGATTATGTAATAAACCACTTGCTCCATTTGTTTCTCATCACGATGAGTGAGCATGGCACCCTAGGAATGGTCAGTGGAAGAAATATAGATGTAAAATGGTTTGTCACCTTTAGGTGGGATGAGGATAGGTGGCTGAAGAAGGTATTTTTTCAATGCTTCAAAGGATTTATTGAACTTATCATTCTAATTAAAGGAGATGTCCTTTTTAAGGAGATTGTGAAAAGGGTGACATATGTTAGAAAGTTGAGAAATAAATCATCGAATGGATTACAATTTTCCTTGCAAACTACGAAGTTGTCAAAGGTTGGTAGGTGGAGGCATCTTGAGAATAGCCTTGATTTTGGTGGGATCAACTTCGATGGCCTGAAAAGAGATGATGAAACCAAGGAGTTTTCCAGAGAGAATGGTAAAGATGTATTTATTTTCTTGGAGGAAAATGCAATATTGGATGAGATGGTCAAAGATGACTTTAAGAACTGCGAGGTGCTCAAGATGACTTTTGGACTTACCAAGGAGGTTGTCGACATAATCTTCCAATATTTCATGCATGATATTGTGGAATATATCGGTCATAGAACACTGATAGGTGGCACCATATTTTATCAATAAAAATGGCATGATGTGGTAATATAAGGTTCCCTAAGGGGTGGTGAATTCATTTTTGTGTTGATCTTCTAGAGCGAGTAATATTTAATTATAACCCAATAATCCATCCATAAGAGATAACATCTCATGGTCAGTTGTAATATTAATGAGTTGGTTGATGTTAGGTAGAGGAAATTCATCCTTAGGGTAGGAAAGGTTAAGGTCACAAAAGTCCATGTAGATGCAGAGTCTCGATGTCACTTTGGTGATAGGAAAAATGTTCAAAATCCATTATGGATAGTCAATGGGTAGAATGAAGGAAAAATAAAGAATGCACTGGAGTTCTTCTTTCACAAGAAGGGAAATGTGTGGATGCATTTTTCACAAGTTTTGTGTTTGGGATAGTCACGATATTGTGGACCACAATATTAGGGACAATACTGGGAATATTGGTATAAGACCATGTAAAAGTTTTGTTATGATCTCGAAGGAAAGAGGTGAAGGCTACCTATTTGGTAGAATCTAAAGATTGGCCTATATTTATAATTTGAGGTTTGTCCTAAGTGTGTATGTTTATCTCTATGGTTGATTCATTCAACATGATTTATGTTTCAGAAGGTAATGATCGGTGAATGTAAGAATCATCTTCACCTAAATAGGTGAGAATAAAATCATCATCATGACATTAAACAAAATTTATAGGAGTGTCATCAACTAACATGTTAGGATAAAGAAGAGGAAGGGAAGAGGGTACCTCACCATCACAATGATAGGTCAGAGGTCCCAAAGAAATGGTGTTCACAAAAACAAAACTTAGGAGGGATGGATTTTGTATCCATGGAATCCATGGGTAAAGGTGGTGTGGTAGGTGAGTTAGGTGGGGAAGGCTTATCTTCCTCTACAAGGTCAATTTTAGGCTTCTTAGGAATAGGTGGCATGGAAAATATGATACCACAACAATCTTTGTGTTTTCGGGTGGTGGAAGGTATGACTGTGTGACAACCTTTCTCATAAATACCAAAGCCAAATCCCTTCTAGGAACATCAATAAAGAAAAGTCTGGGAGAAATGGAAGTTGGTGAGGTATTAGAACTTGGATGAAAAAGGTTAGGTTTGGGTAAGTGGTTTTGGAGAATAAGAAGTTTTGAGTCCCCCATATGTCAAGTTGGTGTGAAGGTAGGGAGGACCATATGGAAAAACCTCTCCTACATGATGGTCATAACATGGGTGTTGGTGAAGGCTTCCATACTCCTGAGGAGTAGGAAAGTGTCTCTATTGTATAGGTGGTAATACCCCAGAGAGATACGTTGAAAAAAACCTACTCGAAGCTTTAGAAGGTGGGGCATCAGTTGGTGAAATAGATGGGTGGGTAGACTGGCTAGTTGTGAAAGTTGCGACTAGTTGTTGAAGGTATAGCAGCAGAAATGGTAGATGAGGAAGTGGAATAAGATGAATCGGAAAGGGTGGTGGATACCTTGAATGGAACAAGGAGATCATTTGGTTAGTAAAGCATGCTACAGGTTTTAATAGGTGAAGGATACACCTAAATGGTGTAGGGGTTCTTTTCATATTCAAATTTTAGGCAACTATGAAGGTTAAAGGTACACGCCCTGTGACGTGAATCTAGGGTCATCCAACTAGCAATTTATATTGAAATTATCCCTCAATAACATAGAATAGTTCGGGACTAGAGTGGAGACCGACACAGATGTGAAAGATGATGGTGCCAAGGGTAGAAGTCATGGAATCATTGAAATAACACATCATAACATGTTTATTATGCATGTAGTTTGTGGGTATGCACAATTATTCATATGCATGGGAAGAAACGATATTAATGTTAGCACCTCCATTAATCATAATGCATTAGATGTGAGTATCATTGATGTAGGAATAGATGAAGAGGGTGGGATCAGGATCATCTAATTGTAGAGGGGCAATCTCTGAGTAAGAGAAGTTTATGGTGGAACCTAAAAAGAGGTAATGTGGGCATAAGTTTGAGGTGGAGTGGTGAGGGTGGCCACATGATGAGGGGTAAAGATGACAGCCATAAGTGTAGGATATTTTGGTGGAACCTAGATAGATTACAGGACCTCAATGAGGGCCTGAAAATGAGACTCAAAGGTTTGAATTAGATCGTACAAAGACATCTTCATAGGAGATTGATGAAGTTATTTAATCATATAACGATGTGTGACTCTATCAGAAACAATATAATCTGGCCCATGGATGGTTACCTTGGGGGTAGGTGTAGGTGGAATGGTTGGTGAAGGTGAAATGGATGGGCTACTAGTTTTGTCTTTTCCTTTATCATTTTGTGATCGAGTGGCTACTCAGACCATATTTATTTATAAGATAAGAGGAGGAAAATAGGGTTCTAGAGATGTAGGTAATGGTTGTTGAATAGATATAGGACTAGACATTTTGGTGGTAGCCAAAGGGAGAATATAATTATCCTCCAACATGTCTTCTTCACCAAAGAGACCATTCAAAGTAAAGAGTTGAAGGAGAATTTTTTTGAGGGCCTTACAACCTTCAACATCATGCCCTAATGAGCAATGATATGCACATATTTTGGTGTTGTCAAACCCTACTAGTTTGGGTTTGAGAGGGTCATAGGAACTAATACGCGACAATGAGATAGCAGAGGTTTCTAACAACCTAGCGAGGATGTTGGAATAGGATCCTGCCAATGGATCACAGTGAGAAGTCATAGTTGGCTTGGATGAAGGTTCCGGTGATTTTCATGGGAGAGGTGCTACTGGAGATGGTTTAGGTGTGACTAAATTTCTAGTAGGTAGTGAAGGTTTTGATTTCGGTTTAAGTTTGACCTTCTTGGTGTAGGTGTGACTACCATGAATAAGGTGGAAGGGTGTGGGCCTAAAATCGAAGGTAGAGACAAAGGTGAAAGAGAAGGCATGGGAGAGGCAAGGGTGCGAGGCCTATGAGGTAGGTTCTTCCTCTTAGGTGTGGAAATCAGTGTTGTTACGAGTGGTGGTTAAGTAGACATGTCTAGTTTTACTACAGAATTCAGTATGCTAGGTGTTGGTAGGACCCCTAAGGAAACATTAGATTTAGGTGTGGATATTGGTTTGGGTGAAGGTGAGGCTGAAGAAGAAGGGGCTGATATGATTGGTTTAGGTGTCATGGTTTTAGATTCCTTGAATACCTTAAGATAGATAATTGAGGTATCCAAGGAAAACACTTACATTTTGGTAGATACATGGAGTTTAAGGCCCCCCCAAAGTGTGGAGTAATCAACATACTCTAATCAGTCTACCAAACATGCAAAAAAAATTGGTTTAAAAGATGACGAACTAGTGCAAAAACCCGTCCATGAATCCAAGTCCTATGATACAAGGAATGTTTTCGCCTCTGATTCAATAGGTAGGAGTGATGTAAGAAGGTTAATAAAATCTTGGAAGACCTTGGGAAAAACATTGCCTATAGGAAGAGGAGATAAGATTATCTCCTCTATGGGTCAAGGAGAAGGTAAAATAAGTGATGCGAGATCCTCTTTAGGTAGAAATGTGGATAGGGTTAGCTCCTCCTTGGGTAGGGGAACAGGTGAGATAGTTTCCTCCTTGGATAGAGTAATAGGAAAGATGGTATTTGTGGTGGATAGAGAAATAGGTGGGGTAGGATCCTCTGTAGGTAGAGGAGTAGGTGTGCTAGGCTCCTCTGTGGATAGAGGAATGGGCAATATGGGATCTACGGTAGGTAGAGAAATAGGTGGGCTAGGATCCTCCATGGGCAAAGGAATAGGTGTGATAGGGGCCTCTGTGGATAGGGGAGTAGGTGTGATAGGCTTCGCCATGGGTAGAATATTTCGTGCAAGAACTTCCTTGATAGATGCTATGGGAGGAAACTGGATAGATGGAATAGGTACTATGTTTAAAATGGCATAAACCTCGTGCACATTGGTGTCATTAGTAGAGGTCTATGTATCCTGGTTTGATGAAGGGGTATGATTAGGAAAATGTTTCTTAAACACACCCATATTAGCATTGACATGTGTATTAGGGTTGTCTAGAATGAGATCACCATTATCTAGCATTCCTTGAACAATGTTCTTGAAGGTTTTGCAATTGTCTTCGCTATATCTCCTAACTCAGTGGTAGTTACAGAAGTCATTTTCTTTGTACCACGATGGTGGAGGATGAGAAGGATAAAAAAAATTGTTTTGATAGGTGGAAGGGTGATGGCTCCAACTTTTAAAATATTTTCCGACACAGAAGGATATGATTCTCTGATAGGAGTATAAGTCCTTTGTTCATACTTGTATTGGAAGTTTTGAATAAGAGAGAGGTTAACATGTGGTTTTGGTTGATTAGACAGATGAGAGGGACCAGCATTAAGAATCATCGATTTGGTGGGTCCTTTGGACTTAAAATGGTTATTAGAATGGTTGTTTGGTAGTTTAGAAGAAGATTCGTTGGATTTAAAGTTAACATTTTTGTTATGTAATTTACGTTTCTCTTCATTAATGGCACGAATCTCCAATTTCTAAGTCATGGTGAAGGATTCATCAAATATGCAAAACATTTGAACCTGGAGAGTTGGGGAAATGTTTCTAGCACATTCCCTTGTGAACAACTATATGAGCTCTTCTTATGGTAGCTATAAGGTGAGTTGATTGATGAGGCCCCGCCAACATGTGACAAAATATGCGATAAATTTGTGCTCGTATTGGAGAATAGGATATAAGTCTGTCATAGAGACCTTCTCAGATATATTGATTGATAAATGATCAAGGATGGTTTGGGCCAATTGGTTGAAGGAGAAGACCAAGTGCTGGGGCAAAGCACTTTACCAATCTAGGGTGGGTCCTGATAATGACATGGGAAATGTTCTAAGGAGAAATACATCGTTATGGGCAGTCAAATAACAAACATGTTTGAATGATCGTAAATGTTGTTGGGGGTCTTCCTTTTTATTGAAACAGTTGAACTTGGGTAACTCCCATTGCATGGGATAAGGTTCTATAGGTATGGGTGGGTGGATTGAGGAGCACCTCCTATGGTATAAAGGGGTGGATGAGATGAATAGGTCATAGATGGCCTACCAGTGTATGGTGGTTCCAAATATGTGAAATGAGAAGTGAGTACATAGGCAAGAATAGATTATGAGGGTATCTACCATGAATATGTGGTAGATGCTATAGGATGTGACTGAGGCGGGGTGTAGGTTTGAGGAGCTTGTGGGAAGATCCTCATGGTAACACATGGTAGAGAAGGTGGAATCGAGACCACCAAATTTTGATAACGTGTATAGGATGTTGATTCAACTTTTGGTTACGAAGTAACAAGTATTGATGATTCGAGGATCCCTATACTAGGAGTCTTGGATGAAGATATGGAAGATGTCAAGGCATTGGCATAGGTAGGGGGAGTGAAAAATGACAAAGGTGTGATAAACATCGAAGGTGTACTAGATGTTGATCAGGTTTCTAGTTTGATCTTTTGGAAATCCAGTGTGATTGCACAACATTGAATCTTTTCCCCAAGTGTGGGACTTGTAAAAATGGGAAAAGAATCTCCAGGTTAGAGTTTCTCAACTCCTCTGATTAGGTATATTACTTGCAAGTTACAAAGGGTTTGAATTCAAAATCCTACTCTAAATTCCAAAGAGGGCAGAGATAGAGAATGCAAAATTGAAACTAATGCTAATAAGGTGATGCACCAAAGGAGTGGTGAGCATTTTTTGCTTCTATAGATTGACACAGTCCATAAAAATGCAACAAAACTTCGTGCACAAACTAATAATTGTAATGGAAGGTTAGAAATGAATCAAAAAACAGAAACAGAGGATTAAAACTCATTCACAGAGCCTGCATTGTGATTTTTATCATCAAAAAACACTTGCATTACAACCTGAGAGGAAAAAAAGGTTGCAATCTTGGAAAAGGTATTATTTTTCCACAAAATCACTTTCAAAATGATAGAGGGATCCTGGAATCTAAAAAATGTTCAACCCTTTGAAAATGAGCCAAATTTGGCTTTTACAATGCCAGAAATGACTCCAGGAGAGAGAGAGAGACATGGGAAAATGTGGGAGAGCTTCAACCACTAACCAAAAATGTAGTAAAACAGCATGGGAATCCTTACAAGCCCATCCCCTAACAATTTTTTCCATGTTGGGAGAGAATGCAAGCCATTCTTCATCAAAAATGGTGCTTGAACATCATTTCTGTCCATGACCACGTGCCAGAGGTGTTTTTCCATTTTCTCCCTCCAAATTCCATCAAAATAAAAAAATTACCCTAGAATCACGTAGAGAATTTTACAAGATTTCCATTGATATAAAGAACATGAAAAACTGAGCTCTGGATTGAAAGATATGGCCATTTGAAATTTTAGGGCAAAACAGGGCCAAAACGGATTGGCGGGAGAAAAATTTAAAATTTTCCACTTTTTTGCATTTGGGAAAATTTCCCAAAAAATCCCCGCACTCCATTGTTCCAGGTGCCACGTGGCATGTTTTGATTGGATGTGGGCCCTCTGCGCTTCATTTTCCTTTGTTTTCGCCATTGGAAAAAAAAATTAAAAACTCTGCCGAGCCGATGAGTTGATGACATGTGGCAGCGGGTGATTGGGCGAGGGCCCTTCCTCCTGAATTTTCCATCGCTATTTGAAACATTTTCCCATTGGACACATGGAAAAACCCCATTGGATGCGGGCTTGCCCCTTTGAATTTTCCTTGCGGCCTTCTCTTGATTTTTTTGCCACCACCAGACACGTGGCAAGATGGGATTGGTTTGCATTCGGGGGGGTGGACCTTCCTTTTGAAATTTCCTTCATTTTTCTTTGGGAAAATTTCCCAAATTTACCCCATCTTCCACTGGTCCGAGACACATGGTAGCATCTTATTGGATGTGGGGCCTTAGGGTAAACTTTTTTTCTTTTGCACAATCCCCCCTTTGGGAAAATTTTCCAATCTCCTCCCGCACTCCGCTAGGCCGTGTGCCCATGGACACGTGGCGGGATCTGACTGGTCAGCGGGGCCACGGGCCAACAATTTTCCTTCTCCTTTTTCCCAACACTTTGCCAAAATTTTAAGTTCACCTCCGCGCTCCACTGTTCTAGCTTTTGGTGACACATGGCAAAACGTGATTGGGCACAGAACTTCCAAGGGAAAATTTCCATAGCGCCAACACATAGTCGATTTTCCAATTTTTTTTCCTTGGACACATGACACCATCTGATTTGCCGACAGGCCTGCGGGGTGAAATATCCCTTTTGAAAACTTTTCCAAACACTTGGTAAAAATCCAATTTTTCCTCCGACCCCACCACTTTGAGACACGTGGCATGATATTACTGGTTGTGGGCCTTCCAGGGGAAAATTTCCCACAAAAACTCTATTGAGCCATAACTTCAAAAATACATGGAGTTAGGAGGAAAACTTTACCTTTCTGGAAATATAAGAAAGATATCTATCCAATGGTGCCATTTCCAGAGGGTTTTGAGTGCCTAAAAAGCAAAAATTTATGACTGAGGCACAAGAGAGGGAAGAATAAGGGAGTTAGCCACAAAAAATGAGCAGGGGCTCATTCTGGATAACAATTTTAGCAACTCAGAGGGGTCATCTACCTGCTGGATGAAGTTACTAGTTGCCTGAAGCAATCCATTGGGCATGGAGTCATTAAATTTTTTGTTTGGTACCCCAACTAATTAGAACACAGCAAGGAGGAAGGCAGAGGGTAGAACATCATCTGATGGAGCAAGGCCTGCAAACACATTTCCAGGAACAGCAAGCTTGTGCCAAAGCACTTAGGGAAAGCAAACTAATCCACAGCAAAACAATGTGCACAAGCACTTGGAGGAATGAAAACCTAAGCTAATATGTATAAGGTACAGAATTCCTTTTAGTAGAAATGCTTTAGATGGATTCCATTGACTGGAATCTGCAGTTCTTCACCATCCAATGAAGACAATTGGAAAGCATTGTTGTCCTTACACTTTGTGACCATGTATGGGCCACTCCAAATGGCTTCAAATTTTTAATGCCTTCCCATTTTTTCTTTGTCTGCATCCCATTTTAACACTAGATCTCCAACTTGGAAAGATCTATATTTGGCCTTCCTATCAAAGGTCTTCTTGATCAGAGCTTGATCCTTCTCCATTGCTCGGGAGGCTTGATTTCTCATTTCTTGGAGCTCCATCAATTCTGCATATCTAACCTCCCTGGGCCCAAACTCCAACAACTCCAACTCTTTCATGAGTTCCAACATTGGCAATTCAAGTGACATGGGAAGAATTGCCTCTTCCATAAACAAGCTTGAATGGAGAGTTACCTGTAGATCTCTTGAGAGTTATCCTATTAGCCCATAAAGCTGATTTCAACTTAGTATCCCAAGACCTCTGATTTTCATCAAGAGTCCTCCTAATGATCCTCAATAAGTTCTTGTTTGTAGATTCAGCTTGGCCATTACCCTGAGGGTAATAATTTGATGAAGTGCTTAGGTAGATCCCATTCTTGAAAGCCCATTCAGTTACCTTGGACCCAATGAATGCCAACGCATTATCTGATATTATTGTAGTAGGTATGCCAAATCTAGTTGCTATTCCCTCATAGAAATCTAGGATGCTAGATTCATTTGCTTCCTTGAGTGCTACTGCTTCAGTCCACTTGGTGAAATAATCTATTGCTGTTAGAATCCATTTGTGCCCTTGGCTTGAATTGGGATTAATGACTCCAATGAAGTCGAAACCCCATTGCATGAATGGTTGGTCAACTGAAATTGGATGCAATGGAAGGGAAGCTAGCCTCTCTTTACCTGTGAAGAATGCATAATTCTTGCACCTCTTGATCCATGCATAACAATCACTGAAAATCTTGGGCCAATAATAGTCAGCCCTCATGATTTTTAGAGCTGTCACTCTTAGTGCAAAATGACCACTAGCTGATCCACGATGCAACTCTTCCAGCGCCTTATGAATCTGATTTGTACCAATAAATCTTAGCAGCACTCCATTCACATCCTTTTTGAACAAAACGCCATCAACAAGGGCATATGGGACAGCCTGCAATATGAAGTGTCTTATTTTGGTATCGTTCATCTCTGGAGGGCATATACCTGTTCTTAGGAAGTGCATTATGTCTTGGGTCCAGCAAGGAGTGAGGACACCATCATTCTCCTCTTGACTGCTTCCTTGCTCATGGCTATCTTGCAACGCCAAAACAGCCTCCTTCTCATTTCATGCTTCCTTTTGTTTGCTCAAAATCAGCTGCTCACACAATCCTTTTCCTCTGACCAACTTGGTGACTTTGATCTCTATGTCATACTCCATGACATGAGTAATCCAACCTGCCCTTTTTTCATTCAAGTCTTTGTTGAGGAGGAAATCTTTAACTCCCACATGAGAAACCAGCAATTGAACCTTGTTGTTTGAAACTAGATGCTTGAATTTCTTCAAGCTCTTGATTACTGCAGGAACATGCTTCTCAATGAAAGAATATCTCACCTCATAGTCCTTCAGGCTTTGGCTGAAGAAATCAATTGGCTGCTCATCATTGTTTTTGTTCTGATGTACCAAAATTGCAGAAATAGTATCATCACCCCCAAATGCATAGAGGATGAAATCCTTGGAGAAATCTAGGTTAATGAGGGTTGGGGCTTGAGAGATGGCTTCTTTGATTGCTTCAAAACTTTCCTTTCCTTCTGCTATCCATTTGAAAGCCATGCTTTTCTATAACATCTTGGTGATAGGCTTGACTAGGGCTACAAAAATTGGGACAAACCTCCGAACAAAATTTATTCTCCCCAAGAAACTTTGTAGGGCCTTCTTGTGGCTTAGAAATGGTAGTGCTCTTATGGCTTCAACTCTTTCTGAATCAATTGCTAATCCATCTTTGGAGACAATGTGGCCAAGGAGATTTCCTTCATGGGCTATAAAAATACACTTTTTACGATTCAAGGATAATCCAAATCTTCTACACCTTTGGAACACTTGTCTCAAATGAAAGAGATGGTCTGCTGCATTTTTTGAAAAAACAGTGATATCATCAAGATATACCAGCACCATGTTGTTAATCAAATCCTTGAACGCCATGTCCATTTCTCTTTGGAAAGTAGCTCCAGCATTGGATAGCCCAAATGGCATTTTCCTGTATGCATAAGTTCCCCACTTGGTTGTAAAGGTTGTCTTGAACTGATCTTCTTCTTTCACCATAATCTAATTGTACCCCAAATAGCCATCAAGTAATGAAAACCTCTCAGAGCTAGCAACAACTTGTAAAATATGCTCCACAGAAGGAGGTGGATAATGATCCTTGAGAGATGCTCTATTCAAATCTTTGAAATCAACACACAATCTGATTTCCCCACTCTTCTTTCTAATTGGAACCAAGTTGGCCACCCAACTAGAATGCTTGATAAGGAATATGATTCTTGATTCTATCAACTTATTCAATTCTTTCCTCATGAGAGGGTCCATGTGTGGATTGATTGGCCTTTGTTTTTGTCTGATGGGTTTAGTACTTGGATCCAATTTAATGGTATGTTGAGCTAACTTGGGATTGAAACCCTTCAAATCTTCATAGCTCCAAGCAAACACATCATGGAATTCTTGACAAAGTTGTATAAACTCATACCTCTCTTGTTCAGTTGTCATCTTACCAACTTGGATTGATTTGCCTTCTTCCACCAAGATGGACACGGAATCTTCTCCCTTGACTTAGATGTTTACTTTCTCCTTCCTAAACTGATAATTAGGATTGAAAATGGACTCCAAAGTTACAAGTCCCTTTGGTAGTTTGTTGGTTCTCAGCTATACCACTTGGTCACCATACTGCTGCTCCAACTTTTCCTGATTTTTAGCTGAGAACTCGGCCTCTTCTTGCAAGAAACAGATGATTTGTTAATCATTTTCAAACACTTTCCAACTTACATTGTTGTCTGGCACTGGAGGCCTTACAATCACATGGATGTTTGGATGTACCTTGTCTTTTTGAATGCTTTCAACAATGTCAAAGGATGCCCCAACTGCTATAAGCCTATCAACAGCTTGGTTCTCCCTTCTAGGAATGGATTTTATGCCAAAGCCCTCAAAATCTTCAATGAGGTCCCACACCCTATTTTTATAACACTTAAGTAGATCATTCTTGACAGCATGCTGCCCCTTAACTCAGTTGACAATCAACTCACTATCACCAAAGACTTGCAAGTTCTTTATCCCTCACTTGATTGACCAATGCAACCCTTGTATCAAGGCTTCATATTCAACAGTGTTATTAGAGAATGCAAACTGAAATCTAAAAGATGAATAATACGTAACTCCTTGAGGTGAAACAAGCATAGCTCCCCCTCTGGCCCCTTTTCTGCTCCTTGATCCATCAAAAAACAACTGCCATACCTCATTGTCATCCTTGTGGTTTGGCTTGGTGATGCTAGGAATAGGCTGATTTTCTTCATACATGTAATAGACTCCTAGCTCAGATTCTTCTATTTCTCTATAAGGATCAAAAGCATGCACCTTGTTTTCCCATTCATCAAGAGTTAGATCTGGGATGATTCCAACCTTGTTGTCAACTTCATCAGTGCTTGGATAATCTTCTTGATCAAATGCTGAACAATTGGTATTGATTTGGATCAGAGTGTAAGGCTCAATGTGAAAGTTTGCAATAGGCTCATATCTGATTGTGGATTTAGTTCTATATCTTTTTCTGAACAACATGTATGTCCAATCAGTAGATAAGTACCCTCCAATCTTGGCTGTGAAATCCCTTGACAAAAATAGGGCAAAGAGTGGTGGAATATCTATTACTGAGACATCTTGCAAAACAACAATGTTGGGGCATGCATGCAAAGTAAGACTCAAGTTTTTTATCACTCCAATTATTTTTACTACTGTCCCATCCTATTGCACTACCCCTCTGGATATGACTTCATATTGAAGCCCTAACTGATCAGCTATTTGCTTGGGCATTACTGAACTACTTGCCTCGGAATCAATCATGCAATTGTGTACTAATTGGTTTCTAATGATCAATGAAACATAGAATGGAGGGGGCTTCAACATCTTACCTTGTTATCCTCCATGATTCTTCTCAGACTGGGCAACATTTGTGAGCACCTTCTCTTGCATTTGGGCTTGCTGATTTGAAGTTGACTAGTCTTTAATGGCAGCATGTAGCAAATCTCTTTGTCCTGGGATAGATAATGACTCCCACATTGATATGTTTGCATTTCTCTTCTTCATCTGATCAATGATGTTGAATGGAGATGAAGCATCTCTCTGCTGTCCCTTGGCCTACACATTCATTCCTTGCACATGGGAAGCAACAACTGGCATTTGAGTTGGCTTAGGAGCTATTTTAGGCATCCCTTGTGTGTTTGGAACTGCATTTTGTTTCCCAATAATTTTTGGAGTGATAGAAGGTTGTGAATTGCTTGGAGCTAATGGTTGTTCTTCACCCAAATTTCTCCTTTCTGACCTTGTGTTGGCTGCAACACTTTGGGGAATTGTTTGATTCATGCCACAAAAATCTTCTACCTGTCAGTTTACAAGTGTGGCATCATTTGGAGCTGATTGCTGTTGGAATGTGTCTTGTTGTTGGTTATTTCCTTGACTACCTTCACCCTCCACATCAATATTTGTCACCATTAATGCTTGATTTAAGGCACTGTTGAAGCACATAGACTAGTTGTGAGGTTCATTGCATGGAAAACACCAATCATACTCTTGAGCCATGTTGTTTTACACTGGCACTAATTCCTTAGAGGCAAATATAGCATTCGGATTATAGGGCTGAAATGGTATGTTGGTAGGAGGTCTTGCTTGATTTAAATTTACAGCTGGATTGGGTGGTCTTTGAGATTGGTATGGCTGCCTGTTAGGCTGAGCTTGACGTTGGAAAGAAGGTCTAAAGCTTTGGGATTGTTTCCTCTTGAGTGTGACCAGCTCGTTGCCTAGATTTTGTAATTGCTTCATGACTTCTTGAAGTTCATTTGAGGCACTAGAAGATGAAGTAGAAGCTTCACTTGAATTCTAATTTCTAGGAGTGGGAATAGGAGCTAAAACAAGCACTTGACTAGTATTTGGTCTCTCTAAACTTGGAAACAATGGAATTGGAGGCCTAGGAGATAGCTTGCCAGCTTGGATCAAACAATTTTCAGCTCTAATGGAAATGCTATAAGCAACAGGGATAGTTGTGCCTCCCATGGATTGAATTAACATAGAAATATCAGAATTTAAATATTTAAGGTAATATAGAAAAGCACCTTCTGCTGTTGGCCTTACTGCCACTGGAATCCTCTCCCAAGTCATTTGAAATATGAAATTGAAATCAGTCAGCTACTCATTGGGGGCTCTCTTGATGGTTGTCAGCTATTCCGAAGGGACAAGTTATCTCCCTTTTCTCCAAACTACTCATGGAGGGCTATACATAGCTGGTTCCACTTTTGAATAGAACCTGAGGTAAGGCTCCTAAACCATTGCAAAGATTTCCCTTTGAATGAAGATTCCAAAAGTTTGATAGCAACTTGCATCTCATGGATTGCACAAATATTAGCAATATCCTTAACATGATCACCAGGAGTGGTCTGATTCTCTCCAATAAAGTATGGAATGTTTTTCAATGCTATAACTGGGATTAGATTTTGTGCATTGAGAGCAAGTGGGCTGCTGCCAGTGAAATTGACATAGGGTTTTTTTTGTGCCATTTTGATTGGCCTTAGAACCCTTGTTGATTGAATGAAAGGCCTACCAGGTGGAGGAGTTGATAGAGTTCTATTTGGTGGAGATGGAGACCTTTGAATTCTCCTCCCTCTTTGCCTCCTTCTTGGAGATAACTACAGGTACTCAAACATCACCTCTTCTTCTCTAACTCTTGACCTTGTGGTGATTCTTCTCATGAGTTTTCAGGTCTACACTACTAAAACCAGTTGATTCTTCTTCCTTGGAGTCGCCAGATGTGCAATTTAGGGCTCTTTTAAGCAAGAAACTTGCAAAAAATGCACATCAATTTTGTTGCAATGAATATGAATACCTCTAAGCTCCCACCGGGAGTTCCATAACTATTTTTGCAAATCAGCAGCATCCCTAGATGTTGATCAAGCTTCTAGTTTGATATTTTGGACATCCAGTGTGATTGCACAACATTGAATCTTTTCCCCAAGTGTGGGACTTGTAAAAATGGGAAAAGAATCTCTAGGTTAGAGGCTGGTTCTTCAACTTCTCTGATTAGGTATATTACTTGCAAGTTGCAGAGGGTTTGAATTCAAAATCCTACTCTAAATTCCAAAGAGGGTAGAGATAGAGAATGCAAAATTGAAACTAATGCTAATAAGGTGATGCACCAAATGAGTGGTGAGCATTTTTTGCTTCTGCAGATTGACACAGTTCATAAAAATGCAACAAAACTTCATGCACAAACTGATAATTGTAATGGAAGGTTAGAAATGAATCAAACAACACAAACAGACGATTAAAACTCATTCATAGAGCCTGCATTGTGATTTTTATCATCAAAAAACACTTGCATTACAACAGCTGAGAGGAAAAACAAGTTAAAATCTTGGAAAAGGTTTGGTTTTTGAACAAAATCACTTTCAAAATGACAGAGGGAGCCTGCAATCTAAAAAAAATGTTCAACCCTTTGAAAATGAGCCAAATCTGGCTTTTACAATGCCAAAAATGACTCCAGGAGAGAGAAACGTGGGAGAGCTTCAACCATCGACCAAAAATGTAGTAAAATATCATGGGCATCCTTACAAGCCCATTCCCTGACAATTTTCACCATGCTGGGAGAGAATGCGAGCCATTCTTCATTAAAAATGGTGGTTGAAACGTCATTTCTGTCCATGACCACGTGCCAGAGGCATTTTTCTCTTTTATCCCTCCAAATTCCATCAAAATACAAAAATTACCCCAGAATATTATAGAGAATTTTACCATCTTTCCATTGATATAAAGAACGTAAAAAACTGAGCTCTGGATCGAAAGATATGGCCATTTGAAATTTTAGGGAAAAATAGGGCCAAAATGAATTGGCGGGCGAAAAATTTAAAATTTTCCACTTTTTTGCATTTAGGAAAATTTCCCAAAAAATCCCCACGCTCCACCGTTCTGGGTGCCACATGGCATGTTTTGATTCGACATGGGCCCTCTGCACTTCATTTTCCTTTATTTTCACCATTGGAAAAAAAATTTAAAAACTCCATCGGGCCGATGAGTTGATGACACGTGGTAGCGGGTGATTGGGCGCAGGCCCTTCCTCCTGAATTTTTTGTCGTTGTTTGACCCTTTTTCCCATTGGAGACATAGCAAAACCCCATTAGATGTGGGCTTTCCCATTTGAATTTTCCTTGCGGGCTTCTCTTGAGTTGTTTGCCACCACCGAACACATGGCAAGATGGGATTGGTTCATGTTCGGGGGGGCGGACCTTCCTTTTTAAATTTCCTTCATTTTTCTTTGGGAAAATTTCCCAAATTTTCCTTGCCTTCCACCAGTTCGGGACACGTGGCAGCATCTTATTGGACATGGGGCCTTGGGGCAAACATTTTTCTTTTACGCAATCCCTTTGGTAAAAATTTCCAATCTCCTCCCGCGCTCCGCTGGCCCGTGTGCCCATGGACACATGGTGGGTTTTGACTAGTCGGCGGGGCCATGGGCCAACAATTTTCCTTCTCCTTTTCCCCAACACTTTGCCAAAATTTTAATTTCACCTCTGCGCTCTGTTGTTCCGGCCTCCAGTGACATGTGGCAAAACATGATTGGGCGCGGGCCTTCCAAGGGAAAATTTCCATAGCGCCAACACTTAGTCAATTTTCTAATTTGTTTTCCTTGGACACGTGGCACCATATGATTCACTGGTGGGCATGCGGGGTGAAATATCCCTTTTGAAAACTTTGCCAAACACTTGGTAAAAATTCAAGTTTTCCTCCAATCCCCGCCACTTTGAGACACGTGGCATGATATTACTGGCTGCAGGCCTTCCATGGGAAAATTTCCCACAAAAAATCTGCCGAGCCATAACTTCAAAAATACATGGAGTTAGGAGGAAAACTTTACTTTTCTGGAAAGTTGAGAAAGAGATCTATCCAATTGTTCCATTTCTAGAGGGTTTTGAGTGCCTAAACAGAAAAAAATTATGACTGAGGCACAAGAGAGGGAAGAATAAGGGAGTCAACCACAAAAACTGAGCAGGGGCTCATTTTGGATAGCAGTAGGTAATCCTAAGGTATCATTCATGGATATGGTAGGGGGTATGGAGGTAGGCATACCAAATAGTGGTTGACTTAATGAGTCATGGGTAGAAGAGTGGGCAAGGTAATGTTGTAAGGCTATGATATTATGATCAAGGAATTTAATGAATTTCTCGTCACCTATAGGTATATTTGAAGGAATGTTGGGGTCCATTGGTGAAGAAATAGATGGCAGCGAAGGTGAAGTAGGTAACGGTATGTCACTAGCATGAAAGGTGAAATATCGCACCTATTGGAGAGTCCAAACCATAAGAGAAGGTGTTAAATGAGTAGTCTAAACTCTGTAAAGGTGATAGAACTCGGAAACAGACGTCTGAATATGTCTAGAGGATAGAAATAGGTTGTTGTTTCTGATAAAAATAAAAAACACGAAGACCAATATCAGTCAGTAAAGTGGTGTTGGTTAGGAAAAAAGACTGATGTTGTGATGCCCAGTTAAAACAACCCACTTGAGAACCATGAACAACCTAGGTTTAGTTAGAAAATTATGGAATAAATTTTTTTTATTAGGAGTTAACGACCAAAGTCTCCAAGACAGTTAAATTCAATTGATATCTTTTCCCATTATAATAATTACTAATTTCTCATTATAGAGCAACAAGTGCAATTGGTCTACCCTAGCTCAAATCTCTCTAGGCATTAATTTTATTACTGATTACATTGACATTTTAGCTAAATGTTCCCTGATTAAATTTTAGGGTTAAGTGACCCAAAACAATTAAATACCCAAGTTATTTAATTTCCACCAAATCAAGACAAGAGCAGGGTTTAATTACAGTGAGAAAGGAATACATATTTAAAATCAACAGAGTAAGGTCTCTCTTACCCACTCCCAGAACTTGATTAGGAGTGTCTACAACCAGATTGCTAGGTAACAACTACCACTAACATATTCCAAAACAACTCAAATCCACAAGAAAAAAAATCTCTTTTAATAACAATTCACAGAGGTCACAAGGTCCAAAAATTAGGGCCACAAGTTTCAACTAGGTTTAGGGAGTAATTTTCCCTCATACCCAACTCTGTAATAGGCTCAAAGTTTCAACTTGATTTTTCTCCTACTTAACACTTCCAAAAGTTCCCTAAACCATTCCCAATGGATAGGATATTTTCTCACCTTTCCGGTGATATAAAGAATTCCTCCTAACTCCTTACAGAACTCAAGATATGAGTGGGTGGAGTTTTTAGGTCAAAATTTCCCTTAGGGGGACACATGTCAAGAGGACAGGAAAACACCTCCAATGGGTTGGCGGGTTACGGGGCGGCTTGGGGAATTTTTCCCATCACGCGGGAAAAAATGCAAGGTTTCTTCCGTGCCTTCGTGGGTCCCTATTGGACACGTGTCGAGTCTTGGCTTAAAGAGGGAGAGGGGGAGGGAATTGGTGGAGTAGTGGGAGGATTTAGTGCATTGTGCCTGACGAAGGACAAAAGGGAGAAAGGGACATGTGGGTCTGTGTGCCCGCAGAAGAAGAAAAGCCTGAGGTGGGGGCAGTGATGCGGGGCCGCGGGGAATCTGGTTAAAAAATTTCCTAAGGCCAAAAAAAAAAGAAAACAAAGGGGTCCTCCCTCCCCTCTGCCACCCCCCTAAGGTGCCATGTGGCACCTTCTCATTGGCTACAGGCCGGTGGGGCTAAGATGGAATTTCTTCCAAAATTTTAAAAAAAGGTCAACGGTTGAAAATAAACCACACCTCTGTCATAGCTCCAAGGGGACATGTGCCGTCCTCTGATTGGCTGTGGAATGGTGAAGGAAAATGAAAAATTTTTACCTAACCAAAATTTTTCTGAAAACTTTTCTAAGGCCAAAATGACAAGAAATTTTTGGGTTGCAGGCCCGCCAAGGAAAATTTGCCCAAATTTTCCCGCCAAGGCACAAAAACTTCAAAGTTCCATAACTTTTACTAGGAAGCTCAGTTTTCAGCAAAAGAGGACTTTTTGGAAAGCTCTCAATGCCATATTTGCACAGGAAACATCAATTTTGCTTTCTGATAAGTTTTTAAGGGTTAATTTTGCAAAAAGGATCTACAAGATTATAATTAGTGAACTGGAAATTTTCAACTTCTCAATTTGGTTAAGTTAGATCTCCTCCTTCACTCAACATGTCAAAAAAACATGGAGGATTGGTCTAGGGAGGGTTTAGAGTGTTTTAGGAAAGTAAATTTTGTTTAATTGATTCAAAATTCTATTTTTCCAACAAGTGAAAGAAAACAGTTGAGGAAGAGATTAAGCTCTATTTTGCAATATTTAAATTTGTTTTTCTTAAGTAATCTTTTTCAATGGGAATTCCTTAAATGTCTTGGATCATATTAATCTATAACATTTTTAAGTTGATTGTTAACTGCAGGTATAAATTGTACGTTTTTATTAAAATTAATTTCCATTATAAGGTTTATAACGGAGATCTATTTCTTTTAAATCAACATATCAATTTTATCATTTAAATGTGTATATAGTTTCTAAAATAGTCTAGTACATTTTCTTGATCAAATCAACCATCCTTTTCCAAGTTAAATTGCAGTCCTGATTCCAATTCTAATATACATTTCCAAGGAGAAACAATACAATATAATTCCCACCTACATGTTTCCTCTTCTTGCAATTAAACAGAGATTACATTCAAAATAGTAATACAGTTCCAATACAACCATGTAAGTTTTGAGAAAGGTAGTACATTCCTTTATTGGTTTCCAACAACAAATTTACAACTTATCTCTTTCTTTTTTCTTCAAAATACAATATACAATACATATAACCATTTTTCACATTCCTTTCCAAAATAGAGAATGAAATATAACTCTCTAAATTTCACATTTCAATTTCAATCTTTCCTCATCAATACAAGTAACTTCATCATTTAGAAATTTCTATAAAAATAATCCACTTCAAAGTGGGAAAGGATTATAATTAAAAGGGTATCTCAAGAAGGGACTGTCAAACTGTATATTACTCTATTGCTAAAAAACAGTCAGCATGCTAGTTTCTTCATCTCTTCATCTTGATCACAACAAGAAAGGGGGAAAGGCAACTCTCTCCACCCAACCAAGACATCCAATGAAAGGAGAAGCCTTCCTTCATCATTGGCCCCCGAGCCCAAACCAAAGTACAATCAAATGTGTAATTAAACCATGGAAACAACTGGCTTCCACAACACAACATTATTTCACATACACATTTCTGTTTGAAACACAATGCAACAAAAAACAAACAACAATTCACAACTGCATTTAAAAACATTTCAAAATAGAACTCAGGCTTGATCTAACAAGCCAAAGGAGCAAGGACTATGGGGGAAGCTACTTATGCCTCCCAATTGGGAATTGGGCATCCACCTAATAATCACACCTGCCAATATAACATATCATATCCCATAAATCTTATGTCATCCCAACCCCTCCTTATGCCCCCCGAAAATTTTTCCCTTATGCCCCCCCACAAGTAAGAAATGAAAGCTATTTCTTTTCCATGGTGGATCCCAAACCCAAAACTCCCTCCACAATGAAACTGATGCCACTAGCATTCCCTTATGCCCCCCAAAATGGATTCCTCATAGCCTTCTCCTACACCTTCCCTAAGGCAGTCTACCCAACCAGCCAACAAAAGTAATAAAACATTCTCCATACACACAAATCAACAAGAAAATAACAGCAATAAAAGAAGGAATAAACTCCTAGCTCTCCATGGTAGTACTTTTCTTCACACATAGCAAGCTTCAAATGCTAAGAAAATTACATTCCCAAAATAGTAGTGTCAAAGTATCAAATGCTCTCCAATCTTCTCCAAATCAACAAGAGCTCTAATCACAAAAAAAAATGCACCCAAGGATGAATGCAAGGAGGTTCAATAACCAAGAAATAGTCTTCACCAAAGCTTTCCCAAAGTAAGAGATCCAATCATAAGAAAAATGTGCCCAAGTATGCATGAAATTTTTTTCCAAACTCCTTTCATAAGCAAGGCTCCAAAACAGCAAGGAAATTTCACCCCAAGAGGAATAAGCAAAGTTTAAAAACCACCTCAACAAGCAAGGAGTTCAAATTTTTAAAGGAGAGGGAAGAGAAGAGGATGATGTGGATCCCTATGGGATGCCACATCATTCTTCCTCAACCCCAAGATTAAAGTCAACATCATTCACCCAAACACAATAAATGAAATGAAAAATTAACTTACACACTCAAAAGTAGCCCACGCCTCAAGGGACAACCATTAAATTAAAATGTAAGAAAGTGCAATTAAAAACATGCACAAGAAGAATAAAAATGCATTAAAAGAAGTCACAAATCACTTCCCAAACCATAAGTATGGTTGGTAACATAAATTTAGAGGTATGGAACAAGTTTTACTTGTCCCACAAGCCTCCAAAAACAGCCCCAAGGTCAAATTCGAATTTCCATGGAGGTAGAGTATTTCTTACTCCAAAATATGACTTACACAAACTATTACACCTCTTACACATCACTTACAAATTAAATACAACAGCCAACAACTCTAATAATTACTTTCCATATCCCAATTTAATTTATTTAAAGTTTAACTATATGATTCCTCACATTAAGCTATCACAATTAATGTATTAAAAGAAGAGAACACATTACAAATAAAATACATATAACAATAAATAAAAGAGGCACATTAATAAAATACACAAACCCATGGTCACATATAAGGAAATCCCCACCATGGGATCCCTTAACAAAATACAACACACACTCCGAGATTGCTTCGCGACTGCTCCGCGATTGCTCCGCGACTACTTCGCGACTGCTCCGAGATTGCTTCGCGACTGCTCCGCGATTGCTCCGCGACTGCTCCGAGATTGCTCCGCGATTTTTCCGCGGCTATTCCATGGTTTCTACACGGGCTTCATCTAAAAAAAGGGTTCGAGGAGGCACGAGCATTGCTAGAGGTTCGCCCCTCTCAGAAATTTGAAATGAGGTCCCTATTAATGGCGGCGAGAAACCAGTGGTATCTGTGGGAGGCGGATGCAAAAATGTAGAGGAAAATAAAGCACCAATCTCATGGATTGGTATGGCTTTCAATACTAACCAAGACCCCCATATCAAAACAGGGGTGTTCACTCATGGGACAGGTAAAGATGGTTCAGTCAAAGATTCATTATCTCCTTTAAAACTCAATACTGGTAACTGCAGGTTGCAAGAGACTAAGAGTGGATCTGGTGATGGAGGAAGAGGTACAGGGGTAAGCCAGAACCAGGACAAACTAAACAGCAACAATAGGTCCGGATCTTATGCTTCAGCGGTCTCCAAACAGAAGGAGAATGTCAGAAATGAGCTCTTAAAACCCTCCCAGGAGGTCCCGACGCTGAAAATCGAAGAGGATTTACTTCTAAAGGTTCTTAAGGAGGAGGAAAATCTCTCCCAACTGGGGCTCATATGCAGATTTCACAAATTTTGGCCTAAGCTTTCTCAGCTTCATGACTGGATAGCCCAGAGATGGAGAGAAAAAATACAAGGTAAGATTGAGCTTTATCCTTGTGCTAAAGCTTACTTCAATGCTGTCTTTGAAACCCCTGAAGATAGGGATTTAATTTTTAGTCAACATTGGGTTTGGGGGGAACATGGGCTTATGTCCAAACCATGGTATCCATCTTTCAACCCATTAAAGGAGTCTTTTGATACCTACCTGATTTGGGTTCGTCTACCAGGACTCCCATTGCAGCTTTGGAATAGATCTTGTCTCATTGCTATAGGGGATACTTTAGGCTCATGTGTAGCAGTCGATGATAAGACCTCCATTCAAACCCATACTACTTATGCTCGAATCTTGGTTGATCTCGATACCTCCAAATGTTTACCAGCAGAAATCAATCTACAGATTGGAGCCAGGCTCTGGGTGCAGAGGATAGACTATGAGAGACTTGCCTTCAGATGTAGGCGTTGCTTCCAAACTGGTCATGTTACAGATGACTGTGAACACTCCAAACATAAGACCAAAACAGCCTGGTGGAGGGATTCTCTACCTGAACATCTTACAATCGACTCAGATCTGGCTAAGGAATCGAGTGCCCCCCTGCAAGCTAACTCACCCATCATGGTTGATTCACAGACCAATACAGAGAAGCCTCCAGATTATTCTTTACAGGCTGCTGATTCAGTGATTAAAGATATTCCGACCTCCCATTTGGGTCACTCCCCCATCAAACCTATTGCATTTTTTCCGACTGTAGTGGATGTGGGAAATCAGGAATGGACAGTGGTGGATCGGAAAAAGAAGGGTAATGCCAAATCTAAATCCCCCACCATATCGGACAAGATTTGATTCTTGTCTTTTTGGGCGCTATTATTGCTACATTTTGGCATATGGCCTACTACGCAGTTGCTAGGCAGCTGTGTTGTTGTTTTGTTGCTGTTTTGTTGCAGCTGGTTTGCTTTTGCTGGTTCCTTCCTTGACAGTTTTTGTTGGGCTCTTTTGTGATGATCGTCTGGATGTTTTCTCCGTTAGTGGTCGGCCGGAGTACATTGTTATCATTTTTGTGGCCGGACCACTGTGTGTTTGCTGTTTGATCACTATCTAGCAGGTGTTTATTTGCTGTTGTGTTGCTGCTGGTTGTTTCTTTGTAGACTGCGTTCTGCACTTGGTCCTTATTGTTATATCAGGATGTTGATCCTTTTTTTCGAGCTTTATTTTCCTATTCTAGCTTCTGAGCCTTGTTGTACAAGGGTATAGTCCCTTTCAAAAAACTATTTGCCAATAATAAAAAAAACAAATTACAACACACACACACACAAAACAAGTTGCCATGGTGACTGTGTTGAATTCACCTAAAATTCCATTTTGGTTGGTCTTTGATCCCCCAATGTTTGTTATGATATTTTAAACCTGTAAAACACAAATACCTCCTGTGGCCTCGTGGCCATATCAGAATGTCCAAAATGAATATATAATAAAATCACAAAATCATCTATACATATGAATCACAACAATCACCAAGGCAATCAACGAAATCATTTACAATTTATATCGACAACTATATCATCATCAAATAATTTTCCTTTTCTAGGTTTACTCATATTCTTCAAAATCACAAGTTTGAATAACTTCCATTAAACATCCGTGTCAATATTATATCATCATTCACATGTGAGTGTCTCTAATAATCACCATGCATTATATATAATAAGATTCAACAATAAGCCAAGATCTGACATCTAACACCATACTAAATCAAAACTATTAAAATGTTTGTGATATAGTCTACAGTATCATGATCAGTAATAAAAAGGTGCCAAAGGGAAGTGGGCACTACAGATGTTGGTCATTAGACCAATACCGGTAGGGAGGTAATCAATGTCAGTTACTGTGAAAATGAAGAAACTTAAAAAAAATTGAGTTTGATTTGATCAAAAGAAGTCCAGAATGAGGTTGTGTATGAAAAAGATGATTTAACACACTCATGAAAAACAAGAATTAACCAATTATGATGGTTGAGTTTGAAAGAAATGAAGAAAAGGTGGTTAATTTTGATCAGAAAACACTTGTTAGAACTCACAAAATAATTCCGCGTAGGAAAACAGGCCATGTTCAAGGGCACGAAGGGACAAGAAGAACCCACGTGTGGAGGACAAGTCAGCATCCAGGACTTAGCCATTTTTTAGCATGAAGATCTAGTTTTACAAGATGGCATGCACAACACACCAACGATACAGAGATGTACGCGCCATGCATTGTCTATTTCTGGAGGATCGGATTTAGAGCGCTTTTGCATGGAGACAGTCTAAGAATAGGATTGTCACCTCAGTTAACTATCAGTAGTCTATAGATAGCAGACTTGCATGTGTGCCTATGCATGAAAAGGCGTGTGGCTATTAATAGCATGTGGCCTATTTTTTGGAATAGATAAGTGGTGAAGGGGAAGTCCCCACCCTATATATATGTAGTGAATTACATGGTAGGGAGACGATGGATATAGAGAGATAGATATCATAGTGTGCATGTTTTCTAGATTACCAAATCAGATCCATGTGTGCATCAACATAGATTGCCAATATTGTAAGAAGCTTCTATGTTATTGTGATAATTAAGAGATGGAAGATATTGACTGAACCTAAGTGTCATTCTTGTTTGTAAATGGGTAGTGCATGTTCTTATTTCTATCATGATTATTATTCAAACATATTCTTTCCTAGATCTAGATTTTTCATTCACTGTACAATGATGTATTAGTTATGGATCTATATGCTTTAAGTATTCATCATGTTAACATTCTGTTACACCAACCCTAAAGAGGGACCTGGTACCTTTACGTGCTTCAGGTGAGTGTTCATTCTAGGCTGAGTGATGTGTCAGCGCGTCTAGGGTGTCATATGGTGAATTCTAGGCTGCATCATTGGTTTCGTTGCTGGGACCTCTTTTTCAGTTGTTTTCAGGATGGTTCGTGATGAAGACGTACCCGTTAACTCTAGCAAGTATTGAGGAGTGGATACATGATCTGGAGGAAGAATATGCACTGTGGTTTAGCATTGGATCTAAGTTTAACTCACACACATGGGTAGAACATAACCTATATGACAGTTTATATGAGATATTTTTCACCATCCTTCCAGTAGAATTATACGAGTGGCTGATTGCTTATGCATCTAAGTGGAATTGGAGGTATCGTGCACTTGTCTGGACATAGGAAGAGTTTTAGGACCTTTATGATGTTGATATGATTTGGACTCGATCTGTGGATGCATGGTTTCGTGGTGTTCTGAATAGTTATATCTTGGAGTATTCAATTTCGACGTATTCGTGTCTAGAAGTAGTTGAATTCTAGTTCTTACGATATCCAAGAGGAGCTTATCTGCAAGGCATTCCTCTAGCGATCAAGATCTTGATGGTAACTTTGAACCTAGAGAGTAAACCGATGGCTAACTAAACCTCACCATGCGTGAGGGCAGGAACAGGTTTGGTGAAAGATGGCAGACCTAGCGGTAGAAAGGTAGAGAGAGGAAATGCAGCCTTAAGTATAATGAGGTGCGCAAGAGGGAGATAGAGAAGCAACATACCATTGTAGAAAGTATGGCGTTGAGGAGAGAGATGGCTCGTGAAGGATTCGAAGCTCACGTAGAAGACATGGAGCCAGAGCATCAGGAACTCCCCCATCTTGGAAAGCATGATAGGGATCCCTCCTTGGCCTCACACAGAAGTGCACCATGTAGAGATTACCTGGGCCACGGGCGCACATCTTAATCCACCTGGTGACCTAGGCCTTACACTTGGTTTTCCAATATCTAGTATGACAAGTAATTAGCAAGTGAATTTCAAAAACAAGATAACCAGAGTAAATTAGAGAGCAAGTACATTAATGGGAGGACAGACGACTTTAATGTTATTTGGAGGAACATTTTCAAGTGCATCATCTACATAGAATGTAAGCACGCTGAATGTTGGATTCACCTCTGGAAGTGGAACTACCACACAGACTATAGGGGTTTAGTATAGTACCACTTTTAGAGCACAGAGGAGTACATCTACAGGTCCTAATCCAGCTACAGGTGGAGGATCAAGAGGTATAGGTGGTTCTAGTTCCATTGGATTTGGTGGTTCTGGAGGTAGGAGAAACAAAGGAGGTTCTGGATCAGGTGGGAAAGATCCACACCAACCCCAGAATATTTATATGGAGATGTCTCTTTGTCTTCTAGAGTATAGAGGCATAGAGGATGTTGTTGAGCATGTGCACATGTGTGAAATATTGTGGCATGCAAAAGGGATCATGGCTTCTAAGCGCAAGGCAAGTCAATTTGCTACTACATTACAGGAACATGCACACAGTTGGTATAGGAAGTTTGACCATGATCAAACTTGCATGGATTATACAGCACTGAAGGATGCTTTCTTGAAAGAGTTCTATATCCCATTATTTGAGAAAAAGAGTATAAGCACACTCAAGGATATCAAGCAAGGCACTATTGAGAGTGTACATGAATATGATGCCTATTTTAAAACACTCCTATCTAAGTTGTCTTATGATATTCACACAAGCCAACATGCACAATGGTTCGTTGGCAGATTGATTACACCATTCAGAAGAGCACTGTCACATAAGACATACACTTATCCACGTGAATCACTGGAAGCAGACTTACGTACTAAGGTAGTTGGGAGCATTGATCCTGGCATTAGTCCATTCTAAGAGGCATAGATTGCAGCTATGGCAAAATAGTTAGAGAAGCTATCAGTGAATTCATCCCATGAAACACGCGTAGGGATTTGGTGTATAGATTGTGAAGTGGAAGGTCACACCAAGGATATTTTCCCTCGTAAATCTATACACTCATTACTATTGGACTATGAGATCTATCATTTAAATCATGATGCTAGTCACTATACTTTGTTACAACGCATGATAAGGAAGAATGTATCTTGTTACTATAAATTTTTCTGGTCCACAACCCATGATACTGAAGATTGTCAGTTGATTGGTCAGATCCAGGATGCTATAGACATTGGGGTATGACAGACAATCATAATGAATAATTCTAAGGGTAAGAATGAGCACTAGGATTGGGATCATAATCAAATGTGTTATAACAAGAATGAGGGGTGTTTTGAAGTAGGTTATGGAAGAGAACGTGGATATCACGGTGGGTATGGAGGATGAGGCTACGGTGGAGGAAGAGGTGAGTTTCCTAATAGAACATGTTATACATGTGGATCTCCTAACCACTAAAGGTGTGAATGTCCCTAGAATATTGCATGTTATTTTTGTAGAAATAACCATAGCTATGAAGATTTCCCAGACTTATATGAGCATTTGAGTAAGCAACATAAGCAAGAAACCAAAGGTATTGGGATGGTTAGAATCCAGTGCACGATATAAGATCATTGGATGTCCAAGATAGCACCAGGACTTGAGGCATTAATAGTGAAGATTACTACACGAGGTGAAGCGGTGCACGCAAGAGAGGCATTTCACCAGAAGCCTATGATCACCAAGGAGGAGGTTTTTCATGCAAGGTACCCAGATCCTGCTCATCAGAAGGAAGTTAATCGAGAGACCATAGAGGTCCTCAGTAATCTTCAAGGTGAGATACAGTGTTTAAAGGAGCAGTCAAGGAAGATGGAGCAGCAGAAAGAAGCAGAAAAACTCCCCTCTGATATTGATGACATCAGAGAGGTTTGTAAAATGTTTTGCCTGGAGAATATTATTCTGTTGCTAGGAAATTTGTTGAAGGGGAATACCACATGCACAAGCACTAAGAATGAATAGAAAATCCTAAATTAAAATATTCCCCCTCATAGCATTGACTATGACAAGGAAATTACTCTGAATGTGGTTGTGGATGGATGGCTACTAAGCAACATATTGATTGATACAGGTGTAGAAGTGAATGTTCTTACATTATATGCATCGGTACAAATGGGGAGGCTCCATTACCACCATCATCTAATGTGTTTTTAATGGAAAACTGGACTAAGGCCACTCCCATAGGAGTTTTGAAGGATGTATCTATAACCATACAAGGGGCCAAGTTCACTAGGGATATTGAGGTATTAGCACTTGCGAAAGCAGATAGTTTTCTAGCCTTGCTTAGATGCCCCTGGTGTTATACGAATGATTCTGAATTGAGATTCAATAAGGGGTATATCAAATTTCAGAATAAGGAGGAAATGGTTGTAATACCTTTGGAAGATGGGAATTCTACACCATATGTTGAGCCTCTAGGTGAGGAAGACTTAAAAATAATCTATGTACGCATTATTTAGGACCTAGAGGTCAATGAGCCATCAAAGGAAGGCATCCTATATTGGGAATATTCTCATTCTATTAGTGATACTACGAGCATTGCTTCTAAAAATTGGGCTCATGGTACATATGAACTTGTAGGGCACGAGGTAAAAAGTGCGGTTGCGTGCAAGAATGGACTTTGTTCTATTCGACAGATAGGTAATGTAGTACCTTGGTATACTAGGGCTGAAGATCTTCCTATATTTTTGAAATCCATGGAAGCACAGTGGACAAATAAAATTAAGAGATGAGATAAAATTAAGATGGGAATTCTACACCATATGTTGAGCCTCTAGGTGAGGAAGACTTAAAAATAATCTATGTACGCATTATTTAGGACCTAGAGGTCAATGAGCCATCAAAGGAAGGCATCCTATATTGGGAATATTCTCATTCTATATAGTGATACTACGAGCATTGCTTCTAAAAATTGGGCTCATGGTACATATGAACTTGTAGGGCACGAGGTAGAAAGTTTGCGTGCAAGAATGGACTTTGTTCTATTCGACAGATAGGTAATGTAGTACCTTGGTATACTAGGGCTGAAGATCTTCCTATATTTTTGAAATCCATGGAAGCACAGTGGACAAATAAAATTAAGAGATGAGATATGTTAGTGTATACCTTACATGGGACAACAAAACTTTGGTGGGTAGTCCACAGAGATAATCTTATAGAATGGGAGGAGATTGGAATCACCCAATCTACAAGGTTTTTAAGAAGCAAAGCACTTACATAGATCTGCACTTATAGTGGTGCTCAACCTATTCAGCATCATATTCAGTAGTGTGAGAGACTTTAGACAGTGGGACAGGAAGAATTACCACCTTCACTTTGGGTGCATAGATTGTATTCTACTCTACAAGGATGCGCACATGTCTGATATGTATATGCAGAACCACATAGAGAGACTGGGAATTGGGATAATTTGACTGTAGGATTGATCCAGACCTTTGAATACTTCACGACTAAACCTCCAGTAGAAGAAGCATTAAACTTTGTCAAGCACTTAACTATTGGAGATAGTGTAAAGGCAGAAGAGCTTACTCAGGAATTATTTGGTGCGATAGAGTTGAGAGCGTGTTTTGAAAAGAAAGATGAAATGGACTCCATACTACTTGAATGTGCTTGCCTTGAGAAAGAGAAAGGAAAGATGGTTTACATAGTGGATGATGAGGAAGTTAAGAACCTAGATATTGAACATTCACAAGGGGTGCGCAAGGTCTTGTACAGTGCATACAAGGATACGCACGCATATCACGAACCCATGAAGACAAAGAAGGTGAATATATGTTCGGAGGCTAGGCCAAATGAGGTCATAATTGGAGACTATTGGTTAGAATAGAAAGTGGAAAAGATCATTGAGTTACTCAGGGATTATCATAGCTTATTCCCTCTAGGGTATCATGAACTTAAAGGTGTACATGAATCACTTAGGGAAATGAAGATAAAGCTTAAGGATGGTGCACGCCCAGTTAGAAAGTGACCTTATAGAATGAATCTCAATTTACATGAAAAGGTGAAGGAAGAGATTGATAAGATGATAAAATATGGGATTATTCGACCCTTGGATGAGTCAGAATGGGTTAGTCCTATGGTGATAAGTATCAAGAAGGATGGTAGGATTCAAATTTGTGTAGATTACAGGGATTTGAAAGCTACATGTGTCATAGACCCCTTTCATACACCATTCACTGAGGAAATATTGGAAGGAGTGGCAAGGCGTGAAATATATTCATTCACAAATGGGTTTTCCAGGTATCATCAAGTTAGGATTACTCAGGAGGATCAAGAAAAGACAACTTTTACTATTGAATGGGGCAGTTTTGCCTAAACTGTGATGCCTTTTGGACTAAAAAACACGCATGGTGTATTCTCGCGGATAGTTTTTCAAGTATTCAAATATTTTATTCATAAATTTTTACATGTTTATCTAGATGATTTGACAGTACATGGGCTTGTGAAAGATCATTGTGACAATCTGTGCTTCATGTTTGAACAATGCAGACAATTGAGTATCTCTTTGAACATCAAGAAGTGCATATTTGCTACACCTTTTTTAATACTATTAGGACATATAATTTGCAAGGAAGTTTTACTAGTTGATCCAGCTAAGGTTGTAGTCATTCTAGGCCTAGAAGCTCCTACCATTCAAAGTGAGGTGCGTGGATTTTTGGGTCACACAGGATATTATCAGAAGTTAATCGAAGGGTATGCTAAATTTGTTACACCCTTGGAAGAGTTACTAAGAGGAAAATGTATGTTTTATTGGGAAAAGTGCAGCAACGTGCGTTTGAGATATTAAAGGAGAGACTTAGTACCGCTTCCATTCTATAATTTCCCTCATAGGATAAACCATTTCATGTGCATGTGGACACGTCTGACATGGCCATTGGTGTTGTGTTAGCTCAACCTGGTGAAGGTATTGTAGATCATCCAAAAAAAATTTCTAGTAGGAAGCTAACTCCTGCTGAACAAAATTATACAACTACAGAGCGTAAAACTTTTTCAATGATCTATGCATTACACAAGTTTTGAAAGTACTTGTTAGCAACACCATTTTTAATTTTATACAGATCACATGGCATTAAAGTATTTTTTGAACAAACCTATCTTACAAGGGCACATATGCAGATGGGTACTCCTATTTCAATAGTTTGACTTCACAGTTGTGGTAAAGACGGGGAAAATTAACTCTAGACCAGACCACTTGTCTCAAATTCACTCAGGAGAAGAAGCATAGAAAATTGAAGAAACCATGTCAGATGCACATTTATATAGGTTGCAACACACACCATTAGAATTAAAAGACATTCTTGTCTTTCTACAGACTAATGTGGCACCAGAAGGAATGAATTTTTATTTATATGCATTGCAACGAAAAGGTGTAAATTTTCACTTGTGAATGATGGAAAAATTTTCTTGCTATACGAAAAAAAATAGCTTGCTATACGCACGGCACCGTTTATGTTAATCAGTGGTGACCTCTACAAGTTAGGTAGAGATGAAGTACTACACCGTTTTGTCTTAGAGTATGAGCGCAAGGATATAATGGAGGTTGCACATGGTGGTATTACAAGAGGACACTATGCAGGTGAAGCAACTACCTAAAATATCCTACTTGTTAGATTATGGTGGGAGACACTGTATATATATTGTAAAGCGTATTGCAAAGCGTGTGACCATTTTCAGCATCTAGGTAAATGAGGGAAAAGAGATGAGATGCCTTTAAGACATATTTCTAGTGCCAATAATTTTAGAAATGTTCTATCGATTTAGTAGGACCTATTTCGCCAACCACACGTAGGACTAAGTTGTGTTATATCATTACTTGTACATATTATCTCACAAGGTGAGTAGAAGCAGCACCTACAAAGGACTATACAATGGCTATAGCAGCAGGGTTTCTATGGGAGAATTTTATTACAAGATATGGATGTCCTTTAAGCTTGATAAGTGATAGGGGTACACACTTTTTGAATGACATAATCAAGATCCTATTAGATGAGCTTATGATTACACACCATAAGACTACACCCTATCATCCTCAGGTAAATGGAAATGTTGAGCCTTTCAACAAGATTTTGAGCTAGACATTGACAAAAATTTGTGATGTTGGAAGAAAGGATTGGGATGATAAAGTGTCATCTTTTATTTGGGCATATGGAAAAACTTATAAGAGATTTAACAAAGCCACATTGTTTTAGGTGGTGTTTGGCACAAAATTCATTCTCCCTATAGAATTTATGTTACCTTCTTTGTGCATTGTATGTGCTGGAGGTCTAGCTAATGCGCAGGATTTAGAAGAGCGTATTGAAAAGATGATTCAGTTGGATGAGCGACAAGCCATAACACGATGGAGTTAGAAGCAAGAAAAGGCCATGTAGAAAGCATGACATGAAAGAAACATAAGGGATAAGAAGTTTGAGATTGGAAAAATGGTACTTCTCTATGACTCTAAGTTCTTGCACCATCCAAGAAAACTTAAGGTACATTGGTTAGGGTCATATGTTATTACTTACATCCTTGAAACAAGTGCTTGACAATTAGAATCACTAGATGGAACATGGCTACCTGGTTACTTTAATGGGAGTAGGCTGAAGCCCTACTATAAATAAGTCTTCTTGGCATTTGTAATAAGGCATTATTTCCTATTAGATTAGGTTTTCATTCTGTATTTCCTTCATTGTCGCTATACTTTGTCACTTTAGTTTTTTTATTTATGTAATAAGCGCGCTTACACGCATGAAGCTAACTACAATATGGAGCATGTTCTTGCACAATGGACTGCACATACTATTTGTGTGGGGTGTGGTTGTTGATATCCAAATACAATATGGTGGAATTAAGAGATGAAAGGAATAATCTACTATGGGTGTTTGTCAAAGTAAAAATATTGCTTCTCAAAAGTGACCAAGGATGAAGATGAAGGAAGAAACAACATAACATGAGGTAAGTAGAGGCCATGATAACTACCAAGATAAGGTTAAATGATGAGGTACTCAGGTGCATGGGTGCACACTGAAGAGAAGTCTATGACTAGAGGGTAGCAAGGTGCGCTAGAAGGTTATAGCTAGGGCGCGAATATGTACCGAGCAGAAAGAAAAAATTTGGTCAATAAATGAGAGGATATTTGGTAGGTGGAAAAGCAATAAATGCATCAAAATTTGAAAATATATATAAGGATGGGGTGCAAGTTCATTTTTACCATTGCGATTAAGAGTATTTGAGAAAAAGCTAAGTGCGAAGAGCCAAGTAATCGATTTGAGGTGTGAAGGGTGTGAAACCAGACATGACAAGCAGATATGTGTAGAAGAATCTTACATCCCCGATAGTGAAGGGTTTGAGTGAAGCACGATGGTAGAGAGGAGCTAGGGCACATGATTTCACCTAGGGCATGCTAACTTGAGCTAGAGTTTGAGTTGGGAATTGCATAGTTGAAGAGGCAAGTGTCTACATAAGGATTGCAAGGTAAAAATAGCACCCAAGAAAGTAGTTGCAGTGAGAGCAAAGGGGAAGAAGAAGTTGGTTGTAGAGGAGGAAGAGATGGCACCTGAAAGTAATTTCTTAGAAATGTAATATCCAAAGGGCATCATAGTCGTCCAGGAGTGGGATTCGCATATAATAAAAATTAAAGTGATCTAATATAACCACAGGACCATAGAGAATAAAAAGGAAATTGATGCCCTACTCAACACGAAGAAAAATAAATGCACGGTAGATGACATGTCATTTTATGATGATGTAGGTGAGAAACTTCTGAAAATAATTAGATTCTACCAATTATATGAGCTTCCATATTTCAAGAAGTATGATCCTTTATAACGATCGCTCATGAGCAAAGTACATGAGGAATTTTTCTACTTTGTAGGACATAGAGTCAGAATCTCATTTGCGCTAATCTCCACATTGACAAGTTTGAAGGCCACAAGTGAGGATATGAAGACTGATCTAACAAAGAAGGCTACAATTCTAGAAACTAGGAAGGAGTTGGGATACTTGAAGGGTCCACACAGTATGGACATTGATAAACTAAAGAATTGTTTGGTTGTACAAGTAGTAGCACATCTTGTTACAAAGTTGAATCACCAGGAGAGGTGGTCACAGGTGAACACCATGTGGCTGCATGTTGCGAAGTGGATGTCAGAAGGAGTAATCTACAATATTGTAGGCTACATTGTAGAACAGATAGTTGAGGAAGCACGCACGAGAGGAAAAATCATCTTTAAAGTTATTCTATTGTCATTGGTATTCATGGAGATTGGAGTACCAGACGGACCGAAGGTGAAGATATGGGAATACCCCATGGAGAATAAGTCGCCAGCTGAAAGGTTCATCAAGTACATATGTAAAGGGTCCATGACAGAAGATGTCAAGAAAAGAGCGGAGAAATGGTACGACAGGCTATGTGCGGCCTTTGAGGAAGAGTAGCACATCCCGAAGGAAATAACTTTGGTAATAGAGAAACAAGTCCAGTTTTCTATGTACCTACATTTCTGCATCATGCGCTTCCCAATGAAAGATGGATCATGGAGACCTTGGTACAAATTTCCTTACACCTTCACACCGAGGTACTTTCAAACATCAGTCCTCAGATTCATAGACAAGTGTCACCTGGCCTTCAATGTAGAGAAGGTAGACTGTGACTACCATACCCTGAGAAAGAAATATGTGTATCCATGGCAAAGTGTGTATATCGAGAGGATCATTTCTGAAGTATTGAGCATAAATCCCATGAGTCTAATTTTCAGAGATATTAGGGCAGCACTAGTATACCTTTAGTTGAAGCCCAAGATGAAAAACAATAAGTATGTGGAGAATGATTTCGCACTCCCAGGGCCGTCAAAGGGTCAACATAGAATGGATAACATACTAGCACCTAAGCCCTTAGAGCCAATTGAAGGGGAGGATGAGCATGAAGATAGTGGTGGTTTGGAGCATAGAGGTAGAAGACATCCTATGAATAAGGATGAAGTTGAGCACACCACTACACTACCTCAGCCACAAGAGGGGGATGATAAGGACTTGAATTCAGTCAAGGAGAGAACATATTTAAGAGGGTGTTTAGGAGAACAAGGACCGAAGGTGCTACTCCAAAAATAGTGCATAGATCACCCAGAATCTCCCCAAAAAAGGACACAACCATGCAGAGAAGCAAGAAACTGAAGTTGAATGAGGAGGCAGAAGAGTCAGAGGAAAGTGCACCTAATTCTCCTACACTTCTAGAGAGCATAGAAGAACAAAAGGATGAGGAATCGAAGGAAAGAGGAGAGGAAGAAAATAAAATAGAGGAGACAGCTACAGATAAGGCTCAAGACATAGAGACACAAGTCCCAAATTTGGAAGCTAAATTTCCTAAGCAATAACGGTTTAGAAGAATAAGTGGAGAACACATTCCCCTAGCTATGGGTTATGCAGAGGATGTAGGTAAAATTTTCCACACCCGTTTCTAGAGCATGATGACCCAGAAAGAATTATATGGCTAGGAACTCATGGATGAAGACATGGCCATGGTACGCATAAGGAAGTAGTTATCATGGTCCATGCACACCCACATGGATGAGCCTTCCTTTAATGTATGTGAGGAGTCATGCATGTCGAGAAGGCTAAAGAAGGCACCCCAAGCTAGACATATGATAGTAAAACTTACTGTCATGTCAAATGAACATATGAGTAATGCATTGGCCAAAGTCTCAACAAAAGTGGTGAGGCACAATATGGATAAGGCCACCACAATTAGGGCACTAAGGCAAGAGATTAAAACTAAGGATGGGGAAATAGCATGCCTAACAAAGGAAAGAGACTTGGCGCAGAAGAAAAATGTTGTATTTATCAACATCGCAGAGGAAATTGGTGATACTGTTATGAAGGCAAGGCCATACCTAGAACCAAAGGTACCAAAGACGTTTCCTTTGGTAATACACTATGTAAGTACCTTGGTAGACCTAGTGCTTGAAGATGAACCTCTGCATATGCCGACGCCAAAGGATCCAACAAAAGAGGGAGAAAGAGAAAAGGCTCTAGTGATGTGGAATATTGCATCCTATGATGGACTAGTACAAGTGTTGCAAGAAGAACTGAAAAAAGTAGAACATGCTTTGAACATCTGCATAGCTCCAGAGGCACTGATCAAGTTAAGTACTCTAGAAGAATATAATGAAGTCCAGAAGGCTATGAGGGATGATACCTTAGGCTGTATAGAGAGGTTAACTATTGTAAAATAAAATCATGAGGCCCTGACAGTAGCACAAGAGCCACACAAGGAAATATTAAATGAGCTTGGGAAACTCATCACACAAAAAATGGATGTACTGGAGGGAAGGTTGACTGTAATTTCAAGCATTGTGTTAGTCCTACGAAATGAAAAAGGGGATATTAAGAAGGATGAACTTGAGTCCATCGTTGTGGAAATTCTAGAGAAAGCAGAGAAGGCTCTAACCAAGTGGCAGGCCTTAGAGGCCACAATAAAAGAAGAGTATCCAGATTTGATCCATTAAGATGAGATAGATGAGGCTACAACATAAAAGCATTCTTTATTCATTCAAATTCTTTCTAATTATTTCTATTCAACATATTTTTTATGAGATACCCATTGTCAAGGTGACAATGAAATTAGTGTGGGATAATGTTGATTAGAGAACACTTGATAGAAATAACACAAGAAGTCTGCGTGGGAAAACAGGCCAAGTTCAAGGGCGTGAAGGGACAGGAAGAACCCATGCATGGAGGAAAAGTCAACATTCAAGACCTAGCTGTTTTTTAGTATGAAGATCTATTTTTAGAAGATGGTGTGCAAAACACACCAATGATGCAGAGACGTACGTGCCACGCATTATCTATTTCAGGAGGATCAGATTCAGAGCTCTTTTTCATGGAGATAGTCTAAGAAAAGAATTTTCACCTTAGTTAACTATCAGTAGTTTATAGATAGCACACTTGCATGTGTGGCTATGCATGAAATGGTACATGGCTATTAATAGCATGTGGCCTATTTTTGGAATAGATAAGCGGTGAAGGGAAAGTCCCCACCCTATATGTGTCTGTGTGTGTGTGTGTGTGTGTGTGTGTGTGTGTGTGTGTGTGTGTGTGTGTGTGTGTGTGTGTGTGTGTGTGTGTGTGTGTGTGTGTGTGCGTGTATTGAATTACCTGGTAGAGAAATAAAATGGATATAGAGAGATAGATAACATAGTGTGTACATTTTTCTGGATTACCGTATCAGATCCATGCGTGCATTGGCATAGATTGCCAGTATTGTAAGAAGCTTCTGTGTTATTGTGATGATTAAGAGATGGAATATATTGACTGAACCTAAGTGTCATTCCTATGTGTAATTGGGTAGTGTATGTTCTTATTTCTATCATGATTAGTGTTTAAACCTATTCTTTCCTAGATCTAGATCTTTCATGCACTATATAATGATGTATTAGTTATGGATTTATATTCTTAAAGTCTTCATAATGTTAACATTTTGTTACAACAACCCTAAAGAGGGACCTGGTATCTTTACACGCTTCGAGTGAGTGCTCAGTCTAGGCTGAGTGATGTGTCAGTGTGTCTGGGGTGTTATCTAGTGAATTCTAGGTTACATCAGTTAATATGTCCTCACAACTAAAACTAAAGAAAACAAGAAAGAAAGACGACAATTAAACAAGAAAAAACTAAATAAAAAAGTTATCCTAGGATCATATTTTTAGTTTTTAGTTGGCTTATGCCTTAAAACTGACTATGAATGATAAAGAATGTTTGGATAACAAAGGTACTTAGAAAGCAATCTATGGATGGTTTCAGATTTTTTTTTGGAAAAGGTATCCTCAATATACCTTGTGGTACATGAGGTACGAGATATAATATGATAAACCAGCTAGAACACTGGGTGGTGCCCACCATCAACAGGTTTTTAATTCCTTGACGACTTCTTCCTAGAAAGGAGTGTTTAAGAAGTGTATAGATTGTATTAAGTGATTTGGATAAGGAGTGTGTGCAAAAATGTGAACTATGCTTTATTAATCAATCATAAAATGGTCTTGACCTCTGTCTTATGATTTTTACTTAACTATGTGAGCTAAATATGCAGACATACAGGAATTAAATGCAAGTTTTTGAAGCCCCAAATCAAAATATGATATTCAATGTAAACAAGAGTGAATATGAAGAAGGATGAATTTGACTAATGTGAGAACAAAAGAAAGAAGAAGGATTATTTTTTAAATTCACCAAAGGAAATGTTTCATTTAGAGCAATTATAAAGAAGAAGTAGATTACCAAAGAAGAATATTTAGTGAATAACAATTTAGAAAGGAAACACACAAGATGCAACCTATATGAATAGAAAATAACCCACAAATGATGGTCCCACTGGGCGTGCCAAAATGCTTCACCTAAATGTTGCATATAAAAAAAATAAGGTAAAAGTGAGGTGAGAAGGAATACCTATGAAGTCAAAGAAGGTTGCATGTGTTATAGAAGACTAGGCTAATTGTGAAGAGATCATTTTTGGCTAGGAAGGACTACCTGTAGAAGCACATCAATGCCACAAATAGAATTAAAAACCAAGACAACATCTCCTCCAAAAGCTGAAATTTTTCATGCATACCTTGTTGACAAAATGTATAGATGGCAATCACCATGAACATTAGCAACAACCTTGTTGATGTCTTTGCACCCAAATTCATGTCTGGATCAAGTTTACGTATCACTAAATTTGTAATAAAGGATAAAACAAAATATGAAATATTTGATGTTGATTTTTTCATTTTGGACACCTCTAAAACAAAAATGGTAACCATTCCAATAGTTTGTGAAACACGAAGACTGAAACCTTCAAATACAATACATTATCTTATGCATTGACATATTGCATACTTAGTTGGTTCCTTTGTTGTAATTATTACATAAACTCATCACTCTAAATACCAATATGTACTTTATGTCAAGGACGATGACACTAAACATGACATATAAATTATAAATTATTATTTTCCTTTCTTTAGTTTTAAGTTATTTTTCTCATTCGGCCTCTCTTTTCTCAACTTCATCTCACAGTTACTAACATGTACTATGGAATTTTTTAAGTTTAATTAGAAAATCCTTACCTACCTCTATACCACATAATACAAGACAACCTTGTTACTAGAACACTGCCACTTTTTCTATTTAAAACATGTTATGTTTATGGAGCCTGTTTTCATGTTAGAGTTTGGTACGCCTTCCATGTGTTACACTAGGATATTTTTATGCTGGTCCCGCTCACCGATGAGCAGGTTAAGGGGGTTTGGGGGGTGAAGCCCCCGAAGCAAATTTTCATGGGTGGTTTATTAACCCATGGGTAATGGGTAACCGTTATGGGCTGGTTTTGGGCCCATGGTTTTTTCGGTACCCATTGTTTTGCAAAACCGCCTCTTCGGCTACCTATTGATGTACTTATATATATATGGACATACAATAGGATTCATATGAGTTTTTTTGAGAAGGTGAATAGTGTGTATGAATTTAAGTGCGAATTCGGGAGGGTTTATTGAGCATAGCTCCAAACAAGATCTGGTTATTGTAATTGTGAAGACTGTTGGCTTGTAATAAAATCTAAGAAATTGTTCTTGGTGGATGTAGCCAACATTGGGTGAACCACTTTAAATATTGTCTTCGTGTTTTACATATTTCATTTCTATAATTTCTATTCATACTTCTTATTATTGCGATTCTGAGGAATTATTCTGCATTAGATATTATTAATTCCTAAAAATTAGTATCAAAGCCTGGTTTGGTTTGCTGAAGTGTTGAATCATAGGGAAAGTTTTTTTAGCTTGAGTAGGAGCTATGGTAGATGATGGAAGATCAAGGATTGATAAATTGAATGGGTAGAATTTTAGTCTTTGGAAGATGCAGATGGAAGATTACCTTTATCAGAAGGATATTTATACTCTATTGTCTAAGAAGGTGAACAAACCCTTGAGTATGACAGATGTGGAATGGGATTTTTTGGATCGGAAGGCACTTGGAATGATTCAGATGTGTCTTACATCTTTGGTATTATTTAATGTTTCAAATGAAAATACTACAAAAAATCTAATGGATGCATTAGGGAAGTTATATGAAAAACCCTCTGCCTCTAACAAGATATTTTTAATGAAAAAGTTGTTTAATATGAAGATGTCTGAGAATAGTTTAGTAGAAGATCATTTAAATGATTTTAATATTGTTGTGAATATGCTAGCTTCGGTTACAATATAATTTGATGAAGAAGTTAGGGGTTTATTAATTTTGTGCTCTTTACCTAAGAGTTAGAATGGCCTGGTAATGGCGGTAAGCAACTCAGTTCCAGCTAACTCAAAGTTGAAGTTTGAGGATGTTGTAGGGGTGATTCTAAGTTAGGAAATGTAAAGAAAAATCTCTGGGGAATCTTCTACTTCAGGGAATGCTTTGACAGTGGAAACTAGAGGGAGACAGAAGAATAGAGGAAACCGTGGAAAATTGAAAGATTGGGCAAGGTCAAAATCCAAGAGCAAGATTGTATGCTGGAATTGTGGAAAGTCTGGGCATGCAAAGAAGAACTGTTGGGAGCTTTGGGATAAGAAGAAACAACATGAATAAAACAAGGAGGAAAATGTGGCATTCGATAATGTATGCCAGGATGCTTTGATTCTTTCTTTGCATAATATTACTGAATCTTGGGTTTTAGATTCAGGGGCTTCTTTTCATGCTACTCCACATAAGAATTATTTTGTTGATTATGTTCAAGGGGATTTTGGGCATGTTTTTCTTGGGGATGATGAGCCTTGCAGTATAGTTGGAAAATTTTTTGTTCAGGTTAAGATGTAGAATGGGAATACATGGCTATTGAAGGATGTAAGACATGTGCCTACATTAAGGAGAAATTTGATATCAGCAGGGCAATTGGGAAGTGACGGTTGTACTGTGATATTTACAGCTCACTCTTGGAAGGTTACCGAGGGTGCTCTTGTGGTGGTAAGAGGTAAGAAGGTTGGAACCTTGTATTTAACCACAGATAGTACTAATGATTGTAATATTGTGGCTTCAAATGCAGATACAACATTATGGCACTATATGCTCATTCATATGAGCCATAAGGGCATGGACATCATAAAGAAGAATTTGCCTAGATGTACAAAAACATCTTTGGATTTCTATGAGAACTGCATATATCGGAAACAGAAGTGAGTAAGGTTTCTTAAGGTTAGACCGACGAAGAAAGAGAGTAAGTCAGAGCTGGTACATTCTGATGTGTGGGGGCCGACTCAGGTATCATCCTTTGGGGGTTCAAGTTATTATGTTACTTTTATTGATGATGCAACAAGGAAAGTTTGGGCTTATTGTATTAGAAACAAATATGATGTATTTGATACTTTTGTTAAATGGAAAGCCTTGGTAGAGAATGAAACAGGTCTTAAGTTAAAATGTCTCAGGTCAGATAATGGAGGGGAGTATTGCAACAATGAATTTGATTATTATTGTTCTAAGAATGGAATCCATAGGCAAAAGACAGTTCCAGGAACCCCACAGCAGAATGGGGTGTCAGAAAGGATGAAAAGAACAATAATGGAATGTGCTAGGTGCATGAGGATACATGCAGGACTGCCTCTTTATTTTTTGTTAGAAGCAGTGAGCACAGCTGTGTACTTGATAAACAGAGGACCCTCACATGCCTTGGATGGAGGCATACCTGAGGAGGCTTGGTATGGTAAGAAATTTGATTAATCATTTCTTAGAGTCTTTGGATGTGCAGTGTTTGTTCATATTGACAAGGATGATAGGAACAAGCTAGAGGCTAAATCAGAAAAATGTACTTTTATTGGTTATGGTGGTGATGACTTTAGATTTAAATGTTGGAGTATCAAGGACAAGAAAATCATTCAGTCTAGGGATGTGGTCTTTAATGAGAAATTCATGTATAAGCAACAATTACGGGAAAACAGGGAAGAATCCAAGAAAGAATATGCAGTGGTAGAGGATCTTCCGGATGGGACAGTGACCTATGAATCAGTTCAGGAACCTACTGAACAAGAACCCCAAACTCCTACAGTGAGGAGGTCTTCTAGGGTAAGAAAAGAACCTGAATGTTTTTATCTTTCTCTTTATTATTTATTACTCACTGATAGTGGAGATCCAGAGAGCTTTGATGAAGCAATGCAGGTGAATGCCAATAAGAAGTGGGAGCAAGCCATGGATGAGGAGCATAAATCTCTCATGGAGAACAAGACTTGGGATTTGGTGAAGCTACCGGAAGGAAAAAGAGCATTGAATAACAAGTGGGTGTACAAATTTAAAGACAAATAAGGAGGAAAGAAAAGATATAAGGCCCAGTTGGTGGTCAAGGGGTTTTCACAGAAACAAGGTATAGATTTTGATGAGATTTTTTTTCTGTAGTAAAAATGACTTCTATCAGAACTATTCTTGGAATAGTGGCAGCAGAAGACTTGCACTTAGAACAGTTAGATGTAAAGACTACATTTCTCCATGGTGATTTGGAGGAGGAGCTATATATGCAGCAGCCAGAAGGATATGAAGTCAAAGGTAAAGAGGAGATGGTGTGCAAATTGAAGAAGAGCTTGTATAGCCTGAAACAAGCTCCACGTCAATGGTATAAGAAGTTTGATAGCTTCATGATGGAGAAATTTTATATTAGATGTCATTCTGACCATTGCGTGTGTATAAAGAAATTTGAGTATGGAAGCTATATTATCCTGTGTTTGTATGTTGATGACATGTTTGTTACAGGTAAAAACATGCAGGAAATAAAAATACTCAAGAAATAGCTAAGTTAATCCTTTGATATGAAGGATTTGAGGGCAGCCAAACAAATCCTTGGTATGAGGATAACTTAGGATAGGAAGGAATGGAAGCTGACTTTATCTTAGGAAGAGTACATTAAGAAGGTATTGGATAGGTTTAACATGCAGGATGTTAAACTGGTTGGGACTCCTTTGGCAGGCCATTTTAAGTTATCAAAGGATCAGTGTCCCAAGACAGAGCAGGAAAGAAACCAGATGTCCAAGGTGCCTTACTCATCAGCGGTTGGAATTTTGATGTATGCTATGGTATGCACTAGGCCAAATATTTCCCATGCAGTGGGAACAGTGAGTAGGTTTATGAGTGATCCAGTAAATGAGCACTGGCAGGCAATAAAGTGGATACTTTGGTATTTGAAAGGGACCATGGGTATTATTTTTTGTTATAGTGGATTAGACACTACTTTGTGTGGATATGTCGACTCAGATATGGGTGGAGATTTTGACAGTAGGAGGAGCACAACACGTTATGTATTTACCGTAGGTGATACAATAGTGAGCTAGATTTCACGGTTACAGAAGGTTGTGGCTTTGTCAACCACTGAGGCTAAGTATGTTACTGCTACAGAAGCTAGCAAGGAGATGATTTGGCTATAACAATTGCTTGATGAGTTGGGGCATAAGTAGGAAGTTGGAAAGCTATATAATGATAGTCAAAGTGCTATTCACTTAGCTAAGAAATTTGCTTTCCATTCTAGTACAAAGCATATACAGTTGAGATATCACTTCATCAGGACAGCTTTTGAGGAAGATAAGTTGAAGTTGGAGAAGATTCATACCAGTCAGAATCCTATAGACATGATGACCAAGGTGGTCAAAAGGGATAAACTAAAGCTATGTTCAGCTTTGGTTGGCCTTCACGGATGACAGTGAAGGGTTGGGAATCTTGTTCAGTGGAAGATTGTTATGTTTGTGGAGCTTGTTTTCATGTTAGAGTTTGGTACACCTTCCATGTGTTACACTTAGATATTTTTATGGCAGTCCCGCTTGCCGATGAGCGGGTCAAGGGGGTGAAGCCCCCAAAGTAAATTTTCATGGGTGGTTTATTAACCCATGGGTAATGGGTAACCGTTACGGCCTGGTTTTGAGCCCATGGTTTTTTCTATACCCATTGTTTTGTAAAACCACCTCTTCGGCTACCTATTGATGTACTTATATATAGATGGACATATAATAGGATTCATATGAGTTTTTTTGAGAAGGTGAATAGTGTGTTCGAATTCAAGTGCAAATTCGGGAGGGTTTGTTGAGCGCAGCTCCAAACAAGATCTGGTTATTGTGATTGTGAAGACTGTTGGCTTGTAATAAAATCTGAGCAAGTGTTCTTGGTGAATGTAGCCCACATTGGGTGAACCACGTTAAATATTGTCTTCATGTTTTACATATTTCATTTCTATAATTTCTATTCATACTTCTTATTATTGTGATTCTGAGGAATTATTCCACATTAGATTCTATCAATTTCTAACAAAAAAATTTACATAAAAGGACCACAAGGATCACGTACTTTCCATGCAGGCATTTCTCCCTTCCTTGATCCTCTCAATGATGCTTGTACAAAACAACATTTACAATCTCTTCTAAATTCCAACATAGATTTATTTATTCATGCCCTCTCATTTCTTATGTCCCACATTTTCATTCATTTTTACATTAATTTATAATTTATGTTATAATTTCCTAATAATAACCATACTTTCTTTTTTGTGCATAGGTAACAGGTGTCCTAAGACCTGGAAACATCTACCTTTCTCCATTTTAATCATTATGTGTCAACTGTGTCATAAAACTGAACCAGACTTGGCAGAAGAAGACAACATCTCTTTTTACACAATGTGTAATTAGAAAACATCTTACAAGTATGAACACATGCTACAATGTTTGGTGAAAAAACTATAAAGCTCCATCAATTGCACTCTATGCCATCCCGTTCTTAGAAAAGTCTTCCCCAAGTTGTGTGTAATCACATATGACCAACATCAAAAGGACATCTCATCTACATTTTTTCTCCTCCATCAATTTGAAATTAATGGAACATTCACTATTACAATTGACAACAATCTTGCATCCATTAAGCCATTGTAATTCATACACACATACTGGTAATGTTACCTTATCGTTATACACCATACAAAAATTAAATCAGTCTTTCTAAATTTAATTTTGAAAACATTCTAATATTTTCCATATTCAATTATTTCCTCTTCTTTTAACAATTCTCTTTTCTTCATTGTTTTAGGTTCACATATTTTCCTCCCTATTGTTTATACATTTCGTTTCTTTGGCATTCTCAAATTTGCTACCGAAAACAACTATTGTTTTTATTTCCATTTTACAAAACCTACTCATGTTTTTCTTTATATTGTGCCTCTATGATTATAACATCAACATGTATAAAAAAAAAAACTTTTTATAAATTTCTATTACTGATATTAACACTTTCCAGTCAATTTTTTTAGTATATAATTAGTCTATATTATTGTTATATGCAATCCACAAATTAATTTATCCTCTTCTTTTAACAATTCTCTTTTATTCTTTGTTTCAATTCCACATATATTCCTCCCTTCAATTCATACATTTCAGTTTTTTTCCTTCTCAACTTGTTACAAAGAAACAACATTTCTCTTTATTTCTATATTACTCAACATCTTCATGTTTGTATTTATATTGTGCCTCTATGATTACAACATCGACATGTATAGAAAACCAACACTTTCTATTTACGATTTTTTTAATCTATAATCACTTTATACTAATTTTATATGCAATCCATACACTAATTTCCTTGGAGCCAAATCTAAATTTGTTATTATGTGTTCTTATGCGATGTATAATATAATACAAAATGACCATAGTTACACAACTCCAATGTAACATTACTTTCCATTACAATTGAAAAAATAGGTTATGTTTCATTTTTTTCCAAGTTCCCCTTCAAAACTTACACAGTTATTAGTGACTCAAATTTGGAAAGCCATGGTGGAGTTTCTGATTCGATCAGTGAATGAGATTCATAACCAAATCTTACTAATTCCCTTCATGCCAAATAAATTTGTTGCTTTTCCATTGAAGTCGAATTCGTATAGCCACTTGGAATAACTCCAAAAGAATTTTTGTTGGAGATACCTAAAATTTTAATTTTATGTGATTTGTTCAGCTGCGATGGCATTTGATAGGTAAATTTATTAGATTTAGGTAATTATAATTTTTTGTATTTTCTCAAGGCCCATTTTTATGGAATAGAGAATATAGTTGAAAATGTTGTTTGATACATTTTGTTTGTATAGAAAGTAACATTATTTTTTCAGGGGCTCTATTTTATGGAACAACAAGAAATGGTTAAGTAGTTATTAAATGACAATGAGGTAAAATGACACTAGCTGAGAACTCTCTCAAATAATGTCATCTTATTGCTCCCTGTTTCATTGCTTTTACATGCCATGAAAGATAAACTACGAAAAGTTGCACGCTCCCTTAACTAGGCTTTTCCCAATGGTAAAGACATGTTCAAGGCATTTTTATTATCCATTGAATCAATTTTATTTGAGTTGCTATCATAGCTAAAATAAACTTAATTATCAAAGAGACCTGTCATTTTATTTTTCTTATTTTTGATCGAATTCTATGTTCCTTTTCTCAAATTTTCTTAGAACTTAAATGCCGTAGTTAAAATTTTCACTAACATGCTGACATTCCCATTAAATTGTGTTACACTTATTGCAAAAACTGTCTAGATCATGTTTCTACGATCCCTATTTTTGTTGGTTTTTCATTTGGAACTAAATATTTTAAGATAGATATCCCATTAGTGTAATAATGATTACTATAGTAATGAAATGGGAAAAAATAAAGATGTTATGGATAGATCCAATATTGAAAGGAACTTTCAAAAATGGACAAATAATCAATCAATATTCATTCACCCGAATGAGGGAAGCAATCAAAAACTTTATAGAAGGAAGGTCTCTCCCATCGAAACTTAGTCACTGTGCTCTTTTCCCAACAAAATATTGCTCTATCTCTCTACATTTTTTATTGGACATTAAGACAAAAAAAGTTATAAACATGATGATAAGATTTCAATTTTTTGTTTTCGAGACTCAGTGATTAAATTTTTTTTGAAGGAATGGGAAGAATTTTGGAATAGATGAATAGGAATTGGTAGAAAATCTCAACAAAACTATTTTATTCATATTTTGTAACCAAGATATTTTTCTAGATACAAATTTCCTTTATATTATGCTTTGGTGTTACACATGTTGATGCAAATCCAAACACATCAATTTGGTTGTAGTGTTTGGGATATTTACAAACATAGCATGCAACTTAATTTCCTAATACTAAAGTATGTGTCTTTATACATTCATAACTCCTTCCTCCAACTTGAACAACTCATGAAGGAAATTTCCAAAATCTAATGAAAAACTCAAACAAGTCACTTTCAATCAAATGTCAAATCTCTTTGAATAATTCTTAATTTATCCTCATTCATGAATGAATTCATGTTAAAAATAAAATGAAAATAATTCCTTCAAACATAAGGTAAATCATTTTTACTTTCAAAATTGCATACATGTTTTGTTTTAGCTATGATGGACATAGAAATCTTCAACAAAAGTAGAAAACTATAGCTATAAAATTTTAACGATTGGAATTCATTCCTTACCTATTTCAACTCTTTATTTTATTCACAATAACTTCATGTTATCATGTTTCATCTTGAAAAAACAATGCGGTTGTTTTAATCTTACAAATGAATCTAATTTTGTAATATAATTTTAGCTACAATTCACTCTAATTGTGTCTTTATAAGTTTACACATTTACTTATTTGTAATTTATTTTTACCATTTCTTACACGTTTTTTGCTTTATAATATAATCAAATCAATAAATTTGCAGTTGTTTTAACAATTGCTTGTTTAATATTTTAGATCATCCATTGATAAGTAACTATATGACTAGCCCATTTTTTGTATATCATGTTCTTGCTCTTGCTTATATTTTTTCTCCATTTAAAATTTTTCCATGGTGTACAAGATTATGTGAAATTATAGTGCAAGTGTAAAAAACTGCTACAAAATAAAAATGACTTTAAAAATTGTTCAAATCTACAATGACTTTAATTACAAACAATGTTCCACTAAACCTTTCATTAATATCAAGAATATAACTTTGTATACAAACAATAGCTACATCACCTATAGAGATACCCTTGTACAAGTAGTCTCTAAGTAAAATTCCATATCATTTCTTACATTTGACACTCAATAACAACATGTTGTCACAACAGTTGCAATATATTTATAACTTTTATCTTTATTATGTTTGTCTATATCTATTACATTTTCTTTGGCAGGATTTTCCATATCATGGCCTTGTTCGAATATTATTAGGGTCTATGAGTGCATTTGAGTGGTTTACGGTAAATAATTTATTTTGAAAAAAAAGGTCATAAGAATATTTTCTTTGTTTTATGGTACGGTTCAATCTCTAATTAATTTTCAAATATAAAATTATATTTTCTTGTCAAATCAAAATTAAAAATGGTTGCATTATATCTTATTCTTTAAATCTTTAGTGAGTCAATTTTAGATGAGTGAATAATAGTTATAAAGGTATATATATGAATCATGAAAGCATGTTATTATTAACAATTATTGTTATCTCTCAGAAGTGCACCTTATGATTGAGGGATAACAGGTATTCTAAAATTATTTTTCCCTCACTTCTACAGATATAATGGAAACACCTCAGGGTTGTCGGCATCCCTATGTTGAGGTGAATCTCTGAGATTACAAGGTTAGCTTTTTATTGATGTATCCTAAAATTGATTTTCTGTGGGGTTTAAGGGTAAAAATATGGTTGTAACTGAAATTAAAATGGGGTGATACACCATAATTATGAGGGATAAACAGAGAAACATACACGATACTTGATGAATAATTTGAATCAACGCACGATCTAGTGGGTTTCAACTAATCTCAAGGAAAACACTATTAAGTTAAGGGATCTCTCACAATAACCAGGAAGATTTATACACACTAAAATTAGTAGAAACAGTAATTAGTAGGAAGATAAATAACATAAGAAAACTTAACAAAATCCAAGGAATACAATTCACAAGAATAAACTACTGAAAATACACACTGCTGCAAATACTAAAAAGGTAATCAATTGATTCTCATAAAGACAATTTTAGGACAATGGCTTCAGCTCTCCAAAATTCCCCCTCTAAAAAATGTATCCTCTTGTGCTTCAAAGAGCATGAATAAATAGGAAAAGGGGTGGAGCTGTGTTGGTCGTCAGATAGGACTTTATGAAGAGAAACAATCAAGGGACAAGAAGTCCCTCCTCTTTAATGGGAGAGGTTCCCTTATTCAGAAACGAACCTATTTACAAATGTACAAAACATGATTTGTTGGTTAAACTTGGATATTATGAAAGTGTTTTCTATGAAGATCATCAATTACAAAAGGATTGAGGAAAAAGAGTACGGGAAAGAGTAGAAAGGCAACATGCAGAATTATAGATATCAGAGTAATTCTTTATGTATGCGAAGTCACAGTAATTTGAAACGAGATCATTTGTATCAGAGAAATAAGATGGAATTCAAAGACACAAAGTTCTGTAAATAACATCTGCTAGAACACAAAGTTTCTTAACATAACACAGATTCATTAATCAAGGACACAAAGTTCCTTCTTGGTTATACAAGATCACCAGGCTTACAAAGTTGAAGAGTATGCAATCGGTAAGACTAACAAATTTGAGACAAATGATCTTCACAAAGAAAATAAATGAAAGCTTAGGAATAACAGAGATCAGATAGACAAAGAATGGAAAAGTCCTTCTGTATTAATTTCTTTGTAATCTATTTACACTTTTCAGAAAATAAGCCAAGTTCTTCCTCCTTTCAGAATGTCGTAGAAATGCCATTATATAACTTACAAATCAGTTACTCTTCGTAACCACTTCTTTTAACCAAGAATATTTAAGGACCGCCAACCGCAATACCTCAACTTCTTACAAATAAAACGGAAAAAGAAAGGGAAGAAGAGAAAAGAATAAGGAGAACAAGACAGGTGGCTGGTCACTGAGAGGGACCCACTGACTTCAGAATCCGCTACCTAAATTTCTTTAACGCCTCAGCTATATCTCTGCCACGAGGGACTGACGTGTTAGTCATAGACTGAGTCCAAAATCCCAGACACTTCTCCATCTCTTTATCAAACTCGACATGAGTATGATAATCTTTGTTTGCTTCTTCAATGGCAGATTGAAGAGAGCAAATCTCCTTCATTTTCTCCTTGGAGATGGAAATTTCCTTGAATAAGTTATCTTTGACAAAAGCTCTGAATTGAGCTTTGATTTCTTGCAAGGAAAGGGAAGTACCAGAAGTCTCATCCTGGAGATGACAGTGTATGTCTTTGAAAGCAGAGATAACTAGTGTCTTGAAAGCTTCGCCCTTCTGCCAACTATTCTGCAGTTCTCCCAAAGCCTCCTCCAGGACTCTGATCTTCCACTCCACGCTGTAGACCCAGGACTTTGACAGATTATCATTTGCATCATCAAAGACTTTACTCGCCAACAAAACGTTCTCATCTGCCTGTCCCATGAGTCGGAGGTCTACTATGCAATTGCTCCAGAGTTTGAGCTCTTTATCCATGATATTGATAGTGGAGGAGAGCCTCAGTTGCACATTGCTCACCTTTTCATGGAGTTTGAAAGCTTCATCGATGAAGTTTAATCCAGCAACAAGCATGTCGTCCACCAGGGCTTCAATAGCTCTGCCATAGACAGAATAATTGTGCTTATCTTTGATACTCTGCACTTCATCTTGGCTTAGAATTACAGGAGGTGGGAGAGTAGTCAATGGGGTAGGGTCCAGAACTTTGTCCTTAGACAAAAGAGACTTGATGAAACCTGTGAGAACTTGGGCCTGTTCTTCCAACTGTTCAATAGTTTGTTGCCCTTTCTCTACCCTCCCAATGACTCTTGTGACTGTTTCCTGGAGGTTGTGAATTTCACCTTCAGGGGTAGACTCTCCCATTGGGATTCTCGAGAGCTCTAAGTCAGATACCTGCAAGTCCTGCTCTGATTTATCCATTGAAGGCCTGGAAATCTCTAGGAATTGCTGACCTTGAGCATGAGACACTATTCTAGAGGTAGTTCTGGCTTTCTTGGCACGATAAGGAGTGGTGCCCAACAAGGCTGCGACAGCATCAAAATTTGACCCTGAACTTCGAGAGGAAAATTTCCTCTTCCTTTTGTCAACCAAAGGTTGTACCCACGCAAAAGAGGAAGAGGAATCAGTAGGAGGAGCAAGGGGACCAAGAGACAGAGAGCTCATGATGCTCAAGGTCTGCGCAGCTATTGACTCGAGTTGAGAGGTGAGTGGGGCACTTGGGGCAATTGCAGCAGAAGATTCAACATCACCTAAAAGCTCAGTGCTCTGGATTTCTTTATCTTTATCAGCTGGATCTTCAGGAGCACTTGCAAGAGTTGGTACTTCACTTTCTTCACTTTCACTGAGAACAATGATGTTCTCTGGTCCCATAGGCAACTCTGCCTACTTTCTTTGAGGGTCACTTTCCACAGGCTCCTTCTTAACCTCCTTGAGCTTCTTCTGGTACACTTGAGTGGATGAAGAAGGAGTAGAAGCTGCAGGTCCTTGTATTGATGAGGCAGGTGGGGTTTGCACTGGTGTTTCTGACCTTGGAGCCGATGCTTCTCTTCTTGGTGTTGAAACATCCTTGGAAGAGGATTCTCCTGAGTGCCTTCTGAGCTCTCTAACTTTCTTGTCAAACCAGACCTTAGTCCTGACTAAGACTGGAGCAAGGATCTCAGCCAGATCATCTTTTTCTTTCCTGTTCCAATCCAAGTCCTCCAAGGGGGTGTGCTTAATCACACTGTCATACTCATATGAGTATAGATCAGAATTGTCATCCTGGAGTCCTTCAGGAACTTGGTACAAGCCGAGTTCTTGGATCAATTGCAGGGAGAACCTGCCACAATGCCTTCTCCTGGCCTCAAAATCATTTGCACAGTCAGCCCAGTAGTATTCTGTATCTGCCCTATGATGGTAGATTATCTTGATGTTCTGTTCAATAAACTTCTTCAAGTCAAAGCAGGTTCTTGGCTTGAAGAAATGAACAGTGATAGGTACCAGGGCTCTCTCTATGTTTTGTGCGTCCAGGGCTGTTTTGCAAGTGTAATTTCCCAAAGAAATGGGAAAGTGCAAACCAGAAATCTTTTTGTCCCTGCAGGTTCTGTGTAGTTTTTCTAACTACCTGCATACTTCGATCAAATCCATCTTATCATTACAGAACATGGGAAACCGCAGAGGGGTGCTCTCATAGCCAGCAAGCCTGATATAAGAAAATTTCCTGAATTGGATGAAATAAGCACCATATTACGATATCAAGTTCATGGCTTCATCTGAAAACCTTCTAGCAGTATCACCTTTGAGCAGCCTGACCACGTACATGGTGAAAGCATCATTGACCCTTCTGAAATTACGATTGCTGGTCTCCAGGGTGAATTACGGGCAGTAGGCATATATTGGATCATCTCTGTGAGCGTCAAGGTAGGAAAATCCAAACCATTGTCGTGACACTGCCAGGGTATACATTAGGTACGCAGTCATGTAGAACTTCTTCGTTTGTTGCACATTGGACAGCTGTTCTGCCAAATTCATGTTGATGATCTCTGCCCAGTTAATATTTTGCGTTCCCTCGCACACCATGCTGATGAGAAGGCACATCCAGAAGTGGAATTCGTTGGTAGAGGGCAAACCCATAACCCGAGCCAGCAGAATTATAAAGTCAGACAATTCTTCATTAAAATCTACCCGGAAAAGGGTTTTGGACAGGCGAGAGGCTCCCTTCCTAGGGTTTTTAAGCCAGGAATTCGCCACTCGTGCCTTGTATTTGTCGTTGTCTTGGTTGAACAGGGCCTGTGCTTGATCCCGGGAAACGACTATGGCATTATCCATCTCTGGAATCCTCAGAGCAGTGCTAATGGCGGCAGCATCTAGTTTGGTGATGAGTTCCCTGTGTATATTGGTCAATTCGCTCGAAGCGGGGTTGAAGTGAGCTCCGCATGAAAGCACGGTATCAACACACTGTACTGAGATTGGGAAACCTCCAGCAAAATCCAAACTACTATCGTGAATCATCTGCGCCATTGGTGTAGGGTTTGCGTCTGCCATTCTTGCCCAAAAATCACTGAAATCAAGATGACGAGCTTCGTTGTCCCCAATATTGTGAATGGCAGACTCAAGTGGAGAAATTTGTTCCTGTCCCTGAAATTTGATCTTCATATTGATAGTCTCAGAGCCGCAACCTAAACTCGGGAAGGAATTACAGAGAAAAGGGATACACGCGTAGGAAATTAGGTTGCAAGGGCAGCATGGAAACAATGTGAAAAATGCAAAGGGGGAATACCCGTTATATAGCCGTTTTGGAGAGAGAAAGGAAATCAATGCGCATTAAATTCATATCTACCAATTTGACAAGCAACATATTCGGGTAGAGCGGGAAAAACTAAGTATGAATGGCACTTGGTTCGCTTGGGACATGTGAGACGTGAATGCGCGAAACATGCGGCTCGGCCGATTCGGGCGAAGCAGGGAGAAGACACACAAATGCATTTTGGGACATTTGGGACGAAAACGCGCGAAGTAAGCGGTTCGGGTATTTCGGCCGAAAATGGAACAAAAGGCCCGTTTGAACTTGGGACATTTGGGACAAAAAGTTCCGGAGTATGCGACTCGGCCGGTTCGGGCGAAAATGTTACAATAGGTCCAGAGAAGTTTGGGACATTCGGGATGAAAACGCGCAAAGTACGCGGTTCGGGTGTTTCAGCCGAAAATGGAACAACTTGCACTTTTTGACTTGGGACATTTGGGACGAAAAGTTCTGACAGGCCCGAAAATGGAACAACTTCGGGGATTTCGGCCGATCAGGGAATAGAACGCACTTCGAAACTTGGGACACGCGGGACAAAAATGTCCGACAGGCCCGAAATACATACAAAATGACCCAAAACACAGATTTTCTCAATTTCACGACTTCGGTACTTTAGAGAAAAACACTTAAACTCAAAATTTTGAAATTTTTACTTTCATCAGAGCAGGGAATTTTGAGTGGACAACAGCTGGCTCCTTCTGGGGATGACTTAGCATAAATTCAAGGAATGAGACAAGGCAAGAACTTAGACAAACTCAGGGAAGCAGACCAGTACCTTATCCATTGGGCAACGGAGTCAAAAAGCATATCAATATAGAGGGCAACACACCAAAACCAAAAGGAAAGAAAAGCAAAAATGTTGTACAGAATATACAAGGGACTCCCTAATCACCTAGGACTTAAACAACTTGAGATACTGCCCACTATAAGGAAGTGGGAGAGAAGAACCATCCATGTAATCAAGATAAAAGGAATTCTCACCAGCAAAGTGTCTGATCTTGAAAGGTCTGAGCCACAGGGAATCAAACTTTCCATGGCTGCCACGAGGTTCATGCCTTTTATCCCATAACAGCACAGTATCTCCAACTTGGAAATCTCTGAACCTAGCTTTCTTGTCAAACAAGACCTTTACCTTCTGCTGGTGAACAGATATCCTATCAGCAACCACCAATCTGTCCTCATTCATTTTGTGCAGGTACATAATTCTCTTGTCCAAAGCGTCTCTGAAACTAGTATCTTCAATGGCCTTCATTAGGTGCAAGGATGGTAGTTCCACTGTTACTGGCAATTGAGCTTCTACTCCATATACCACTTGAAAAGGAGACATTCCAATAGCTCTCTTTGGTGTAATCCTGTCTGCCCAAAGAGCATCGTAGAGCTTCTTGTGCCAGTTTCGTTGAGACTCATTGACTAACTTCCTTATAATAGTCACCAAATTTTTGTTTGTGGATTCTGCTTGCCCATTTCCCTGAGGGTAGTAATCTGAAGAATGAGCCAGGGAGATGCCATATCCGTAGCAGAAGTCCATTATCTCAGATGAAGAGAAATTCAAAGCATTATCTGTTACAATCTTGTTAGGTACACCATACCTTACTAAGATGTTCTCTTTGATGAAGCTGCATACCACTTCAGAAGTAGTGCTCTTAACTAGAATAGCTTCTACCCATTTGGTGAAATAATCCGTGGCAGTCAGTACATGAGTGTGACCAGCACTAGAAGCAGGATTAAGTGTACCAATGAAGTCCAAACCCCACTGTTGAAATGGTTCTTCAATCACAACTGGCTTGACAGGTAAAGAAGCCAATTTAGGTCTTCCCACAAAGGTCTGACAAGCCTCACATTTATCCACCCACTTGGATGCATCTCTGAACAAGGAAGGCCAGTAGTATCCTCCACGGAGTATCTTATGAGCTGTAACTGTTGATGAATAGTGCCCTCCACATGCCTGATCGTGAAAAGCTGAGAGCAACTTTCTCTGTTGTTCCTTGTCCACACACTTCAAAACTCTCCCATCTAAGCCACACTTGAACAAAGCATTTTCCCATAATACATATTGTACTGACCTCAATTTAACAGTCCTCTTTTCTTTGGCAGTTAAATGAGAGGGGCATTCCCCATAGGTGAGAAAATGGGTGATGTCAGCATACCATTCGTCAACTGAACTAAGGAACAGAACGGTAGGAAGGCCAACTTTTTTCTCCAATAACTCATGCTTAGCTCCTTCAGCAATGAGCTCACAAAGACCTTTTCCACGAACCAGCTTGGTCGGCTTAATGTCAATGTCATACTCTTGGACCTTAGCAACCTAGTTCCCTCTCTTGGATCCAAATTCTTGTTGTGTGAGGATTGACTTAACAGTTGTATCTGGAACCAACACCATGGAATGAGAGTTGAGGATGTAAAAGTGAAACTGCTTGACAGCTTTAACCACTGCAAAAGCATATTTCTCCATCATAGTATATTTCAATTCATGATCTTTCAGAATATAGCTCATGAACGCGATTGGTAGCTCATGCTCATTAGAGTCTTCTTGAGTTAACACATCAGCCAAGGTATTATCTGCAGCATAGCAATAGATGATGAAATCTTTACTAAAATCAGGACAGGCCAAAACTGGAGTTTTAGCGATAGCTCTCTTGATACCCTCAAAGGATTCCTTTCCTTCAGAAGACCAACCAAATTTTTGCTTCCCTTTCATCATCTAAGAAATATTCAAAGTTAACTCTGCAAAATCAGGGATGAATCTTCTCAAGAAATTTATCTTACCAAAGAAGGAGTGCACGCCCTTTTTGCTGGTTGGGAGAGGAATTTTTTGGATGGCTTGAACTCGTTCAGGATCAATCTTAATACCATCCTTGGAAACGATGTGCCCTAATAACTTTCCCTCAGTGACACAAAAGATAGATTTTTTAGGGTTCAGAGAGATCCCATGCTCTCTACATCTCAGCAGAACTGTCTCTAGGTGATCAAAATGATCCGCTCTTGTCTTGGAAAACACTGTCAGGTCATCAAGGTATATGACAATACACTTCCCTTTCAAACTTCCAAAAGCCAGATCCATAGCTCTCTAGAAAGTGGCACCAGCATTAATAAGCCCAAAAGGCATTCTCTTGTAGGAAAAGGTACCCCAAGGAGTAGTGAAAGCTATTTTGTGTTGATCTACAGTATCAACCTCTACCTGATTATAGCCCAAGAATCCATCAAGCATAGATAACATTTCAGATCCTGTTACTGCTTGCAAGACCTGATCCATCATAGGCAAAGGATAATTATCTTTCAAAGAAGCCTGATTCAGGTTCCTGAAGTCAACACAGATGCGGATCTCACCATTTTTCTTCCTAACAGGCACAATATTTGCAATCCATGTTGAATGGTGAATGGGAAAAATAATTTTAGCCTTCAACAACTTCTGTATCTCCTGAAAGATGGTGTCAACTATTTTGGGGTTTTATTGCCTCTGTTTCTGCTTGAAAGGTTTAATTCCTGGTTTGAGAGGGATAGAATGTTGCATATCCTTTGGCTTGAAGGCTTTCAAATCTTCATAAGAATAAGCAAGAACATCCTTATACCTTTTCAAAAGATCAATTGCTTTTCTCCTCTCATCTGTTGTGCAACATTTTCCAATGTTCATGAGCTTAGGGTCGGTAGAACTCCCAATATCAATCTTATCATACTCAGCTGATTGCTGAGGTCCAGTAGAAGCTCTAGATTTCACATACCTGTCATGTTTATCGAATAGTTCCTCCAAACTCACCAAACCTTTAGGAATCTTGTTTCCTTTGAGATTGATGCATCCATCTTGATCTGTTTCTTCCCCTTGGGCGACTGCTTGGTCAAAGGGCACACTCTCACGGTAGGTTGTCACTTCCCTCAAAATACAGTTGTTCGAAATTACCCTTGAGTTCCAGGAAGGAAAGCAAATGTTGATCATCATTGAAAACTTTCCAGTTATTGGTATTGTCAGGTACACTAGGCCGATGGACCATCTCAATGGTGAACTTATCCTGAGAGAAGTCAGGATGAGGAATCAGTAGTGACCCTAAGACTGCTAGCGAATCAGCCCTGTTGTTCTTCTCCCTAGGTATTGCCTCAATGGAGAAAGCATCAAGGAATTAAATGGAATCCCAAACCTGATTCCGGTAATGTTTCAGCCTCACATTTTTTACTTGAAAAAAGCTTCTGACTTGCTTTACAATCAATTCTGCATCACCACGTGCCAGAAGGTTCTTTACACCTTGTTCTTTGGCCACTTGCAGTACAAGAATGAGAGCCTCATACTCTGCTATATTATTAGTATTTTCGAACTGTAACTTAAATGAAAAAGGATGTAGGCATCCTTCAAGTGACACCAGCTCCAGAACCAGCTGAGGAACAACTTCCATCAAACTCTAAAATCCAAACACCATTAGGATTTTTAGGTGACACTTTAGGGAGTCGAACTTCATCAGGGGACATAATCATGTAATTTCCATGACCCATATCCTCATAGAGTATTTGTGCTTTAGGATCATCCGTTTTTTACACAATATACTCAGATTGCTTCTCAGGCATCAACTTCTTCATTTGTCCGTTAACAGGTATGAGTGCATGCGACCAGTCCATTTGGATTTCCCCACCCACATCCCACAGTCCATTTGGAAGAACTTGGGCCTGTTCTTCCAACTGTTCAATAGTTTGTTGCCCTTTCTCTACCCTCCCAATGACTCTTGTGACTGTTTCCTGGAGGTTGTGAATTTCACCTTCAGGGGTAGACTCTCCCATTGGGATTCTCGAGAGCTCTAAGTCAGATACCTGCAAGTCCTGCTCTGATTTATCCATTGAAGGCCTGGAAATCTCCAGGAATTGCTGACCTTGAGCATGAGACACTATTCTGGAGGTAGTTCTGGATTTCTTGGCACGAGAAGGAGTGGTGCCCAACAAGGCTGCGACAGCATCAAAATTTGACCCTGAACTCCGAGAGGAAAATTTCCTCTTCCTTTTGTCAACCAAAGGTTGTACCCACGCAAAAGAGGAAGAGGAATCAACAGGAGGAGCAAGGGGACCGAGAGACAGAGAGCTCATGACGCTCAAGGTCTGCGTAGCTGTTGACTCGAGTTGAGAGGTGAGTGGGGCACTTGGGGTAATTGCAGCAGAAGAGTCAACATCACCTAAAAGCTCAGTGCTCTGGATTTCTTTATCTTTATCAGCTGGATCTTCAGGAGCACTTGCAAGAGTTGGTACTTCACTTTCTTCACTTTCACTGAGAACAATGATGTTCTCTGGTCCCATAGGCAACTCTGCCTGCTTTCTTTGAGGGTCACTTTCCACAGGCTCCTTCTTAACCTCCTTGAGCTTCTTCTGGTACACTTGAGTGGATGAAGAAGGAGTAGAAGCTGCAGGTCCTTGTATTGATGAGGCAGGTGGGGTTTGCACTGGTGTTTCTGACCTTGGAGCCGATGCTTCTCTTCTTGGTGTTGAAACGTCCTTGGAAGAGGATTCTCCTGAGTGCCTTCTGAGCTCTCTAACTTTCTTGCCAAACCAGACCTTAGTCCTGACTAAGACTGGAGGAAGGATCTCAGCCAGATCATCTTTTTCTTTCCTGTTCCAATCCAAGTCCTCCAAGGGGGTGTGCTTAATCACACTGTCATACTCATATGAGTATAGATCAGAATTGTCATACTGGAGTCCTTCGGGAACTTGGTACAAGCCGAGTTCTTGGATCAATTGCAGGGAGAACCTGCCACAATGCCTTCTCCTAGCCTCAAAATCATCTGCACAGTCAGCCCAGTAGTATTTTGTATCTGCCCTATGATGGTAGATTATCTTGATGTTCTGTTCAATAAACTTCTTCAAGTCAAAGCAGGTTCTTGGCTTGAAGAAATGAACTGTGATAGGTACCAGGGCTCTCTCTATGTTCTGTGCATCCAGGGTTGTTTTACAAGTGTAATTTCCCAAAGAAATGGGAAAGTGCAAACCAGAAATCTTCTTGTCCCTGTAGGTTCTGTGTAGTTTGTCTAACTGCCTGCATACTTCGATCAAATCCATCTTATCATTGCAGAACATGGGAAACTGCAGAGGGGTGCTCTCATAGCCAGCAAGCCTGATATAAGAAAATTTCCTGAATTGGATGAAATAAGCACCATATTACGATATCAGGTTCATGGCTTCATCTGAAAACCTTCTAGCAGTATCACCTTCGAGCAGCCTGACCACGTACATGGTGAAAGCTTCATTGACCCTTCTGAAATTATGATTGTTGGTCTCCAGGGTGAATTACGGGCAGTAGGCATATATTGGATCATCTCTGTGAGCGTCAAGGTAGGAAAAGCCAAACCATTGTCGTGACGCTGCCAGGGTATACATCAAGTACGCAGTCATGTAGAACTTCTTCGTTTGTTGCACATTGGACAGCTGTTCTACCAAATTCATGCTGATGATCTCTGCCCAATTAATATTTTGCGTTCCCTCGCACACCATGCTGATGAGCAGGCACATCCAGAAGTGGAATTCGTTGGTAGAGGGCAAACCCATAACCCGAGCCAGCAGAATTATAAAGTCAGACAATTCTTCATTAAAATATGCCTGGAAAAGGGTTTTGGACAGGCGAGAGGCTCCCTTCCTAGGGTTTTTAAGCCAGGACTTCACCACTCGTGCCTTGTATTTTTCGTTGTCTTGCTTGAACAGGGCCTGTGCTTGATCCCGGGAAATGACTATGGCATTATCCATCTCTGGAATCCTCAGAGCAGTGCTAATGGCGGCAGCATCCAGTTTGGCGATGAGTTCCCTATGTATATTGGTCAATTCACTCGAAGCAGGGTCGAAGTGAGCTCCGCATGAAAGCATGGTATCAGCACACTGTACTGAGATTGGGAAACCTCTAGCAAAAGCCAAACCAGCTATCGTGAATCATCTGCGCCATTGGTGTAGGGTTTGTGTCTCGCCATTCTTGCCCAAAAATCACTGAAATCAAGATGACGAGCTTCGTTGTCCCCAATATTGTGAACGGCAGACTCAAGTGGAGAAATTTGTTCCTGTCCCTAAAATTTGATCTTCATATTGATAGTCTCAGAGCCGCAACCTAAACTTGGGAAGGAATTACAGAGAAAAGGGATACACGCGCATGAAATTAGGTTGCAAGGGCAGCATGGAAACAATGTGAAAAATGCAAAGGGGGAATACCCATTATATAGCCGTTTTGGAGAGAGAAAGGAAATCAATGCGCATTAAATTCATATCTACCAATTTGACAAGCAACATATTCGGGTATAGCGGGAAAAACTAAGTATGAATGGCACTTGGTTCGCTTGGGACATGTGAGACGCGAATGCATGAAATACGCAGCTCGGCCGATTCGGGCGAAGCAGGGAGAAGATGCACAAATGCATTTTGGGACATTTGGGACGAAAACGCGCGAAGTAAGCGGTTCGGGTATTTCGGCCGAAAATGGAACAAAAGGCCCGTTTGAACTTGGGACATTTGGGACAAAAAGTTTCGGAGTATGCGACTCGGTCGGTTCGGGTGAAAATGTTACAATAGGTCCAGAGAAGTTTGGGACATTCGGGATGAAAACGCGTAAAGTACGCGGTAACGGGCGTTTCGGACGAAAATGGAACAACTTGCACTTTTTGACTTGGGACATTTGAGACAAAAATTCCAACGGGCCCGAAAATGGAACAACTTCAGGGATTTCGGCCGATTGGGGAACAGAACGCACTTCGGAACTTGGGACACATGGGACAAAAATGTCTGACAGGCCCGAAATACATACAAAATGACCCAAAACATAGATTTTCTCAATTTCACGACTTCGGTACTTTAGAGAAAAACACTTAAACTCAAAATTTTGAAATTTTTACTTTCATCAGAGCAGGGAATTTTGAGTGGACAACAGCTGGCTCCTTCTGGGGATGACTTAGCATAAATTCAAGGAATGAGACAAGGCAAGAACTTAGACAAACTCAGGGAAGCAGACTAGTACCTTATCCATTGGGCAACGGAGTCAAAAAGCATATCAATACAGAGGGTAACACACCAAAACAAAAAGGAAAGAAAAGCAAAAAGAAAAGCAAAAACATTGTACAGAATATACAAGGGACTCCCTAATCACCTAGGACTTAAACAACTTGAGATACTGCCCACTATAAGGAAGTGGGAGAGAAGAACCATCCATGTAATCAAGATAAAAGGAATTCTCACCAGCAAAGTGTCTGATCTTGAAAGGTCCGAGCCACAGGGAATCAAACTTTCCATGGCTGCCATGAGGTTCATGCCTTTTATCCCATAATAGCACAGTATCTCCAACTTGGAAATCTCTGAACCTAGCTTTCTTGTCAAACAGGACCTTTACCTTCTGCTGGTGAACAGATATCCTATCAGCAACCACCAATCTATCCTCATTCAGTTTGTGCAGGTACATAATTCTCTTGTCCAAAGCGTCTCTGAAACTAGTATCTTCAATGGCCTTCATTAGGTGCAAGGCTGGCAGTTCCACTGTTACTGGCAATTGAGCTTCTACTCCATATACCACTTGAAAAGGAGACATTCCAATAGCTCTCTTTGGTGTAATCCTGTCTGCCCAAAGAGCATCGTAGAGCTTCTTGTGCCAGTTTCATTGAGACTCATTGACTAACTTCCTTATAATAGTCACCAAATTTTTGTTTGTGGATTCTGCTTGCCCATTTCCCTAAGGGTAGTAATCTGAAGAATGAGCCAGGGAGATGCCATATCCGTATCAGAAGTCCATTATCTCAGCTGAAGAGAAATTCGAAGCATTATCTGTTACAATCTTGTTAGGTACACCATACCTTACTAAGATGTTCTCTTTGATGAAGCTGCATACCACTTCAGAAGTAGTGCACTTAACTGGAATAGCTTCTACCCATTTGGTGAAATAATCCGTGGCAGTCAGTACATGAGTGTGACCAGCACTTAAGCATGATTAAGTGTACCCATGAAGTCCAAACCCCACTGTACTCAGATTTCTTCCAGGCATCAAATTCTTCAGTTGTCCGTTAACAGTATGAGTGCATGCGACCAGTCCATTTGGATTATCCCACCCACATCCCACATTCCATTTGGAAGAACTTGGGCCTGTTCTTCCAACTGTTCAATAGTTTTTTGCCCTTTCTCTACCCTCCCAATGACTCTTGTGACTGTTTCCTGGAGGTTGTAAATTTCACCTTCAGGGGTAGACTCTCCCATTGGGATTCTCGAGAGCTCTAAGTCAGATACCTGCAAGTCTTGCTCTGATTTATCCGTTGAAGGCCTGGCAATCTCCAGGAATTGCTGACCTTCAGCATGAGACACTATTCTGGAGGTAGTTCTGGCTTTCTTGGCACGAGAAGGAGTGGTGCCCAAAAAGGCTGCGACAGCATCAAAATTTGACCCTGAACTCCGAGAGGAAAATTTCCTCTTCCTTTTGTCAACCAAAGGTTGTACCCACGCAAAAGAGGAAGAGGAATCAGCAGGAGGAGCAAGGGGACCAAGAGACAGAGAGCTCATGACGCTCAAGTTCTACGTAGCTGTTGACTCAAGTTAAGAGGTGAGTGGGGCACTTGGGGCAATTGTGGCAAAAGAGTCAACATCACCTGAAAGCTCAGTGCTCTGGATTTCTTTATCTTTATCAGCTGGATCTTCAGGAGCACTTGCAAGAGTTGGTACTTCACTTTCTTCACTTTCACTGAGAAAAATGATGTTCTCTGGTCCCATAGGCAACTCTTCCTTCTTTCTTTGAGGGTCACTTTCCACAGGCTCCTTCTTAACCTCCTTGAGCTTCTTCTGGTACACTTGAGTGGATTAAATTCATATCTACCAATTATAGCAGTTTTGGAGAGAGAAAGGAAATCAATGTGCATTAAATTCATATCTACCAATTTGACAAGCAACATATTCGGGTAGAGCGGGAAAAACTAAGTATGAATGGCACTTGGTTCGCTCGGGACATGTGAGACGCGAATGCACGAAACACGCAGCTCGGCCGATTCGGGCGAAGTAGGGAGAAGATGCACAAATGCATTTTGGGACATTTGGGACGAAAACGCGCGAAGTACGCGGTTCGGGTATTTCGGCCAAAAATGGAACAAAAGGCCCGTTTGAACTTGGGACATTTGGGACAAAAAGTTCCGAAGTACGCGACTCGGCCGGTTCGGGCAAAAATGTTACAATAGGTCCGGAGAAGTTTGGGACATTCGGGACGAAAATGCGCGAAGTACGCGGTTCGGGTGTTTTGGCCGAAAATGGAACAACTTGCACTTTTTGACTTGGGACATTTGGGATGAAAAGTTCCGACGGGCCCGAAAATGGAACAACTTCAGGGATTTTGGCCGATCAGGGAAGAGAACACACTTCGGAACTTGGGACACGCGGGACAAAAATGTCTGACAAGCCCGAAATACATACAAAATGACCCAAAACACAGATTTTCTCAATTTCATGACTTCGGTACTTTAGAGAAAAACACTTAAACTCAAAATTTTGAAATTTTTACTTTCATCAGAGCAGGGAATTTTGAGTGGACAACAAGCTGCAAGCTCAACACCCTCAATTCCACTAACAGTTCACTCTACTTGGATGTCTAATTTTAGCTCTCTTTTAATAAAATAATAATAATCTTAAAATACAACATGCTTCTCCAAGGAAAAAATATCCCTCCAATTCTAAATTAATCCCATAGTCAAATTGATGTTGAATTCTTCTATTTCCATGCATGAAAAGTTTATGAGGATCCTTAGCATATTTTAAGGTATTTTTGGAAAAATGTTATTTTAAATCATGATTTTGTCATTGCATGATAATTGTTCCTTTTGGCATGATCTGCCACATGTTGCAAAAGGTTGATTTTTTCATTGTCCCTGTTTTGGATTATATGCAAGTCATGATCACTTTATTTTATTCCACATGCAAAGAATAATTATTTGTAAAAGGTGACATTTATGTATGTGGAAGGGGCTTTGGTATATGTAAATTTTTGACAATTCTTGCCACCACTTTAATCATTGCATAATAATACTTAAAATTTGTTATCCCGTAAAATTGACAAGGGCAATTTTACCGATAACCATACCGAAATTTTGTTTCGATCCCTCTTTAGGGATCCCTTGTGTTCGAAACATTATAAAATCCCTTCCCGGGAAATCTGGTTTTTCGAACTTAGTCTTTTGAGCCTTTTTGGGTTGGGCGCATGAAATTGCTTTGTAACACTAACTTTTGGTGCGCCCCCTTTAAAACCTTTGGCGCATGATTTTCAAATGTTAACACAACTTTCGGTGCGCCAAAGTGTGTTGAGCCTTCCCTGCGTGCGCTAAGGCGCATGCGACTTTGTGTTGACAAAACATTCGTCGCGCCACTTTTTGGTGCGCCAAAAGGCACACATAATCTTATTGCAACACAATGTTTTGGTGCACCAAAGGGTGCACATAACTTCGTGTCGACATAGCGTTTGGTGCGCCAAAGGTGCGCTTAATTTCCTGCTGTCAAATATTTTCATGCGCCAAAGGGCGCATGCTTTTCCCTGTCGACAGCAACTCTCATGCACCCTTTAAAAAGTGGGTGGCGCATTAATGACTGATTCACCTATATATATGTGTTTGCGCTCCCAAATGTCATTTTCACTTTTCGCTGAGCACGTGATTTTTCTGAGCCTGTCAGCCCCTGCCTCGTCGTTTTCAACGTGTTGTGGACCCGTTCTCGAGCTTTTGCTATTTATCCAGGTAAGGGTTTCTTCTCCCTCTTGTGTGTTTTGCGTTCTTATTTCTTGGTGTGCTTGTGGTCTGGTTGTGGTTTAGCAGTATTGAAATATCAAATGTTGAGCTAGCCCTCTCCTGTGCTGTCTTTCCTTATTATTTTCCTCCCACCCCTCTTTCCAGATCTGCTGGTAGAGGGTGTTAGTTTGAAAGCTTGGTCTGATAACCCCTTCTGGCTTAAAACATTATATCTTCCAAAGCAATCTTGGAAACAAAAGAAAGGAAAAGGGGCTGAACCATGTGAAAACTCTGTTTTTCCCTCGGGCGCACCAGCGCGTCCTTCAACATCATAAACAGTTGCGCCCCCATGGCGCATCTGTCCCCCTTGCAACATGGCCAAAACCCGCGCCATTGGTGCACCCATTTTGCTTGCCACATCATGAACTTTTGCGCCCTCAAGGCACGCCTCTTTCACATGTTGCAAGTGCTACACTTGCGCCCCTTTGGCGCACAATCCTTCACTGCTGCATCACCTTCCCATGCGCCAATGGCGCACCCGGAATCTATGCAACACAAGTTCTATCTGCGCCAAGTATAAAGTCGTAAAAGCGCAGGCGCATCCCTCCTTACAGTAACATTTGTGTTGTGCAAACCCCCCGTGCGCCGCACCATATTCCCTTTGGCGCACGAAAATTCCTTGTTACACGAACCATCCATGCGCCAAAGGGCGCACCAAATTCCTATGTAACATTCAATTTTCATGCGCCCTTTCTAAAATGCACTCTGCAGTATGCATGCGCCATACACCTTTGGCACCAGTTTAACCTTTGCAACAGCCCTTTCCCGTGTGCCCTGCCTATTTTAGCCCTGTAAGCTGCATTTTTCATACACCCTGAGCCTAAAAATCTCTAACTCTTTCTTTTGCTAACATTCCAATGGAAGATCAAATGGCTAATTCAACCTTTTCGGATTGGGTCTCGCTTCTTCTTCATGCAGATCAACAACTGAGTTCGAAAAAACATATGTCTACATCCAGCAAGAGACCCACCAAATCGAAAGGAAAGGCCAAGCTTACTGAGGAAGAGATGAAGTATAAATATCAAAGGGTCAGAATGCGAGTCACAGGCCGAATGCAGCATGGATGTCAGAGACTCAGAATTGGGGCATATCGATATGGAGGAATTCTGGGCCAGAACTCAGAAAGTTACAAGGAGTCCATGGATGGACAAACTAATAGGCAGTGCCCTGCACTTCGCCGGAGGAATCCCCGTCAGTGCCGTCAACAATGAATTTATGATGGTGGTTTCCCAGTGTTACAACAAAGACACAAGATGTGTCAAAAACAGCAAGGGCGAGGTAGTCATTAACCTCACTGCCCATCATTTTGAGATCATACTCGGCATCCCTCACCACCGGCACTTTGTGGCCGTTAGCCAAGCAGAGTGCATCAAGGCCTGGGAAGATAATGAAGACCAATGCATGCAACTAATGAATGAAGTGTATCTGAAAAACAAGAAGGTAGTAACCCGGTGGCCCCAGATCATCCACCGCAGTGACTTTTCAGAAGAGCTCAACGATACCATTACTTTCCTGAGCAGGGTCTTCAGGCTTTCTGACGCCCATTACTTCCATAAATGGATGCTGCGCTACTTGGAAACAATGAACAAGAATTTGCCTGATCAGCGCTTTTGCTGGGGGGAAATTATAAGTAGCACCATCTCTGAGCAACTATAACAATTCGGCACAACGGGAGTATTCCATATAAACTCCTATGTGGTCTACGCTGTAGTGTCAGAGAGGGATTATCCAGGCCTAACCCGAAGTGGAGTTTTGCCTCAGGTTAAAATATACGAGTATTATCCAGAATTAAGGCTGGAGAATAGCATCTCACAGTTCATGAAAGTTAACGATGTGTTTTTCTATCACATCATCTGCCTGCTGAGGCCAAATATGACTCATAATCGTACAACCAAAAACATAGTGGCAGCCACGGAGAAATGGGGAGCCCTGTTCACCCAATTTCCTACATTCACCTATCTAAGGGCTGCCAACTTTTTGGGAGAGCCAACCAAGCTACCAAGGTATGCTGGGCCTAAGCTGATTCTGCTGGAACTATCAAGGTAGCTGGTCACATACCATGAAAAATGCCTAAAAAAGAAGAAGGGTGGAACTCCTTTCCCCCTCATAGTGGGCCGATACACATGCTCTACCCACCACAAGGCAAAGGAAATGTTTGCAGAGCTGGAGTTACTTAATTTGAAGCATGACTTCCTAGCCAGGCCCACCTTCGACCCAAGGGGATGCCTACCAAGAGCAAAGCTTGATCCGATCCATGTTCCTCATATCGAAGATATTTATATTGACGTCCTCCATGAGGTAGAGCTCAGAAGAAAGGATCATTCTCACCTAGCATTGGTGGAAATTATCCAATATGGGGTAGCCATTGTCCCCAAGGGCTACCAAACAACAGAAGATGAAGTAGACAAGGTATATACTGATACAGAGGGGGATGATTGGCCCTTTCCGGCCATTGATAGAACTAAAGCTCCTCAGACAATTGAGGAGAGGGTCAAGGAGACTTTGCGGAGGACAGAACATTGGTGCCGGATGAACGGCATAATCTACCTCGGGGTTGATTTCACAACATCCCCATTGGGCAACGCGCCTCCATGATCCAAGAAGCAACTTAAAGGCAAAGGTGTAGAAGGTGAATCCAGCACCATTCAGGGAGAAGCCCTCGAGAGTCCTCTTTCCACAGTGCCAGAACAGGTAATAACTCTGGATTCGCCAGAGAAAGAAGCAGCAGAGGATAGTCCCATAGGCCCATCCACTCAGGATGTCGGCATTTCTACCACAACGGAGGTCCCTTCTATCCCTTCTTCTTCTCTTCCTTCCCCTCCTCGAGAGACTCAAGCGACCATCCCTTTGGTCGTGTCCTCTGTCCCTTCTTCTACTCTTTCCCCTGCTTCTTCGTCTATCTTCTCCTCCCTCGCTGATCTATCCTCCTCCATTTCTTCCCTCATCTTCGGGCTCCCTTCCCTTCTTATGTCTTCCGCAACTGCAGTTTCCCTTCCTTCCGTGGACACTTCTTCAGCTATTCTCTCTATGCCACCACCGCGTGTCTCCACGTTTTTCCCCTCTTCTACTGTAGCTGCCTCCTCCTCTGTCTCTGGTCCTTCTTCCATAGGACCAGCCTGGATCTCTCAGAAGCTAAGCCAGCAAAAGAGGAAAGTTCCCATTGCTCCGATGGACTTTTCAATGATCCCAGCCAAAGGGGCGAAGAAGCAGAAGCTTGTTGCACGCTTCTCTAAAAGTGCTGCAGGTGAGAGAATCATGGAAATTACATACCCCGATCCCCTCAAAGAGAAAAAGGATCTGTCTCCGACAGATTTCACTGTGACCCAAGTCAAAATGGGGACATCTTCTGAAAGTCTCCAGGGGGAAGCTCTTTCCACGGTTGACGGCCTCTGTCAAAAGCTTCAAGAGACAAAAGAAGAGAAAAGGCTACTAAAAGAGCAAAATAAATATCTGCTCCAAGCCTTGCAGAAGATGGGTAGTGCACCTCCCACGACTACCGTCGAGACTTCTGAGCTTCTCAGCCAGGAGAAAATCAACGAATATGCAAAGATCGGTGAGCAGGGTATGGCCGTTTCCGCTTGGAGGAGCCAAATCCTCAAAGACAGCGAAAAAGTGATCGCCGAGTTCTCTGACTTATACCTGAATATCAGTAAGGCGAATAAAGAACTCCAAGCGTTCGCAGGACCCATATCAAAAGAGTTGGAACATGCTAAACTGCAGCATGAGGCCTTCCAACAAATGTTTGACTGTTCAGTCGAAGATCTGGTCAAGTTCGGCGTCTTCGGCCATCCAAGAGCCCTTAACAAAATCATGTCCACTCTGGACTATCGGGTGGATCAGCTAGAATTTATTCTAGAAAAGATTGACAAAGTAAAGGAAGAGGCCCTGGATGTGATGCATCAAATGGAGTGAATTGTTCTCAACATGTCGCCAGGGTTGCTCACTCCTTCCTTTACCTTAAGGTCAGCTGATGAAACCATCCGGATCTTCAAGGAGATCGCTTCTCAAGGAACGGGGCCAGAGGTCGCATTTGACACTGAATCTATCAACAACCTGCTGGCCTATAGGGACTTCGTCGGGTTCCTCATTGAGGCCGAAAAGGACTTTTCCAAACTCCCAGAGAAGCTCATAGATGAGCGGGAGACTTGTGAGGCAATAAGTGATAGGCACAAGGATCCTTCTCAGGATCAACTTGGGCCAATAATTAACAAGTTTTTGGAATACCGCGCTCAGTTCCATATCTCATCACCTAAGTAGCATCAAAAGCAGGCTACCCCCTTTCGGCCGCAGGATGATGACAATGAGTAGCTTCTTCTTCTTCTTCTTCTTCTTCTTCTTCTTCTTCTCCTCTCTCTTCTCCGACTTTCTTGTTGGAATGTCTAAAGTATGTTGGCACAAATGATGACATCATCCATGTTGCGTCATGGGATGATGTCACCCATCAAGTTGTAAAAATTCAACATGACTTTTAGATATTTTGTAAATATCTTTGTAAATAGTTGTTGGCTCCCTTTTGCCTTCTTTCCTTCTCCTCTTCTATATATATTGGAATACTGGTTATATTCAGGTGTGGACATTTTTTAGATGAAAATAGAAGTGAGGAGAGAAAGAATTTGAGCTTTCTTGTAACAGAAGAAAACAGCAATACAAATATTAATACTTTGAGCTCAATAGCTGTGTTATGCATTAGATCTTTCTTATGTTAGATCTGTATGTGTTTAATCTGTTAGATTCATATCTACTTTTCTGTCATTTGCTCATCAGTATTGCTTTGTTTATTTATGCAAGTAGGTTTGGCTCTGTTTACTACCAACCCAAAAACATAAATCTTCTGACCTTTCTACTTTGGAATTCATTTCTTTTCTTCCTTTGGATCTGTTCCCTCTTCCTCCTCTCTTTCATTCCTTTCTCTTCGCAGCCGGAAATAAACCTAATGGGATGAGATCCCAAACCCCCGAAGGTAGAATCTATGAGACTTGCATAGATTCCTGCTGGTAGAATAGCAATAAACCAGTTTCACTTTGCTGACTCAAAGAGGGGCTATGCCCTGCACACTGTTGGCTCGTTTATCCATAGATCTGCCCAGGCGAAAGATTTTCAGACCAACAAAATTCACTAAGAAAAAGGACCCAAATAATTGGGCTTAGCCACTTTTGATAATTATGGACATAGACTTTAGTCTAATCATGAATCTTTATTTTAGTCATTGTTCCCTCCTTGATTCTCCTATCGCATAGACTAAAGTATTAAGAACAATCATTTCGGCGAGAAATATTGTCCCCTTCACACGATGAATTGACCCATCATTTAGATGTCGATGGACTTAACCTGAGTTAAATTAGGGTTTCTCAAGGCTTGACATGTGCACTATTTTTTACTCTAGTTACATTGAGGTAACTCGCTGAGTTAGATAGAAAAATATATGAACCATAAGTCAATTTTACATTTTCACTTTCGAGCTCTTACTCTTAGTGAAGCCCTAGTTGTTTTTCCGTTGATGGCCATCAATGAACTTTTGAACTTCTGTGAGCCTTTTATGGAGTTTTTGTGCACTTAGTGGTTCAAGATTGGTCTTGTTTCTGAGTCAGCCTCAATTTATGAAGGTAAAGCTCTATTTTGATTGAGTCTGGGTTCTATAAAATCATTTGAAAACCATTATTTTACATGCGTGTGTTATGTCTTTTTACCTTTGTATTAACCCAGTTTCATTTTTGAATTTTCTAGGATCTCTTATACATTCGCCATTTTCAATATGGCTCGAGCTTCCTTTGGTTTTGACCATGTGCCACTATTAGAAACTAGGTAGATTTGTTCTTTATGGTTCAAGCTACTTTAACTAGTAAGCCCTATTCTGAATAAATGGCTTAATTGGTACTTGGGTTTTGCTCTTATATTGCTTTAAAAGACCTTTTGTTGTTCTCAAAAATGGTCGTCATTGTGGAGAACCTTTGAGCTCACTATATGAGGATTTACCTCTACTGGTAAGTAACTTTTACATATCCATCCTTGAGTTACTTTTCTCTTTGGATCTGTTATCTTCATATGGAAATGTCAATTTTCCCATTTGGGTATTTTGCTAGGTTTGAGACATGAAAAATGGGAAAGACTTCTGTTTTTCTCCTTTTTGATCACCATTTACTTGGGTATCTTTCTTTCCTTGTTGATTGTTTGTTGTCTCAGTTATGCATTTGGGGCTTTAACTCACATGGCTCTCCTTTACAAAAACAACAAGGATTTCCCATGTATTGCTTTGGCCATCATTAATGCAAGGTTTCAATCCTAGTTTTCATTGCTTATTTCTAACCATAATGGAAAACTCCTTTTTGTATTTTCCATGGCTGAGCTATTGTTAGAGGTTTGTATGTTATTTTCTTGATCACTCAAGTTTGGCTCATTATTGATGCCCATATTTGGCTTTGTATTTACTTTATGGCACTCTGTTGTTATCACCACTCTGTTTGAGCATTTCAAGATTTGTATCTGCAAATTCTTGTTAGAATCTTCATGAATGCTATAAATGGACTTTGATTACAACTTTAGTTCATTTTGTTCTCATGCTTGTTTTTTGATTTTGCTAAAATAACTCGGTGCTCTTCTTTTATATTATGCTCATTTTTTTAAAGAAGTAAGACATAAGATCGTCGTAGCATACTATGATTGTGCCTTAAAATCTGTATTATAGCTTTTGATAACTTCATTCATTCGCATTATGAAACATTTTTCTGTAAAAATATTTTGGGAAAACCTCTTTCACAAATATTTGTATCATCCTTTTTTTCATCTGATAGTAAACTTTGTTTTGATATTGGTGACATCAAAGCTCTATTTTGTTGTATAGAAAACACAATTTCTTACTCAATTGATTCTAGATTTATGCAAGCTTAACATACTTTGTGTGACTTGAATTTTGAGCAAGATATAACTCACCTTAGAGTAGCTTATTTTGCACATTATTTTCATTTTTTGAGTGGTCTACTGCAAGTTTGAACATTTTTCTTGTCCAAGACATGTATTTTTATTGTTCCTTATAGTAGTGACCTCATTTCCATGTAAAATATTCATTGTGATTCAAGAACTTGAAGCTCCCTATGAAGAAAAGAAATTCTTCCATATATGATGTAAATCTTGCTTGTATATCCACTGTTGAATTTTCCATATTTGATGGTGATATTGCAAAAATTTTCCCTTTCTGATAAACCATGGAAAATTTGGAATTAAATGGGATCTATACTCTTGAATTCCATATGTGAACTCTATTTACATTAATATATATGCTTTTTATATCTTACATTTCTTTTTGGCTATAGATTACTGTGGATTGATCTAAGTATCTTGACTATCATGGTAATTATTATTGCTTTTTGTTCTTGCAATGCTTCACTGCTTTGATATTCTTTGTGCTTAGACATCATTGGTTTCATGAAGCTCTATTTTATTATGTTGTTGTGAGTTGTTGGTATCAAAACCTGGATATGTAAATGATTTTGATAGTGACTGTGTTCATATGCAAATGTTAAAGGAAACTCCAGCCATATTTGATTGCTCCAGGTTGTAGCTAACAAACCTTAAAATACTTAAACAGTGCACAATGTAAGCTTAAAAGAAGAACAATTCCATAACTTATTACATTATATTTCTCATTAGCTTTGATGCTTGCATATTCAGTTCCATGCTTGTACTTCATTTTATAACATGATGTTGTATTTGAAATGATAACTGTGACCTTTTATGTCATGGGCTTGCATGAAAAAGGTGATTCGTCATTTATACCTACTGTAGATTGCCCTTTGAAAACTATGACAGTTTGTAAGTACATCTTGGTATAGCTTAAACCTGATAATTTCATCAAGTTTTTATCCCCTTCAAATTTGAAGTTATTAATCCAATTATTATTATGGATCTCTGTTGACTGAGAACTGATATACTCAAAAGTTTTTACCAATCTTCATGTAAAAAAAATAGATTGTATTACTTCCAAGTTGTATCTTTTTCATGATTGATTTGTACCTTGTGTAAGCAGCAACTTGTACCTTATGATCATTTTGGAAACTGAAGACTCTTTTTTGTATCTTAGATTGGACTATGTGCTCTTACCATGGAAAATTTGTGAACCTGACTTATACTTGGCGTGCTATAATAGTTCATTTGCTAACTTTTTCATAGATTTGAATACAATGAGATTTGATTCTTAGCTCTCTAGATGATGTTTTGCAAGGTTGTAATCTTCATGAAAGCTCATGAGTTATTGAATATTCCATGTACTTTTATTTTATAAGTCTTTCCACTCCACACTTGAAATTGTGAACATGTACTTGATCTTCTTTGCATGAAATGGTAGTGGATTCATATAATGGTTAATGTCTATTATTGATTTTTATGATTGTACCATTGCTAAAAATAACCTCCATTTTACAAGTTTGATGGTTTTTCCACTCTGATATGTGATCTTTCATAAATTGTATTTGCACACTTATCAATGTGTTAGAAAATATAAAAGTCATAGGCTTCTCTTTTATCATTTGGTTGATCTCTTCTCATGTCATGCTTTACTGAAATTGATACTTTGCTTATGAATTATTTTATGTACTTGCTTCTGAAAACAACACTATGAGATGTACTTTTTGATTTTTTATTTGGCTCTTCTGATGTACCTTATGTCTATTTACTTCAAAAGATTCATTTGCATGAAACTAATAACACAAGCATACAGATTAAACCCGGAACTCAATTCTGACAACATTTTCTTTCTTTTCCTCAGGTACAGTGATGCAACTAGATGATGCAGAAGATGAAGATGAAGAATCTGTAATTGGAGATGATAAATACCAAGAGAAGATCCAAAAGGAAATGATGGGTTTTCTCTATATTCTTTTGCTTTTAGATTTATATATGTGCATCTTTTACTTCAAGTAAACATAAGTTACATCCCACAGCTTATGTGGGAAACACTTAATTTCTTCATGAATAAATGACATTAATTTCTATAATTGAGTTGTCTATTTCTTTTTGCATTCGGATTTGTGATAAATATTTATTGTATAACGAGCTAAACAACTCAATACATAGTTAATGACATTTAAACATAAAGAAATAACAAGATTTGATGTAGTTGTAACTCAATAATGTATTCTTCTGCATGCAATCAACAACTCTGTTTGTTGTTTTGGAGTCCTACTCCTCAGACCTGTAACTGTTCCCACCTTTATCAAGGTTGTTCTTTAGTTCTTTGGGGATTTTACAAAACTTTGATGAAGATGATCATGGAATTGCAGCATATCTGAGGTGTTTCATTCCACAACAACACACATACCTTCATATTGCATTGCTTTTTAATTTGCTGCAACTCAAAACATTAAGAAACCTTCCCTCTTTTCCTTATTTAGGTTCATCACATCAAAGCCTTCCATCTAAAATGAAGTTTTGAGTTGCCATTTTTGCACGGGTGCAGAAATGTCAACAATTACCATGTAAAAAATATAGTACGCTCTCTATTTTAAATTTTTTTTATTGCTCTTAGAGTAGACTATAATAAATAAACTTCTTATAAATCATTAATTTCCAACTATTTACTCGCACCCTATGCCATGGTGGCTACCCGAGCCCTTACTTCCAAAGCAAACCCTAAATCTGACCCGGCAATAACTCAATGGACAGGCGAGGTAGATGGAGACGGCACGGCTATGGGGCTGGTCTCAGAGGTTCCACCCTGGTCATGGATCAAACTTGCCTTCACTACAGGGAGCTCCATTCCTCCACCTCATAATGGTTGCGCAAACCCTAGCTGAAATCTACCACAAGATCCATCCAAGGGTGCGGAAATGCCTGGAAATAGACATTTAAAATCTGTGTTGGAAGGATCAGTTCACGAAAGATTGGAGCTCGAAAAAGATCCTAGTCGCGGCCATAGTGGGTCATCCTTCAAAAACATTTTAAACAGCAAGGAATCTTCCATGAAACCTGCAGACATTACCCCATCTATTACTTTCAGGGAAGAGGTCATTTCCTTTGAGATTTACTACAAAGAGCATGCTCTGATTTGTAGATTCGGGGGACTATGGCCCAACCTTCCTACTCTTCATGCGTGGATCTTTGAGCACTGGACTCCAATTTTAGCTGGAAAAATAGACTTGTATCCATGTGCTAAAGGTATTTTCATTGTAACCTTCTCTTTAATAGCTGATAGAAACATCATTGCTTCCAATCTTTGGACCTTCCAATCTAAATATTTGATCATTAAACCCTGGTTTCCATCCTTTAACCCACTCATAGAATCTTTCTCATGGAAACCTGTTTGGATCAGGCTACCCCATTTACCTCTCTAGTTCTGGAGTCATGACTGTTTGACATCCATTAGCAATGCCTTGGGAACTACACTCTATATTGATTCTCAAACCACTAATTACACCCATACTACTTATGCTCGAATCTTGGTGGAACTTGACACCGATAAAAATATTCCTGCAACCATAGACCTTAGAGTGCAAAACAAAACTTGGTCACAACCTCTTGATTATGAAGGTCTTCCTTTTCATTGTAGAAGATGTTTTTGCTTAGGGCACACCTCTACTGAGTGTGGGATGGAAAAACGTCAACATGAGAAGCGTAGCTAGTGGAGAGATGCTCTTCTGAAACACCTGATTTTTGAGGCAAAAAAGGGACTAGATTCAAATGCAGATACAAATATTGAATCCATTTCATCCCCAGAAACTGAATCTCAAATTGTGAGCAGCATGAAAAATGCACACGTTGTTGAGGGCAGCATGGAAAATGATAAATATCTCTCTCGTGTTAACAAAGTGGCTGTCCCAAAAGGAACAAATGCAACCAAGGAAAATACTCCTCCTTTGTCTTCTTCTCCAACCGCGAAGGCTCCATTAGGATGGGTTACGGTCAGCAAAAAGAAAAAATCTACCCCTTTGAAGGGTAGCACTTCGCCTGGATGATTCTTTTCTCTGCTATTGGCTGGCTGGGCTACATGGGTCTCATTTTTCTTGGCTAGATAACAGGTTGCTTCTAATGGTGTTGTTATGCCATTGTTGTTCGATTGTTGTATTTCTGTTGTTTTTTTGTTGTTTCTTTGTCGGTTGTTCGCTAACAATTTTCTGCAATCGGGCTCTATTGTTCTATTTGGATTTTGATCCATCTCTTGTGCTTTAACTTTCAATTCTGGCTTCTGAGCCTTGGTGTACAAGGGTATAGTCCCTTTCAAAAAACTATTTGCCAATAATAAAAAAAAAATCCAAATTTTTCATCAGCATCACAAAAAAAATTATGTGTTTCTATTTTTATATTGAAGAACAAATCAGTGCTCAATTCACATGTACAAATTGTCAATTTTCTTTTACTTAATCAACATATTAAAGAATATCTATTTTGTCAAATTCATCTAAATTGGAATCAAAAACATATCTAAATTTTAATGTGCTCCATTCCTACACACAAACAATCATTTTCCTTGTTAAAAATATATATTTCATCAAATTTATCTAAATTTAAACAGAAGACATCCCTAAATTTTGATATAACTTGAAACACATTCTTTTCAAAATGCATGGTATTTATCCATAAAGTAAAAATTTGTTCCTCTCTAGAGTACTTACACACATCATCATGTCATTAGAGTAGCTACATGCACACAATTTTGTATATTTTTATATATTCTCATTGGTCGTTAACAAGCACCATTGAGGTGATGTTGCTAGTCTTTATTTTTTAAAGCATGTACTATAATTTTTTCTTTAGATTTACGGGCTTCACATTTGTAAACATAACGGCTTATAATGCAATCTTATAGAAAAATATCTATAAATTTGTTTCAATATATAAATAATTAAATTAATATTTTAAAAAAAACACCTATGAACAAATGAAAGTTAGAAAAATAGGAGATAAATAGAAACTCGATATATAAGTAGTTAAATTAGTACTTCAAAAATCATTCATTAACACAAGAAAGCTAAAGACAAATTATTGGAGGAAAAAGTAGAAATGGCAATTTGCTTTGTTGCTTTTCTCTTAATTATGATCATGATTACGAATGGGTATTAACACACTTACATAAGCTAGTTCTTGGATGTATGGAAACAAAAAGACATATTCCAAAGAAAATTTATGAAAAGATATCCATGAATTCTTCCATATGTTGTACTAAAATGTGATTTTATTATGGTTTATGAGTATATTTGAGTGATTTAACGGTAAATAATTTATTTTGAAAATGAGGTAGCAAGTTCTAATAATATAAGAAAAAGTTTTTTGTTTTTTTGGTAAGGTTGGTTCCTCTAATTAATTTTGGAATATAAATTTATATTTTTTTGTCAAATCAAAATAAATAGATGGCGACATTATATCTTATTTTTTTATCGTCAATAATTTTATTACAAGTCAATTTTGAATGAGTGAAAAATAGTTATAAAGGTGTATAGATGAGTTGTCAAAGCATGTTATCACTAACAATTACCATGCAAAAGATATTGTGAATTTTCTATATTTGTTGTGTGGATCTGAGAGTAGACTACAACAAGTAAACTTCTTATAAATCATCAATTTTCAAATTAAACTTTTAATTCGCGTGTAAATTAACAATTAACCTTTAACTTTGTTAAAGTATTGAAGGATGTCTATTTTATCAAATTCGCCTAAATTGGAACTGAAAAACATCTATAAATTTTAATGCGCTCCACTCCTACACAGAAATAACCTCTTCCCTTATTGAAGTTATCTATTTCTTCAAATTCATCTAAACTCGAACCAAAAAAAACCCTAAATACTGATATAACTTAAAACAGAATGCATGGTCTCTATCCTCCTTAGAGTAGTTACACACATCAATCGGCCATTACATCTTACATGCACACAAAATTTGATACAAATTGCAGTTTTGTTTTGAGGGACCACTCCAAAACAAAATATCCTGAAGAAAATAATAAATATTCTTATGTTGACAAAACCAGAGTTGGCATGTGAAACTGTGTAGTTGGAGACATATATGGAATAGACTTGCACATGGTTGTCAACGAATATTACCAATTCAGGCAACGGAAGTCTTTCTATTAAATCTAATCGAATAGACAAGATTGTCTTCTTCTTCCACGAGATTTGATGCACCTTTCTCTACATTTACATTTGTGTCCGCATATCTGCGGGTCCATAAAGTGGCACTTTCATGAAGATTTTTATTTATGAAACGAATATCTCATATTAATTTCACAAATAATCATTATACATGCCATAAAGTTAGGTTTCAGATTTGACGGTTAAACAATTTTTTTCGGTGATTGATCTTCATAGTGTACAGATCAACTTACTATTATGACATAACAATAATTAAATAGAAGTTTTAACTTATCGTTTATGATAAATTTCTATAAAAATGATGGTCATATTTTGAATATATGCAAGTTGGGAGAGATCGAGATCACAAGATTTTGCAAAAAAAAGTCAAGTTGTAAAAATTGGTTATATATCAAGAGTATCTTGATCACATATCAAAACACTAAAACAAGTATGAAATTTAAGCATAAGTTGAACTATTAGGGGGTGAGGCATTGGATCATCCCTTGGATAAAGAACACTCCAAGAAGAAGGTTCTCGCAAAGGAGGATTTGGGGAAACTCGCATGCCATAACTATTATCCTACAAAGCCAACAACTCCATGATACACCATCTAGGAGGAAACGATACAACTATTATATGATCATGTCACTCAATGCTGACAAAGACCACCTAGACAGCCCAATCGTAGACTTATCACAAGGTAACAGACTCCAATCCCTCTACTAAAGAGGATGGGTAGAGAAGTGGATCTTGTCAAGAGGCTAGGAAAATTGAATGTGTGAGCAACTCTATTTATACTTCACAACAATAGGAGAAGAGCCCAACAACAGCTAATCTACAGCAATTATGCCCATGGTGCACAAGGTGCTCCCCAAATGATTGTGAATCTCTACGAGGTTTTGAAGTTCAAGAGAAAACTTATATGTTTGTGCTTGAATCTAAAGAAAAGAAAATTATGTAACAGTAAAACCTATATGTTTGTGCTTGAATCTATAAAAGATAAATATATAACATTAGCTTCTCATTAACCAAACACTTTTGTGAGGTATATCATTAGTGAAAATCGAATAATTTCTAGCTTTCCAAAGTAGGAACAAAAGAATAACTCTGAAAAAATCCATGAAAATAATATGTATGCCAACGAGTAAGATTTATCCCCGAACAAATTCATTCTCCAATTTATGGGTTCAAGATGGTAGGGTTAACACAAGATATTAATATGTTGTCAAGATCTTGAGTGCAAAGAAAAGTCTAGAAGAGATACTTGAATATTTTAGATCAAGCCCAAGTCAGAATTTTGGGATTATATACTCCAGTATGTTTGATTTATTCTCTTTGTGGAAGAGGATATAGACACTTTAAAATATCAATTTATCACTTGGCAATGATAACATTGGATTTGTCCCTATATCATGACTTGTATGCCCATTCCAAACATAAGTTTCTATCCTTTATCATATGCATGATTTTTTCTCCTCGTTTGCAGTACGCAGTCATTCACAAAATTGCTTGCATTAATCCATAGTAGTTTATCACCTTCAAGTGTTATGCTTAGAAGTCTCCAACACCTCACTCCATACTTGTAGGGGACCACTAAATAAAAAACCAAATTGCCAAATAGTTTGATCTAAAACTAGTAGTTTCATCTCCAGCCACCCAATGATCATTTTATCAATTTGATATCTTTTAATGGGTTATTAATTTCTTCATAGGTCATGCTTAATGCAAAATTAGATTTCTACAAACACCTATATAAGCAAGTTAAAAGCATTTATTTACTCAACTAACAATTACTTGGCATTTTCAAATGCACTACAAGTAAATATCATCCTTAGAGCTCTCTAAGCTCTCATAAATTCCCCCAAAGTAGAAGCACACTCTTGAAGTAACCTCTATACAGTTCTAAAGCATACTCAAGAAGGTTTTAGAGTCGCACTTACCAAGATAGAGGCCATCCAATTCAAGGAAATAAAATCATGACAATTTATTACCTACATTATCAAGGGATCAAATTTCCAAAAATAGTTGCACCCATATAGATAACACATGTTAGGTGGAGAACTGCATACAATTTGAGGCCTCTCCTAAGTATTGCCAATGTAACCAACCACTAACCTTTTTGTAGGGGCCTCAACCCATGGTTAGGGTTTTAAGATATTTCATGTCATAAATCTAGATTTTCGCATATGTGCGACACTTAGGGTTTCCTAGTGAATCATATTTCATAGGTTTGCACTAGCATAAGAAGTTACATGATACTATTAGGTCAATATACAAAATTTCCAAATGAGTATGATATTACCAAATGGTTATGTACGCATCTCATTATTTCATACCTTCTCATTTTACAATCCTAGATATAGAGACAAAGAAATTGCATATTGATTTTTATTATTTTACCCTTATATCATTACCATATCATCCTTCTGAACACCCAATCAGTTATGTACACATGTACTTGCACCTTGTCGCATTTAATCAAATTATCTTACATGTTACGCCCTTAACCTATTGCTTGTATTAAGATATGAGTAGCCGACTTGTGGCTTACCATATCATTTATACTTTCTCATGCTTAGTAGGTCAGCCTTGGTGATGGCCATAACATATGAATAGTATATATAGGGGACTGTAGGTAGTAGTTCATCATGATTGGAGCATTTGAGTCTTATTTTATGGTTTGGAGGTTGCCCCCTCGAAATGGCGAAGCTATTCTAATTACATATTGAGATCATTATTCTAAAATATTGTGTTATTTTTTGTTGTATTGCTTCTCATAATATGAATTATACAAGTTGTATCAGAGTTGCGATCCGGGCCAAAATTAGGGTAAAAACCCTAATTCTTTGTTTCCGCTCTATCATTTGAACCACATCGAATTTGAGGGATATTTTTTCACCAAAGTTGCAAATCATTTCAAGTAAAAATCTCTAAAAATTTTAGACGTTTTTTATATCTTTTGAAAATGTTATTGTAAATTTAGATTTTTTTGATAATAAAGCTCCCTAGACTAAAATTTGTGGAATTTTACATATTTCTTTACATTTTTTGAAAGTTATAAAAAAACTATTATTAGTATATTCTTTGTGTTTTTTTCTTATTTGGCTGAATTTATATCAAAACCCTAAACCCTAAGGTTTGACATCATGGTGGGGCCTTCCACAAGAGTCGAAAAGAATCTCATCACTCCGAGTAAAACCCCAGATAAATATGGGGTAGTGATTGAAGATTTGGAGTCAGAAGGGGTAAATACATATTCCTCGGCAGTAGGTTTTACCTCAGTTGATCATAAGGTGAGCCAACGCGAGTATGAGCCGTGAAATGTACAATCTGAGATGGCCTCTAAAGGAGACAGACCAAATCAATCAGGGGTTAGATGATATCAAGCAACATATAAAGGGTAAACAGTATGGCCCAAATCATCCCCATATCAACCAAGGAGGATCTTCATTTCAAAATAATGGACAAAATAACCATGTTCGATCACTTTTCTAGCCCAATCAAAATCCAACTTATTCACAACCGCGAAACATGATGCCGAAAGTGGATATGCACAAATTTAATGGGAAGGATCCACTGAATTGGGTAAATCAAATGGATAACTTCTTTTAGTTACATAAAACACCATCAGGAAAAAAGGTGACCTTGGCATCCCTTTATCTTGAACTAGACCAATTCATTTGGTATCGATGGTTACGTGCTCAGAGGCAGAAGAATAGTCTCAATTTCACTTGGACAGTTTTTACTGAGTTACAATTGCATTATAGTTCCAGTGTTTCAGAGAACTACTTTAGTCAATTGAAAAAGTTATGACAAACAGGATCAATCAAAGATTATGTGCATCAATTCTAGAACATATCCTTAAGGGTGGAGAATATTCCAGAATGGAATCTAAATGACCTGTTTCTTGGGGGTCTTAAGGACCACATCAAGCATGAGGTACATATGCTTAATCCACTCAAGCTTTCTGATTCTATTATCATGACACTTCAAGTAGAGGAAACATTTATTTGCAGTAGGAAGTAGCCTTTCATTAATAACAGAGACCGTAGTATCTCTTCCCCTTCATTCACTCGGCCAATTAGACTGAATCCTCAACAAATGGAAGAAAAGATAGCAAAGGGATTATGTTTTAACTGTGGCACCAAATATGGACTGGGACACAAATGTGCTGAGAAGAAGTTGTTCTATATTAAAGGAGGAAATGAGGATGACGAGGAAGCTGAAATTATAGGAGAGGCTAGGGAACCAGTATAAGATGAAGTACAGGATCACCAAGCTACAATTTCTTGCCATACGTTGTCAGGTATTAGTACTTCTCAAAAACTCAAGGTTATTGGCTATCTCAAAAAACAGAAGGTGACGGTGTTGATTGACTCAGGAAGTACTCATAACTTCATAAATAGTAAGTTAGTTTCCCGCCTCAATTGTTTTATTTACCCAGCTCCATAAATACAAGTTATGATTGTGGATGGTGGGACAGTCAAGTGCATATAAAAATTTCATAGTATCAAGCTTTCCATGGGATACTACATGTTAGACTCACCTAGGTTTGATATTTCTATGGGAGGGGCATATATTGTTTTGGGTGTCCAATGGCTCACAACCTTGGGTACTATAGAGATGAATTTCCAAGAATTGTTCATAGCGATTTCATTTAGATGGAAGGACAATAAAATTGAAAGAGATGGTAGCTAAGTCTCCAAAAATTATTATCTCTCATCAGATGTAGAAGGTTCTCAGAAAAGGAGTAGATGGATTTATAGCAAATTTATTATCCATAGAATTACAAAATACAAAGTCTTCAATGCCACTCGATCTTCAGAGGATTGTTGATGCTCACTCGTCTATTTTTTATGCAATTCCAAAGGTACTACCACCATTTATGGATCATGATCATACCATTCAGTTGATTCTAGGGAGCCAAACACCTAACATCAGACCATACAGATACCCATATTCCCATAAAAGTGAGATCGAGAAAATGGTACATAAAATGTTGAAAGTAGGTATCATCAGGCATAGCCATAGTGCATATTCTTTACCAGTGGTCATGGTACGTAAGAAGGATGAAACATGGAGGATGTGTCCATATTACCGAGAACTCAACAAGTATACCATCAAAGATAATTTTCCTATTTCAGTAATTGATGATTTACTTGATGAATTACATGGTGCTATTTATTTCACAAAATTAGATCTTCGTTTGGGGTACCATCAAATTAGAATAAGAGAGGAAGATGTTCATAAAATGGATTTCAAGACTCATGAGGGCCATTATGAGTTTTTGGTAATGCCTTTTGGTCTTACAAATTCTCCCTCAACGTTTCAAAGCTTGATGAACATTGTTTTTAGGCCATTTTTAAGGAAATTTGTATTAGTTTTTTTTATGACATATTGATTTACAGTGAGACATGGGAAGAACACTTGCAACATGTAAATAAAGTGTTGGATGTTTTAGAGAAACATAATCTCTATGAAAATCCACCCAAATTTTCTTTTAGTGTATGAGAGGTAGAGTAATTGGGTCACATTGTATCCCATGAAGGTATCAAAGTTGATCCTTAGAAGATCAAAGCTATGGTGGAATGGCTAAGGCCCCAAACTCTCAAAATTCTTCATGGGTTCCTAGGAGTAATCGGGTACTATAAAATATTTTTGAGGGGATATGGTAGAATATCAGCCCCACTCACTGCATTTCTAAATAAGGATGTCTTCCATTGGACAGACGTAGCCACTAAATCCTTTGAGCAGCTGAAGGAAGCCATGTGCAACACCCCAGTTTTGGCTACTCCTAACTTCTCAAAAACCTTCATTATTGAATGTGATGCTTTAGGATCAAGATTGGGAGCAGTTCTAATGTATGAAGGAAGACCAATTGCATTTTAGAGTTGCCAATTCAAAGGAAAAAATCTACTCAAACCTGTCTATGAGAAATAAATGATGGTTGTTCTTCATGCAGTCAAGTAATGGAGGCCCCATCTCATGGGTAGAAACTTTAAGGTAAAAACTTATCATGATAGTCTGAAATACTTTTTGGAGAAAAGGTTATCATCTGAGGAACAACAAAAGTGGGTAACAAAAAATGTTGGGTTATGATTTTGAAATCATATACAAAAAGGGTAAAGAAAATGTAGTAGCTGATGCGTTGTCCAGAAGGGATACATCCGCAAATGTCTTACTATGTGGAATGTCCATGTTGAAGGCCGATTGGGTAGATGAAGCAAGATTAGAATGGAATCAAGACAAGGATACACAATATCTAATACAGAATATCAAGCAAGGCTCTATAAAATCTAAAAAATTTGAGTTGAAAGGTAATGCACTATGGTAAAAGGACAGGTTATACTTGAATAAAGATTTTGAGTTGAAGCATAAGATTCTTGTAGAGCTACATGCATCACCTATTGGAGGAAACTCTAGGTTTTTGAAGACATATCATAGAATAAAAAGAGAATTATTTTGGGAAGAAATCAACGGGGATGTACAAAAGTTTATATCAGAGTGTTTGGAGTGCCAACAGAACAAAGGGGAAACAATTAAGACACCAGGTCTGTTGTAACCCTTACCAATTCCTACCTAGAGATGGGAGGAGGTCTCCATGGATTTCATCACAGGATTGCCTTATTCAAAGGGTAAGAATGTTATTTTGGTGATTGTGGATAGGCTCACAAAATATGCCCATTTATTGCCATATCACATCCATTTGCAGCCAGTACAGTCGCAACTATTTTTTTGGAGACATTTTAAAGGCTACATGGAACCCCAAAGATAATTATAAGTGATTGTGATCCTATTTTCACAAGTAATTTTTGGATGGAATTATTTTCATGTTTGGTACTTAGCTAGCTCACAGTTCATCTTATCATCCTCAAACTGATGAGAAAATGGAAGTGGTCAACAAATGCTTAGAGGGGTATCTACGTTGTTTTATATTAGATAAGTAGGAAAGGTGGATTAAATCTCTACCACTTGCAGAATGGTGGTATAACACATCTTTTCATATCTCTTCTCAAATGACCCCATTTTTAGCATTATATGGTTACCATACACCTTCTATCACTTCTTCCTTGAGTGTACAAACTAAGGTCAAATATGTTGAGGAACACATTCAACATCAACAAAAAGTTTTGGCTAGTTTGAAGGAGAATTCAGCATTGGCACAAAACAGGATGAAACAACAATCAAATCAACACTGTACTAAAAGACATTTTGAAATTTTTGACTGGGTTTTTGTATGTTTCTAGCCTTACAAGAATATGTCCCTAAAGAAACAAAAAAAGGAAAACAAACTTCCTCCTAAATATTATTGCCCTTATCAGGTTCTACAAAAAATTGGCAGTGTTACTTATAAACTAGAGTTGCCTCAATCTTCACGCATACACCCAATATTCCATGTTTCCTTCTTGAAGAAGGTTATTGGACAGAAATTTGAAGCCCAAACAGAGTTACCAGAACTTGATGAGGAAGGAAGAATCATTTTGGAGCCAAAGAAGATTCTGCAAACATGTATTAAGAGGCTGAGAACTAGAGACATTAAGGAATATCTGATCAAGTGGAAGAATCTAAGGATAGAAGATGTGACATGGGAGGATGAAGGTTTTTTGTAGCAACATCCAGGATTATTCAACGTTGAGTAAAACATTTTTTTGAAGGGTAAGGGCATGTTACGCCCTTAACCTATTGTTTGTATTAGGATATGAGTAGCCGGCTTATGGCTTACCATATCATTTTATTATATCATTTGTACTTTCTCATGCTTAGTAGGTTAGCCTTGGTGATGGCCATAACATATGAATAGTATATATAAGGGATTGTAGGTAGTATTTCATCATGATTGGAGCATTTGAGTCTTATTTTATGGTTTGGATGTTTCCCCCTCAAAGTGGCGAAGCTATTCTAATTGCAAATTGAGATCATTATTCTGAAATATTGTGTTATTTGGTGTTTTATTGCTGCTCATAATCTGAATTATACACGTAATTTCATTACATTACCTATCACTAATATAGATATATTATTGTTTACACATTGACATTGATTTAAATTATGATATTGCTAACCCTAATTTAAAGATATGAATAAGTAAACACACATCTTATTTATTTTGGTTCATATCATTTGGTGAACCTTATTCAAAAGGATATAAATAAGTAGCCATGTGTTTTATATATTGATATGTGCACGTTTAAGTTGCTTTCACCTTTTGGATTTACTAAGTAATGTATATGTTTTGATACTAAAACCTATTTTGGGCACATTTCTCTCCCTTTCCCCATGGGATATGCTACTATATGTACCTTTCATGGTCATTGTTTCTTTTATGAAACTATTTATAAAAATTATAAATGCAATAAATTCATGATTTAAACTTGATTGTCATCAAACAATTTTTTGTGATAATATTTTTATAATATTGAACTTAATGGTGTATAAATCAGTGTGATTTAATTTAAATTGAAATAAACGTTAATTCAGAGTAACTATTGTGGATAATGATATACAAGTGATAAACTACAGTAAGATGCAAGCAATAAGCACTCAAGGATAAGAAAACCTAAAAGAGAGAGAGAGAGAGAGAGAGAGAGAGATGAATTGAATTAGTTGATTTCTAAGTGATTTGGAAGTGATCTAGATCGAGAAACTACAGGAACAAACTTGAAATAGTGTCGTTAAGGCTCACCAAGGGATTTGGAACTCAAAACTTCACAATATAGAAGCACCCACGGGAGGATAGGAGTACCTAGGAACTAATGATTGATATGGGCACTCGTGTCCACTAAGATTATCATGTTGTAATATTTGTTATCCCAAATTCGCTCCTCAATGTGAATTAGATAACTTACATGATTCTTCAGGCTCAAGCAGGTAGAAATGGTTTAAGGGCTGAAATTTGGATTTTCGGGGTAGCACTCCTCTTTTATTTAACTCCCCTATCCAAGAAAAATCCAAAGAGTTAGTAAAATTGCAAAAATATGAGAAAACGAGGTCACAAGCCTATTTTAACGCAAATCGGGTCTAAGAGTTGCGGATGAAACCAAGGTGGATCGTGTCAGGGTTCATCATATCAAATTCGGGCCCAAAATGTTAAGGGGACATTGAAATGTGGAAAATTTAGGTTTTTTGGGTCTACGCCACATAGGTTCAGCTGAGAAATTCAGGACCCAAAAACCCAATTATCTCGAAATGGCTGAAAATAGTTGAAATTGGCAAAATCAGGTTTTTTTGGCCCGCGTGGTCCGCAGGACATCGGGACATGAGTTTAAAAAATAGCCAAAATGGTCGATAGTAGTATGAATCAGGTAATGCAGAGTTCAACATCCCTCATGGCCCGATCAACGGAGGGACATCTGGGATGCAAAGACCCGATATAGCTGCATGCAAGGGAAAAAAGTGCAAATTAGACCCTGAACTTCAAACAGCTATAACTTTTGACCCCGAGCTCTGATTTTCACAAAATTTGAATTTCTAGATTTATTATTTTTAATGAGGGTAGGTATATGAATATAAACAAAACATATTAATTCCCATTCAATCAAATGCGCATTCCCGTTAAGTGACAGAAATTCCTGGCATACCCAAAATAGTTGTCCGCACTCATAAGGCCATAACTTTTGCATTTATCAACAAAAACACACAAAATTGATACCATTGGAATCATGTTTCCAATACTGACATACAGAAACCAATACATTCATAATTTTATGAGAAATCTATGGTGAATTTTTAGAGAACTTGTCTAGGTTCAGAAAAAAAAATTGGTAGTTGGAATGTATTAATGAAGCATGGGCTAACATATTTCACTATTGCAAGTTATGGGATAGTATGGGGAGCCTTTTGCAAGAAACAAAACATAATTTCACTCCATTTAATACCTCTTGCAAATAGTTGAAGGACATATTTTGGAATTTTCTTTTCCCCCTCTCTCTCTCCTTTCTGAAGTCTATAAATAAGAGTGTTGGGATCATTGTAAAGGATATAGTTTTTGGGTAGCAAAACTCTGTCAAAATTGCTTTGTGAAGCCAATGTGCTACAGGCCCTTCTGGTGGACTCCTTGCATGGTGGTTGAGGCCCTTATTCTGTAATAGATTGGATTATACATACTTATGAAGAAATAGATGTGAGTTTGTGAATTTCTCTTCCCATGTTGTGTTTGTTTGCATTCCTCTTGCCCCTTCAATCTCATTGCATATATATTGTGCCTATCTTATGTTGTTTCAGGGATTCATTATCATTGTGTGTGCATGAAATATTTTTGTGAATGCAGTTGTTAGATTGTGGATAACTCTTATCACCCCTTCTAGCATGCACTTTGCTTCTTTTTTCACACATTCGATACTATACTCACACCCTCTCTTTTTCTAGTTTATCACTGTTTTAGTGTAGGCTTTATGTTCATGCACTCTCTCTCCCTTGTCCCTTAGAAATTTAGATTAGGAAAGATATTTTTACATGCATTATAGTATATTTTGGCAGGTAGTTTAGCAGTAAGAACCATCTTTCTCTGGAGTTCTATCTCAAGTAGCAAGTTCCACAGCTTAGAGATAGTACCCATGTTATCCAATCACACTGTGAGCTCAAGCACACACACTTTTACAAACCATAGGGTGTTTTGATTTGGTGATAATAGTTCTGGTATGCCTGGTGGGACCAAGAGGTCTTCTTTTTTATTGCAGCAAGATTGATGTGCACTTATTGTAAGTCCTTAGCTTGTAAGAAGCTCTAAAAATTACACATCTGGCAACTCCTAAGAAATAGAATCCACCAGTTTCATCAGTCCAAGCTTGGTAGATTCATGAGAAAAATCCAAACAAGGTCAAGAACTAGAGAAGAGAGACTCTTTATATATTTACACTTGTCCCCAGATAGAGGAAGAATAGGAAGAAGAGCTCACAAAGTTTTTCATCTTCACCGAATAGAACTTTATCAACACCTCCACCTGGAAGGAATTTTATTCTATCAACTAGAGTTCTCCAACCAATCAGGATGGTGCAGCCCAATCCCTATGTTAACTTCACTGGCAGCAGCCCACTTGCTCTCAATGCACAAAATCTAGTTCTGGTTGTAGCATTGAAAAAAATTCCATATTTCACTAGAGAAAACCAAACAAATCCAATTGACCACATTTAGGACATCGCTAATGCTTGTAAAATTCATGAAATTATTGAAATAGACATTATTTTGAAGTGTTTGGCATCCTCATTTAAAGGTAAAGATTTACAATGTTTTAGAATTTTGACAGCGGGATCTATCCAGAATTGGGACCATTTGTGCACAACTCTTCACGATCAATTTGGAGAAAAGGGAGATAATCTATCTTTTTTGGAACAATTGACAACTATTAAGAGGGCTCCTAATGAAAACTTGATCGATTTCATCTTCATATTTCAGCAGACATGGGATAGGATTCCATTGGCCGTGAGACCAATAGCTGAAGGTGCTTTCCAATACTTCCTTAAAGCTTTAAATTCTGATATTTCCATGATGACTCAATCCATGGGAGGTATAACTTTACCCGCAGCTTATAACATTGCTATTATAGCTGAAAATTGCTTTATTCAAACTGGTAATCTTGCACCTAATCCACCTATGCCTCTATATACATAACTAGGAGCTCCAAGAACTAGTCAAACACCTACATTAGCTCTTATTCCTGCTCCAAAAAATCAGAATTTGACTGAAGCTTCTACCTCATCTTCTAGTTCCTCAAATGAGCTCTAAGAAGTCATAAAGCAACTGCAAAGTTTGGGTAATGATTTTCTGACACTTAAGAGGTAGCAAGCTCATAATTACAGATCATATCAGCCCCAAACTCAACCCAATAGACCTCTATATCAGCCTAATAGGCCACCCATTCAAGCCCCAAATCAAAATCCAGTTAGGCCTCCTGCTAATAAGCCATTTCAGCCTTACAATCCTAATGTTGCATCCACATCTAAATCCTTGGTACCAGTGAAAAATAACATGGCTCACGAATATGACTGGTGTTTCCCATGTAATCAACCTCATAACCACTCAATGTGTTTCAATAGTGCTTTGAATCAAGCTCTTATGGTGACAACAATGGGTGTAGAACAAGAGATAAGCCGAGAAGGAAATCAGCAGTAGGAAGAAACTCATCAAGAGTCACATCCAAATGAGACCACGCTTGTTAATTGGCAAGGATAATATTTATGTGGTGTAAATCAAACTCCTTCTCAAAGTGTAGCTATCAATACACAGTCTAAGAAGAGAAATATTGTAGGACAGTCATCCAACTCAAATAATCCATAGCCCTCTATCACTCAACAAGGTATGGGCAATCAAATGATAGCTACCAATGTGTAAGGTCAGCCCAAGCCATCTTTTAGACTAGCTCAAGTACCAGTTGTAACATTCCATGTGCAAGAGAAGACTGTGCATGGCAAGGGACAGCAGAAAGATAGTTCATCTCTGTTCAATATCATTGAAAATATGAAGAAAATGAATGTAAACATCTCAATTTGGGATTCATTAGCTATCCCAGGACAGAGAGACCTATTGCAAGCTATTATGGATAATTGGTCAACATCAAATCAGCCACCCAATCAACAAGAAAAGGTGATTACAAATGCATCTCAGCAAGGAGAAAATCAAGGAAGCCATCAAGGTAACATTTTGAAGCCCCCACCATTCTACATCTCATTGATCATAGGAGATAAGTTAGTGCATAATTGCATGATTGATTCGGTAGCAAGTAGTTCAATCATGCCAAAGCAAATAGCTGATCATCTGGGTCTTCAATATGAAGTCATCTCTAAAGGTGTGGTGCAATTGGATGAGATAGCAGTAACAATGGTTGGAGTAATCAAATATTTGAGCCTCACATTGCATGCATGTCCTAATGTGACCGTCTTGCAAGATGTATTAGTCATAGACTTGCCACCACTCTTTACCTTTAATTTTTCAAGAGACTTCACTGGAAAAATTAGAGGCTATTTGTCTACTGATTGATCAAACATGCTATTCAGAACAAGGTGTGGAGCTAAAGCTACAATCAGATATGAGCCTATTGCAAAATTTCATATTGAGCCTCACACACCGAGTCCAATCAATGTGAATTTTTCAGCATTTGATCAAGAGGATTATCCAATCACTCATAAATAAAATATCAAAGTCATGTGCATCTCGGACTTGACTCTTGATTAATGGGTGAACAAGAGGCATGCTTTTGACCCTTACAAGGAAATGGAAGAATTGGAATTAGGAGTCTATTGTTTACATGAAGAAAATCAACCTCTCCCTAGCATCACCAAATCAGACCACAAAAATGACAAAAAGGTATGGTGGTTATTCTTTGATGGATCAAGGAGTAAACAAGGTGCTGGAGGAGGAGCTATGCTCGTTTCACCACAAGGTATAAAATATTACCCAACTTTCTATTTCCAGTTTTCTTTCTTAAACAACACAGCTGAGTATGAAGCCTTAAATCACATAATGCATTAGGCAAGAAAGAGGGGTATTACGAATTTGCAAGTCTTTGGAGATAGTGAGCTAATTGTGAACCATGTCAGAGGACAAAATGCTTCCACAAATGATCTGCTGAATAACTACAAGAATCAGGTATGGGATCTCATTGAAGATTTCGAAGATTTTATCATCAATTCTATCCCAAGAAATAAGAATGAAGCAGTAGACAAATTGACAGCAATTTGGGCATCATTTGATGTTGTGGAAAGCCTCAAAAGTGAGAAATATCATCCTCATATCAAAGTGATTTTAAGACCAGCTGTTCTAGATAACAACACAAGTTGGCAATTCTTCGAGAATGATCAACAAATTGTCAATTTTTTACAATAATAAGTTGAGTTCTCTACTAGAAACCAAGAGAAGTTGGAACATCAGTATGGTGATCAAGTGGTGCAGCTGAGAACTAACAAATTACCAAAAGGTCTTATAACTTTTGATTCAATATTTGACCTGAATGATCAATTCTAAAAGAGAAGGAAAACATTCAGGTAAAGGGTGAAGATTCAAATCCCATTTTAGTATATGAAGGAAAGACATTGCAAATTAGAAAGGTAATTACCCCATAAGAGAAATCTAAATTTGTTCAACTTTGTCAAGAATTCCAAGATGTCTTTTCTTGGACTTATAAGGATTTAAGAGGTTTCAACCCAAAGTTAGCTTAACATACTACTGAGTTGGATCTAGAATCCAAACCTATGAGAAAGAAGCAAAGGCCAGTAAATCCTCACATTGAACCTCTCACGAGGAAAGAGTTGAACAAGCTGATTGAAGCTAGTATAAAATTTCCTATCAAACATTCAAGCTGGGTTACAAACTTGGTACCGGTGAGAAAGAGCAATGAAGAAATCATATTGTATATAGACTTTTGTGATCTGAATAGAGCATCACTCAAGGATCATTATCCACTCCCATCAATGGAGAAAATATTGCAAGTTATAGCTTGTTCTGAAGGTTTTCATTGCTAGATGGCTATTCAAGCTATAATCAGATAATAGTGAAAGAAGAATATCAGTTCAAGACAGCCTTCACTATGAAATGGGGCACATATGCTTACAAGAAGATGCCATTTGGATTGTCAAATACCAAAGCAACATTTCAGCGAGCTATGGATATGGCATTCAAAGGATTAATCAACAATATAGTGCTAGTATATCTAGATGATATAACCATTTTCTCAAAAAAATTAGCAAACCACCTCTTTCACCTCAGGCAAGTATTTCAAAGGTGTAGAAGGTTCAGAGTGTCATTGAATCCAAAAAAGTGTGCATTCTTGGCACACGAGGGAAAATTTTTGGGCCACATCATCTCAAGAGAAGGGGTAACCATTGATCCTGAAAGAGTTGAAGCCATCTGAACACTTCCATTTCCACACCACAAGAAGTATCTCCAAATCTTCTTGGGAAGGATAAACTTTGTCCACAGATTTGTGCCTGATTTTTCCACTCTTGTGAAGCCTTTAACAATGATGTTGAAGAAGAGTCTTGCATTCAAATGGATATCAGAAGGAAAAGAGAGTTTTGAAGCCATCAAACATGCAATATCACAGGCTCTAACTCTAATTAACCCAAAATTTTCAAAGGACTTCATGTTGTATGCTGTTGGAGGATCAAACACAATCTCAACTATCTCGGTACAGCTGAATAAAGAAGTTTTAGAACAGCCCATAGGAATCTTCAGTCAGAGCTTGGAAGAATATGAAGTTAAGTATTCTTTCATTGAAAAGCATGTCCTTGCTATCATTAGGAGTTTGAAGAAGTTCAAACACTTGGTCTCGAACAATAAGATTCAACTGCTAGTGTCTCATGTTGGTGTCAAGGACTTACTCCTAAACAGAGATCTAAAAGAGAAGAGAGCATGTTGGATCACTCGAGTAATGGAATATTATATTGAAATAAAGGTTACCAAGCTAGTTCATGGCAAAGGTTGTGTGAGCATCTTGCTTCCAAACAACAAGTTGATTCAACAGATGAAGAAGAGGTTGTCCTACTACTGTAGAATGATCAAGAAAAACTAGCTAACGATGCACCCATCCCATTTTGGACTCAAGACTTGGTACATTATCTAGAAACAAGTTTTTTCCCCCCAGAAATGAGAATAGCAAAGAGGAGATACTTTAGATTATAGGCCATTCCATATGTTCTTATTGATGGTGTCTTGTTCAAAAGGGACATTAATGGTGTTCTGTTGAGATGCATTGGAACATGTCAAGTTGGGAAGATATTACGTGAGTTCCATGATGGAGAATTAGGAGGCCACTTTTCTCCACGAGTAACATCTCTCAAGATCATGAAGGCTGGTTACTGTTGGCCTATGGTGTTCAATGATTGCTACTCATGGATCAAGAAATACAAAAAGTGTTCATTATTCATAGGGAAGGAAAGGTTATCATCCCTGCCTCTTCATCCAATTGCATTAGATCAGCCATTCACGCAATGGGGATTGGACTTCATTGGAGTGATCAATCCAAATTCAAGTCAAGGTCACAAGTGGATACTTACAGCAACAGACTATTTCAACAAGTGGACTGAAGTAGTGGCACTTAAGGAGGAAAATGAATCCAAATATTGGATTTCTATGAAGGGATAGTCATTAGGTTTGGTGTCCCTTCCACTATCATATCAGATAATACATTGGCATTCCTTGGAACCAAAATCATTGAATGGGTTTTCAAGAATGGTATATACCTCAACACTTCATAAAACTATTACCCGCAAGGTAATGGCCAAGCAGAGTCAACAAACAAGAACCTATTAAGAATCATCAAAAGAACTCTTGATGAGAATCAGAGAGCTTGGCATACAAACCTCAAATCAACCCTATGGGCTGATAGAATTACACCCAAGAGGTCTACAAGAAGCTCTCCATTCAAGCTTGTATACGGAAAAGAAACAATTCTACCTATATCACTTGAGTTGCCAACATTTGAACTCATGAAATAGTTGGAGCTAGCTGAGGTTGAGCCCATGGAAATCAGGTATGTAGAGCTAATAGAATTAGAAGAAGCAAGAGAACATACAATGCGGACCATAGAAAAGGATCAAGCATTGATCAAGAAGAGCTTTGACATGAAAGCTAAAGCTAGGACATTCCAAGTTGGATACTTGGTACTGAAGTGGGATGTTGATCATGAAAAGATAGGAATACATTCAAAGTTTGATGCCATATGGAGTGGCCCATACATGATAACTGAATGTGAAGGTAGCAATGTCTTCCAGCAGGCCAAGTTAGATGGTGAAGAATTGCATATTGTAGTCAATGGAATCTATCTCAAACATTACTACTAGAAGGAGAATTCCTCACCTCTATAAATATTAGTCTAAGATTTCTAATTCCTCCAAGTGCTTTTGTACATTTTTGTTGTTTTTAGAATAGGTTTCATTTCCCTAATTGCTGGTGCACGTGCTCTATTACTTCTAGTATATGTTTATATGCAGTTCATCTCACTCCCAGAAGAGGACTTGCAGCCATAAGAGAATAAAATCCACAAGGAATCCATATTATGGCAGGTTCAAGTGTTTTCATTGCATTTCAGCAGATCAGATTTTTGTAGAGATTCAAATGAGGGAAACTCTTACAGGTTTCAAACAATTTTCTACTCTCATAAGTCTCGAATACAAGGTTTTCTTACAAAATTCAGAGTGCAAGTAGAGAAAGGTAGTTCCAGTCTCAATTTTAGAAGAAGTGTTTCAATGACTCAAGGATGCAGGTGATCAAGTTTCAAATCAGATTTTAGATCATCAAGTGGACTCCATGCCCAATGGATAGCAAAATCGGGTACTTTTAGCCCACCAGGTATGCGAGACATCAGGACAAAAGTTGGCCGAATAGCCAAAATGGCTGGTAGCAGTGTGAATCAGGTAATGTGGAGGTCAATAGCCCTCATATCCTAGTCAACGGTGGGACATCCAGAACACCAAGACCTGAAATACCTAATATAGCAAGGGAAAACAGTGCAAATCGTACCCCGAACTTCAAACGGCCATAACTTTTGACCCCGAGCTCTGATTTTCACAAAATTTAACTTTCTAGAATAAGCATGATGTCCTCTGCACCATAAAGGAAATATTTTTAGTCACAGTCAATCAGATGCTCATTCCCTTTAAATGACGGAAATGCCTGGAAAACCCAAAATAGTTACTCGCACTCAGAAGGCCATAAATTTCACATTTCACAATGAAAATGCACAAAATTGGTACCGTTGGAATCATGTTTCTGATACCGATGCACAAAAACCAATAAATTGATAATTTTATGAGAAATAGATGGTGAATTTTCAGAAAATGTGGCTAGGTTTAGAACAATTTTTTATTTAGTAGCTGGAATACATTAATGAAGCATGGGCTGACATATTTCTCTGTTGAAAGTTATGGGATAGTATAGGGAGCCTTTTGTAAGCAAAAAAACATCATTTCACTCCATTTACTACCTCTTGAAAATAGTTGAAGGACATATTTTGGGATTTTCTTTTCCCCCTCTCTCTCTCCTTTATGAATGCTATAAATAAGAGTGTTGGGATCATTGTAAAGGATATATTTTTGGGTAGCAAAACTATGTCAAAATTGATTTTTGAAGCCAATGTGCTACAGGCCCTTATGGTGGACTCCTTGCATGGTGGTCCAGGCCCTTATTCTGTAATAGATTGGATTATACATACTTATGAAGCAATAGATACAAGTTTGTGGATTTCTCTTCCCATGATGTGTTTTTTTGCATTCCTGTTTCCCCTTCAATCTCATTGCATATATATTTTGCCTATCTTATGTTGTTTCAAGGATTCAGTATCATTGTGTGTGCATGAAATATTGTTGTGAATGTAGTTTCTAGATTGTGGATAACTCTTATTACCACTTATAGTATGCACTTTGCTTCTGTTTTTCATACATTGGATACTATACTCACACCCTCTTTTTTTCTGGTGTATCACCATTTTAGTGTAGGCTTTATGTTCATGCACTCTCTCTCCCTAGTCCCTTAGAAATTTAAATTAGGAAAGATCATTTTACATGCATTAAAGTAGATTATGGTAGGTAGTTTAGGAGTAAGAACCATCTTTCTCTAGAGTTCTATCTCAAGTAACAAGTCCCACAACTTGCAAATAGTACCCATGTTATCCAATCACACTGTGAGCTCAAGCACACAAACTTGTGCAAACCATGGGGTGTTGTGATTTGGTGATAACAATATGTTCTAGGATGGAGGATCTTCGGTGTTGGTTTTTCTTTATCACTCTAATTTCTCTCCAATGTCATCAATCATACATGTAACAAGGAAAATAGATAATGAATTTTACATGCCCAAAAACCACATCAAACCTGATAAATAATATGTAGAATGGGAACTCAGACTTGCCCTGACAGTCACCCGAAGAGTGATCTTATGACCGAGTGTTGTACTACATCTCAGACTCCATGTATTTATGTGTGTTTGATAAGGAGATACCAAAAAATTCCAAAAACGGGCTTCAAGTGATCAAAAATCTTCATTGAGCCTCATATAGACCCACTAAGCTTAAATGAGCTCACCGAGCTAGTTAGCAAGTAACTCGGTGAGCTGGGGAATTATGGAGGTAGAGAGTTGAAAAGGTGGCTCATCGGGTAGCTCGGCAAGCCAAGTTGGGTTCATCAATGAAGGAGGGCCAGAATAGGTAAGCTTGCTCGAGTGAGTTGTATTGATTTGGAGTGAGTGGAGTGGAATTGAGCTGACTCGGCTAGGTTGACCATGAGCTCGCAAGATAGACAAGATGAAGACCTGAGCTCCCAAATCTTGGCTAATGTGTACGTTGATGTGCGATGTGCATGTGGGGAAGATAGCTCATAGTAAGCTCGTGGAAATAGAGCAATCTAAAGCCAAGGTAGAAGGGATCGGGTGGCTAAGCTCTAAACCTTGCTGTGAAGCAAGTTTCAAAGGAAGTCATGGTAGGAATAAAATGCATCGTGGAAGGGATGTGGTGGTATGAGAGGTAGATGGGAATGAACTCGAGTAGGATAATAAGTGATCCCAAGGTAAAAAACAATCTCATAACCATATTAGATAGGGATGGGTCAGAGTACACAGTGAGCTCATAGTTTGAGCAGGCCACAATGAAGAAGAGGCTCACCATGGTAATAAAAGCTCAGGACTATGCGTGATAATGCAAATGGAAGCGAAAATGGGGCTTGAAGCATAACAAACAAAGAGTATGTGCACCTCAGATTGGCACGAGGGAACAAAGATAAACTTGGCATCAACTTGGATAGAGAGCACATAACTTATTGAACTGGACCATGGTGAGTCGATTTCATGGGAGGCTTCATCTCGAACAACCCAGTGAACAAAACTAGTTGAGTTTGTTACACAAGAGCTGCTATCAGCACAGACATGTCGGTGAGCTAGGATTTGGCCCCAAATAGGTAAGAAAGCTCACAAAAACTCACAATTAACACATAGGGTGGTCATGTAACCCTCGTTGGAGAACCAAATCTGTTTGGTGAGAAGAATAGAGGGCCGGTGAGACTCAGTGATTCAGCAAAGTCTGTGTGTAAATTCGTCAAAATTTCTATGATGGAGACAAGTGAAGAGCTCACTTTGGTGAGTTACATTGTGTTGAAGTGGGGATGAACTCATACAAAGATGGGTTTGAGAACAAAGCACAGGGTTGAGCCAGAAGGCTCGAAAATTTCAGGTGAGCTCGAGAGCCAAAATTTCAAGGCTAGAGTTGGTCGGAGTCTGAAATCTTGAAGACTTCAGACTTTGGATGTTTCACAATTCAGAGGTTTCATCCCAACAAACAATGCAAAAACACACCATATCTCCAAAAAACATAAACCCCGAACTCTAAAATAGTTCTACGTGGCGAGCTATGATGGGTTTGGAGGTTTCTAGCTTTAGGTTTTGGGGGTAGCTCTTTTCGTAGGTTGTAGCTTGTAAAGACTGAAACAATGGGTAGTGGAATTCTAAAAAGAAATGGCCCAAAAACCATACACTCCCACCTAAATGCACTCAAATGCACTGAAGAGAAAAAATTTTGAATATCGAGCCAACATGAGGCGCTGGTGGCGAGTTAGGAGGTGGCTTGGAAAGTTCCAAATTCAGATTCAGTAGGTAAAAACCTGAATTTTGTGCTTTCGACATTTTGGATTTTGGGAACTCACTGAGTGAAATACAAAAAATGAGCCTATACCCCCAAAAGTCTAAAATCCCAAAACCCAAAAGGGTGATGGAAACGTGTTGGAGTGAGGTGTTTTTGGGGTATTGATGATTGGAGGTTTCCTTCAGGATTGTCTTTGAGAAAATTCTGAAGCCAAGGAGTCAGGATTTCCAAAACAAACGAACCCAAATACCTGAAAAAAACATGCCTTCCCACCCAAAGCACAAATCAATCGGCCAAGTTTTTTTGGATTCTGAACCATTGTCAAGAAATCCAGAAGATAGGTAAACAATGAGTTGGCACTAAGAGATGGGTGAGCTAGCATGTTATGCGAGGAATATTTTGTTAATGTATGGGAAATAGCCAGCATGACGTACAAAGGAACAGCTCGATAAGTGGGAGAATGAGCTAAGTGGAGCTCAAGGAGACCCAAGACAATACCCAAACTTCAAGTAGGAATATCTTGAGAAAATTTTACTCATTTTTAATAAAATTGTGCTTTTTGAAAGGGGTTCTCAGTATAGAATTCAACGGTAATGATAAGAGTTCAGATGTTATGAGGGAAAATGAAAGAAAACTCAGTCATGTAACTTGGCAATGCATAATGTAATATTCAAACCCTTGACTTCCAAGTAGTGATAGCTGGAGCAAGAGGTATCATAAACTACAGTTAATGGAGAGGTAATAAGGATGGCATAATAATGAAATCAAAAAAATGGATTTTTCAAAATTTTGTAAACCCCAAAATTATAGAGTTCACCAGAACCTGAAATGTGATAGCTTGAGCTCCTAATGTATGATTCTCACAAAGGAATAGTCGTTAGAATTGTGAGAGCAAGCTCTACAATATGGGAACATAATTTTTGGGATTTTGGAGGTTTTTAACTTCCTAAATTTTAGAATGGCAAACAATGCAGTGGTAGGTGAAATCCAATAATGGGGTAGGTGAAAAGACAAGGTCATCATGAAGCTACAGGAGCTAGATTAGACCCAGGTGTAATCATAGCTAGTTCCTTAATATATAAGGCAAGGAGATTAATGGAACATAGCTTTTTCAAATCCTCCATACCCATTATAGATTAAACAATGGATTTTTATGGGTTTTGGAGAAATTTCGGGATCTCTTTCTCTCTCTCCTCTCCTCAAATTTTTGATATAAATATTTTAAGGGGTTACACATGCAAAGGGTCGATCCTTTATTCTCTCATGCACCCCATTTCTTCTGAGGGATTCAATCCTTCCTTCAAATATTGTAATGGCTTCATGCCTCTTCCGACTATAATTATGTATTGTGTAAATAATTTGGAGTAATAAAATGGTTTTTTGATTCAGTTGTCAATCCTTGCATTGTTTCCATTACTTTTCCTTACCTCTCATTGTGTATGTAGCATCTCTGTGTATTTCTTATCCATTACAAGGTTTTTATGCATTGTGCTCACTTCGAGAATGATGTATTAAATGTAATCTACTTATGGTGCAGGACCACCCTTTCTAGTTTCATTCCTTCATTGTTTTGCAAGCATGGGAAGTGATTAGTACTCCTTTCTTGGTGTATCTATACTATTAGTGTAGGTTTCTTTCTATGCAATCCTTCTATCCATATCCCCTTGGAAGATGTAGTTTAAGGTAGTAGTAGTTTTTCCTATACTTGGAGTAATTTGTGATAGGTAGGTTAGGAGTAGGAACCAGACTTCTCTGAATAGCTATCCTATTTCACAATGTCCCACACTCAGGATAGCTCTATGTTGTGTAATCACATTGAATGCCCCAGTCCATAAATTATCTCATTTGGGGGTTGTTGTGATTCTACATCAACAGTTTTGGCATGCCTGATGGGACAACAAGGAGTTAGACTTATATTGTTTAGAGTTTTTCTACTATAAACCTTGTCACATTGAAAGCCAAAGCTCAAAACAAGGCATTTTCGTAGGTGTTCTTACATTTCAGAGTTTGAAAGTTGATATTTTTGTATTTTGAAGGTTCTTACCGCATGCTCAAAGTTTTGGAGGGCTTAACATGTGTAAAAAGAGCTCAAAAATCCATAGAAGATATATCAGAGGCAGAAATTCAAAAGGGTATCCTTAGTTTTTTAAAATTTTGACTTTCAAAAAATTGGGGTTTTCCAAATTTTGGGATTTCAAGATTCAGGATTTCAAAGGTTTTGCCTTTCTAAATTTTAGGTTTAAGAATTTCAAAATTTCAAAGATTTTGAAATTTCAAGCTTCAGAGATGTGGAAATTTTAGACTTTGGACGTCGGAGGTTGCTTTGTACTTTAGATTTCAGGGTTTCCTCATTTCAGAGTTCGGTACTTCTATGCACTTCGAGTTTTGGACTTTCAGCCACTTAGGATTTTGGAGGTTTTTAAGTGGAGATAGGTTTTGAATTTTAGGATTTCAGAGATCAATTGAAATCAAACCATTTTACCCCTGCAACTATTATGAGCTCTTCAAGTTGTGCAAACAAGTATCCATTTCATCTCATCAAGTTTGTTATGCACTTGGTGGAATTTCAGTCTTCAGAGACATGCGTTCAAAGCACAACTGGTGACTCCATCTGGGTCACAAACCCATATCTCTAAGTAGCACACTTCCCATTCTGTCACCATCCATTTCTATCCATTTTATCTCAATTCATTTCCATCTCATTTCTTTCACGAAGTCGTGTAATCATGGCTTTAATCCCGTAGTGGAATTCACACATACAGCAGTAGTGTCAGTCAGACCTACCTCCACACTTACAACATGTATTCACTAATTACTATCAATCACCTCCATAACCTTTCCATGATGAGGATCAATATGCATACCCTTATGGAAAAGAATCAGATAAGTTTTTCTATTCGCCAAACTATGCAGATTTTCAAGGTCAAGAGTATATAGATGTTGGAGGGTATCCTCACCCGAATATATTTTCTTGCAAGAAAAATCTCAAGACATGGAGAAAAAATTATAATGGTTAAGGGTTTCATATCAATTAGAATTTTCCAAAGTTTGATTTAGGATACCTTTCTTGTGGTTTGCCCCCTTTTTCTAAGTTATCACAAGCCAAAGGAAAAACTTGCTCTTATGGCTGAAATGACACCACACCTTAACACATGGATCCATGACAGAGAGGCCTATGAGTGTAATGAAAATATTTCATGTCAATGTGAAAATTCCACATTAACATATTGTAGTCCCCTCCCTATCCCCAATCCATTATCATTTCAAATGAATCCATAGTTCCTAAATTTGACAACTACTGCTCCCATTGCGAAACCCACTTCTCCATAATATACTCTTCCACATCATCTCAATTTCGCTTCCCTTTCCCCTTTGAAGAAAACATATCCTCCATAAGATAAATAAATTAAACTTCCTCTTCCACCACCATTGAGGTAAAAATCAGTGGGAACCCTACCCACCACTCCTCTCATAATCCCGAACCCAAGTCAGGAAAAGACTCAAGAAACCATTCAAGAAGAACATTAGGAAAAGAAAAAAAGAGCAGATGATGAAAATCTTGGTGAATTTTTATCTAATTTTTGGGATCGATAAAATCCCCTTAATATTCAAGCCAACGGAGGAGGGTGAGGTCCAGTCATAGGTGGTGTAGAATAGTCTAGAAGTAGAAACAGAGAAGAAACAAGAAGACAATGACCAAAGGGTCTACTTGTTATGAATGTAGTGTCCACGTTGGCACTATCCTTCCATGATTTTATAACACATCATATCCTATAGATTCAAAATAAGAAGAAGAGAAAAAATAATCTCATGATTTGCAAGTGAAGGAAGACGAGCTCCCAAGTGTGCAAGGCATTATAGCGGAATGCAGTATTCCTAACTGCCCTGCATGTCTCAATCTTTCCACCTTGTTGGAATATTTCATGGACATAGCAAAGTTACCATCATTTTTAGCTACCTAAAGGAGGCCTCACGCTATAGAGGAATATTTTTCATCCCCAGGGGGCTCAAGTGATAGGAAGGTCATATAAGAAACTTCAAGCCTATCTTCCACCTTACCCTCTCCAGATTCTGATTTCGCGGATAAATTTGAACTCTGTGATTTTTTGTTGGAGGATGAGGATGACCATGGTAAATTAGTTGAAAATCCAAAAGAGACCATGGAGCAGAAATGACCCTTGACATTATTGGACAACAAGTAGATTGGTACTTGTCTGATTTGGAGGATAATAGTGGTGCGGAAGAAGTTATTGAATTCAGTATTTTTGTAGTCCCATCACCTTGTTTTCAACATGAGGAGCCTATTGTCGAGGGAAAAAATATTCAAGAAGATCCTAATGGCTCAAAATAGTCCTCCTGAAGTGGAGGAAATTAGATAAGATTAAGATGGTCTTGATGAAGATGCAAACATTAAAGATTTCCTACTTTCAGTTAAAGAGCCTAAGCTTGTCAACGAATCTGCAATGATCCAAGAAAAGGAAAGGAAAAAGTGAGATACCATCATCTCCATACCATCAACTAAGGTGACACATAATTTTTATATAGATGTGTAAGAAAAGAGAAATCTAATTATCGACAGTCGCCTTTTCTAGAAAATCCAGCATGAATGCTTTCTTACTAGAACTCAGAGCAATGAGTACATTCAGTGGTTCAGGCCATGCCCCACCATACATATAGATTTGTTGGATCTATAACCAGAGATTCCACAACTAGTCATGTTCATTTTCAAACATGAGGGTGAGATTCACAGTATTAAGGATCATCCACAACAGCTGCAAGCTCTCCAAGACTCATGCAATTCATTCCGAGGAGGTGTTTCTTTTATTTCAAGATGATTCGGGTAGAGGGATGGTCCCCTATCATTGTTCCAATCATCCATATAGCCATGTCTAGTGTCAATTCATCACCATGGCTGCCATTTTTTAGAAGGGGAAGTTACTTTACACTGTCGGTGTCAGGATTTGTTTCAAGTATCCTCTTGCTCCAATTAGTATAGGGTAGAAGTAGGTTTACTTTTTCCATAACAATTTCTTAGGCACACTCTGTATGCCTACTTAGGCATGTATGATTTGTCATTTTGTACATATTTTTTGGTTTTTGTTACTCCATCATAGTACACGGTGTTTTAATAGGCCTCCCACATGCAAAAAAATTTCATGCTTGCAAGGAAGAATTACTAATTTCAAAGAAAAAAATGCAGAGCAACTAAAACTAGGATAAGGATAGATTTTAATGATTTTTCACTCTTCCAGTCCTTTGAAACCAACCATAAGTGGCCTACCAATACCTCTGCTAGATCAAGAAATATCCTCCATCATGTTGTTGAAGAATGGATCCTTGAGAAGGAAGAGGAAATTTAAATTTAATAGAGTTCCATCATGTAAAAAATTGAAATTGTCTTATTCAAAATTTTGAAACACGCAAAACATACCAAGAAATCATCATTTGTGTGCTTTATACATGGTGGAAACAAGTTTTGGGGCAGTCCATTTCAGTTTCACAGAACAAAGCTACGGGGAAGAACAGGTGAAAATATTCAATTAAGGAAAATTTCTAATCTCACAAATCTTATTTTTAAGATTTTTTTATGAAGGTTAAGAGCGAGAGTAGTGAGATAAGTCCATGGTTGGGTTGAACGGGATGCAAGTGTTCTATGGGTTTCAATTTCATTAGGTTTATAATTAGTTATAGGTATTTAGTGACTTCATTCCTAGTGGTCATGCCAAGGCTATAGGTGCAAGAACGTCTAGTAGGTAGACATCCCCGTGAGTCACCAAATTGTCAAAAAAATTCACCTCCCTAGAAAAATCAGCCAACCGCGGACCTCACTGGTTAAACAAGAAAAATGGGTAAATTTATGACAAATCCTAACATTTACCATGACCAACCTCTATCAGGATTCAAACACGAGGAGATTCAAAAAAATCCAAAAATGGGCTTGAGGTGATCAAAAATATTCATCAGGCCTCATATATAACCAGCGAGCTGAAATGAGCTTGCTAAGCTATTTGACGAGTAGCTCAGTGAGCTGGGGAATTGTGGAGGTGGTAAGTTAAAAAGGTGGCTCATGGACTAGCTCGGTGAACTAATAGGCAAGCTGAGTTGGGTTCATCGAAGAAGGAGAGTCATAATATGTGATCTCACTCGGGTAAGTTGTAGCGAGATGGAGCGAGTAGAGCAGAATGGGGTTGACTCAGCTAGGTTAACCGTGAGCTCATCAGATAGACATGATGAAGGTATAAGCTCCCTAAGTTTGTCCAATGTATGCATTGATGGGTCATGTGCACATGGGGGAGATAGCTTGCAGTAAACTTGTGGAAATAGAACCATCCAAAGTCAACATAGAAGGGCTTGGGAAGTTGAGCTCTAAACTGAGCTGTGAAGCGAGTTTCAAAGGAAGCCATGGTGGAAATAAAATGCATCATGGAAGGGACATGGTGGTATGAAAGTTAGATGGCTTAGGAATGAACTCGAGTAGGAGAATGAGTGAGCCAGAGGTTGAAAAAAATCTCAGAACCATACTGGATAAGGATGGCTTGGAGTATAAAGTGAGCCCATAGTTCGAGCAAGCCAAAATGAAGAAGAGGCTTGCCATGGTAATATAAGCTCGGGAAAATGCATGATAATGCAGATGGAGGAACTAATGGGGCTTGAAGCATAATGAACAATGAGTTGGGGCATGTCGACCTGGCACAAGGGAACAAATCTAAGCTCAACATCGGCTCAGATAGAGAGCACACAACTTATTGAACCAAGCCATGATGATTCAAGTTTGTGGGAGGCTTTGTTGTGAACAACCCAGTGAACAAAACAAGTCAAATTATTTGTAAAGGAGCCACTGTCGGCACAGAGATGGTTTCAAGACATGATTTGGCCTCAAATAGGTAGGAAATATTGATAGGACTCACAATGGACACCTGGGGTGGGGTGGTCACAGAACCCTTGTTGGAGAACCAAATCCATTAGGTGAGTAGAATAGAGGATCAATGGGACTCATAAATTCAGTGAAGTTTGTGTGTGAAGTCATCATAAATTTCTATGATGGAGACAAGTGAAGAGCTCGCTTTGGCTAGTTGCATAGCATTGAAGTAGGGATGAGCTCAAACGAAGATGGGTTTGAGAAAAAAGCATAGGGCCAAGCTAGAAGACTCAAAAATTTTGGGTGAGCTCAAGAGCCAAAATGGAAAGGTAGGATTTAGTCAGAGTCTGAAAGCCTGAAGACTTCAAACTTCAGATGTTTTGAAATTTAGAGGTTTCGTCCCAACAAACAATACAAAAACACAATAGATCTCTGAAAACCATAAACCCTAAACTTTGAAATGGGTCTACGTGGCGAGATGTGATGGGTTCAAAGGTTTGAAACTTTAGGTTTTGGGGGTAGCTCTTTTTGGAGGTTGGAGCTCGCAAAGACCGAAACAATGAGTGCTGGAAGTCGAAAAAGAAATGGCCTGAAATCCTGAAAACCATACACTCCCACCTAAATGCACTCAAATGCACCACCGATCCAATTTTTTGAAGACCAATCCAACATAAGGTTTCGGTAACTAGTTAGGAGGTGGATCAACAAGTTTCAAAGTTGGAGTCGGCAGGTAAACCTAAATACCATAATTTTGGGCTTTTGACATTTTGGAGTTCGGGAATTCACCGAGTGAAATACAAAAAATGAGCCTATACCCCCAAAATACCACAGATCGACACCCGAAAGGGTGAGGGTGACATGACGAAGTGAGGCTTTTTCAAGGTATAGGTGATTGGAGGTTTCTTTTTCGATTGTTGCCAAGAAAATTCTGAACCCAAGGAGTCAAGATCTCCGAAACAAATTAACCAGACTCCCTGAAAAAGCATGCCTTCCTTCCCAAAGCACAAGTCAATCTACCAAGTTGGCATCTTAGAGTCTGAACCATTACTAGGTGAATCAGAAGATAGGTAAATGATGAGTTGGCACTTGGAGATGGGTGAGCTGACAAGTTATGCGAGGAAGAGCTTGTCGGTGTATGGGATATAGCCAGCTCAGAGTGTAAAGGAACAGCTCAGTAAGTGATAGAATGAGCTTGGTGAAGCTCAAGGAGACCCAAGACCACACCCAAAATTCAAGTAGGCATATCTTGAGAAAATGTTACTCATTTTCAACAAAATTGTGCTTTCCGGAAGGCATTCTCAGTATAGAATTCAAATAATGATAAGAGTTCAGATGTTAAGAGGGAAAAATAAAATAAAACTTAGTCATGTAACCTAGAAATGTATAGTGTAATATTCAAATCCCTGAATTCCAAAAAGTGATATCTAGAGAAAGAGGTATCATGAAATTACAGTCAATGGAGAGCTAGGAAGGAGGGCATCATGATGAAGTCAAAAAAATGGATATTTGAAGGTTTTGTAAACCCTAAAATTGTAGAGTTCACCAGAACCTGAAATGTGATATCTTGAGCTCCCGATGTTCGATTCTCACAAACAAATAGTCATTGGAATCATGAGAGAAATCTATACAGTATAAGAACATTATTTTTTGGTTTTATGAGGTTATGGACTTCTGAAATTCGGGAATGGTAAGAAATGCAGGGGTAGGTGAAATCCATTAATGGGGTAGGTAAAAAGAGAAGGTCATCATAAAGCTACAGGAGCTAGACTAGACCCAGGTGCAATCACATCCAATTCCTTCATACATAACGTAGGGCCATTAATGGAGTAGAGATTTTGCATATGGTCCACACTCATTGTAGATTAAAAAATGAATTTTTATGGGTTTTGGAGAAATTTTAGGATCTCTTTCTCTCTCTCCTCTCCTCAAATTTCTGCTATAAATATTGTAAGGGGTTGCACATGCAAAGGTTGTATCACCTTTATTCTCCCATGCACCCCATTTATTCTTGGGACTTCAAGATTTCCTTTAAATCATGAATTGTCTTCTTGCCTCTTCCTACTATAATTATGTAAGGTGAAAATACTTTGGAGTAATAAAATTGTGTTTGTGATTAAGTTGTCAATCCTTGCGTTGTTTTCATTACTTTTCCTTGCCTCTCATTATGTCTACATGATATGTTTGTATTTATTTTCCATTACAAGGTTTGGATGTGTTGTTATCACTTCAGGAATGATGTATTGAATGTAATCTAATTGTGGTGTAGGACCACCCTTTCTAGTTTCATTCCTTTATTGTTTTGCAAGTAACAGAAGTGATTAGAACACCTTTCTTGGTGTATCACCATTGCTAATGTAGGTTTCTTTCTATGCAATCCTTTTATCCTTATCCCCTTGGAAACTGTATTTTAGGGTAGTAGTAGTTTTTCCTACACTTGGAGTATTTAGTGGCAAGTAGGTTAAGAGCAGAAACCGGCCTTATCCCAAGAGCTATCTTGTTTCACAATTTACCACACTCAGGATAGCTCCATGTTGTGTAATTAGGCCCAATGCTCTAGTCCATAAAATTTATCATTTGTGGGTTTCTGTGATTTTTCATTAATAGTATGATGCTCAAATAACAGAAATGGAGAAGAACTAGATAATACAACAGTAGCAATAAATGGAGGATCGATAACATGTGTCGCGAGAAGGTCTTGTTCTAGGTCAATGACTTTGTAACACAAAAGTATGAATGAATAACATGTTTCATATTGCAATATTTTCTTAAGATCGGGAATTAAACCACGATAAAAGATTTAAAAAAATTATCAATATCGAGAGGTTAGAATACTAACTGATACATACAAACATTGAATCATAAGATATAATCTATATTAGGTTCTGATGTGCCCTGATGTAAAGTAGATAGATGGTTATAATTAACTCTAGGGACATTTTATATGATAAAATGATGGAGAAAATAATCCTCCATGTAATAGTAAGTGCTAATAGACCTAAATGGTAAATGAGTGTACCATTGTAAATCATCATTGATAATACTATGTCGAAAGGCTTTAAGCAATAATCTATCATTAGAATAGGAATCCATAGCCATGTAGTAATGTTGGAGATGTAATTTAGGGTCACTAATACCATCAAAGCATGTGAATGTAGGCATGATAAATTCCTTAGGAAATGTAGAGTTATGAATCTTCTTAAGAATAGGGTTGTTATGTAATGAGTTATTATCGATGGAAGCATATTAAGCCTTACTTTCTAAAGTGAGTGACTTGACCTGAGCTTTTAATTAACCCATGACATGCATGAGAGACAAAATGTCATCTGAAGGAATAATAGAAGATGGTAATAATGTATTAAAATTTTATAACTTGCCATTGTGAGCAATTATAGGGACGTCAAGAGAAGATAAAAGAGATTTTGATGATTAAGGCACACTTGGTGTAGGTTCCAGAGAATTTATAGGAGATGAGGGTGATAGAACTATTGTTGCAAATCAGCAGCACCCCTGGATGCAAATCAAGTTTCTAAGTTGATGTTTCAGGCATCCAGTGTGATTGCACAACATTGAAACCTCTCTCCAAGTGTGGGACTTGTAAAATGAGAGAGGAATCTCCATATTAGAGGTTGGTTCCTCAAACTCCTCTGATCAGATCTATTATTTGCATAATTGTAGAGGTTTTAATCCTAATCCTACTCTAAATTCCAAGGAGACAGAGATAAAAAGTGCAAAAATTGAAACTAAACTAATAGGTGATACACCAAAGGAGTGGTGAACACTTCTTGTTCATGCAAATTGACACAATTTCATAAAATGCAACATGAAACATCATACACAGGCTGATAAGATGCAATTAGAGGTCTAAAATGAAGCAAGACAATACAAACAAAGGACTGAAAATTGATCACAGAGTCTACACTGTCGTTTTTCACTGTCAAAATCCTTGCATTTGCAACATCAAAGAAGAAGAAACCTATTACAATCATGAAAAAGGTCTAATACTTGCAAAAATCACTTGTTAAAGGTGAAAGAAGAAGCTTGCTATCCAAAAAAAATGTTCAACCTCAAAAAATGAATCAAATCTGGCTTTTACAATGCATGGGTCGAGCCCAGGAGAGAGAAAAAATGTAAAAAATGTGGAAGCCATTCCCCGTTGAATGAAGATGCATTAAAACAGCATGGGCATCCTTACAGACCCATGCCCTGCCATTACCACGTGCCAGAGGCGTTTCTTGATTTTCTCTCTCCAAACTCAACCAAAATGCAAAATTGACCGTGGAATCATGTAGATAATTTCACCAGATTACCATTGATATAAAGAACGCGAAAATCTGAGCTCTGGATCGAAAGATATGGCGATTTGAAAAATTAGGGCAAAAATAGGCCAAAATCGGATTGGCAAGCAAAAGTTTGAATTTTTACCTGTTTGGTCTTTGGAAAAAATTTCAAATTTTCCCCGCACTCCGCCACTCCAGGTGCCACATGGCAGCTTCCTATTGGCCACGGGCCTCCTAAGGGAAAATTTCCCACAAAAACTCCGCCGAGCCATAACTTGAAAAATATGAGGAGTTAGGAGGAAAACTTTACCTTTCTAGAAAGCTGAGAGAGAGCTTTATCCAATGGTGCCATTTTTAGAAATATTTGAGTGCCTAAAAATAAAAAATGGAGACTAAGGCACAAGAGAGGTAATAACACAAGGAGTTAGCCACAAAAATGAGCAGGGGCACATTTTGGATAACAATTTTGGCGACTCAGAGGGGTCATCTGCCTGCTAGATGAAGATACCAATTGCCTGAAGCAGCCCATTGGGCATGGAGTCATAAAATTTTCTATATGGAACCCCAACTGACTTAGAATGTTGCAAGGAGGAAGATGTAATATCACTTGATGGAAGCAAGGACTACAAAACATCTCTAGGGACAACAAGCCTATGCCAAAGCACTTAGGGAAAGCAAAACAACCTACAGCAAAACAATGTGCACAAGCACTTGGAGGAATGAAAACCTAAGATAATATTTACAAGGTGGAGAATTTCCCTTTAGTAGCAATGCTTTAGATAGATTCCATTGACTGGAATCTACAGTTCTTTACCATCCAATGAAGACAATTGAAAGGCATTACTGTCTTTACACTTTGTGACCATGTATGGGCCACTCCAAATGGCATCAAATTTTGAATGCCTTCCCGGTTTTTCTCTATTTGCATCCCATTTTAACACTAGATCTCCAACTTGGAAAGATCTACTCTTGGCCTTCCTATCAAAGGTCTTCTTGATCAAAGCTTGATCCTTCTCCATTGCTTGGGATGCCTGATCTCTGATCTCTTGGAGCTCCATCAACTCTGCATATCTCACCTCCATGGGCCCAAAATCTAGCAAATCTAAGTGCTTCATGAGTTCCAATGTTGGCAACTCAAGTGACATGGGCAAGATTGCCTCTCTTCCATAAACAAGCCTGAATGGAGAGTTACCTGTGGATCTCTTGGGAGTTATCCTATCAGCCCATAAGGCTGATTTTAGTTTGGTATGCCAAGACCTCTGATTCTCATCAAGATTCCTCCTAATGATCCTTAACAAGTTCTTGTTTGTAGATTCAGCCTGGCCATTACCCTGAGGGTAGTAGTTTGATGAAGTACTTAGGTAGATCTCATTCTTGACAGCCCACTCAGTCACCTTGGATCCAATGAATGCTAATGCATAATCTGAGATTATTGTAGCAGGTATGCCAAATCTGGTTACTATCCCCTCATAGAAGTCTAAGATGCTAAACTCATTTGCTTCCTTGAGTGCTACTGCTTCAGTCCACTTGGTGAAGTAGTTTGTGGCTGTAAAAATCCACTTATGCCCTTGGCTTGAATTGGGATTAATGACTCCAATGAAGTCCAAACCCCATTGCATGAATGGCTGGTCAACTGAAATTAAATGCAATGGAAGGGCAGCAAGCCTCTCTTTACCTATGAAGAATGCACAATTCTTGCACCTTTTGATCCACGCAAAGCAATCACTGAAAATCTTGGGCCAATAATAACCAGCCTTCATGATTTTTAGATTTGTCACTCTTGGTGCAAAATGACCACCAGCTGGTCCACCATGGAACTCTTCCAACACCTTATGAATCTGATTTGTGCTAATGCATCTCAGCAGCACTCTATACACATCTTTCTTGAACAAAACACCGTCTACTATGGCATATGGGACAGCTTGCAATCTGAAGTGTCTTCTTTCGGTCTTGTTCATCTCTGGAGGGCATACGCCTGTGCTTAGGAAGTGCATTATACTTTGGGTCCAGTAAGGAGTGGGGACACCATTATTTTCCTCTTGAGTGCTTCCTTGCTCACGGTTGTCTTACAACGCCAAAACAGTCTCTTTCTCAATGCATGATTCTTCTTGTTTACTCAAGATCAGCTGCTCACACAATCTTTTTCATCTTACCAGCTTGGTGACCTTGATCTCAATGTCATACTCCATGACACGAGCGATCCAACCTGCCCTTTTCTCATTCAAATCCTTGTTGAGGAGGAAGTCCTTTACTCCCGCATGAGAGACCAACAACCGAACCTTGTTTTTTGAGACTAGATGCTTGAATTTCTTCAAGCTTCTGATTACTGCAAGTACATGCTTCTCAATAAAAGAATATCTCACCTCATAGACATCTAGGCTTTGGTTGAAGAAAGCAATTGGCTGCTCATCATTGTCTTTATTCTGCTGTACCAAAATTGCAGAAATAGTATCATCACCTCCAAACGCATAGAGGATGAAATCCTTGGAGAAATCCGGGTTGATGAGAGTTGGGGCTTGAGAGATGGATTCTTTGATTGCTTCAAAACTTTCCTTTCCTTTTTTTGTCCATTTGAAAGCCATGCTTTTCTTTAGCATCTTGGTGATAGGTATGACAAGGGTTGCAAAATTTGGGACAAACCTCCAAACAAAATTTATTCTTCCTAAGAAACTTTGAAGGGCCTTCTTGTGGCTTGGCAATGGCAGTGCTCTTATGGCTTCGACTCTTTCTGGATCAATTGCTAATCCTTCTTTTGAGACAATGTGGCCAAGGAGCTTTCCTTCATGGGCTAGAAAAACACACTTTTTAGGATTCAAGGAGAATCCAAATCTTCTACACCTTTGGAACACTTGTCTCAAATGAAAGAGGTGGTCTGCTGTATTTTTTGAAAAAACAGTGATATCATCAAGATATCACTACAATGTTGTTAATCAAACCTTTGAACGCCATGTCCATTGCTCTTTGGAAGGTAGCTCCAGCATTAGACAGCCCAAATGGCATTTTCCTGTATGCATAAGTTCCCCATTTAGTTGTAAAGGCTGTCTTGAACTGATCTTCTTCCTTCACCATAATCTGATTATACCCTGAATAGCCATCAAGTAGTGAAAACCTCTCGGAGCCAGCAACAACTTGTAAAATCTGCTCCATGGAAGGAAGTGGATAATGATCCTTGAGAGATGCTCTATTCAAATCTCTGAAGTCAACACACAATCTGATTTCCCCACTCTTCTTTCTGACTAGAACCAAGTTGGAAATCCAACTAGAATGCTTGATTGGGAATATGATTCTTGACTCAATCAACTTGTTCAATTCCTTCCTCATGAGAGGTTCCATGTGTGGATTGACTAGCCTTTGTTTCTACCTGATGGGCTTAGTATTTGGATCCAACTCAATGGTGTGCTGAGATAACTTGGGATTGAACCCTTTCAAATCTTTGTAGCTCCAAGCAAACACATCAGGGAACTCTTGACACAGCTATATGAACTCATACCTTTCTTGTTCAGTTGTCATCTTTCCAATTTGCAATGGTTTGTTCTCTTCCACCAAGATGGATACTGAATCTTCTGTCTTGACCTAAATGTTTGCTTTCTCTTTCCTAAACTGATCATTAGGATTGAAAATGGACTCCAAAGTGATAAGTCCCTTGGGCAGCTTGTTAGTTCTCAGGTGTACCACTTGGTCACCATACTGTTGTTCCAATTTTTCCTGATTTTTAGCTGAGAACTCAGCTTCTTGTAAGAAATGGATGATTTGCTGGTCATTCTCAAACACTTGCCAACTTACATTGTTATCCGGCACTGAAGGCCTCACAATCACATGGATGTTTGGCTGTACCTTGTCCTTTTGAATGCTTTCCACAATATCAAAGGCTGCCCCAACTACTGCAAGCCTGTCAGCAGCTTGGTTTTCTTTTCTAGGAATGTATTTTATGCTAAAACCCTCAAAATCTTCAATGAGGTCCCACACCATGTTCTTGTAGCACTTGAGTAGATTATTCTTGACAGCATGCTACCCCTTAACTTGGTTTACAATCAATTCACTGTCACAAAAGACTTGCAAGTTCTTTATTCCTCTCTTTATTGCCCAATGCATCCCTTGCACCAAGGCTTCATATTCAGCAGTGTTATTGGAGCATGCAAACTGAAATCTAAAAGCTAAATAGTACTTTACTCCTTGAGGTGAAATAAGCATAGCTCCACCTCCTGCACCTTGTCTACTCCTTGATCCATCAAAAAATAGCTGCCATACCTCATTGTCATCCTTGTGGTTTGGCTTGGTGATGTTAGGAATGGGCTGATCTTCTTGATGTATGCAATAGACCCCTAGCTCAGATTCTTCTACTTCTTGATAAGGATCAAAAGCATGCACTTTGTTCGCCCATTCATCAAGAGTTAGATCTAGGATGTTTCCAACCTTGGTGTCATCTTCATCAGTGCTTGGGTGATCTTCTTGATCAAATGCCGAATAGTTGGCATTGATCTGACTTGGAGTGTAGGGCTCAATGTGGAAGTTTGCAATAGGTTCAGACCTGATTGTAGCTTTGGTTCCATACCTCTTTCTGAACAGCATGTGTGACCAATCAGCAGACAAATATCCTCCAATCTTGGCGGTGAAATCTCTTGACAAACATAGGGCAAAGAGTGGTGGAAGGTCTATAACTGATACATCTTGTAAAACAACAACATTTGGACATGTATGCAAGGTAAGACTCAAGTTTCTAATCACCCAAATTGTTGTTACTATTGTCCCATCCAACTGCACTACCCCTTTGGATATGGTTTCATATTGAAGTCCTAGCTGATCAGCTATTTGCTTGGGCATCACTGAGCTACTTGCCCCGGAATCAATCATGCAATTGTGCACCAATTGGTTTCCAATGATTAATGAGACATAAAAAGGAGGGGGCTTCAACATTTTACCTTGATATCCTTCATGATTCCCTTCAGGCTGGGCAGCATTTGTAAGCACCTTCTCTTGCATTTGGACTTGCTGATTCGAAGTTGGCCAGTCCTTCATGGCAGCTTGTAGCAAATCTCTCTGGCCTAGGATAGATAGGGATTCCCACATTGATATATTTACATTTGTCTTCTTCATCTGATCAATGATACTAAATGGTGATGAAGGATCTCTTTGCTGTCCCTTGGTTTGCATATTCATCTCTTGCATGTGGGCAGCAACAACTAGTATTTGAGTTGGTCTAGGAGCTGTTCTTGGCTACCCTTGTGCATTTACAACTGGATTTTGTTTGCCAACCATTTGTGGAGCCATAAAAGGTTATGGATTGGTTGGAGCTAATGGCCATTCTTCACCCAAATTCCTTCTTTTTGACCTTGTGTTGGCTGCAACACCTTGAGAGACTGTTTGATTTATCCCACAAAAATCCTCTTCCTACCAGTTCACAAGTGTGGTGTCATTTGGAGCTGATTGCTACTGGAATGTTTCTTGTTGTTGGTTTTTTCCTTGACTGCCCTCACCCTCCACACTAGTAGTTGTCACCATTAATGCTTGGTTCAAGGCACCGTTGAAGCACATAGATTGGTTGTGAGGTTCATTGCATGGAAAACACCAATCATACTCCTGAGCAACGTTGTTTTGTGTTGGCACCAATGCCTTAGAGGCAGATATAACATTTGGATTATAGGGCTGAAATGGTCTGTTGGCAGGAGGCCTTGCTTAATTTAGATTTGCAGCTGGATTGGGTGGTCTATGAGGTTGATATGGCTACCTGTTATGCTGAGCTTGAGGTTGGAAGGAAGGTCTAAAACTTTGGGCTTTTTGCCTCTTGAGAGTAACCAGCTCATTACCTAAATTTTGCAATTGCTTCATGACTTCTTGAAGCTCATTTGGGGCACTTGGAGATGAAGTAGAAGCTTCATTTGAACTCTGATTTCTAGGAGTGGGAGAAGGAACCAAATTAGGTGCTTGATTAGTGTTTGGGCTCTCTAAACTTGGAAACAATGGCATGGGAGGTCTAGGGGCTAGTTTTCCAGCTTGGATCAAACAATTTTCAGCCCTAATGGCAATGTTATAAGCCATAGGGATAGTTATGCCTCCCATGGACTGAATCAACATAGAAATATCAGAATTTAGAGCTTTGAGATAGTAAATAAAAACACCTTCTGTTGTTGGCCTGAATGCCACTGGAATTCTCTCCCAAGTCCTTTGAAATCTGAAATTAAAATCAGTCAGCTGCTCATTGGGAGCTCTTTTGATAGTTGTCAGCTGCTCCAAAAGGGACAAGTTTTCTTCCTTTTCCCCAAACTGCTCATGGAGGGCTATACATAGCTGATTCCAATTTTGAATAGAACCTGAGGCAAGACTCCTGAACCATTGCAAATCTTTCCCTTTGAATGAAGATGTCAGCAGTTTGACAGCAACTTGCATCTCATTGATCTCATGGATTACACAAATGTTAGCAATATCCTTAACATGATCACCAGGTGAGGTCTGATTTTCTCCAGTGAAGTATGGAATGTTCTTCAATGCTACAACTGGGATTGGATTTTGTGCATTGAGAGCAAGTGGGCTGCTTCCAGTGAAATTGACATAGGGGTTTTTTTGTGCCATTCTAATTGGTCTTAGAACCCTTGTTGACTGATTGAAAGGCCTACCAGGTGGAGGAGTTGAGAGAGTTCTGTTTGGTGGAGATGGAGACCTTTGGATTCTCCTCCCACTTTGCCTTATTCTTGGAGATAACTGCAGCTATTCAAACAGCACCTCTTCCTCTCTAGCTCTTGACCTTGTATTGATTCTTCTCATGATTTTTCAGGTCTGCACTGCCAAAACCAACTGATTCTTCCCCTTGGAGTCACCAGATGTGTAATTTATAGCTCTTTTAAGCAAGAAAATTGGAGCAGATGCACATCAACTTTGCTGTGATGAAAATGAGACCTCTAAGGTCACACCAGGCATGCCAAAATTGTTGTTGCAAATCAGCAGCACCCCTGGATGTAAATCAGGTTTCTAAGTTGATGTTTCAGGCATCCAGTGTGATTGCACAACATTGAAACCTCTCTCCAAGTGTGGGACTTGTAAAATGATAGATAAATCTCTAGATTAGAGGCTGGTTCCTCAAAATCCTCTGATCAGATCTATTATTTGCACAATTGCATAGGTTTGAATCCTAATCCTACTCTAAATTCCAAGGAGATAGAGATAGAAAGTGCAAAAATTGAAACTAAACTAATAGGTGATACACCAAAGGAGTGGTGAACACTTCTTGTTCATGTAAATTGACACAATTTCATAAAATGCAACATGAAACATCATACACAGGTTGATAAGATGTAATTAGAGGTCTGAAATGAAGCAAGACAATACAAACAAAGGACTGAAAATTTATCACAGAGTCTGTACTGTCGTTTTTCACTATCAAAATCCTTGCATTTGCAACAACAAAGAGGCAGAAACCTGTTACAATCATGAAGAAGGTCTGATAATTACAAAAATCACTTGTTAAAGGTGAAAGAAGAAGCTTGTTATCCAAAAAAAATGTTCAACCTCAAAAAATGAGCCAAATCTGGCTTTTACAATGCATGGGTCGAGCCCAAGAGAGAGAAAACATGTAAAAAACGTGGAAGCCATTCCCCGTTGAATGAAGATGCATTAAAACAGCATGGGCATCCTTATAGACCCATGCCCTGACATTTTTGGCCATGCTGAAGAAGAATGCGACCCATTTTGCATTAAAACTGGTTGTTGAAATGTCATTTCTAGCCATTACCACGTGCTAGAGGAATTTCTTGATTTTCTCTCTCCAAACTCAACCAAAATGTAAAATTGACCCTAGAATCATGTAGATAATTTCACCAGATTTCCATTAATATAAAGAACGTGAAAATCCGAGCTCTGGATCGAAAGATATGGCGATTTGAAAATTTAGGGCAAAAACTGGCCAAAATCGGATCGGCAAGCAAAAGTTTGAATTTTTACCCGTTTGGTCTTTGGAAAAAATTTCAAATTTTCCCCGCACTCCGCCACTCCAGGTGCCACATGGCAGCTTCCTATTGGCCACAGGCCTCCTAAGGGAAAATTTCCCACAAAAACTCCGCCGAGCCATAACTTGAAAAATATGAGGAGTTAGGAGGAAAAATTTACCTTTCTGGAAAGTTGAGAGAGAGCTCTATCCAATGGTGCCATTTTTAGAAAGATTTGAGTGCCTAAAAATCAAAAATGGAGACTGAGGCACAAGAGAGGTAAGAACACAAGGATTTAGCCACAAAAATGAGCAGGGGCACATTTTGGATAACAAGAACATCCATAAAAACAGTAGGAGTAGCATTGGAAACATCCCTAGGAGGTACAGGGACCAATGGAGAGATGATGATGGAAGAACTTGAACTAACAAATGTAGATGACGTGATAGGAGGAGATGAAATGGTAGGAAAAGAAGAACTAATAGATGGAGACTAATCATGCATGATGCTAGATACAATATCATGAGAAAGTAGTAATGGATTAGGAGATTGACACTCAGCAGTATGAAAAGTAGGAGAATCATGGCTATCAACAACTTAATTGACATAAAATAGAGACTCATATATGAGAATTTCATTAAGCATACTATCAATTGAGTGATCAACATAATATAAAAGAGTATGCAAACTAGTATGTGATGGATAATGATAAGTAGTATCATAAATAGGAGAATCATGAGATATAACTATAGTAGTGGTTTGACTAGGGGAAGAATCAATATGCACATGTGATCTATTGTCAAGACCAAACATGTAATCAATAAGAGAATCATCTATAATTTATTTAGGAATATTAGAAGAAGGATCATGAGTATTTGCATAGCATGGTGTATAATGATTAAAATCCATCACATCAGAAACATAGCCAATAGAATAATTTTCAAAGCTAGTGGGAAGAGTGTGTTAGGCCATTGATTTCAGCGATAACAACCTCATCATAAACTGGATTGATGCTAACATGAGACATGATGAGCTGAGAAGGAGAATATCTATCCTTATCCATGAGGGTTTCTAGCAGATCCTAGGGAAAAATGTTCTAAGCATTGGGCTCATTAAAATGATTGACTAAAATCTGAATTTTAGTATTAATCTAAGAGTACAACAATCTAATAACTAAAATATATTGAAATATAAATGCTATATAATTTATTGGATTTTCAAATGAAATGAAATAATAGGGAAAAGGTACTAACTTAAAATGAACTTACCTTGAAGTGATTTTGGACTAAGCTAGGTGATGAATGGGCAGAACACAGTGTCACAATGCACCTCAAAAAATTATAGCAGAGGTAGATCTAGCCAAACTGGGGTGCCTGGGGAAGGATGAGGGTTCCTGGGGTTCCCTAGTCTGAAATATGGGTTCCCTAGTTTGTGGGATAGCTCACAACCTGGGTCTGACAGGGTCATTGTGTATTTGTAATATTCACCTTTTGTCACATTAGTGTCCTACTAGCTTCTTTGATGATGCCATGAACATGCAATGAAGAATCACTTTCAAAACCACACACAAAGCATCAATCCCTAAAAAATAAAGATGCATATGAAGGGGTCAGACTTTCCTTAGTAGCCACAATGGTGGTCTTACAACTAAGTGACGCACTACATCTCAGACCCAATGTAGTTTTCTATAATTTTCTGTGCAATAATGTGCCTAGGATTTCTTAACACCAATAACACAGAGATAGTGGGAAATAGCTACATAGAATTAAAAATAGTGGATGGAATAGAATATAATTCCCTCTCCTATGTAATGTGTGATGTAAAATAGTGCCCAAATGCAGTCCCTTGCTCTATGTAGATAGCTAGCCCTTAGTATAAATATTCCTCCCATAAGGTAGTATGTATGTTGTGTTTACATAGAGATATCTTGCTTAAATTTTAACACTAATGACCCAACATGTCAACTAGTACTTAGGGAGATGGGAGGGAAAACCATATGACCACCCTTGAATGTATAAATTAGAACCAAGTGTGATGGGGACCAAGGCACCTAGAAATGAGGACCATGGTGCCTCGGGCTCCCTAATACCTTCTTAAGCACCCTAGTCAAAGGCTAGAGATGAAAACTAAGTGAACAATGACAGCTAAGAATCCCTAAAAGATGACCAGAACTATGCAAGTGCATGATGACTGTGTAAGAAAAACAACGACAAAGACCAGCTAGACTGACAAGTGCACTAGGGGATGGGTCATTAGTGAATACTTTTCTTACGTAAGATCCATTTATAAAACAACATACTTAACGGTATAATTATAGTAGTAACTGTGTGATTTTGTGACTATAACTAGTGTCAAGCACTCTTATCCCCTTAGGGAACCCATGACATCTTTCTGCTTTGTTCACATCTTTTAGGTCATTTCTAGCCATTTGAGTATCTTATATTTTTGGTAGTCAGCCTTTTTGGGGTTACTTATGAAATTCAAGCAAAGGAATCATATAAATATAAATTTATGTGATCATAATAATAGACCAAACACTAAGTATTAGTTATCACCACCTAAGGTTGCATCCAAAGGCTATCAAAGAGCATCTAATCATCCATTCTAGTATCCATTCAAGGGAAAGGGACTACATTATTCTACATACACTTCATAGGAGAGGAGTCTATTCTATTCCATGCACATATCTATTACATTTTTTTACATCTAGCTATTTGCTCGCTATCAAGTATGACACGTAAAAAAACCTCCTAGGGCACGATTCTACACACAAACACATAAAACTACATTGGGTCTTAGATTTAGTTCAACGCTCAGTCATAATATCACCATTGTGACAACTGAGGACAGTCCAACCCTTCATTTTGGATCTTTATTTTTTAGGATTTGATGTTTATTTGAGGGTTTTACAGGTCAATACTTCATTGTAATTTTCTAGCAAGCTTGAGGATCTTTATGTGACCTCGCAGTGACAAAAATTGAAGGATAGTGAAAATATTTTGACTTGGAAAAGATTATTTTCTGAGCATTTTTCCCAAACATAGACACCGATTTTCGGTCTATAGCACTCATGGGTGCCCCTGCCCCTTTCTGGGCGCCCATGTCTAGCCTATTCCTCTAGATCTACATTTTTCAAGATCTCCTTGCAACACTCCTACCTTTCTATTCACCTGGTCAGCACTTCAACATAGTCCAGTCCTCACTGTGAATCAGCTAAGTCTCTCTTTCACCTCCTTGTAACAAGGGTTTCACATTTTATTGCTAACTTTTCTTGACTTAATTTTTGTACTTAATTTTTATTCATTTAATATTACGATAGCAGTTAGATTAGGCATATATTATCCACATTTTCCTCAATCATTTTGTTGAGCCTGAACCAGGATTACAACCTTATTTCTATGGTTTTCTTCATATCCCATCATTTTTAGTGGTCATCTTGGATCTTTTTAGTATTTTAAGCTTCCTCCATCTTCACATAGAGTCTCCAAATTAATGACTAAAATTGATAACCCCTTTGCTAATGCTCAACAAGTTCCTCTTGAAAACATCGAAGCAACTGATATTGATCATTTATATGATGAGGACACAAACATTGACCAAGAAAAATTAGACAAGTTCACCACCTTCTTTCAATCTTTACATGACAATCCAACTCATATTCTGCATATTCTTCATGCTTTGATTTCTGTTAAAGGCTCTCATGAGGCTTCTTTGACACCTCTTTGTAGTCAATTTTTATTCCCCTTAACAAATAAGGATAACCCCATATGCATCTACCTATCACCCAATGGACATTGGGCACTCACTCGAGGCACATGCAGGCGTCGAGCCCCTCTTTTATGTGATTTGTGTAACAATGTAGCATAGATACGTAATAGGAAGATAGAAGAAACTCCTTATTCAACTAAAAACTTCTAGTAAATGCTACACTAATGTATTCATTCAGACAAGAAGCATATTAACTAAAGATAGATCTTAACCATGAGGGAAAGAGGATGCATAATTATTATACTCTTTCATATGAAACATACTAAACATAACAAAAAATGAGATGTGTATTGAACCGTGAACCACATAAATTTATAGTTGAACATGTCTAGTAATCACATTACATCTATCAGGGTCATTACAGACCAAAAAGATAGTGTAGATTAGAACCATGTAGTGGGATTGGACTTACATCCCTTATAATCCAAAAGGAAAGTATGTACCCATCCCTTGATACATCACTCTTCTTAAGGATATCCTATCACAACCCATAAAACTCTTCACGTATTTCTATAGAGCTTCACCTCTCATCTACTCTCTCTAATCTCTATCTTTCTCTACCAACATCCTTTTCTTCTATCAAGCACTTGTATTTATAGCCTTTCTCAACACCTTCAAGCCTTCGTGGGAGTTGCAGGTCCATTGTCAAGTGTCCAAGGTCGTCCTCCATGGGAAAAACATGCTTCTTCAAGCTTGAGCCCTCTACTCTTCGCAATGATGGCCTTCTATAAACTTCCATCGCAAGGTATATTCCTTCTTAGGCCACCCTATTGCTCAGGATGACACCTTATCCACTCCACATGCTGCAGTCATAGGTCACACTTTTCTCGTGTTCTATCTGATATGCTAAATATTTATAAGTCCTAAAAACCTTCACTTTTCCTTGCATGTGTGCCACTTGTTCTACTAAACCTTCCTACAACCCTGTCCTTGCATGCTGTTCTCCTCTGCGCACCCTTCTACAAGTAGGTCCTGCGCATGCCCATGTGCTTCTTATTACATAGCTAATAAATTAAGGGGACAACATTACTCCAAACTATGCACCTATTCTCCACCATTGAGAACACCTTATTAATGAAAAAAATAATGATTATTTTTTGAATAGTCTAGAGAAATAATAAAGGATAGAAGAATTCTGGGGAAGAATTAAAGAATGTTGAAACTATGGTTACTTCTATAAGAGGAGAGGGAAATATTTTTTTCAATTATTCCTCCAACTTATTCCAGGTATCGAATTTTCTTTGTGCCTATTTTCAGAGGTTGCCAACTAAGGTGCTCACCTCTTCAAAGCTTAGACCTTCTCCTTGGGTATCCATTTTTTCTACAATACCCTCTAACTATTTTGCCCAAAATCCTCGAGCCCATCCATTCATTGAGGTAATCTGGGGATATAACTCTTTTAGCTAGTTTTTTTATTGAGCTCTGCAAGTTCTTAATAGCCTCTAATTTATTTTCAACCTCGACTAGAATTTTGTATCTTTTAGCCCTATTCTCCTTTTTATTTTCTTGAAAATACTTGAGCTCTACCTCATGGGTGGCAACCATGAATACTCACCTCTCTATCTCTATCATGGGTGTATTTGTCATACGCGGCCTCACCAACTTGGGCAGTTGCTTTAACATCCGCAAGGAGTTTCTTGTACTAAGCCCGACACAATGGCCAAAACCTTCATCTTTTCATCTTTTTCTCTGCACATTGATGCCTCCTCTATAGACTCCAAGGCCAGTGGTTCTCTTTCCATTGTGAGGATGTTGGTCAAGTCCTCTAGGCACTCCAAGGTGGATCCATACTTCTGCGCTGGTGGCGTTAGATCTTGGATGCTTCAAGAAAATGGCATCTGTGATCATCTTTACTTTCTTGTAGACCTCGTGCACCCTTGCCTTCTCTTCCTTTAATTCACGTCTTAGATGAGCATTGACTAGTTCCTCATGTTTTAATTCCTTAGTTATTTTCTCCAACTCCTCTTCCTTCTTCTCCAACTCTGTCTCTAGAAACTTCACTTTTTTATTCCTCCTAAAGAATCTGGCCTCTACTTCCACCAAAACTTTATTCAGCAATCTTTTCATCAGACAACTGCTGAGCATTTACCAAGGGGTTGTTACCTTTTGACTCTAGTACCTTCATTATTTCCCCTTGGCTCACTTTGAATTTTGGTTCGTTGATGTGGGACTCAAATGCCCAAGAAAGCATTTTCCTTTTCTGAGGGTATGCACCTTCCTCATCAAATGATGTCATAACCAAGATTTTCTCCATTGGTATGGTGCTTTGAAAGTGCATGCACAAAACCTTGTTCGGTTCATCAATATAGCCCATCCTCTTAACCTATGATGCTTCTGTGCTTTTTCTCCCTGTGTGCGCAGCCTTAGGAAATCTTACAGCCAAACTGGGATCCCCTCCCATGCTACCATATTTTTTTTCTATACTTTCCTCCTCTGCTTCCTTCATCACTAGGTCTCCGCGCTTCGTTCCATCTCTTGCTCCACTAGGTCCTCAATGATCTTGGCCACTTGCTTCTCCGCGGCCTCATATATCTGTTCCTTAGTCAGGCTTGGGGTCCTTTGTTCTTTTGTGACTTCCTCACCTACCCCCCTATCTTGAGTATCTTCTTCTTCCTTGTTAAACTGCCTCTTGGAAAAGACGTGTTTATTTTCTTCTTCCCCTCCTTCCTCCTCTGATTCATGAACCTCATAGATAAGATGGTCCTTGTCTCCTGGTTCATCTTCATCATCATCATCTCTCTCACCTCTATAGGCCTCCAAGCTCTCTGTATCCTCCAAATCATTTTCTTCTATCACCTTCTGCTTCTTCTTAGTAGGAGGTTATTCTTCCTTCTCCTCCTCCTCTGGTGACTTCTCTTAGGTGATGGGTTCTTCGTGCCCTGATGCTTCTTCCTCTGGAGTTTTTTATTTCACTGGGGACTTATTTCTCCACATGTAATTACTGGGCTTAGCACTTGTCTCTGACATGCTTACCGCTTGTGTATCCTGAAAACTGAGTGCTTTTTGCACCTCTTCTCTTTCCCTCGTATTTGGCATAGGCTTCTTTCTACCTATGGGGTCCTCAGGGATAGATACATTGTTTTCCAAGTATGCACCCTTTTCAAATTTTGGCCTAATGTGAAGGTATATTCTTGCTTGCAGCCCTTCCAGTGATTGGAAATGTTACTGGTTTCATCATTTGTATCTCATGGGAGACATATCTCTCCATGTATGTGCGCTTCTTTGGGTAAACCAACTTTATGCGCAGTTCTCTGTGGTCTTGATCTACCTCACTAAGGTTGAACCTTAGTTTCTTGGCTTCTATGAACCTGTTCACCCCTACTTGAAAGTATTTCATGGTGAAGGAGAAGGGAAGCTTGCACCATGGGCTCATTGTTTCATCTGTCAACCTAAATATGCCAATGTAGAAGTGTTGATATACTACAAATTCTTCACTTCTCCATTCACGAGCATGCGGGTAACTACTATGGAATTCTCCATTCTTACCCCAAACACATCCCTCATGCGCTTGTACCATTTTTCTAAGTGCACCTTATGAGTGGTTGTCGTGGTCTCGCAAGTATATTTTGTGAACTACTTTGCGGGTGAGGGATCCTCTTCTGGGTACTCCTAGATAAACCTTTCTGGCCCATCAGGGCACTCCAATTTCTGAGAAGACAATAGTGAGGAGGATGTTGCCAAATAATATTTTGTCACCTTCTTGTGCGCTGCTAATGATTTCATCCGTGATGAAAGTGGACAAGATTGTAGATGGTCCCCTCAGCTATTTTCTGGCATACATTAAGCCATGCCTTAGTCATGTACGTCCATCTCTCCTGATCATTAAGCTTCATAACCAAGAGTGCACTCATCCTCATTAGGGGGTCTGGGATCTCAACGATTTCAAAGTATCGCGAGCCTTTCTGGTAGGCATACATGGCTACTGTCTCCTTGATGTCATCCTTGTCACTCAAGTCATCATCTAGACTCTCTCCCTCATAGGTAAGGCCTGTGAATTTTGAAATCAACTGGGGAGTTATATCGCATCTTGTGCACCTACATGAAATAGAAATGATCCTTGTGTACATACGTCACATCAACCATTGGTAGAGGCACTCAGGATTTCTAAAGTATGGTAGTTCATAAAGTTGCAACAACCCTGTCCTTCTCTAACTTAACATTTAACTCGTCATTGTAAATGGGAATTCCTTCTGGCATTCTCTTGTTAGTTGGGTGCACCAACTCCAAGGCCATCTCCTTCTCTATTGTAGTTGTGTGATGGTTATAATCACTCACCATCATCTTCCTTAGGTGTGATTCCCATTCTTTTCCCAGTAACACCCCATCTAGGTACTGCATTTCTGCGTACCATTCTTCATTTGTGCTCTCGACGGCTGTTGTTTGTTTTCCCTTTCCCTTTTGTTTCTACTTCTTTGGTGAGATGGTTGGTTTTCTGGGTGCCATCTTTCTGATTAGTTTTAGTACTTAGAACTTCTCCCTCTTACTCTTCTTTACCACTCTATCCATCCCTAAGCTTGATCTTTGTGGAAAAATCCTTCTAACTCCATGCCCTAGTCGCAAAACCCTAACTAGAAAAACCCTTCCACAAGATGGTGCATGCTTACTTAACTTCTCCAAGCCCATGTACTCCTTTCCTACTGGTTTGTGAATTTACCCTAGCTATGCACTTTAGATCTCTCAAATGCTTCCTTCGACGCAAAGATCTTTCTTTGTATGCCCTAGTTCACAAGAGCTTTCTTCCCTTCGTAATCACAATGTAAATAATGAAGTGCTTGACCTCTTATTTATAGCTTTTTCCCTTTTTCTAGCATTAAATGCTCTCTCACCTACCATTGTACTTTGACCTTAAATGTGGATTTTTCCACTAAGCCGGTCTTAAGCACCTTTTCCCACATGCCACATCTTGTGCAAAAATCCCTTTATAACCTTTTGGTGCACAAAAATCCAACCCGACTGAAGACTCTTACGCACACATTTCATAGCGCCAAAGGCACTTCTTCCGTCCTTTTCCCTATTTTTTCCCTCGCCTACCTCATGTTGTTCCTTGTGCACTCTTCCTTTTTCCTATACATGGTTTCTTCAAGGCTTTCTTGACACCAACCATTCATGTCCATCTCTTCTCTACACGCCTATTAACCTTACGTGCCTTTAGTCCTTTAACCAGGCCATTCACCGCAACTTCTACTGCCAATGCACACTTGTATTACAGGCCTATACTTTGCATCACTCCACCCCACACTAAAACAGATGCGTGGTCCTCTGCGCATACACAACCTTCAAAAAGATAATGTGGTTACCAGTGCACATGGTGCAAAACAAAACAATAGAAAGGAACGAACAACGAGAAAGGGAAACACAAGAAAAGAAAATGCACTAAAGGAAAGTCTATTCTAACTAGCAACACTACCTTATTTACAAAAACCAAGAAGACTTATTTATAGTAGGGCTTCAACCTACTCCCATTGAAGTGTCCTAGTAATCTCATCCCATCCAACGCTTGCAACTGGCATGTGCCTGAATCAAGGATGTACAAGATGATGTAAGGGCCCAACCAATGGACTTTTAGCTTCCCAGGATGGCACAAAAACTTGGAATCATATAGAAAAACCATCTACCCAACCTCAAACTTCTTGTTCTTGATGTGATGATCATGCCATGCCTTTTTTTTGCTTTTTCAGTCTTCTAGCTCCACCTGGCGAGTGACCATCTTTCATCCAACTGCATTAATTTTTCAATCCTTTCTTCCAGTGCTTTCTCATTGGCTAATCCTCCTGTGTGCGCTATACACAGTGAAGGTAACATGAATTCAACTGGTAGGATAGCCTCCACATGCCAAACACTAATTGAAATGGTGTGGCCTTATTTAACCTCTTGTAGGTTGTCCTGTATGCCCAAAGAATGGTTGATACTTTGTCATCCCAATCTTGTCTACCAACATCACAGATCTTAGTCAACGTGTGACTAAGTATTTTGTTAAATGCCTCAGCAGTTCCATTTGCTTGAGGGTGATAGGGGGTAGTCTTGTGATGGGCCACCATGAATTCTGATAACAGAATCCTGACCATCTCATTGAGAAAGTGCGTACCTCTATCACTTGTCAAACTCAATGGGCATCCATACCTGCTGATTATATTTTCCCATAAAAATATAGCAGTTGTAGCCATTGTACAATCTTTTGTAGGTGTTTCCTCTACCCACCGTGTCAAATAATCAGTGCAAGTGATGATATACCATGAACCAGTCCTTCACGCTGCTGGCGAGATTGGTCCTACAAATTTGATAGCCCATTTCTCAAATGGTTCCGCACTGGCTATTGGTCGTAAGGGCATTTCATCCCTCTTTCTAGGTTTTCCAAGGTGCTGGCAATGGTCACAGGCCTTGCAAAACTCAATACAGTCTTGGTAAATGGTTTCCCACCAAAGCCCTATGAGTAGAATCTTCCACACGGTTGCATTTCCCGCATAGTGTCCTCCAGCGATCCCACCATGTGCTTCTTCCATAATTGCAATGCGCTCATGTTCTAGCACGCATCGTCACAGAACCTCATCACGACCCAATTTGTATAGATCTCCACTAATCAACATGTAAGGTGTGGTACATATGGCCAATTGTTTCCTCTCTAATGTCTTCATCCCTTCTGATGCCATACCCATTTTGAGAAACACTACAATATCCTCTAAGTCTGAGGGTGCATGTCACAACCTAAACAACTTGTGCATCTGGCATGGTCTCCTCAATACTTTGTGTGTCCTCTCCTGAGTCAATTCTAGACAAGTGATCAGGTCCAAAATTACTCTTTCCTGGCTTCACAACCATGGTGAACTCAAATTCTTGAAATAACAGGACCCATCGACTTATGCACCCTTGAAGAACATGCTTATTAACTAAGTATTTTAATGCCATGTGGTCCATGTAGAATATAAAGGGTGTTTCCAATAGATACTGCCTAAACTTATGAAGCATGTAGATCATGGATAATGCTTCACACTCAGTAGTTGTGTAATTTTTCTCTATTGGTGTTAACTTTCTACTGGCAAAACACAAGGGATGATCAACAATCCCTTCACCAAGTTGTGCCAATACTACTCCAATGGTTATGCCTGAGGCATCAACATGAACATGGAAAGGTTTATCCCAAGAAGGGAATCATAGTATGGGTGCAGTGACAAGCTTATCCTTTAAATTATTAAATGCCTTTTGCTACACCTCTCCCCAAAGGAAGTCACTCTTGTGTTTAAGCAACTCTTCTAAGGGCGCGACTATCCTGGCATATCCCTTGATGAACTTCCTGTAATACCCTTGTATGCCCAAGGAATCCGTGCACACTGTGCTTTGGCTAGTAGGCTCCCCCAACCCCACAATGACAACAACTTTGGCGGGATCTACTAGTAAACCCTCCCTACATATGATGTGCCCCAATAATGTTCCAAATGGGGTAGCAAAGACACATTTCTTAATGTTGAGGGACATCCTCAACTGCTGACATCTCTCAAACATTAATCTTAAGTTATCACAGTGGTCCTTCACTAGCCCATACACTATCCAATCATCTAGATAGACTTGAAGAAATTTGTGGATAAAGTCCTAAAATGCTTGTACCACTATGCGCGAGAACACAACAGGCACATTTTTCAACCCAAAGGGCATGACCGTATAGGAAAAATTCCCCACTCAGTGGTGAAAGTTGTCTTCTCTTGGTCCTCCTTTGCGATCCAAACCTAGTGGTACCCTGAAAAATCCATCCGTAAAGGAATAGACTTCACATCTGGCCACTCCTTCCAAAATTTCTTTAGTGAAGGGGGTTGGAAAAGGATCGATGACACAAACTGCATTCAATTCCCTATAGTCTACGTAGATCCTTATCCTTCCATCCTTTTTGATACTAATGACCATTGGACTTACCCACTCTGACTCTTCAACAGCTTCAATGATGCCCGATGCTATCATCTTATCTATTTCTTCCTTGACCTTCACGCGCAGGTTAGGATTCATTTGGTATGGCCTCTTTTGGACTGGGTGTGCACCTTCCTTCAGTTTTATCTTCATCTCCCCTAAGGAATGGTGGATGCCTTTGAGTTCATGATACCCATGAGGGAATAAATCCTGGAACTCACGTAACAAATCAATGATCTTAGAGACCTCCTTCTCCGACCAATAATCCCTGATGATGGCCTCTTTAGGTTCCTCTTCTGTGCCAATGTTAACCCTTTTTGTCTTTAATGGTTCATCGTAGGCATGCACCCATTCATCAGCTTTATCTATCACTTCGCATGTCCCTATAAAATGGTTAACATCCAATCTTTCCACTTCCTCCCCATCAATTACATACACCATCTTCCCTTTTTCTTTTTCCATGCATAGCACGCTCAAGTTGTATCTCTTCTGATTCTTCTTCCTCAAAGCGCACCTCCAAGCCAGGTTCTCCTAGCAACTCTTGTATTCTATCCTCCGCCATAGCACTATCCCCTATTGTAAGGTGCTTGACAACCTATAATGCCTTATCCACTGATGGCTTTGTACTTAGATACTCAAATGTTTGAATGAGATCAACTGTCAATTCTTGCCAATTACTAGTTTGACGATGCATCTCCGAGTGTATATACCATGCGCACGCACAACCTTGTAGGGTGGAATACAACTTGTGAACCCATAATGAAGGTGGTAATGCTTCTGCGCTCCCCACCCAGGTTGTCTTACATGCTTGGATATGGAATGAAGCCGTCTCTTTACCATGGTAGTCTTGAATGACCATGGGTGCGTTGCTTCTGGAAAACCTTATGAGAATGTGATTCTTACCTCACACCACTCTCAGAGGCTCTCTCGATGTGTATCCCACCAGTGCGCTATAGTCCCAAGTAGGCTATAACTAAGCATCCCTCTTCTTTCATCCTCATCTTTCCACTGAGCTTCCATGTCCCGTAAGAAAATCTTAGGGTATGCCCCTCCAGAGTAACTTGGTAACTTCTTTCCTCCTAGGCACTTGAGTGAGCATGCCTTGGTCACTTTTGTTACAGACCCCCTCAGTTATCACCTAATTAACTCATAGGTCTCGTGCACCCAATTGTCACACGCCATGCTTGTGGTATCACTCACAGACTGGGCATCCTCAAATTGGATAACTCCTTCTGTAGGGTGAATTATCTTTGGGTCTTTGATGGAGCACACATAAATTCTATCAAGGACCTCTTCTCCCAAAGGTTAAGTGTAAGGTTCGACTTCCCATCCGTCAGAGGGATGATGACCCATTCTTCCTTGTTCTCAAAACTTATATATCCTTTGTTTAAACTCAAGTCAGTGTTGTTCTTATAGCACCATGGTCACCCAAGTAATGCTAGAAATTTTTTTGCCTTGGTGAGTACCAAGACTTCGAAGTCTCCAGTAAACTTGGCCCCCTGAATGGTAATCACTACATCCTTTAATACTCCAATGGGCATTGCCTTAGTTTTGTTTTCCATATACAACACATTCAAAGATGGATGTAATGTGGGCCTTCCCATTTGATGTCAGGAATCCAATGTAATAACATTGACTTCTACTCCTGTGTCAATCAATATGTTGCTTAGAAGCCAACCATCCACAACTACGTTCAACATGATCTCTTTGTCATAATCAAGGCTATGGGGAGGGAGGTTTGCATGCAACACCTACCTTTTGCGCTCTGATCCAGTGCATGACATATTATCTTGCAGCTATTCTCATAGCAAGGGAATAATATTCTCTTTCCTTAACATTTTGCACACTTCCTTGACCTCATCCAGGTCCTTCTGTGGAGCCTCAGCATTCCTTCTTTGCTCCTATTATCTAGACTATTCCTTTAGACACTGGATTTCCCCCTGTAAACTCTGAATGACATCCATTGTCTCTTGGTACACTTCCTTCTGGTGGGCAGGGTCTGGATACTTCCCATGCACCACTTCCTCCCTTGAGACTAGAGTCTTTTTCCTTGGTACTTCTTTTGTGCGCACAACTTCTGCTCGTGTTGTCACCAAAACAGGTTCTAACCCTGACTCATGCACCACTCTAGGCATCCACTATGTGTCGGCCTTCTTTATACTCACCATCCCAATGCCCTTGTCCTTCCAATACTGCTGGCTCATGTGCTCAAACAACTCAAGGCACTCCTCATACTTATGCTTCTTCCCACACCATGAGCACTGTAATAACTCTAGGCACTCACGCTTGTAGTGTTCTGTAGATCTGCAGTTGAAACAAGTTCCTCATGGGAACTCACTTCTTCCTCCTCCATGATTACCGCGACCATGGAATCCTCTGTGTGAACCTCTCCCATGCACCCCTCCATCCACATGCCCTTCATAATGATGATCATCATCCTTGGAACTACTGGCAAGGCTGGTCTAGCGCACACCATGATTAATGGATTCATGGATCTAGTTAATAAGTCTACAATATTTAGTGTCATGGGTCGTAGAGGTGCAGATCTTATAGTAGTAAGACACATTCTTCTAATGCTATAACAATGGAAATCTACTCACATCATGGTCCCCATGGAAAATTTCACAATCTACCACTATGGCGCGTACCAATTTTTGGGGGCAGCTATCCTTGGCATGCCCCTCTACTTCACAATCCATGCACCAAAGACCACTATGAGTCTCATGTGTAGAGTTTGCAAAGATATTTTCTAACTACTTGGCCATGGCAGTGATTTGAGCCTCTAGAAAAGGGCTCACACCAATATCAACACTCCCAACTGCTTCAGCGCGTAAGGTAGCCTCTAGGGCCTCGCACGGGTCAGTAAATGTTCTATGGGACAATGCCCTCCTAAAAGGAGTGATCAACCCTCTAACAAACCATTGAGCATGTTGTGAAGGATGAATGTCATATGAAAGTTTTGACAAGAGATTTTTAAACCATGTGTCATACTCTCACACACTCTTTGCCATTCCCTGTTGGATTTCTTTCAAAGCGTTGATGCTCTTTTGCTCAAACTTAGGGATGTGGAATTCTGCTAGGAAGGAATTTTTCAATGTGGTGTAGTCTACCACCATCTGATGGGGGTCATACTTCCTATACCAGCTATGCATGTGCCCCTTACAACATCATTGTAAATTTATTGGCCTTCCATTCTAGGGTTGTGATCCCCTTCATGCACCATAGTAACTCACACTTGTGAACATGCTCTGCAGCATCCTCTATGCCTTGGTAGTCTAGAAAGTGTAAAGACATTTCGAAAAAAATACCTGAGGAGGGGGTTGAGGCCCCTGTCCTCTTGATCCAGATCCTTGGTTTCCTCCTATGTTTCCTCCTCCACCCGACCCACTAGATCTGCTAGGTCTTGTGCCCCCAGATCCACCAGTTCCACCTCCAGATCCTCTCGTGGCCAGTAATGGGCTTGAAGTGGTCATGCCTAGTGTCCCCAATGTTCCATTGAACTACTTGCCAATGGTCTGCGAGATCATTCCACTGCCAGATGTGTGTCCCACGCCACTCCCTGACACGTTGCCCAAACCTTGTGTATTTTCCCCTTACCCAAAAATTCCTCTGAACACTGGAATGGTATGTATAGCCACAGAAGTCCCAAATGAGAAATTATATCTCTTGGGTGCAGATCAGTCACTTCCACTGATAGCAACTAGGTTAACAATACTTTTCCCTTGATCTAGAAAACCAAGTGCCAAGGTCCGGTCACTAGGTGGGTTCAGATGCACACCAACAACTCTTCTTTCTCCACATGACGAAATCTCATCAGAAGCGAAGGGGTCTCTCTCCCACACTTGCCAAGATGGGGTAGCACATACTACTTAGGTTCCACGTCCTCTACGTGAACCTCAACTCCTTCCTACAATGTCTGCCTCCATAGATCCATCACACTTGTAACCTCACGTTGTCTAGCAATCTCCCTTTCACGTGCTTCACTATACTTGAGTCGTCTCTCCTCCCTTTCTTTCTCAGCCGCAATGTCTTCCATCTTCCTTCACCCTATCTTCCTCACCTAACGCTCAGAAGGGTTTAGCCAGCCATTGGAAATGCCTCTAAACTTAAGGTAATGATCAATATCTTCATCACCAAAGGAATAACACATAGAAATGATCCTCTGGGCTCCCTTAGAAACTCAAACTCAGTAACTTCCAGACAAGAGTACGTAGAAATGGTGTATTCCAGAGTGTAGCTAGCCAACACTCCCTTCCACCAATGATCCACAACATGAGTCCACATCAGATCTACATCTTGCAGCCTCTGGTAATCATCTTGGGTCCATATGCGTGCTCTATAGTACCAGATTGATCTGGACACATATGCTGAGAGCCATTCATACAGCTCTACTGGGAAGCAACAGAAGAAATTTTCATACAACTCATGGTAGAGGTTCTCTTCTACCCATCTACGTGCATCAAACTCAGGTCCAGTGTTGAATCTCTGAGAAAATTCATCCTCCGTGCTCTTGAACCATGTTTCAACACTTTTCCAAGGTTAAACACTTTGTCATCACATAGTACAGATACAAAGATGCATGTCATTTCTTACAACAACTTCAAAAAGAGGTCCCAGCAACGGAACCAAGATGTAGTCAATTTTTATACCCCTTAACAAATAAGGACAACCCCATGCACGTCGACCTATCACCCAGCGGGTGTTGGGTACTCACCCGAGGCATGTGCGGGCGTCAAGCCCCTCTTTTATGTGAGTTGTGCAAGAATGTAGCATAGATACGTAATAGGAAGACAAAAGAAACTCCTTATTCAACTAAGAACTTTGAGTAAATGTTACGCTAATGTATTCATTCAGACAAGAAGCATATTGACTAAAGATAGATCTGAACCATGAGGGAAAGAGGATGCATAATGATTATACTCATTCATATGAAACATACTGAACATAACAAAAAGAGATGTGTATGAACCGCGAACCACATATATTCATAGTTGAACATGTCCAGTAATCACATTACATCTATCAGGGTCATTACAAACCAAAACGATAGTGCAGATTAGAACCATGTAATGGGACTGGACTTACATCCCTTACAATGAAAAAGGAAAATATGTACCTATCCCTTGATACATCACTCTTCCTACAGATCTCCTAGCCCAAACCATAAATCTCTTCATGTATTTATGTAGAGCTTTACCTCTCATCTGCTCTCTCTAATCTCTATGTTTCTCTACTGACCTCCTCTTCTTGTATCGGGCGCTTGTATTTATAGCCTTTCTCAACACCTTCAAGCCTTCATGGGAGTTGCAGATCCATTGCCAAGTGTCCAAGGTGGTCCTCCATGGGAGCATGCTTCTTTAAGCTTGAGCTCTCCACTCTTTGTAATGATGGCCTTCTAGAAACTTCCATCGCAAGGTATATTCCTTCCTAGGCCACCCTGTTGCTAGGATGGCACCTTATCCACTCCGCATGTGTAGTTGGGTCACACTTTTCTCATGTTCTGTCTGATACGCCAAATATGGCTAAGTCCCAAAAACCTTTTCTTTTCCTTGCACGCGTGCCACTTGTTCTACTAAACCTTCCTAGGACCCTGTCCTGTGTGCTTTCTCCTTGCACGCCCTTCTTTAAGTAGGTCCTACGCATCCAGATGCTTCTCAGTACTTAGCCAAAATATGAAAGACCAAGTTCATCAACTACAATTGGATACTTCTCGTGCATCTCCATATTTGGATACCACTTTATTATTTCATACTCCATTGTCACCCCCTATATCTATTGTCTCTCAATTTTGTCACACCCAAGTTGCCTATTTTCAAAGGCAATGCTAACCCACAAGAACATCTTCAATAATTTCATGCAGTATGCCTAGGTTATGTGGATGATCATACTTTGTTAGCAAATCTCTTTCCTCACATCCTTCAGGATTATGTGATGTGTTGGTTTTATGATCTACCTATCCACTCAGTAACATCTTTCATGCATCTAGCTAATGTTTTCTCACTCATTTTTCTATCAATATCGGCTCTACGTTCTCATATAATCACCTTGCACAACTTAAACAAGGATCTAATGAACATCTAGTGGACTATGTATTTCGATAAAAAAATAACTTAGCTAATATGTCAAATGTACTTGTAGACTCTGAGATTCAATATTTATTTATTCAAAGTTTATTATCTCCTCTCTAGGAGAGTGTTTTTTAAGACATCTATTTCATTTAATCATCTATGTCATACTCTTAAGTTACATGAAACAAAAATCTTATATATAGATAAGATTAAATATTAGGAACAATCATTTTCTTCTATGTGTTTCCAAATCAAGTCAACATTTAGGCCATTAAAAACCAAATTTACTGAAGTAAAAATCACTTTCAACATTGTATATAACACCAAAGAGCCTCAATCGCAACCACCTCAACATACATACACAAAATTGACTATCGCTCCACACATTTTACTAGCGTAGCTTGTCAAAAGTAATCTTATCATGGTTTCTCCTCCACTTAATTTAGACCCATCTAACTCCAAAGGTCATAATTTAGATGAAAAACTCATATGTGACTATCATCGGTGTGTCAGAAATTTTACAGATTGTTGTTTCAAAAGTCACAATATCATTCAATTTTTTATTAATAATAATGCAATTGAGCTTCTAGAGCCTATGGCTTCTGCACCGGTCAATGAAAATCATAAGCTTAATATATTTAATAATCCCCTTCAAAAAGATGATAAGAAATCATTTGATTCCTCAGCCAATCATACATATCGCGTAATTCCTCCTCTTGCATCAGGGGCTCTTGATTTCCTAGTTTCCCTTGTTGATATATATCCACTAATCATTTCTTTCTTTGATCATGATTATTATGATACATTCTCTTCTAATCATTTACACATTAGTTCTTCTATTAGATCCATCTCTAACAATAACACTAAAGTTGATCCATCATGGTTTATTAGCGCGCTTTCTATTCCACTTCTTTTTGATATTGGCTATCCACTCTCACAAATTTCATATGGGGTTTTCAACCTTCAAGTCACTGGCATTCCTCCACCATGTTTGTACCCTTTCTTATAGCACCTATAATCGAAGGGTATGACATGTTCTTAGGTATCAATTGGATTCAAAGGTTTCATTCTATCATCTCCATGAATCACTTACATCTGAAGTTCATCCACAACAATCAATTCATATCTATAAATTGTGTACCTCCATCTACTCCATGGTTGCAACCTCCTCTTGAGGTTTTTATTGCATCAGCTAGAGCATCTACGTCCCCATGGTTTATCAAACCTAAAGCACAATCTACTTCTAGCTCACCTGTTCACACATGACCTATGTGATCTCATCACTTTTCTACTCCAATACATCACTCTAGGTCCATCACTATGACACCTCCTTCATCCAGGAATATTTCACCACCTCGTTTCTCTCTATACAGGTATCCATTACTTTCGTGACATCTTTCACATAGGTTTCCATCACCTCCATGTTATTTTTCACGTAGGCCTTCATCACCTCTGCATTATACTCATCAGTTGCATGAATATAGGCTCCACTCACCTGCACAGTGTCTATCTCATACACCACCAGTCTTAGAGCATATTTACACACATTCATCCCCAGAAGCATCAGGTGAAGGGCCTTCATATTTTACTTTCATTAGATAGTGCACTCACCATCACACACTTGGGGGCATTGCACTAATTTCCCCCTACCCTTTACCATTAACACACATCTTATGTTCTTATCACCTTACATCTCTACTCTCAAATACATCTTGATACACAATTGTATCATCATTACTTAATGATGCACTCTTGTGCTTTGGTTCACACTTGACTATTGAGGGAAACCTATACACATGAACCTCACACACTACAAACTACACACATATTCATCACTTTATAATCAACATACCTGTGATATACTATGTTCTTGTACCTACTCATCATTCTAACTCAACACAATAACAACTAAGACACATACCCTCCTTGCATATTCAATGCAACACATGTTATGTTGAGGATCCTATTTTCATGTGCAGAAGTTTTGAATATTGTACACTAGAAATATTGTACACTAAAAAATAGGCCTCAAAAAATGTGCCTAATATCTTGGGAAACATGATCTTCTCATATGGGTTGGATTTTTGACTCATAGGTTTATGAGGTAGTTTAGCTCATGGTTTTGATACCCACTGTATTGAAAAATTTCTTAAGTAGTTGCCTATCTATGTGCTTTTATCGTCACAACATCATGTACTTTAGGCATTATTTAACCTGGTATCATACTACTATTTGTAGGGTTCTTAAGTGAAGAAAGTACTAATTAATCCTACATATTTTCATATACATGCCTAGCTACTTCGGCACTTTCCCATCATTTTAGCTTAAACCTAGGTTCCTAGGCCTATATTAGGGTGCCCTGAGGCACACAAGTCCACCCGAGGTGTCCCGATCCTTGTTTTACTTTCCCACATATTTTTCGGCTCTTTCTAGCCATTTTTCATCCTTATCTTTTTCCAAATATGCCATTTCAGGATTAATTACAAAATTGGAACAAGAGAACCCTATAAATATAAAGTTATGAGACCATAATGAGGGTCCTAGCGTCACATACTACTATCACTTCATCTAGAGTTGCACCCATTAAAGCACTTGCATCCACATACTTCCATACATCAAGGCTAGGAGATCTACATCAATAAACTTAATATAAGGAGGGATTATATTTTATTCCATACACACATTCTATTACATTTTCTACATTTAGTTAATTTCTCACTACTTCGCAAAGTGTAACTGACACAAGAGCACTTAGGGCACGATATGCACACACACACACACACACACACCACACTAGAACTATATTTTGGTCTGAACTGTAGTACAATTGTTAGTTTAGTAAGTGTTAGGATTATACCAGTTGTACAGATAAAAAGGCATGTAATGAATAATGCAGAAAATGTAAAACAGAAAAGAATGCAATAAAACAAAGACACATATTTAACGTGGTTCACCCAAAATGGGCTACGTCCACCAGAAACAGCCAATCCTTTTATTCAGTCTAACCAAACTCTCTCTCACAATTTCACCACTAATACAATGAGCCTCATACATGATAACCCTTTAAAGATATTAGGGTTTTTATCATTTTGGGGAAACATAGAAAACCACCCGTTAGATCTGTGACCTAATAAGGAAAGGTCTAGATTTCACAATGCATAAATACATATAAAATCTGTCTTTCGGGGGCATTGCCCCTGAACCCCTTCCAAGGCACGTGGCCCTCGGCCCCTGAAAGGGGGGATAATCCCCCCTTACAACCCCTATCGTTATCAGGCTCCACAACCAACAATCTCCCACTTAGAGAGTGATTGTTGTAACTCCACCACTACAGCTCTTTCTTGGACTTTTCTTCTTGGCTTGTTTCTTCCACTTCAAAATCAATCTTGAAGACCCACAGATGTTGAATGAAAATCCAACTTATCCTTCGTCATTGGATTAGTAAACATATCAATAGGATTATCATCTATATGAATCTTCACCAACTCAAGTTTCCCATCCTCCAACACCAGTCGTATGAATTGATATCTTGGCTGAATATGTTTGGTTCTGGAATGGAAGGCTAAGTTCTTTACTAGGTGAATTGTACTTTGACTATCATTGTGTAACTTACAATCTTCTTTTTCCTTACCCAACTCCTCCATGAACCTGCTCATCCATAACATTTTCTTACTTGCCTCAGTCACTGCAACACATTCTACCTCTATAGTAGATAGGACAACTACCTTCTGTAACTTTGAGAACCAACTCACTGCCGCACTACCAACTGTAAACACATATCCAGTAGTGCTCCTCCTTATATCCACATCTCCTGCCATATTTGAATCCACAAATCCATGTAAAGTATAATTTGATTCTTCGAAGCACAAGTTCCTACTACTGGTCCCTCTCAAGTACCAGAAAATCCATTGGACTGCCTTCCAGTGTGCTTTACCCGAATTTACCATATACCTACTAACAACTCCCACTGGTTGGGAAATGTCTAGCCTGGTACAAACCATGGCATACATGAGGCTCCCAATTGCTGAAGAATAAGGAACCCGTGTCATATAATCATTTTCCTCTTGTGTTTTTGGGCATTTCTCTTTACTTAATCTAAAATGCCCATCTAATGGTGTACTAATTGGTTTCACATTCTGCATCTAAAACCTCTCTAACACCTTTTCTACATATTCCTCCTGAGACAACACCAATTTCTTATTTTTCCTATCCCTCTTGATTTACATACTGAGGATTTTCTTTGTTACACCCAAATCCTTCATTGTAAATGTTTGTGCAATCTTTTCCTTAACCTTTGTAATTTCCTGCATATTAGACCCTGCCACAAGCATATAGTCTACATATAAAATAAGAATAATGTATGTCCCACTATCCAACTATTTAAAGTACACACAATGATATAATTGAGATCTAGTAAAACCATGCTCATGCATAAAACTATCAAACTTTAGATACCATTATCGGGGAGCTTTCTTGAGCTCGTATAGGCTCTTCTTCAACCTGTAAACCAATTTCTCCTTACCCTTCACCTCATATCCAAGTGGTTGCTGCATATAAATATCCTCCTCCAAGTCACCATGGAGAAATGTCGTCTTGACATCAAGTTGCTCTAAGTGTAAATATTCAACAATAATTAAACTTAATACAGTACGAATGGAAGACATCTTTACAACAGGGGAGAAAATTTCATCAAAATCGATACCTTTCTTATGTTCACACCCCTTCACTACAAGCCTTGCTTTGTACCTTTTATGTCCAACTTCTTCTTATTTCACATGGTAGACCCATTTGTTTTGTAGTACTCTCTTCCCAACCAGCAATTTGACTAAATCCCATGTTTGGTTCTTCTCCAGGGAGTCCATCTCCTCATTCATTCCACGCTCCCAATCCTTAGTGGACTCTACCTACATTGCCTCATCAAATATATCTGTCTCACCACTATCTGTTACTAAAAAATAATACAAAGTAGGGGGAAATATTTCTAGAGGTCTACTAATACTTTGTGACCTTTTTACCGAAGATGGGGGTGTCACGGAATCATTATTTTCTTACTGCTCGTTTTCTTGAATTTTTGACAGAGGTGTCGATGCCGACATTGGCTTTCATGCTTGACCTATAGAATTGTCAACCTTGGTACCTGTATGTGGATATTTTCCACCCGAGAGTTCATTTTTAGGAGATATATCCTCAACCAATTCTTCCTTGGGATTTTTGTCATCCTGTACCAGGTCCCTATACATTCTATTTTCACACCAAACAACATCATGACTCCTAATTATCTTAGATTCATCTAGATCCCAAAACCAAAATCCATAATCACCATTGGAGCCATAGACTATGAATGTACAATGTTTGGATTTTGAATCCAATTTCTTCTTGTTTTCTTTATTAACATACACAAATGCCTCTAAACCAAATACTCTTAAAAATGAAAGGTCTACCTCTTTCCCGGTCCAAGATTCTTTAGTAATTCCTCCATCTAGTGCACTCAAAGGCCCTTGGTTGATTAAGTATATAGCAATATCTACGGCCTCTACCCAAAACTAAAGAGGCAGCCCCACGTGTAATTTCATTGATTGTGCACCATTTTGTTGTGGAGTCCTAGGAATTGTTTTCTCTCTACGTATCCCATTCAAGAAACAATAATCATGAAGTTTCTTACTACAATACTCACCACCATTATTAGATCTCAAACATTTCAATTTAAAATGACATTGATTCTCAACAAGTGTTTCCATTTCTTAAATGTATCAAAGACATCAGACTTATGCTTAATGCAATATACCCATACCTTCCTTGTGGCATCATCTATGAATGTGACATAGTACATTGAACCACCATGAGATGAAACATGGGCTAGCCCCCACACATCTGTATGAACTAGCTCCAACTTTTGCTCTTTCTTGGTATTCTCTACCTTGAGAAATTTAACTCTTTTATGTTTTCCAAAAATGCAATGCTCACAAAACTCTAAGTCTAATTGATTCAAACTTGAAAGCTTACCTTTTTCTATAGAATTTTCATGACCTTCTCACTCATATGTCCCAATCTACTGTGCCACATGTTGGTATCCTAATCTGAAGTAGAAAATATGGTAGAAGAATTAGATATAAAAGTAAACAAATAAAGAGTGCCTACTTTCTTACCCCATGCCACTACCATGGCACCCTTGGAAACCTTCCAAGAATCTAAAGTGAATGTGACTATGCAACCTTTACCACCCAACTACCCCTTAGAGATGAGATTTCTCCTAAGGCTAGGTACATGCCTCATGTCTCTCAATATCCATGTATTTTTGTTCTATAATTTTAGGTGTACATTTCCCTTCCCAAAAATTTTATACGGCTCATCATCACCCAAATAAAGTTGTCTAAAATTTCCCTGGACATACTCTTTAAAATAGCTCTTATCAAGGGTTACATGGAAAGAGGCTCCTGAATCTATTACCCAAGATTCTACTCTAGTATCAAGAGAAAGTATAAGATCATCTTGAACAATATTACCTGTTGGATTTTCCTCTTTAATACCTTCAAGCTAGTTTTCTTTGTTTCCTTTGAACCAACAATCCTTTTTAGCGTGTCCTCTCTTTCCACAGTTCCGGAAAGTAATGGCTCTACTCCTAGATTTGGATCTGCCCATATTTGATTTAGAAATCCCATGAGCCTTACTCTTTGATTTCTCCTTAGTCCTCCCTCTACTCTCCATATTCAACACATTTCCAAAAGAATAATTTTCCCCTGTAATTTTCCTGCATATTTCCTCATTTAAAATGACATTGACTTCATCTTCAAATTTAAGAGAAGTAGTTGATGTATTACTAACTACCATTACTAAGTTGTCCCAACTTTCTGGCAAAGAACATAGGAATAAGAATGCTCTAACCTCCTCATCAAATGGTATATTAACTGAATCTAACTGATTTACAATAATGTGGAAATCATTAAGATGGTTAGATACAGATCCACCTTCTTGCATTTGTAGATTAAACAATCTTTTCATCAAATAAACTTTATTGGATACACTAGGTGTTTCATATAAATTAGATAGGGTTTTCATCAACTCTACCATACTCTTCACTTGTGAGATATTTGAAGATATGAATTATGTCAAACTCAATCGAATCGCACCAAGAGCCTTCCTATCCAGAACCTTCCACTCCTCATAAGACATGATTGAGGGTTTCACTTCTTGACCTCCCACCGGTAGGTATAGATCCTTTTGATATAGGTAATCTTCCACCTGCATTTTCCATAGTTGGTAATTTTGGCCATCAAACTTCACAACTCTAAACTTATTATCCTCTTTCATTGTTACTTCTCCCACTCGAACATAAATCCCTCTGTGAGTATACTCCCAACAAATTAATCTCAAACGTGATCTGATACTAGTTGTTAGGGTTATACCAGTTATACATATAAACAAGCATGCAATGAATAATGCAGAAAATGTAAAATAGAAAAGAATGCAATAAAATAGAGACACGGATTTAAGATGGTTCGCCCAAAATGGGCTATATCCAATAGAAACATTCAATCCTTTTATTTAGTCCAGCCAAACTCTCTCTCATAGTGCCGCCACTAATATCATGAGCCTCATACATGATGACCCTTTAAATATATTAGGGTTTTTATCATTTTGGGGAAACATAGAAAACCACCCGTTAGATCTGTGACCTAATAAGGAATGGTCTAGATTTCACAATGCATAAATACATACAAAATTTGGCTTTCAGTGGTGCTTACCCCAAAACCCCACCTAGGGGGGCATCCCCCTAGATCCCATAAGGGGGGAGAAGCCCCCTTGCAACCCCCATCGCTATCACGCTCCACCACCAATAGTAAGTCCACTCTTATGGTAGCTGAGGTCATTCTAACCCATTCATTCTACATCCTTATGTTTTTTATGGTTTTCATACTTCCTTTTGGTCTTTTACAGGTCATTCATCATCTTGCCATATTCGGTACATTTGGCGTTGTCCACCGAACCTAGTGTAACAAGCAACACGGGGTACAATGTATATTCCTACCTAGAAATAATCAGATTCCAAGCTTTTATAAAGACAAGGGAATCTATTATGCCATACCAGGGCACCTTAGTACCCTCTTGGGTGCTCCATTCTACTCATATATTCAAGATCCACTCTTTTCGGGACCTCTATGCAGCTGTTCCAGCTCCTGTATTTTCTTGTCAGACCTGTGACACTCTGTGACAACCATCTGCAATTAGCTAAATTCATTCCTTGCCTTATTCTTACATATTAGGATTTCATTTTCATTTAGTCTAATATTTAATCACTTTGTATTAATTTAGTACAGTTATTTACAGTGTTTTATTCCTCTTAGATTAGATTAATTATTATTATATTATCCCCATTTTAGTTAATTTTAGTTAATCATTTAGGTGAACCCAACCTCTCATCATGGGTAAACGTAAACCTTCTAAGTCACCGATTACTCTGCACTTTGATAGTCATGCTCATGCTTTTGTTAATACCCCTACCAACCCTTCTGGTTATAGACTGTTCACTTCGTTTATTCAACTTACATCTTCTGATATGGACCCTAGAGCCATTGATGTTGTTGTTTCCACTTATTTGTGTACTATCAACCCTGTTATTTTAGCACAACTCATAGTAGAGGTATAATCTCTTACCCCTGATCCCATAATGACATGTTTTATCTGTAGTGCACCATAAGATCATTCACATTCACTTGTTAATTCTCCCGTAGTATGTGTAGATGATTTTACTTATACAATAGTTGTCCCTACTTCTTCATCTTCTACGGTTGAATCTCAAACTCTCAATTTTTAGATCCACATGACTCAGTTCCTACTATTTGCATGATTGATATGGTCCCTTCTGATCCACTACTTACTCCTGATGTCACTAATGATGTGGTATTTTATACAGAGCTTACTCCATAATACTCTCTTACTTTACCTATTCTTCCATCACCTCCCCTTATAGATGAGCTACCACTTGAGGGTGTTATTCACATGATCGATGTAGTTCCCTCCTCATCACATGCCACTACTATTTATATTATTCCATATCTAGGGATTGTACATTCTATGGCCATCACTCCATCATATATACCAATACCATCCCCTGTATTGTGCCCACCATTCACTTGTACTCTCTTCATAGAAAATTCCTATTAAGATCGCATACCACTTGATACCACATGCACAACCACTATATGTTCACATGATGGCATCCTTCAGCTTGGTTTTTACTTTGAAGACCTCCATTCTCCTTTATACGATCCACATTTGTATCATGGCTCCATTATTCTTACTTTGCATATGTCCTTTTTGTTTTCAATCTTGTAGTATATTTGTGTGTTATCATACTACTTCTCCGCTCACTCTTAGCCAATCTTGGTTAGATTATATTGGAGGCACAACTGATCTTGATAACATTGATATAGCATTTCCCATGCCATTTGTCACTATTTTTATTTAAAGTAGATCCTTTCTTTGTTATTCACCCAAATTCCCTATTTGGTATACTCAGGGATGTCCATTACCTCCCTTTATGGATGAACAATACGCCATCTACACCCACTATTTTCCATCTAAATGAACCTCAAGGTATACCATTGCCTCAACCTCTCATCTTTCACCCTAATGCTAGGACACAAGACATTTTCATTCAGTTCATTAATCATCAATTGATTACTCTACCACCTACTCATCACTATCCTCCTTCTTGACTAGTCTAATACCACGATCGTCCATATTTCCATTATCATCAAATTCACATCCATCATACTAATGTTTTTCATGCTTTTTCACATATAATTATAGATCTCAAACATCTATGCCTCCTTTTTTTTGCTACACAACGTTGTCCTACTAATCATCTGGCCCATCAGGCACATTCATCTCATAAGTGTCAAGCTAGTGCTACTCACATACCTCCTCAACAGTGATATTTTGTAAATAGTTCACCATCTCCCCACCATCCTTATCATTGCAATGTGTCCCTAAATCCCAATCTTCATCATTCATTGATCCTTCACTCACGTATAGATTATGTTTACCAACACTACATTTATCTACTATACTACCACTATTAGATCATGGTCCTCCACTTTCATCATCCCAGGAATCGGTTGAGGGACCCTTGTCCATCACCCTCATTGGGTAATTTCTCCTTCAAATACACTTGGGGGAATACCATCTCACCCCCCATCCTATCACATACATATCATTATCTGTCAATCCTCTTATATAGACATATCCATCACGCATTGTCGCATTATTGTTACCTGATGATGCACTCTTGTGCTTCAGTTCACACTTGACTATTGAGGGATTACCATTACATTGATCCCCACACACCAAAATCTAGGCATCACACATCTCATCACACATTGCACATCCAACACAATATATTCTACAATTTGTTCTACAACCTTTTGACATTTATGCAGTCATACATTTTACATTTTACTAAATTTTTAATATTTCTATCATCTATGTATTTTGGATCATATGATATTCATCACTAGGATATCTACATATATAGTCGCATTTTACACTGCACATTTCTGTATCATACATTTTCTATATACTATACTAGTATTCATTACATATGAGTCTATTTTTACATTACATCCCTATAGTCTACATTATATTATTCCTCATCATACACATTATATACATTATTAGGCTATCCATACATAACCTATACACAGTCATTTCATACACTATGCATTCCCACATATATCCTACACACTATGCTAGGTTACATTACATATGAGTCTAGCTTTACATTTTATCATTACATATTCGATTTCTATCTACACCTATCAATTGCATCTTACATATTACATAGTATACATCCTACAAACCCTACACATCCTACATTGCATTTGCCACACCATGCATTTGCAATTCCTACTTATCACATGGTCATCTAGTTGTATCATACATGCTACATTTTCTTTTATGCATTGCACTCACCACCCTATAATGCACTTTAGTTCCTCGGTCAATACTTGAATGCCGAGGGTTGACCAATAAAATGGACCTTTCACTCACCATGTGATATTTCATCTTGCAACATTCTTAGGCTAGTGACATACACTTTAGGCTAAATTGTCACCCATTTCTATCATCATTTAGTGATATATGCTTAGTGTTAAATCATCACTTATCCTTTTACATTATAGTTATATATAGTTATGGATAAATCATCACTCATCCTTTCATCTTATATTGATATACGCTTAGGTATAAATCATCACTCACCCATCCAACAATTCATGATATAAGCTTCATCTATAGGGTTCACACACATCTCTCCATATGTCACATTTCATCATCACTACATACACACACTCATCATAGTGCACTAGACACACCAAACACTACTTGACCATTTCCCGTTGATGCACTCTCATTTACCATTCATTCTAGATTGTTGAGGGGAAAATAAAATGAACCTCATTGCATAAACTTCCATACACTCGGGGGGCATGTGGCTCCCATCATCTCATCTTGCATTACATTCCATCCACCCATAGCATACTACATTGTCTTGGGGGAATTTAATTTTGTTTTTTAGTGTTTTACATGATCACTTTACTACACATGTTAGATTGATCTCTTATATGTAATTATCTATAGCATACACACATACACATTCATGCATTTATTTACTGTGATCACATAAACAAGACTCTTACACGTGGCATGAATGCTCGCCTTCTACCCTTCCTATACTATTCGTTGGGGGCATCCACATTTGTGCCATACAAGTGTTATTGTTTCATTTTGTACCTAGCATCTTACATTACTTAATCATACACGCTTTGACATATTAGTTATTTCTCTAACATATTAATGGGTGCTTCATGTGCAGCACTTGTTTTGTATGATTACATGTTTCCATGAATACTTTTTTTTTAATGTATGTGTTTTCTATTGATTGCCATTATATGTGGGCTTTTCCCTATGTTTATGTGCACACTTGTCTATTGTTTTTGGCCATGATGGCCTTGTGTGTCTTGTGACATCGTGAGTGATGTCCCATGTTTGCAACCCACTTTGTGCGGCTTTCTTGTTTCTTGTGTGTTTACACTAGTGTGCTTAGTAGTTCTTACATTGTCTACATCTTTTACACTTGTCATGTTACATGCATGTGTTTTCTGACTAATAATTTTTTTGGCTAGCCATCCTTGTTTGTGTGCACCTTTGTTTCTACCAAGCGCACCCCCATTTTCCCCTACAGGATAGAGTTATAGAGTACATGTGGTTGGTCCTCTTTTGGGGCTATATTCTATTATTAGTAACGTCGCATGCACCCACAAAGAGGAGGGAATAATTGAGGGTTTACACACTAACACATTTTTACACCAATTCAGTAAATTACAATTTCTTCCCTTGGCATTGCGGGTTTACATACAGTGAGTGGGTTCATACCAGTCTATGAACCCCATACATAGTGGATTTTATAGGACATGGTTTCCTTAGTAATTTTTGGAAGTAGATACAGGCTTGGAGGTTAAAGTGGGTGTGCCTCTCTACACTGCTTTGGCCAATCACGTCGGATCACCCAAAAAACCAAGATAGTGTAGAGATTTCTTCTCACACACATTTTAGCAGAAGCGGTCAAAGGTAGGAGGACACAAAGCATTTCCTCCCTACATGTTTTCATCCAGGGTGGTGTGAGATCGCCTGAAAAAACTCACAGTAATACAAGATATCCTTATGCACCCTTTCTCTCGACATGAATTAGATGCACATGTTCTATTTACACTTTCCTTTTTACGTATTTTACATTTACATATTTTACACATTTCTATACACATATATATTTTACATAGCATTTTTACATACATACATATTTGACTACTTGATTGTTTTCTCCTTGCAGGTTTGTCCGTATGAGAAACAAGCAGTCAAATTGGGGTGAAACAACAACAATGATGGCACATGCCTTACTAACCATGTAGGTACACTACACATCACAGCAGATACACACGTGTTTCACCCCAGGTTCACTCTCATCACTTTTTTTATGCGCATTTTTCATCTATATTGTCCACACTCCTCCGTATTTTTATCATTCCACGATTTGTGTGTAGTCCTTCAGCGCGTTTTCTACTACACTTTACATGGAAATTCAGGTACACATTTATGTTATCAATCTTTTCCACTCACCAACATAAAGTGGGGGGAAAATGTAGTCACAAAATCATGCACTTTAGACATTATTTAGCCTGGTATCATACTACTATTTAGAAGGTTCTTAAGTGAAGAAAGTACTAATTAATCCCACCTTTTGTCTATCTTTTTTTATCTTTTATTTCGTCATTCTTGCATATTTTTATATACATGCCCAGCTACTTTGGAACTTTCTCATAAATTTAGCCTAAACCAGGGTGACCATGCCTATACTAGGGCACCTTGTTCCTTGTTTTACTTTTCCAGATCTTTTTGGGCTCTTTCTAGCCATTTTTCATCCTTATCTTTTTCCTAGTTGGCTAAGATAGGATTAGTTATGAAATTGGAACAAGAGAACCCTATAAATATAAAGTTATGAGATTGTAATGAGGGTCATATTGTCACTTAATACTATCACTCCATCTAGATTTGCATCCATTACATCACTTGCATCTACATACTTCCAAGTATCAAGGCTAGGAGATCTACATCAACACACACTTCATAGGGGGGATTCTATTATATTTCATGCACATATTCTTTTACATTTTCTACATTTATTTATTGCTCGCTACTTCACAAAGTATGACTGACATAAGAGCACCTAGGTCACAACATGAAAACAAACACCAGAACTACATTTGGGTCAGAAATGCAGTGCAACACTTTGTTTAGTAAGCCCAATATTATGGCAGCTGAGGTCAATCCGACCCATTCATTCTGCATATTTATTTCTTTTAGGGTTTTGATACCTCCTTTTGGTCTTTTTCAGGTCATTCATCATCTTTCCATATTCGGCACATTTGGTGCAGTCTACCGAATCTAGTGTAGTAGGTAGCGAGGGTTACAACATATCTTCCAACCCAAAAAGCATCAGATTCTAAGATTTTTCAGAGACCAGGGCACCTATTCTACCATACCAGGGTTCCTTAGGGCACCTCAGTACTCTCTTGAGTGATCTAGTCTTATATTTTCAAGATACACTCTTTTTGGGACCTTTTTACAGTCGTTTCAACTCATGTATTTTCCTGTAAGACCTGCGACACTCTGCGATAACCATCTACAGTTAACTGATTTCATTCCTTACCTTTCTCTTACATATTAGGTTTTCATTTTCATTTAGTCTAATATTTAATCACTTCGTATTACCTAACTAAAATTATTTATATCATTTAGTCCTCTAATATTAGATTAACTATTATTATATTATCCCTATTTTAGTTAATTTTAGTTAATCAATTTTTGTGTATATGGTATGGATGATATAACATTATAGATGTGTGAGTTCAAGTGTGAATTCAGGAGAGTTTGTTGAGTATAGATCCAAAAAAATATGGGTATTATATTGAGAGAAATAGGAGTCTTGTAATAATATATGTGCAAGTGATTCTTATTGGACGTAGCCCAAATTAGGTGAACCACATTAAATATTATCTCTATGTTGTGTTATTTTAGTTTTTGTACTTTCATTTCAGATTTTTAATATCCTTCTACATATTATTTTCTACTATTGTGATTCTATGTGGGATTGTTCCGCATAATTTATCCCTTATTTCCTAATAATTGGTATTAAAGCCTAGTTTGGTTTGCTGAAGTGTAGAATCGCAAGGAAATTTTTAGCTTGAGTGGGAGCTATGGTACATGATGGAAGATAAAAGGTTGATAAATTCAATGGGTATAATTTTAGTCTTTGGAAGATGTAGATGGAAGATTACATTTATCAAAAGGATATTTATATTATGTTGTCTGAGAAAGGGAACAAACCCTCGAGCATGAAGGATGTGGAATGGCATTTTTTGGATAAGAAGGCACTTGGGACAATTTGAATGTGTCTTACATCTTTAGTATTATTTAATGTTTCAAAGGAAAAGACTACAAAAGAACTCATGGATGCATTAGATAAGTTATACAAAAAAACCCTCTGCCTCTAACAAGATATTTTTAATGAAAAATTTGTTTAATATGAGAATGGTTCAATAGCAAAACATTTAAATGATTTTAATATGGTTTTGAGTATGAAAGATTTTGTTATAATATAATTTGATGAAGTTATGTATTTATTAATTCTATGCTCTTTACCTGAGAATTGGAGCAGCCTGGTAATGGCGGTAAGCAACTCAGTTCCAGCTAACTCAAGCTTGAAGTTTGAGGATGTTATAGGGGTTATTCTAAGAAAGGAAATATGAAGAAAAATATCTGGAGAATATTCTACTTCAGGGAATGATTTGACAGTGGCAACTAGAGGGGAGACAAAAGAATAGAGGAAGCCATGGAAAATTGAAAGATCGGGGAAATGTCAAAATCCAAAAGCAAGATGGTATGTTGGCACTGTTGAAAACCTAGGCATGCAAAGAAGGTTTGTTTAGAGATTTGGAAAAAAAAAAACAACATGAAAAAAACAAGGAGGGAAAATGTGGCAACAGGTAATATCTGCCATGATGCTTTTTTTGCATAATATTTTTGAATCTTGGATTTTAGATTCAAGGGCTTCTTTAAATGCTACTCCACATAGGCATTATTTTGTTGATTATGTGCAAGGGGATTTTGAGCACATTTTTCTTGGTGTTGGTGATCCTTACAGCATAGTTGGAAAAGGTTTTGCTTAGGTTAAGATGTAGAATGGGAATACATGGTTATTAAAGCATGTCAAACATGTTCCTACATTAAGATGAAACTTAATATCGACAGGGAAATTGGGAAATAATGGTTGTGTTGTGATATTTTTTAAAATTTAGAGGATTTTAATTATTACAAATTCAATCAACCAATGTATTTAAATATTAACATAAACCATAAAGCATTAAATGTTAAATATTATGCAATGCAATAAATAAAATTACATAACATATTTATTAAGTAATACATACCAAAAGTAAGAACACAGTGAAAAAGTGTTTATAGTGGAAAACCCCAAATAAGGTAAAAACCACTGTGAAATAACCTTTTACTTTCCAAGAACCAAACTTACATCTAGTAACTTTCACCTCCTCCTTTCAATCCTAATTAGAAGGGAAAAATAATATTCACCTTTTATATTTCATTCAAACATATCAAATGATGACCTATAGTCCTTTTTATCTTAGGTGATCGGGTATGTCTCCCAACCCACCTTTTCAACCTTATCGGTTGACACATATACCTAGATTTATAATATTTAATATTAGAAATATAATCATTTCATGATATTAAATATTTAACTGAAAGTATATACCTAGGTTATCATATTTAATAATAGAAATATAAATATTTCATATTATTAAATATTAACATATATATATATAAGTGGATGGACCCATATACATTAAGGGTTTGTCCAGACCACTTAATCATTATGTTCCAACACTCCCCCTTAATGTTAAGTGGGATAACATAACATATGCCAATAGATTATCTACCTGTGGTACACTACAGGATTTACAATCCTTAAACCATAAAAGTTTTAGGCTAACATATCAGTCGAAGAAATTATAACACCTTCATCATACTCAAGTTACATTTTGGTACAAAAGGATTTGGAATCCCAAAGATCATCTCATGATCAATGGCTAAGTATGATTTGTGAGTTTTACATGTTCTCATAGGTTCTCATAAAAGGTTATTGAACCCAAGCATATAGGAACCTTTTTTAACCAAGGACCTCCTTAACAATATGCTTGTACTAGATGTTTACCAGTAAACTCAATAGTACTAAAGAGTTTACTGAAGACCACCTTTAAGATCTTTCTACACTTATTTCTAAAAAAGAAGCCAAGGAGGTATACATGCCCGAAGGTCTTTTTACACTTGCTCGAAGGTATTTTTACACTTTCCCGAAGGTCTTTTACAAATGCCTGAAGGTCTTTTTACAAAAACCAAGTTCCATTAGGAGACGACATTCTCATGCACACTCCCCCTCAATGGAAACTCTGAAAATCTAATATTTTCATGAAAGTGATAAAATATTGCAGCACTCAGGGCTTTGTGAAGATATCAGTAATTTGCTCTTCAGTCGGCACAAACTCTAGATCTATCTTACCATTTAGCACCTTCTCACGGATGAAGTGTTTATGTATCTCAATGTGCTTTTTCCTCTGATGTTGTACTGGATTATGTGCAAGAGATATGGCATTTTAGTTGTCGCAGAACAAAGGAACACTTCTTATATCCTTCATTTTTATCTCATCAAACAACCTCTTTAGCCATAGAGCCTCTTTTGCAACTTTAATTGCACTTCTATACCCAGCTTCTGTTGAAGAGGTAGAAACAGTTGGCTAGTTTTTGTTACACCAAGTAATGACACCTACACCAAATTTAGACATATAATCAGAAGTAGATTGTCTATCTAATACATCACCAGCATGATCAGAATCATAAAATCTATATAAGCTAGCATTTTCATTCTTAGTATAATGCAACCCATAATTTATTGTTCCTTGAATATATCTAAGAATCCTTTTTGCAAGATTCTAATGAGCTCTATAAGGTTCCTACATAAACCTTGAAATAATTCATATTGCATATGAAATATTTGGTCTCATAATAATTAGATAAATCAAACTACCAACTAATTGTCTATATAAAGTAGGATCAAATTTTTCACATGCAGGTTTAGGATCAATTTTCAATCCAACTTCCATAGGAGTAGAAATTGGTTTACAATCAATCATGTTAAACTTTTTCAATACATTGGTTACATACTGTGTTTAAGTAACAATAATAGAATTTTTATCTTGAAATACTACATGCCAAGAAAATGATGTAAGATACCTAAATCAATCATTTCAAAGTATTATTTCAATTTTTCTTTAATTCTACAAATAAAAGAAGGATTATCACTAGTCATAAACAAATCATCAACATATATACAAACAATAATAATATGTGATCTTTTTTTCTTAATGAATAGATCATTGTCAAAAGAATAATTAACAAATCCTAACTATTTAAAGAAAGAATTGATTTTTGCATACCAAGCTCTGGGAGCTTACTGTAAACCATACAAGAATTTTTTCAATTTACAAACATAGTTTTCTTTATCAGTTTCTTCAAACCCTTTAGGTTGAGACATGTAAAGTTCTTCTCTTGAATCACCATTCAAAAAAAATTCACATCCATTTGGTGGATTTCCCACCCAAATTGAGCGAAAATTACAAATAAGGTCCTAATAGTACTCATTTTAGCTATAGGGGCAAATATCTCAACATAATCAATACCAAGTTTTTCAAATGAAACCTCTAACAACAAGTCTAGATTTATATTTTTCAATACTACCATCAGCATTATATTTTATTTTTTATAATCACCTAGACCCTATAATACTTATTTTTCTAGGGGTGGAGCCAAATCCCAAGTTTGATTTTGAATTAGGACATTATATTTAGCCTACATTGCATTGATCCACCTCTCATATTGAGAAGCTTCTTCAAAATTTTGTGGCTTAGGTTCATACAAGGTCATTAATGCATGTTCAGTATGATGACTAATGGTCATTTTCCTAATGTTAATAGGATTTAAACTTTCTAATATATATTGAACCCAATTTAATTTCTTAGTTAGGAAGATAGGAGTTTCAGAAAAATCTATAGCATCGAAACATCATCATGACCATTTACTAAATCAAAATCAAAACCATCAGTTAGAAATATTTAATGAAGTAAATTCAATAGAAGAAGACAACACATGTAAACCTTTCACTAGATTATATTTATACCTTTCATATAAGCTTTGACAATTAACATGTCCTAACCTCAAACTTTGAGATATAAAACAAGATACATAAGAGAAATCATCAAAAATATACAAACCATTTCTTTGAATTCCTTCAGCTATTATACTCTCATTATTATCCTTGATATACCAAGTATCCTTCATGCATGGATTCTAGTTAAGTCCATGCCTCTTTTGGATGTTCTATATTACCAATATGTAGAAGGTACTCATCATTCACATTGAGAAGAATTATAGAAAGAACATCTTGCATTCATGTTATCTATAGTTTCTTGACAACCAGTGGGAGCAACCTCAGATTTAGAAACAATCATCTAGAATTTCCTCGTCATAAATTATGTTTTGACCCAAATATTGTAGTTAGTTCCATTTAGGATCTGGGTTTTTTCAAGACAGAAATAGTTGGACGTCATTGTTTTTCTAAACCTATAAAACACATCGTTATAATATACAATGTACCATAGAGTTAGATACATATTTATAAAAAAAACACTTTTAATAGAATCAGATTTAAAAAAACCATTTGATCATAACTAATTATGCCATTACAATACATACTAATTAATCTCCCATGATCAAAATATTAACCCGCAATATAAAGAGCTCTGCATTATATACCAGATTTCTATAAAAACATATTTCCAACCATATAGAAGAGAAGAAGAAACTGCTAAGAATGCATAACAACTTCAAATTTTTGAAAAAAAATAATGTAGGAAAAGATCCAGATAGCTTAAAGTTGACGTCTAAATGACCATCATAATGACTTATTCTTTGGTTTATCGTGACGGTCATTTGACCGTCAGATTTAACATAGTGAAAATTTCATAGAACCTACGAACTTAAATTTTATGTCTAAATGACTGTCATACTATCTTATGTTTGGTCTGTCGTAAAGGTCATTTGACCATCAAAATTAATGAAGCCAAAACTTGTTGTGTATTTCCAGAATGTGAAATTTCAGACTTTCATGTTCTGTATAATATTAGAGAGGTTATATTTTAATACATTATAATAACCTATTATAATTTATAATGTAAAAATATATACATTTTTTAATAAAAAAGGTAAATAGTTTATATAATATAAATAAAAAACAACATGTGGTTCATAAAAATTATAAACTATAGTATTCTTTTTTTATTAAAAACACATAACCCTTGTTAAAAGGGTTTAAAGGACATAGACCAGGTTAAAAGAATTTTACCAGATGTAAGTATATTTATGAGAGTACAGAAAATAAATTGAAATCCCTATTTTCATGAACCTTGTCTCCTCCCTTCATTTACTCTTAATTTTACATTGCATTGAAACTATGGAAAGATTGAGAAATATTTCATATAATTCCTACAAGCTAAAAATTTTATGGCTTTTATATGGCTATAACTACCAATATTTTAATCAATATTTACCACACTTCATGTGGGCCACCAATAAACTAGTTTTTTTTCTTAATTCTCCGTTTATACCTGGGAATTCCACATTTATACCTGAGATATTATCTCATTTTATTCTCCACTCCCACACATATATAAAAGAAAACTTTGAAATAGGTTTATTTATATAGTTTTTATAAACTATAAGATATAAATGAAGGGGGCACCCCCTTACATTGATAATATAAATAGTTAGGGACATATGTTAGGTTTAGGTTTGAATTTATTTTTTTAAAACTAAAAATTATGGTTATTTTGTTATACAAATATTTTTTATTTTTTTATAAATTATAAAATATTACTATAGTTTCAAGACTATATTATTTACATGAATTTATTAAATAAATAGAAATGACCCTATTTAAAAGGGAGCCTAACAACTATAGATAACTCCTTAGTAAAAATATGTTAAAAAAAATCAAACAAGATATTAGAGCAACTGCATTATTTTGTCTCATTCAATGGGTCTTTAACCCTCAGCTAATAGGAAAATTTTAATTTTCCTATTTTCGAGGAAAATTGTCTCCGTATGAGAGACCTTGTGATTTGAATTTTTACATGTTTACCCTGGAATTTAAAATATTTCTTAAACATTTTAACCTTTACATATGATATTCATGCCAAGGTAAAAAACTTATTCCAGAGCCCCTTTCACTAAGAGTTTCGAGGATGGGGGGTCCACCACAATTTTCCTGCAAATACCAATTCTTCACAAAACACACAATTTTAGTTTACAAAAAAAATAGAAAAAAGAGATCCCAATCAATTTAAATACCCTTTTGATTTGGTTGAAAAAACCCATAAAAATTAAATAGATTAAATACAATAACTTAGACCTAACCTATTTAATTTAAACCATGCTCTGATACCATGCTAGAATTTAGAGGATTATAATTATTACAAATTTAATCAACCAATGCATTTAAATATTAACATAAACTATAAAGCATTAAATGTTAAACATTATGCAATATAATAAATAAAATTACATAACATATTAATTAAGTAATACATACCAAAAGTAAGAACATGGTGACACATTGTTTATAGTGGAAACCCCCAAATAGGGTAAAAATCACAGTGAAATAATCTTTTACTTTCCAAGAACCAAACTTACATCCAGTAACTTTCACCTCCTCCTTTCAACCCTAATCACAAGGGTAAAATAATATTCACCTTTGATATTTCGTTCAAACATATCAAATGAGGACCTATAGTCCTTTTTATATTAGGTGATCGGATATGTCTCCCGACCCACCTTTTCAGCCTTATCAGTTAACACATATATCTAGGTTTATAATATTTAATATTAGAAATATAATCATTTCATGATATTAAATATTTAACCAAAAGTATATACCTAGGTTAGCATATTTAATAATATAAATATTAATATAAATATTATTAAATATTAACCTATATATTAGTGATGGACCCATATACATTAAGAGTTGGCTAGACCACTTAATCATTATGTTCCAACAATATTTACAGTAAACTCTTGAAAGGTTACCAAGGGTGATCTTGTGGTGGCAAGACGTTAAAAGGTTGGAACCTTGTATTTAACCAATTATAGAACTAATGCTTGTAATATTATAGCTTCAAATACAGATACAACATTTTGGCACTATAGGCTTGGTCATATGAGTCATAAGGGCATGCAGATCATAAAGAAAAATTTGATCGGATATACAAAAAAAGGTTTGAAGTTATGTGAGAACTGTGTATATGGGAAACAAAAGAAAGTAAAGTTTCTCAAGGTTGGATCTACGAAGAAAGAGAGTAAGTTGGAGTTGATATATTATGACATGTGGGGGTTGGATTAGGTATCATCTCTTGGGGGTTCAAATTATTATCTCACTTTTATTGATTATGTAACAAGGAAAGTTTGGGTATATTGTATTAGAAATAAATCTAATGTATTTAACATTTTTGTTAAATAGAAAGCCTTGGTAGAGAATGAAACGGGTCTTAAAGTAAAATTTCTCAGGTTAGATAATGAAGGGGAGTATTGTAGCAATGAATTTTATTATTATTGTTTTAAGAATGGAATCCACAAGAAAAATATGGTTCTAGGAACTCCGCATCAAAATGGGGTGTTAGAAAGGATGAACATGACAATAATGGAATGAGTAAGGAGGACAAGGTTACATTCGGGGTTGCCTCTTAATTTTTTAGTAGAAGTGGTGAGCATAGTTGTGTACTTGATAAACAAGGGACCTTCAAGTGCCTTGGATTGAGGCATACCTAGAGGAGGCTTGGTCTGGTAAGAAAGTTGATTACTCATTTCTTATATTCTTTATATGTGAGGTGTTTGTTCATATTGATAAAGATGATAGGGCCAACCTAGAGGCTAAATAAAAAAAATACACTTTCATTGGTTATGGTGGTGATGACTTTGGATATAAATGTTGGAGTATTAAGGACAAGAAAATCATTCGATATAGGGATGTGGTATTTAACAAGAAAGTTATGTATAAGAAACAATTGCACGAAAACAAAAAAGAATCCAGGAAATAATATGCATTGGTAGAGGATCTTCAGGATGGGAAAGTGACATGTGAATCAGTTCAAGAACCTACTCAGCAGGAACCCCAAACTCCTCTATTGAGGAGGTCTTATAGGGTAAGAAGAGAACCTGAATGTTTTTCTCCTTATCTTTATTATTTATTACTCACTAACAGTGGAGAGCAAGAGAGTTTTGAGGAATCAATTCAGGGAGATTCTAGGAAGAAGTGGGAGAAATCCATAAATGAGGTGCATAAGTCTCTCTTGGAGAACCAGAATTGGAATTTAGTGAAGCTACCTGAAGGAAAAAGAGAATTATAGAACAAGTGGGTGTACAGATTTAAAGAGGAAGAAGGAAGTAAGAAAATATACAAGGTGTGGTTGGTGGTCAACGGGTTTGCACCAAAAAAATGTATAGATTTTGATGAGATTTTCTCTCATGTAGTAAAAATGACTTCTATTAGAACCATTATTGGAATAGTTGCAGAAGACTTGCACTTAGAATAGCTAGATGTAAAGACTACATTCCTCTATGGTGATTTGGAGGAGGAGCTATATATGCAGCAACTCGATGGCTATGCGGTCAAAGGTAAAGAGGATATGGTGTGCAAACTGAGTAAGATCTTTTATGGCCTATAACAAGCTCCATGTCAATAGTATAACAAATTTTATTGCTTTATGATGGAGCAAGGTTATATTAGATGCCATTCTGACCATTTCATATATATAAATAAATTTTAGGATGACATTTATATTATCTTGTGTCAATATATGGATGACATGTTGGTTGCAGGAAAAAACATGTAGGAAATAGAAGTACTCAAGAAGTGGCTACATTGACTCCTTTACTATGAAGAATTTGGGGGAAGCCAAACAAATCCTTAATATGAGGATATCTAAAAAGTTGACTTTATCTCAGGAAGAGTACATTAGAAAGGTCTTGGAGAGGTTTAATATGCAAGATGCTAAACTAGATGGGAATCCTTTGCTATGCCATTTTAAGTTATCAAAGGATATGTGTCCCAAAATAGAGTATGAGATAAACCATATGTCCAAGGTACCTTACTCATTAGGAGTTGGAAGTTTGATGTATGCCATGGTGTGCACTAGTCCTAGTATTACCCATACAGTGGGAGAAGTGAGTAGATTTACGAGTGATCCAGGTAAATATCATTGGAAAGCAGTAAAGTGGATCCTTTGGTACTTGAAAGGGACGATGGGGACATTTTTGTGCTACAATAGATCGGACACCAGTTTTCTTGGTTATGTAGATTCAAATATGGCTAGAGATGTAGATAGAAGGAGGAGCATGACGGGTTATATTTAAACTATAGGTGGAATAGCAGTGAGCTAGATTTCACGACTACAAAATTTGGTGGATTTGTCAACCATGGAGGCTGAGTATGTTGTTACCATAGAGGCAAGAAAAGAGATGATTTGGTTGCAACAATTTCTTGAGGGGTTGGGGCATAAGATGGAGGAAGGGAAGTTACATAGTTATAGTCAAAGTGTTATACTCCTAGCTAAGAACTCTTCTTTCCACTCTAAGATGAAGCATGTATAGTTAAGGTACCATTTCATTAGGACAATTGTGCAGGAAAAGAAGTTAAAGCTAGAGAAGATTCATACCTGTCAGAATCCTACAGACATGATGACCAAGGTGTCACAATGGAGAAACTGAAGTTGTGTTCAGTTTTGGTTGGTCTTCACGGATGACACTAAAGGGTTGAGAAACTTCCTCAAACGAAAACTAGTCTCTAAGTGGGAGATTGTTATGTTGTGGAACCTGTTTTCATGTGTGGAAGTGTTAAATATTGTACACTAAAAGTACTATATAATAAAAAATGGCCTCGAAAAATGTGCCCAAAATCTGGGGAAACATGTTCTTCTCATTTGGGTGGTATTTTTGACCCATAGGTTTATGGGGGAGTTTTAGTCCATAGTTTTGATACCCACTATATTGAAAAACTACTTAAGAAATTTCCTATTTATGTCCTTTTGTGAATATGGTAGGGATGATGTAACATTGTAGATGTGTGAATTCAATATAGTTTGTTGATTATAGCTCAAAACAGATCTGGGTATTTTATTGAGAGAAAGAGGTGACTTGTAATAAAATTTGAGAAAGTGATTCTTAGTGGACATAGCCTAAATTGGGTGAATCGCATTAAATATTGTCTCTATTTTCTATTCTTTTATTTTCTACACTTTTATTTTAGATCTATAATATTTTTGCATATTATTTTGTACTATTACGATTCTATATGGGATTGTTCCATATATTTTATCCCTTATTTCCTAACAACACACAACACACTCGATGCATCTATTAATTTCACAACATCTCTCTCCTACATCACATCACACATTTATCCTATGCACAATCAACATAACACACAACATGTTTGGTACACTCATCACCTACAACACACGTAGTGCTTTTCATAACATATCTCCTCTACATCACCTATCTCTCTCATTTTACATGATACATCTCTCTTGTGTGTAATCAACAAAAAAATATTACATATCCTACACATCTATAAAACATTACACATCCAACACTTATACATCTCGATTATGTGCATCACACATGCAGCGTGTCTACAATCAACTTGTTGGTCTTAAAAATTACATGCGTGTCTTAGATCTAGAAGAGCTAAGCTATTTGAGATCACAATGGAACTGTCTCCAAGTTGTGGGATCTTGCATGCTTGAGACGGATCTCCGGAGAAGGACGGTTCCTCTATCTATTTCTAATGCTACCGCTATTGTTGAAAGGGAAACTAAGATAATAAATGCCAAGGGACCAGGGATAGAAGGATAACATGAAAATAAACTACACTAAAAGGGCGATAGCACTAGAAAAAAAGGGATGAACATTATCTGTTCTAAGCAGGAATGAAAAGGGAACATGTGAAAGGAGGCTAGGCATGAGTAGCATAGCTGAAAATGTGTTTACCAAATCATTCTCATGGAACACAACTAAATAAGGAACTTCAAGGGACGTGAAGTGGCACAACAAACACGTGATGTAAAAGAAAGGCAAGAAGAAGAAATGCACACATGTGAAGACAGAGAATAGTCACAAAATGATGCTTTTATTTCTTCCAAAAATGCAAGGATCTTTTAAAATGGTGAAAGAGGTCGATATCCACATGCATGAGCTAGATCTAGAGGTCTGCAACTCAGAATACAGAAAATCTGAATTCCTTAGAAAAAACTCATAAGGATCCAAAGTATCCAATGTTAATAATGATCCCATCTCTTACATTTATAGATGAATCCATGGAAGAAGAAGAGAAGAAGGAGGGAAATTTTGAATTTGAAATGCAACCACCAAAAAGTAGCATTGAATGCCTACAAATCCACCTATATATTTGTCAAATTCACTTCCCCAATCCTATTTGGCATGTTGGAGAAGGAAGGAGGGAAAATCATATCAAATCGGGTGGTTGAAGAAATCGAATCTATTCATTAATGCCTAGAGAGATGTTTTCCCATTTCTCACCTACAAGATACATCAAGAATTTAAATTTGAATGTCTAACATTGTGACATATGTCAAAAAATCTCTAACAAGTCCAGGCACATGCTGATCAAAGATTTGTAGCAAAAGATACAGATGTCAGAGGATTGCAGAGTTGTTTACGCATGCAAGACACATGGTTTACATGAATTTACTGAAATGATGGCAAACTGTGAAAAAAAATTGTCATTTCTACCTCGTGTCACTCACTAATTTTTGCAATGATTCATTGCCCTATTGGCATGCTTTGATTGATTTCATGTGGCACACTCAAGCATGTCAGAAGATGACCTGGCACGGAAGGGTGTAGAGGAGGGCACAAAGATAATGAATGTGGAAGAATGAGGCATGGGAAGAAGGTAGAAATAAGGTGTGTGCGACGTGCATGGGAAAATGAGGCAAAATGGTGAGAAGAGAATGCATGATCAAGGCACAACCATTACAAAATGATGTGTGGGTGTGCGCGAGGGTGAACGGCTACCAGGAAGAAGGTGAATGCATAGAAGCCACGCGTAAGGGGAAGATGGGGAAAAGAATAAAAGGAAAGGAAGGAAAGGGGAAGCGTGCAAGGGCACATGAGGAAAAGAAGGGAATGTGCTTAGGGAACTTGAGCGTGTGCAATCTTGTAATGAAGAGCTCAAAGCCAGATGATATCTACAAGTTATCCAAATCACTAGGAGAGTTATTTGGATAACAATTTTGATGAATTTCAAGGCCATCTGCCTACTAGAAGAAGGAGATCAGTAGCCTAAAGCATCCATTAGGCATGGAGTCTACTATGTAATTATTTGAAGAATTTCCCTTGAAGTCACCTGAAGGGTCATTCTTGACTCGATTCTAAATCTTTCAACTGTTGAAAGAAGATCTACATCCTGGAAGTAAAAATAAGAGCATGCACAGGAAACATGTGAAAAGAAAAAAATATGTACAAAAAACAAGGTGTCCACAACGCACTTGGAGGAATTAAAACTACTCTAATATATACAAAATGATGTAGTAAACTTAATGGAAGGGTTTGAGATAGATCCTATTAACTGGGATTTGCAGTGTGCTTCTGTCAAGATGAGTTAACTAAAAAGAGTTAGCCTCTTTGCATAAAATGATGATATATGGGCCACTCCAAAGTGGATCAAACTTTGAATTTTCCCTGGTTTAGCTCTGTCACTATCCCATTTTAAGACTAAGTCCCCAAATTTGAAAACTTGAGGCCTAACCCTTTTGCCAAACCATTTCTTTGTTGCTTATTGATGTTGTTCTAGCTTGGTCATGGCGGAGTTTCTTGACTCTTCAAGATTGACCAGGTCTACCATTCTAATTTCTCTCTGGTTTGTGCCTATGAATTCCAACTGTTACACAAGCACCAATGAATTCAATTCCAATGTCAAAGGAAGGGTATCTTCTTTACCATAGACAATCTTGTAAGGAGAAGTTCCTATTGCCTTTTTTATTATGATTCTATCTACCTAGAGCACGTGCGAGACCTTTGTGTGCCACTGTCTTTGGCCGATGTTCATTGTGTGTTTCATGATCCTGATCAGGTTCCTGTTTGTTGATTTTGCTAGACCATTTCCCTAAGGGTAATAGTTGGAATAATTATTCAGGTAGATACTCAAATTTAGTGCCCAATCAGTGATTTTGGTTCCAAGGAAGTATTTCACATTATCATAGATAATGGTTTGAGGAACGCCAAACCTTGTGACGATACCTTCGATAAAGTCAAGGATGACTGACTCAATTAATTCCTGAAGCGCAACACCTTCTCTTCATCTAATGAAATAGTCCGTAGTTGTCAGCACCCACTTGTGTCCAGCGCTTGAAGGTGGGTTGATCATGCCTATGAATTTGAAACCTCTTTACACAAAAGGTTGATCCGCTTGGATTGATCGGAGGGGAAGCGCTGACAATTTTTTCTTTTCTGCAAAGAAAGCACACTCCTTGCAATTTGTAACCCACTTGTGTGCATCTTCAAACAGAGTAGGCCAAAAGATACCTATCATTATAACATTCATTGCTCTAGTTTTGGCAAAGAATTATCCACTAGAGAATCCATCATGAAATTTTGCTAGAACCTTTTCAGTCTACGCACCGTTGATACATTTTAACAGCACACCATCAAGATTTTTCTTGAAGATAATTTCATCAATCAAAACATAGGGGATAGATTGTAACCTCAAATGTCTTCTCTTTGCTTTACTTAAACTAGGAGGGTATGAACCCTCAGAAAGGGGAGTGATCATATCCTTCATCCATTCACCTGCGCCAGGATCTGTACTCTACTCAACAACTGCATGCGAGAGACCTTCATCTAAAAATAATGAAGTCTCATATTCATTTTGTGCATCCTTAATAATTTTTTTGTAGAGTGCACTACCTCTTACCAGTTTTGTGGCTCTGATAGTCACATCATATTCCATGATTTTGGTCACCCATCATGCTCTATTTTCACTGATCTCTGCTCCCATGATGAAGTCTCTGATTGAAGAATGGGAGACTAACACCTTAATATGATTTGTGGTGAGCATACTTTTGACTTTCTTAAGTGTGTGCATGATGACGAAGACCTACTTCTCTATGTGATTGTATATTAATTTATAATATTTTAACGTCTGGCTGAAGAAAGCCACTAGTTGTTTTAGTTCTTGTTCATTTTCTTGTGTTAGGATAGTAGCAACACTGGTATCAGTACCATAAGCATAAATGATTAAATCCATGGAATAATCTGGATTCATGAGTGTTGGTGCATAAGAAATATCTTGCTTGATTTTGTTGAAGCTTTCTCTTCCATCTATTGTCCATCCAAAATCTATGTCCTTCTTGAGTATCAAGGTGATGGGCTAAAGCAGTCCTATAAAGTTAGGGATAAAACGCCTTAAAAATTGATCCCATTGAGGAAGGACTACAAGGCCTTCTTGTGTGCTAGCAAGGAAAGATCTAGGATGGCTGAGATGCACTCAGGATCAATTATGATGCCATCCTTTGAAACCATGTGGCCCAAGAGCTTGCCCTGCACTACTATAAAATTACACTTCTTGGGGTTAAGAAACACCCCATACTTTTTGCATCTCTCAAATACTTTCTCCAGGTGTGCCATATGATCCGCGCTCTGCTTTGAGAAGATTTTTATGTCATCAAGGTAAACCAAGATGAACTCATTGATGTAACCTTTGAAGGAAATATCCATTGCGTGTTGAAATGTGGTGCCTATGTTTGATAGACCAAAGGTCATCTTTTGATACACATACTTTCCCCACTTGGTTATAAACACTATTTTTAATTGATCCTCTTCCTTGACCAGGATTTGATTGAAACATGAATACCCATCTAACATTAAGAATCTTTGTGTGCTAGCCATAGTCTGCAGAATCTACTCCATTGAAGGAAAAGGATAGTGATCCTTTAGAGATACCTTGTTCAAATCTCTGAAATCAACACAGAGTCTGATTTCATTGTTATTCTTACACACCGGAACTAAATCTGTGACCCAAGTAGAGTACTTGATGGGAAAAATTATTTTTGTCTCAATGAGTTTAGATAACACCTTTCTCATGAGGGGATCTATCTTTTGATTGATTGGCCATTGCTTCAAACTGACGGGCTTGATACTAGGATCAAGATCAATGGAGTTTTGAGAAACACTTGGATCAAAACCTTTGAGGTCTTCATACTCCCATGAGAATATATCACTGTATTTTTGACACAGAGAGATGAAGGCCTACCTTTCATCATGTGTGCAAGCTTTACTGAGCAGCAACTCCTTTCCATGCGTAATAGTGACTGGGGAGTTATCTTCTTACGCAACGCGCATATACTTTTCCTCACCCTTGAACTCATCATCAAGGATAAACATTTTCTCTCTAGAACTTTAGGCAACTTGTTTGTCTTAAGATGTATTACTTGGTCACCATAGCTATCATGCAAGTCAGCTTGCATGCTTGATGAGAACTCAGATTCATTTTGGATGAATTGGATGATCTACATGTCACTTTTAAACACTTCCATCTGATGTTGTTGTCTAGAATGGATGGTCTGATTATCATCTTAATGTGTCGAGTGTTTCCTTTGAAAAATTCATCGGTAAGAGAGAAATATGAGCCAAGAGCAGCCATTTGATCGGCCTCTCTATTCAATTTTTATGGCACCACCTACAGATTCAGAGAAACAAATCTCTCAAGGAGGTCCCAAAATCTATGCTTATAAGATTTGAGAAGCTTATTCTTTGTTAAGAACTTGATGGTAACATGATGGATAACCAGCTCTATATCCCCAAATATTTGCAGCACCTTGATCTTCTTCTTTTCAGTAATAAGAAGACCATGCACCATTACTTCATACTCTACCATATTTTTAGAATATGTGAACTACTATCTATGCATGAAGAATAATTTCTCATTCTTTGGAGAAATGAGAACAAATCATGCTCCTGTCCTATTTCTTCTTCTAGAACCATCAAAGTATAACTTCCATAGGCCAGGTTCAACTTGGTATTTCTTGAGTGTGCATGGAAGTACATCTTCTTCTTCAAGAATGTAGTAAGTACAAGCCCAATTTCATAGGCTTCCAGTTCTTCAGCATATGGATCAAATTTATGGTACCTCTCTACACATCCATCAAGTACTAAGTTAGGAACAAAGGCTAGAAGAGGTTGTTCTTCAGGAACTGAAGCTTGTTCTTGGATTAGATAATTGGCTTGGAGAGGGGATGGGACATATGGCTCTACATGATAGGAAAATATAGGCTCAGCTTGTATGGTAAATCAGGTACCATACCTTGGCTTGAGTAACATGTGAGACCAATCAGAAGATAGGTAACCACCCACTTAAGCAATGAAATTTCTTAATAGACATAGGGAAAACAAAGGAGGTAAGTCAATGATTGACACATATTGAGTAATTGTTAAACTTGGACATGCATGAAGGGTTAACTCAATATCTTTGATGACTCCTAAGGTAGTGACAGTTGAGCCATCAAGTTGCAGTACTCCTTTAGACAAGGGGCTATACCTAAGACCTAGGACATTAACTATCTTCTTGAGCATAATAGAGGTACTAGCGCCTGAGTCTATCATGCAATTATGGACAAGATGTTTTCCTATGATCAAGGACATATAGAAGGGCAGGGTTTTAACAACCTCACTTACTTATTTCTCCTCGTCTTAGCATATTTTGATAGAATTACGTCATTTTGTATGGCTAGATCATCACGTGGGAGTTTTTCTAGAGCTTCATGCAACAGATCCGGCTAAGATGGAATAGTCAGGGCATCCCACATTGTGACATTTATATTCATCTTCTTCATCTGGTCAATAATGTTGAATGGAAGTCCCTCTAACTTGTGCATTTTAGGGACAACATCCTTTCTTGACTGCTCAGGTGCGGAAGCATGGGAAAGATTTTTATCCGAAGTAGAGGCTTGACCTACCAAAAGAGGGGTGTATACCACTTTAGGAGCCTTACGTGGGACCTTTTTTGTAGGTACTTCAGTGCTCTTACTACTAGATGCCTTGGCTGCTTATTTTTACTTTTAAGGGTCACTCTGCATTGTTAGGAGTGTGACCTACATGCCTGACTCTAACATTCTTTTCTTATATCTTGTGTTGTCTGCAACTTGGGTGTGTGGTCTACTTGTATCATCTGCCACTTGGTTGATTGCACATAATTCTTCAACGCCAAAGAACATCAAATTTTCCTCTAGAGGAGCTTCTGGTCTTCCTTATTTTTTTTCTTCAGAGGCAATTGTTGAAGGCTCGTAGGTTAAAGCATTCTAGATCATGTAGGCAGCATTCATATAGTGATATTGACTATGAGGCATGTTGCAAGGGAAGCACCATTTTGACTCTTGTGCCAAATTATTCTAAACTGGAACAAGTGCCTGACTTATACTAGGTACTTGAAGAGAGGGCACAGGAGGAACAACTTGCAAGGGAATATGCGCATTAGCATGCCATCTATCATTTTGTTGGTTGGGCACATATCTTTGGTTTCCATATTGATTCCACCAAGGCTGATTGTTTTGGCTATGCATCTTATTAGAGTTGCCTCTATACGCTTTCTCCTATTGATTTTATAATGATATGACTTTGTTTGATAAAAATTTTATCAGAGCCTTTAATTCTTCATCCTCATTTTTTTGCATTAGAGAGTAGGATGTTAATGCAACAGGTTACGTGCTTTACTTAAGAACATGAATAGGGGCCAAAGAAGGTTGAGGTACTTGTGACATTTCTAAGAACAAGGGAATAAGTTGTCTAGGAGCTATCTTTCCTGCTTGAATAAGACTATTTTCTACCCTTGTTGTAATATTACAAGAAACCGGTAAAGTCCTACCTCTCGTAGATTGAATCATGATTGAGATATCATTGTTCAATGCCTTTAGATAATATAGAAAATCATGTTGAGTTGTAGGCCTTACCACAAGAGGGATTCTATCCCAAGTCTTCTAGAATCTGATGTTGAAATCAGTCATCTGCTAGTTGGGCGCCCTCCTTCTTGTTTTCAGTTGCTCCACCAAAGATAGGTGATCTGACTTATCTTCAAAATAATTTCAAAGAGTTGTTCCCAGCTCATCCTAAGTGGAAATAGATCCAATTCTTAAGCCTCGGTACCATTGAAGCGCTTTACCTTTGAGAGAGGTTTCAAGTAGCCTTACTACTACATCATCATGTGTGATTAAATAGAGTGAACACATGTTTTCTACGTCCTAGATATGCTCCTAAGGGGTGAATTGATTCTCACCAGTGAAGTATGGAATACTTTTGAGCGTGCCATTTGGCATGTCATTTTGTACAGCCAACAACAAGGGACTCCCTCCTATAAAGTTGGAAAAGTTTCTTAGTGGAGGTGGTGGCTGATGTGTCATCGCAGGGCATGTAAGTTATCTGTTTTGAGGAGGATTTGAATGGGCACGGCATGTAGTGCCCATTTACACAACCACTTGAGACCCAAGAAACAACCTAGGGTTAGCTAGAAAATTAGGGGATAATTTTTTTTTTGCTTTGAAGTGTCTACAACTAGGTGGCAAGACATCAGTATTCACTAACAAGTTCCAGAATGAGACCAATGTACTACAACATATTTTTTCCTTCTTTAACTAAAATCAAGTTCACAAAGTTCAAACTTTAGGGTTATATGTTTTAGTTAGGTTCAGGGAGGTAATTTACCTCCATATCCACTCTCTAATAGGCTTCAGAGTTTCACCAGGATTTTTCTCTTACTGTATCACTTCCAAAATTTCACTAAACGATTCCCAATGGATAAGAAATTTTATCACCTTTCCCGGTGATATAAATAAGTCCTCCTAACTCCTTGTAGAATTCAAGATATGAGCGGGTGGAGTTCTTAGGTCAAACTTTCCCTTAGGGGGGCATGTGTTAAGAGGTGGGGAAAGCACCTAGAACAGGTTAGCGGGTCGTGGAGGCGGCCTAGGGGAATTTTTCCTATTGCACAGAGATCTAAGTCAAAGAACATCCCACGCCTTTGCGGGACTTCTAAGGACATGTCGCAACCGTAGATGTGAACGTCGGGGAAACATAGGAAGAGCATGTCAGTGGGAGAATGTCCACGCGTTATGCCCAATGGAGGAGGAGAATTCAAATGGCGCCCATGTGCCCACAGGTACATCTGGGGACATGTGGCACTTGACTAGCCACTCGGTAAAGATGGAGAAGGGAGGGAAAAGTGGCGGGAGGAGTTGATGTATTGCGCCCTTGAGGAGGAAAAAGGGGAACGAAAGGACGTACGGGTCTGCACGGCTGCATAAGAAGAGGATCCGATGGGGAAGCGGAGTTTGTGGGCCACGAGGAGAATTGTGGGCCGCAAGGATGATTTTAGAATTTTTCCATAGGCCCAAAACTAAAATAACAAAGGGTTCCCCCCCCAACCCCCGCTGCCACCCCCAAGGTGCCACGTGGCACCCTCTCATTGAATTGTGGGCTGTCGGGGCCAAAATGAAAAAAATTCCCCAAAATTTTCAAAAAGGTCAAGTTCAAACAGGGAACCGTGCCTCCGTCGTAGCCCCAAGAGGACATGTGACGTGCCCTTTAATTGGCTACAGGATGGACGGAGGAAAAAGTGGAAAGTTTCCCAAGGGAATTTTTTTCAAAAGATAAGTTTAAATTTGGTCCACCTCTCTGAGGTGCCACATGGTAGATCTCGATTAGTTGCAAGATGGCAGGGGCTGCGGAAATTTTGTGGAATTGTTTTCAAAGTCAAAATTTAATTCTCTTATGATTAGATTAAATTTTATTCCTTTTGAATTCCAAATTGAAGTAAAACTTCAAATGGCCATAACTTGAGCTGGAAAGCTTAGTTTTGGGAAAACGAGGACTTTTTGGAAAGCTCTCAATGCCCTAATTTGCATAAAAAGCATAAAATTTAATTTTTGATAAGTTTTAAAGGCTAAATTTTAAGAAACCAATCTGTAAGATTTTAATTAGTGAACTGACAGTTTTTAACTTCTCAATTTGGTTAAATTAGATCTCCTCCTTCACTCAACATGTCAAACAGACATGGAGGATTAGTCTCGGGAGATTTTAGAGTGTTTTAGAGAAGTTGATTTTCCCAATTTATTTCAATTTGTATTTTTCCAACAATAAAAAAAAAAATTACCCAAGAAGGGATTTCATTCAATTTTACAATTGGTAAGATTGTTTTCTTAAGTTTTTCTTTGTCCATTTGAGTTCATTCAAGATACAACATACTAAATTTTAACATCTCTAGGTTAATTAATGTATGCACAGGCCTGAACTGTACATTTATATTAAAAATGAATTGCTAATGTAAAGTTTATAATAGTGATCTTTTCTTTTAAGTATGTATATCAAATTTATCATTTACATGTGTAATAACTTGTTTCAAAACTAGTCTAATACATTTGCTTGTTTAAATCAACCATTCAATTCCAAGTTAAATTGCAGTTCAAATTTCAAAATTTCAAAACATTTTAAAGGAACTACAACATTGTCTTTTCTTCACACGCATTGTTCATTTACAAACATAAATCTCATTCTTCAATAGCAACTCAAATATGATATACAATACAATTTTGAGAACTAATGCAATCCTTTATTCATCTTCGATACAACTTTACAGTTTCTCTTTTCCATTTGGTTTCAAATACAGTATATAAAATATACAACACTCTTTCACATTCCTTTACAAAACAAAAAATGGAAGATAGTCCTTTACATTACACAATTTTAAATTCAATCTTTCCTAATTAATACAAACAATTTCTCATTACAAATAATTATACAATCCATACACTTCAAGTGGGAAGGAACACAATCAATTTTTCACAAGAGGGGACTATTAAACTGTACATTTCTTTAGCTCCAAAACAACAACATGCTTCATTTCTTCTTCTCTGAATGATCACAACAAAGAGGTGGAAAGGCAACGCTCTCCATCCAACCAATACATCCAATGAAAGGATAAGTCCTTCCTTCATCATTGGCCCCCGAGCCCTAACCAAGATACAATAGAAGGTGAAATTCAAACATGGAAAAAACTGGCTTCCACACATAACATTATTTCACATACAAATTTTCATTTTAAAAACACAATGCAACACCCTAAAAGCAAACAATAGTTCACAACTGCATTTAAAACATATCAAAACAGAACTCAGGTTTGATATTGCAAGCCAAAGGAGAAAGGCCTATGGGGGAAGCTACTTTTGCCTCCCAATTTAGAATTGGGAATTGACCAAATTTAAACCACCAATTAATTCATCACACACTTTTCCTTATGCCCTCCCACAGAATCCCCCCTTATGCCCCACACAGACTCTCCCTTATGCCCCCCACAAAGTAAGAAATGCAAGCTATTTATTTTCCATGGTGGATCCCAAACCCAAACTCCCTCCACAAATTTATAATGCCAATGACATTCCCTTATGCCCCCCATAAGAATTCCCCATAGCCTTCTCCTACACATTCCCTAAGGTAGTCTACCCAACCAGCCAACAAAATAACAACCAAAAACATGCATTATTCACACCACACAACAAGAAATAACAACAATAAAAAAGAAAGTTAAGTCCCTACCTTTCCATGAGTTATTTTGCTTCCCAATTACAAGCTTTCCAATACAAAAACACATCCCCAAACAAAAATATTTCCAAGATAGCAATATCACAGCTCCAAAACTTCCTTCAAAAGCAAGAGCTTTCCCAAGAAAATGTGCTCCCCAAGGAAGAATATAAAATGATTCAACAACCCACAAACAAGAAGAGAGTTTCAAATATATAGAAGGGGGAAAGGAGAGGATGATGTGGATCCTTGTAGGATGCCACATCATACATCCTCACATTCAAACACAAAATACTAAAATTCAAACTCCAAGGCTTAATAAAGAGGTGGGTGAGGAATAACAAGTTACTTGCACACTCAAAAACAACCCACACCTCAAAGGAGAACCGTTGAATTAAAATGTAAGAAAATGCTAATTAAAAACATGCACAAAAAGGAATAAAAATGCATTATAAAAGTCACAAATCACATCCTCAACCATAATTATGGTTGGTAACATAAATATATAGGCATTGGACAAGTTTTACTTGTCCCACAATCTTCCAAAAACAGCCCCCAAGGTCAAATTAGAATTTCCATGGAGGTAGAGTATTTCTTACTCTAAAAAGTGACTTACACAAGCTCTTACACCTCTTACACATCCCTTACAAATTAATTATAAACATTCAACAACTCTAATAATTACTTTCCAAATCTCAATTTGATTTAATCAAAATTTAAACATATGATCTCTCACATTAATCCATCATAATTAATTAATTAAAAGAAGAGAACACATTACAAATAAAATACATACAACCATAAATAAACATTAACCATAAAAATAAAATACACAACCCATGGTCACATATAAGGATGATTTACCCCCCCCATGGGAATCTCTAACAAAACACCACACAACACAATAAAATGAGTTGCCATGGTGATCCGTGTTGAATTCACCTAGAATTCTATTTTGGTTGGTCTCTGATCGCGACCCAATGTTTTGTTACAATATTTTTAACTTGCCAAAATGTAAATACCTCCTTCGGCCTCGTGGCCATATCAGAACATCGAATATGACATAAAAATTATGAAAATCAAGTTCACAATGAATCACAACAACATCGAAGTCACTTATTACATCATTTGCATTTTTAATCAACAAATAATATCTGGATCATTAAATATTCATTTTCCAGATCAAATCACAATATCCAAAATACCACATATCTGACAACATCCATAAAATATCCATGTCCAATAATATATCATCATCCACATGTCAGGTGTCTCTAATAATCTTCATGCATCCTAATCAAATCAAAATCCACAATAATTCATAATATAATGTCTAACAACATACTAAATCAAAATATAGTAATGTCTATAATGAAATCCATAGTATCAATATAAGCATCAAAAGGTGTCAAAGGGAAGTTGGCACTACATCGCCCTCCCCTTAGACTTGAATTTCTCCTAGAAGTCACTGGAACAAATGCAGAAACTGCACTCATAATAAAGTAGCATCCTCCTAGGTAGCTGCAGTCTTGTCATATCTGTCCCACTGTATCTGAACCTGATCCACCTCTCTACCTCGAAGGCCCAGGATCCTACGATCTAGGATGCAAATGGGATCCATCATCACCTACCCTTGATCCTATACCTACAATGATGTCCAATCCAACAGATGAGATAGATCTGCAATATATCTCTTAAGAACCGAAACATGAAACACATCATATAATGTGAGACAAGCTAGGTGGCAATGTTATACGATAGGCCAAAGGGCCAATACTCTCCAAGATTTCAAAAGTACCAATGAATCTAGGAGCTAAGTTATAGCCTTTTCCATAAGATATAGGACTCTTATGTGTCCTGACATGAAGGAAAACCTTCATGCATACATCAAAAATATAGTCAATCCTCTATTGATCTACGCATACTTCTTCTACCTGTCCTATGCCTCCTGTAATCTCTACATGATCAACTACTACCTGCTGCTCCATGTTCTGCAAAGAAGAGCTGGTCCAATAGATAATCTCTCCTCTAACCTGTCCCAGCTAAGGGGTGTTCCTACACTCTCTACCATACAAAGCTTGAAAAGGGGCCATGCCTATAGAACTTTAAAAAGTATTATTGTAGGGAAAACTCCACTAAGTATAGGTACTCCTCCCACTTAGACTACTGATCCATCAAATACATCATAAGAATATCCTCTAAAATATGATTCACTTGCTCAGTCTGTCCATATGTTTCAGGGTGATATGTTATGCTGAAGTTAATTTTCATCCCGAGGACATACTACATGGTAGTCCTATAAATGTGAAGTGTACAAAGGATCGTAGTCACAAATGATCTTCCACAGAAATCCTGTACAACCTGATGATCTCATCAAAATATACTTGTGTCACTGCTCTATCTGTACAAGTGGTCTTCACTAGAGAAAAGTAATCCACTTTTGTCAATTTATCAATTGTGACCATAATGGCGTTGTGGTGATATCTTGACATCGGTAGCCCAATAATGAAATCCATGGAAATGGTGTCCCACTTCCATTCCGGTATGACATGAGGATAAAGAAGGGCCTGCTTGATGTTGATGCTCAGACCTTAAACCTCTGGCACTCCCAAAAACCATGAAAAAAAATGTGCCAAGCCTTGACGAAGTCCTCTCTACTGGTATAACTATCTCAAGGTAGCGTGTATCTTCTTCACCACGGGATGGACTAAATAGGGTGCATGATGTGCCTCTACCAAGATTTCCTACCTCAAGCCTCCATCTCTGGGAACATATATCTAGCATCTGTGCCTAAGAAGACCATCTACCTCTAAGGAAAAACCATCAAAATTCCCCTCAAGGGGTCTCTGTGATTCGATCTCTACTCGTACTACAATGTAGAAGATGTCAAGAGGAAGCTGTTGAAGGATCCTTCTCCAAAAATCTATGCTAACTAAGGTGGCCATAGACACATGTCTCCACCTATTGAGACCATCTACTACCACATTCTCCTCCCTCTTAACATACTTGATCTCCATGTCATACTCACAAAGCAACTCCATCCAATTTCATTGATGAGCATTGAGATTGGGCTATGTGAAGAGGTGACGAAGACTTAAATGATCTGTCTTGAGTGTGAATATCCATCCAAGAAGAAAATGTCTCCATCTAACCAAGGCATGCGTAACTGCCACAAGCTCAAGATCATGGGTCAGATAATTAAGCTCATGATCCTTGAGTTTTTGAGATTCAAAAGCTACTACTCTACCATCCTGCATCAACACACCTCCAAATCCTGCTAAGGAAGCATCTGTGCAAACAAATAACTCACCCTTTGGAACCGGCACTACAAGAATGGGTGCTATAGTGAGGCACTCCTTTAGTGTCCTGAAGGTCTACTCACATCTATCTGACCAAAAAAAATTCTTCCCTTTCCTCTAAAGGGAAGTGATGGGGTGTGCAATCTGAGAGAAGTCCTGAACAAATCTTCGGTAGTATCCTGTTAATCCCATGAAGCTATGCACCTTGGTCATTGTAGTGGGTGCTAGATAATCCATAATGGCCCTAATCTTGGAAGGATCAACTGTGATACCTTCCCCAAAAATGATATGGCCCAAATACTACACCTCTGTCTAAAAGAAAGCACACTTCTCCAAGTTCCCGTAAATTTGTTGCTCATGAAGACACTGAAGAACCTAGCGAAGGTGCCCCTCATGCTCCTTACGTGTACATGAGTATATCAAAATTTCATCAAGGAAGATGAGCACAACGTGGTCCAAGAAGGTCCTGAATACCCCATTCATCAAACTCATAAACATTGCAGGGGCATTCGTCAAACCAAAAGGCACCACTATGAACTCATAGTGCCCATATCTCGTGCGGAAGGTGATCTTATGAATGTCCACCTCCAAAACCCTCAACTGAAGGTAGCCTGACTTAAGATCAATCTTAGAGAAAACTATGGCTCCCTTCATCTAATCAAACAAGTCATCAATACGCAGAAGGGGATAAAGATTCTTGATCGTTACCTTGTTCAACTGGCGGTAATCAATACACAACCGCAAGGAATCATCCTTCTTCTTCATGAAGATCACCGGTGCACCCCAAGGGGATACACTAGGATGGATAAGGCCCTTATCCAAAAGGCCCTCAAGCTGCAACTTGAGCTCACAGAGCTTTGGGGTGGTCATCCGATAAGGTGCTCGTGAAATAGGCTCTGCCCTAGGAACTAGGTCTATATGAAAATAAATCTCACGTGGGGGTGGTAACCCTGGTATCTCCCCAGGAAAGACATCAAAAAACTCTCTCAAGATGGGATGATCATCTAGCGATGGTCCATTAGACCCATCCTCTAATCTGTCACTAACCGAAATAGCATACATCTAACAACCTTGTCGCACACACCGCTTAAGCTGCATAGCGGAGATGGTGCGAATAGAAATGAGTCTCCTGACCCCCGAGATCACCGACTCAACGCCCATATCATCTACACAAGCTATAGTCTTGTAATAACAATCCATCATGGCCCTGTGTGCAGATAACCAATCCATACCTAAGATGACTTCATAGGAGCCCAAAGGAAGAATACGGAGATCTAAGGTAGTGGTGAAAGGTCCCAAATCTACTACACACTCCTTAACTAAGGAGTCCACAGAGATCTTGGCTCTAGATGCCATCTCGACATCCCAACTAAGACCTTGCCTAACTGCCACCAGCCTACATCACTCTACCAAAGATGGTGCAATGAAATAATCAGAAGAACCAAAATCAAACAATACAGAGGTAGGAATACCACCAATGCTACCTATGGTCTCAATGACTATGCTTTGATGCTCTACCTGGCAGTTCTCAACCACTGCATAAATCATGTGGCTATGTCCCATGTCAACAACAGTTAGCTCTGAAATATGTGCCTTACCCTTGTTGTTATGGTTCTATGGGCAATCTCTCCAAAAGTGCCCAGTAACTCCACACCCAAAACATACTCTCGATCCTCCCTAATGACTAGTACCTCCAGTAGGTTCCCTAGAAGCCTGTGATGTGGATCCTGATGATCTGGTTATGGTTTTTTGTGGCCTCTACTGGCGAGCTCCAGCTAACTGAGCTCTAGGTTCACCTTGTGTCCTGATGGGACCCCTAGGATGAAGCCCCATACTCTGACCTCTTTATGCATCAGTTCTCTGTGGAGGTCTATGGGGTGGGCAAGATTGTTGCTGTTGTGGTTGTAGCCTAAAGGATGACTGTGTTGTACCCTATCCACCACGAGGAAGGGGTATTGACCCCCTCATTCTACCATCCTGCATCTGTTGAATGTAGGTCCAGACTCAATCTCTAGCCTCATGCGTCTTACCCTGAGTCTCCTATGTAATATAGGCCTTCTCGATGGCCTCAGCTAATATCTATGGATAGTGGATCTTCATTACACCTTCGATATCTAAATTCAGGCCCCGAATGAACCTGTGAATCTGTACCCATTCATCCTACATATACTCTACATACTGAAGTAGATCTAGAAATCTACTCTCTTACTCTACTGCTGAAAGAGAAGCCTGTCAGATGTCGTGAAACTCATCAATCGTCTGTTGTATGAACCTCCATGATAAATATATGCTCCTAAACCTCTCCTCAAATATCTCCCAGGTCAATGTCTATGAATCTACATGGAGCTTTTCCTCCTCTGTCCTCCACCATACTCCAGCTCCATCCCTTAGGAGATGGATCGTAACACGAGCTTTCGTGTTGCTAGAACAAGGACAAAGCTTGAAGTTACTGCTCAAGCTCACTAGCTAGGCCTCTACCTGAAATCCACGTATCACCTGAGTAATGTGAGGGTCGAAGCTTCAAGATCTCCCTAATGTGATCCACAGCTATGATCTATCAGCCTCTAGGTCTCTCTACATGCTCATCCCTAATCCTAGGGCTCTAAGGCCTCTCTCTACGCTGTGGAACTCTGTCACCCTGTCTCCTAGGTGGTGACTCTACTCTGACTGACTCCACATGGGAGTTCTCTCCTCTATGCTCCTCGCTAAGTCGAGGGGATACCTGACCCTCGATTGAAGGAGCTCTATCATGACTAGCTACCTGTACTCCACCTAATCCTCTACGTAGAGTGGCATTGACATCCTGAAGGGTCTGTAGAATCTGAGGTAGAATGGCTGCCACACCCTGATCCAGTGGTGGTGGTGAGTATGAGTCTATGCGAAGGTTTCTCTCGCTCCTTCTGAGCCTCCTGCACAGACCAAAGTGAGAGTTAATTCATTTTGCTAAGTTTATATAACTTCCATGTTTAACTAAAATATACATATTCTTGCTAAGTTGTTTTCTAGATTTAAAGTGTGCTAGGTTTAAGTTTTCATGTCTCAAGTTTTCTAGTGTGCCCAATGGTTGATCAGGGGATTATTTTTGAAAATTCCCTAAACATCCCTAAATGGTTTTAGCGTAGAAGATCATCTCGAGAGCTTTCCAACCACTATGAGAACGTGGCAAATGGATATCGGGAGCTATAGTTATGTCTGGTCAAAGTTCGTTCAACGTGAAAGTCAACTCTGGTGAACTGGTCAATATTGGACCAATCGCACTGTGACACGTGGCAAAAGGTGTTGGTAAAATTGAAGGGGTTTTATCCACCAATCTTTGACAATCGTGAAATGGAATAGCATGTCGAAGTAAGAGGCTCAACTTTTATTACAAAGGGGAGCCCGGTCACCGTGTGGACTATGGAATTATCGCCAATGTGGTGGGTCCACAAGCCACCATGTGGCTTGCCACCACTCGTCTAATTTTCTCAATTTTCCAATTGCAGATCGACAAGTGGTCTTATTTTCCATATTTCATGTGGGTCAAATTTCAAATTACCTTGTAATTATTTGCCACGCATTATTCCCAAATGCCACATACCACGCATATAGATATCTATGCTTTTATATTAATGTTTATACATTAGTATACCTACATAAGCCACCAATATGCTATGCTTCCACATGTAGGAGGAGTGAAGTGGTTGTAGTGGAAGCTCCCACGTGGAGGAGAGAAGGTGGTGAAGCAGTTGTTAGGAGGCATTAAGCCATGCGTGGATGTTTCCACGTGAAGGATGGTGTGGGTAAGGGTTAATAAAACCTTACCAAATACTCCTCCCACCAAATATGGGATTTAATCCCATTTCAACAAAAGCCACCTATTATTTGGGGATTTAATCCCATTAAAAATGCAATCCGCCCAACTGGGAATTTCTATCCCAAATTACATGGTACGGGTTTAAGCTAATATTAGCCTAAGATAATATGTAATTGCATTTTTCAAGGGCCCTAAAATTGTATAAATAGGGAACCCATTTTATTGTAATGGACACACATTAGTCCAAGAATCTTATTATTTTTTAAGCTCATTTGTGAGATGCGTCAACAAATATTGTCTATTGGCCTATTATTTTAGGAAATATTAGATGGAATATTTGTGGCTAGAGTTATTAATACTACCTAGTCGGCCCATAGTGACATAGTAAATTATTACGGAGCCTAGAATGTTGACCAAAGAGCCATAGGGCATTGGATTAGCATCTGAAAGGCCGATCGAGAACCTGAGGTTTCTGAACTGTGGAGTTGGAGCCATAGAGCTTGTTGAATATGCCAAGAAAGTGGAAGTCAGGTGCTATCTTTCACCCTTGTCGTCCGAAGGTGTGGATATTCTTCTAAGCAAGTTCATAATAGTTTCCATTAGATTTTCTTGTGAAAGTACTATTATAACTTACAAGTTTTGACTATTGGAATGGTTCGACCACGAACCCGGAGATGTAGGCAATTACCGAACTCTGTAATCAATCATTATGCAATTGTCTTATTGTCTTGCATTTATTTTAAAATTGATTACTTAAAATGAGTAAATTTTTGGAAAATAATTAAAGCCTACAAGGGTCTGAGATCAGGTAGTAATAATCTGATTATTTTCGGATCAAGTTTGGTATCAGAGCTGGTAATCGACACCTGCAAACTTGCTAATCTCCGAAGCAAGTTTGGTATTAGAGCAGGTGATTGCGCTTGCAAACTTGCTATTCTCTAAGTATGTTAATCAGTACATGTTGCTTTGACAGGGATGGCATTGGCTTGTACTTTTGGATTCTAGATTGGTGGGATAGACTGAGAGACAGGTTTAACATACTCAGTAATTTTCTCACATTTCTATTTGGATGATTCCATTATATCTCATATGTAGATAAAACTAGAAAACTATTGTGTAGGGTAGAATGTATTGGTAAGACCCCTTTGAGGGCAATGTGTGTATACATCTAACCATACATGGCACATTAGTTAAAGACCCAATTTTGGGCAATGTTTGTACTCTGTTATACTTGCATTAGTAAGACCCCCAGAGGGCAATTATTTTGGTGATTTTGCTAACACCATCAAATGCAGTATATTTTCCTTGTTTAGTCATTGGTCTGGCAGGGAGGAGACAAATGAAGTCAATCCACATTGCGATGTAGTGGAGAAGACCAAGTACATAAGCCACCAAGTAGGAGAAATTTCACGATAGGTTTACCATGCGAAGTTGTTTTCCTATAAATTGGTATTTAAGCTTATTGTACAAAGACTCCAAAAATGGAGCATTTTTACAACTAGTTTAACATGATGCATTAGGATATAATTTCCTTACACTTGTATTTGAAAGTTGTACAAAGACCCTGTTAGGGGAACCTATCTCCTAATTAGCTTGTGAGTACCTGTTACAGCTTTGATACAAGATTTAACTCATATTTATAAGCTTGGAGATTGATCTACCATTTGTGTAGATAGTAGAGTTCACAGAGATCAGCTCGGAACTTCATTCTGTGTAGAGGCATTGTGACCGTACAACAGAATGGTAGTTGAATCACCGATGGCATTGACATCAGGTTAGAACGTCATTCTGTGTAAAGGCATTGCGACCGTGCAGTAGAATGGTACCTGATATTAGTATGTCAACAAGAGGAGCTCTCAAGAGATCAGCTCAAAATGTCATTCAATGTCAAGGCATTGCGACCACACATTCGAATGGTAGTTGATCAATAGACTTAGCATCATGCATTAGAAGCTTGAGGTCTTGCAAGAGGCTTAGCATCATGCATCGGAGGCGTTGAGGTCTGTAACAGACTTAGCATCATTTATTGGAGGCTTGAGGTCCTGAAAGATTCTTAGCATCATGCATCGGAGGCGTTGAGGTCTATAGAGACTTAGCATCATGCATTGGAGGTGTTGAGGTCTACAGAGACTTAGCATCGTGCATCGGAGGTGTTGAGGTCTAAAAAGGGACAAGTCATTTTCCATCATTGACATCGGATCAATCAAAGCTCTACGTAACATGGAGTTCCTTCAAACCAGTTTGGATTCTGCAGAATCAACTCGGAGCTAGGAGCTGTGTTATAGAGTCAAAGAATATCCTTGTTGTCAGATATTAAGAAGCTTAGAACCACACAGAAGGAGTGTTGAGGTTTCATTCAGAAACTTAGCACCATAAAGAGGAGGCATGGAGGTCTTCTTCAGATATCAGAGTGGCACAGCGGAAGCGTCGTGGGCCCATAACCCACAGGTCCCAGGATCAGAGAAGAGTTTTTGAAGTGAGAAGGTTGGAGGAGAAGACCCAAGGGTCTACTATAGGAGCACTTCTGAGGTGGCAATAGATTTTTTCAGATTCAAGACAGTATGGAAGCTTTTTGGGACAAAAATCCTTTCTCAGTGGGGAGGTATGATAAGGGGATCATTTTTTAAAGTTCCCTAAACATCCCTAAATGGTTTCAATATAGAAGATCATCTCAAGAGCTTTCCAATGATTGTGAGAATGCGGCAAATAGACATTGGGAGCTCTAGTTATGTCTGGTCAAAGTTTGGTCAACGCGAAAGTCAACTCTGGTCAACTAGTCAATATTGGACCAATCATACTACGACATGTGGCAAAAGGCGTTGGAAAAATTTAAGAGGTTTTATCCACTAGTCTTCAACAATCGTGAAATGGAATAGAGCGTTGGAGCAAGAGCTCAACTTTTATTACGGAGGGGAGCCCGGCCGCCGTGTGGACTATGGTATTATCACCAACGTGGTGGGTCCACAAGCCACCATGTGGCTTGCCACCACTCATTGAATTCATTCGATTTTCCAATCGTGGGTCAACAGGTGGTATTATTCGCCATATTTCATGTGGGTCAAATTTCAAATTACCTTGTAATTATTTGCCACGCATTATTCCCAAATGCCACATACCACGCATAAAGATATCTATGCTTTTATATTAATGTTTATACATTAGTATACTTACATAAGCTACCAACATGCTATGCTTCCACATGTAGGAGTGAAGCAGTTGTAGTGGAAGCTCCCATGTGGAGGAGAGAAAGTGGTGAAGCGGTTGTTAGGGGGCATTAAGCCATGCGTGGATGTTTCCACATGAAGGATGGTGTGGGTAAGGGTTAATAAAACCTTACCAAATACTCCTCCCACCAAATATGGGATTTAATCCCATTTCAACAAAAGCTGCCCATTATTTGGAGATTTAATCCCATTAAAAATGCAATCCGCCCAACTGGGAATTTCTATCCCAAATTACATGGTATGGGTTTAGGCTAATATTAGCCTAAGATAATATGTAATTGCATTTTTCAAGGGCCCTAAAATTTTATAAATAGAGAACCCATTCTATTGTAATGGACACACATTAGTCTAAGAATCTTATTAAACTCATTTGTGAGATGTGTCAACAAATATTGTCTATTGGCCTATTATTTTAGGCAATATTAGATGGAATATTTGTGGCTAGGAGTTATTAATACTACCTAGTCGGCCCATAGTGCCACAGTAAATTATTGCGGAGCCTAGAATGTTGACCGTAGAGCCATAGGGCATTGGATCAGTGTTTGAAAGGCCGATCGAGAACCTAAGGTTTCTGAACTATGGAGTTGGAGCCATAGAGCTTGCCGAATACACCAGGAAAGTGGAAGTCGGGTGCTATCTTTCACCCTTGTCATCCGAAGATGTGGATATTCTTCTAAGCAAGTTCATAATAGTTTCCATTAGGTTTTCTTATGAAAGTACTATTGTAACTTACAAGTTTTGACTAGTGGAATAGTTCAACCATGAACCCGGAGACGTAGGAAATTACCGAACTCTGTAATCAATCATTGCGCAATTGTCTTATTGTCATGCATTTATTTTAAAATTGATTACTTAAAATGAGAAAATTGTCAACAAATAATTAAATCCTACAAGGGTCTGAGATCAGGTAGTAATAATCTAATTATTTTCGGATCAAAGGCCCAAGCCTTTGAACCATTGCTCTGATATCAAACTGTAGTGCCCATTTAAACAACCATTTGAGACCCAAGAAACAACCTAGGGTTAGCTATAAAATTAGGGGATAAATTTTTTTTAGTTTGAAGTGTCTACAACCAGGTTGCAAGACATCAGTTTTCACTAACAGGTTCTGGAACCAGACCAATGTACTACAATGTATGTTTTCCTTCATTAACTAAAATCAAGTTCACAAGGTTCAAACTTTAGGGTTATATGTTTTAGTTAGGTTCAGGGAGTAATTTACCTCTATATCCACTCTCTAACAAGCTCAGAGTTTCAACAAAAAATTTCTCATACTTAACACTTCCAAAATTTCCCTAAACCATTCCCAATAGATAGGAAATTTTCTCACCTTTCCGGTGATATAAAGAAGTCCTCCTAACTCCTTGTAGAACTCAAGATATGAGCAGGCGAAGTTCTTAAGTCAAATTTTCCCTTAAGGGACACATGTCAAGAGGTGGGGAAAGCACCTAGAACGGGTTGGCGGGTCGCGGGGTGGCCTAGAGAATTTTTCCCATTATGTGGGCTCTAAGTCACAGAACATCCGGTGCTTTCGCGGGTCTTCTAAGGACACATGGTGACCACCGAGTCAACGCCGGGGAAATAGGGAAGAGCGGGTCAGCGGGAGAATGTTGTGCGTTGCGCCTGGCAGAGGAGGAGAAGTCAACGACAGCCAAGCACCCACGGGTCCATCCGGGGACATGTGGCACTTAACAAGCCACCAGTGATGATGGAGAGGGGAGGGCGGAGTGGCGGAATGACTCGACACATTGCGCCCGAGGAGGAAAAAGGGGAATGAAAGGATGCGCGGGTCTACGCAGCCGCAAAAGAAGAGGATCCGATGGTGAGGCAGAGTTACAGGCCGTGAGGAGAATTTTAGAAGTTTTTCAAAGGCCAAAACCAAAATTACAAAGGGTCTCCCCCCCCCCCCCGGGCGCCACCCCCAAGATGCCACATGGCACCCTCTCATTGGGTGTGGGCCGATGGGGCCAAAATGAAAATTTTTCCCCAAAATTTTCAAAAGGTCAAGTTCAAAAAGGGAACCGCACCTCTGTCGTAGCCCTAATAAGACACGTGGTGTCCTCTAATTGGCTATGGGCCAGCAGAGGAAAAAATGAAAATTTTCCCAAGGAAAAATTTTCAAAAGATAAGTTTAAGTTTGGTCCGCCCCTCCGAGGTGCCATGTGGCAGATCCTGATTAGTTGCGGGGTGGCGGCGGCCGCGGACATTTTGTGGAAATTTTTCTAAAGTCAAAATTTAATTTTTAATGGTTATATTAAATTGTATTCCTTTTGAATGCCAAATTGAAGTAAAACTTCAAATGGTCATAACTTGAGCTAGAAAGCTCGGTTTTAAGAAAACGAGGACTTTTTGGAAAGCTCTCGATGCCCTATTTGCATAGCAACCATAAAATTTACTTTTTGATAAGTTTTAAATGGTTTATTTTGAGAAACCAATCTGCAGGATTTTAATTAGTGAACTGGTAGTTTTCAACTTCTCAATTTGGTTAAACTAGATCTCCTCCTTCACTCAACAAGTCAAACAGACATGGAGGATTAGTCTAGGGAGGTTTTAGAGTGTTTTAGAGAAGTTAATTTTTCCCAATTTATTTCAATTTGTATTTTTCCAACAATAGACAGAAAAACAACCCAAAAAGGGATTTGATTCAATTTTACTATGGTTAGATTGTTTTCTTAAGTTTTTCTTTGTCAATTTGAGTTCATTTAAGATACAGCATACTAAATTTTAACATCTCTAGGTTAATTAATGTATGAAGGCATGAACTGTAAATTGATATTAAAATGAATGCCAGAGCAAAGTTTATAACAGTACTCTTTTTCTTTTAAGTCTGTATATTAATTTTCTCATTTACATGTGTAATAACTTCTTTCTAAACTAGTCTAATACATTTTCTTGTTTAAATAAACCATTCAATTCCAAGTTAAATTGTAGTTCAAATTTTAAAATTTCAAAACATTTTAAAGGAAATACAACATTGTCTTTTCTTCACACGCATTCTTCCTCTACAAACAAAAATCTTATTCTTTAACAGTATCTCAAATCCGATAAACAATACAATTTTGAGAACTAATGCAAATCCTTTATTCATCTTCGATACAACTTTACAATTTCTCATTTACATTTGGTTTCAAATAAAGTATATTAAATATACAACACTCTTTCACATTCCTTTCCAAAATAGAAAATGGAATATAGTTCTTTACATTACACAATTTAAATTCAATCTTTCCTCATCAATACAAGCAATTTCTCATTACAAATAATTATACTATTCATCCACTTCAAGTGGGAAGAAACACAATAACTTGTTCACAAGAGGGAACTGTTAAACTATACATTTCTTTGGCTCTAAAACAAAAACATGCTCCATTTCTTCTTCTCCGAATGATCACAACAAAGAGGGGGAAAGGCAAAGCTCTCCACCCAACCAAGACATCCAAGGAAAGGAGAAGCCTTGCTTCATTATTGGCCCCTGAGCCCCAACCAAGATACAATAGAAGGTGCAATTCAACCATGGAAACAACTGGCTTCCACACATAGCATTCTTTCACATACACATTTTCTTTTTAAAACACAATGCAACACCAAAAGAAAATAGCAGTTCACAACTACATTTAAAACATATCAAAACAGAACTCAGGCTTGATCTTGCAAGCCAAAGGAGCAAGGCCTATGGGGGAAGCTACTTATGCCTCCCAATTGGGAATTAGGCATCCACCAAATGCAAACTACCAAGTAATTCATCACACACATTTCCTTATGCCCCCATAGAATCCCTCCTTATGCCCCCATAGATTCTCCCTTATGCCCCCCAAAAAGTAAGAAATGCAAGCTATTCCTTTTCCATGGTGGATCCCAAACCCAAACTCCCTCCATAAATTCCTGATGCCAATGGCATTCCCTTATGCCCCCCCCACCCCCCCCCCCCCCCCACAAGAATTCTCCATAGCCTTCTCCTACACCTTCCCTAAGGAAGTCTACCAAACCATCCAACAAAATAAGAACCAAAAACATGCATTTTCCACACCACACAGCAAGAAATAACAGCAATAAAAAGAAAGTTAAGTCCCTACCTTTCCATGGTTGTTTTGCTTCCCAATAACAATATTTTGAAGACAAAAACACAGCTCCAAATAGTAAGCTTTTCAAGACAGCAACACAGCTCCAAAACTTCCTTCAAAAGCAAGAGCTCTCCCATGAAAATGCACCCCCAAGAAAGAATGCAAAATGATTCAACAATCCAAAACAAGAAGATATTTTCAAATATATGAAAGGGGGAAAGAAGAGGATGATGTGCATCCATGTAGGATGCCACATCATACATCCTCACATTCAAACATAGAAGACAAACTTCAAAATCCAAGGCTCAATAAAGAGGTGGGTGAAGAATGACAAGTTACTTACACACTCAAAAACAGCCCACACTTCAAGGGACAGCCATTAAATTAAAATGTAAGAAATTACAATTAAAAACATGCACAAAAAGGAATAAAAATGCATTATAAAAGTCACAAATCACATCCTCAACCATAAGTATGGTTTGTAACATAAATTTAGAGGTATGGGACAAGTTTTACTTGTCCCACAAGCTTCCAAAAACAGCCCCCAAGGTCAATTTCAAATTTCCATGGAGGTAGAGTATTTCTTACTCTAAAAATTGACTTACACAAGCTCTTACACCTCTTACACATCCCTTACAAATTAATTATAAACAGCCAACTCTAATAATTACTTTCCAAATCCCAATTTGATTTAATCAAACTTTAAACATATGATCTCTCAAATTAATCCATCACAATTAATTAATTAAAAGAAGAGAACACATTACAAATAAAATACACAACCTATGGTCACATATAAAGATGATTTCCCCCCATGGGAATCTCTTAAAAAACAACACACAACACAATAAAATGAGTTGCCATGGTGACTATGTTGAATTCACCTAAAATTTCATTTTGGTTGGTCTCCAATCTCCCGATGTTTTGTTGCGATATTTTTAACCTGTCAAAATATAAATATCTCCTTCAGCCTCGTGGCCATATCACAACATCCAATATGACATAAAAATCATGAAAATAAACTACACAATGAATCACAACAATATCAAAGTCACTTATTACATCATTTACATTTTTAATCAACAAATATATCCGTATCATAAAATATGTATTTTCCAGATCAAATCACAATATCCAAAAATCACATATCTGACGAACTCCATAAATATCCATGTCCAATAATATATCATCATCCACATGTCAGGTGTCTCTACTAATCATCATGCATCATAATCAAACCAAAATCCACAATAATCCATAATCCAATGTCTAGTAGCATACTAAATCAAAATATAGTAATGTCTACAATGAAATCCATAGTATCATCATAAGCATCAAAAAGGTGTCAAAGGGAAGTGGGTACTACACAGTGCACAGGAGATGGAGATACGCACGCGGACTTTCTGGAACGAACTCTTCTCGGGGATAGCTGGAGGTGCTTGAAATAATCTTCACCTATTACACTTCTCCTTGTATGAACTCTTCTCCTGAAAGGCGATCATGACTGCTAAAATAGATATTTGGAAATGTTTGGGAGTCGTCATATGTGTTGAAATAAGCCTCCAAAGGCTGAAACACTAATTCCACACACCATAACTTAGCACTATAAAATTTAAGCTTTCATTGCTGGCCCCACCGGGTGTACCAGAAATTGTTGGTCTTCAAATTTGCACCTGCGTCTCAAATTTGGAAGAGCCGACCCGTTTGAGATCACAATAGATCTTTCTCAAGTGCTAAAGGTTCCAGAACTTGGAGATGGTTCCATTGTGATCTCAAACAGCTCGGCTCTTCCAGATCCGAGATGCGGGTGCAAGTTTGAAGACTAACACAACCTCTTTCACAAATAATTGACATAATACACTACACATTCAACATATTCCTCTAACATAACTAACATGATACATTTCCCGATGATGTACTCTAGTTCTGGGGTCTATAATTAACTACAGAGGGCATATATTTCAAACGGACCTCACCAAACTCACATGTTTAATCAAATCATTCATTCACTCATGCATTTACTCTCTAATATTTCTTCTTTGATGATCACATATTTTGAATACACACAAATTCAAACCATTTCCCTATGACGTACTCTCATTCACGGTTCATTCTTGACTACTGAGGGGGCATCAAAAAATGATCCTCACTACAAAAAATTCCATTTTCGCTCACTTGGGGGGCATGCAACTCCTATCACATTCAATGTGTATTCCATTCCATCTACACTCCATAGCACATTGCATATCTTGGTCGCATTTAGTCTTGCTTGCATTTACTTGTTACATGTACAGTTTATTACACATGCTAAATAGATATCTTGTATGTCATTATCGCTACCATACAAACATGCGCATTCACTTGCTTTCTAGTTGTGATCACAAATTTTACAGATCCATACACATAGCATGGATGTTTCACGTAGTACCTATTACCAGTTCCACAGAGGCTTCTGTGGAATCTACTTTCATACATTACAGGTTCTATTATTTCATTTTTCATAGTACACTACTATATCGGATTATACACACTTCAACATACTTCTTATCTTTGGAACATGTTAACGTGTGTTTCATGTGTAGCATTTATTTTTCAGACCTATTTACTACCGTGGTTTTCTGTTACATTGTGTTCTTTTACTTTACACTGTTTTCCACGGTGTTCAGGATTTTCACTTTATCTTGTGTGCACACTTGTCTCTTTTTAGCTTAGTCATCCTTGATTGTCTTGTAAGATCGTGAGTGGTGTCCCTTTTTCATAACCCACTTTTCGCGGTATACATTGTCTTCTTACATGCATTATCTTCTTACATCTTAGATTACATTGTATGCTTATCTTTTAGCTTATACACTTTACATGCAAGTTTGATTGTACTAACACTTGTCTCCTAGCCACTTGTTTTTGTGTGCCTTGGTTTCTACCAAGTAACTCCCTCCCCCTTATAGGGCATAGTTTCAGCATAGAGGTTGGTCCTTCTTTGGGCCGCATACTCCTTCAATGATATTGCATGCACCCCAAATAAAGGGGGAAATCATTTGGGTGAATTAGTCACCCCATACAGTAGTTCACGGTCACATTTCAACACAACACAGTACCGGTACAGCACAGTCATCAACATTGGATAGTGCTCAAATATTGACTTGGGTCCTTACTACAACATAGACATTAGCACCCAGACACAGACAATAGTGCTTGGGCACCCCTAAACCTTCTTGAATGCCTGTGACTAGGGGTAGTTACATAGAATTATTCAGTGCAGCACAGTCTACAACACTTCACACGTCAGCTTTTAACAAGGCAGATAGTCCTTTAGCTCTCAGCATTCATACATTAGAACTTTATTTCTCATCTGTAGCATTGGATTGGAAATGGTCAAACTAGATCAGATATTTACACACCATCTACAGTGGTGTTCTACATTCACAGGAAGCACTTAAAGGTTGGATGATGGCACCAGAATTTTCTCCCTACACTTCTTTCAGTTCAATGGCGTGATATAACCTGAAAACCTCGCATCCAACACAACTGGCATGAGATCACCCAAAAAACTTGGTCGTCAACAACATCTATAGGATCCTTTCTATGGTCTTTCCTCGTCACAGATTAGGTGCACATGTTCCTTTTTCACATTTTTCAGTATTTACATGTTTTTTACATATAAACGTGCATATTTGACTACTTATTTGTTCTTCTCTTTTTCAGGTCCGTCGGTATGGGAAGTGATAGTCAACATCATCCAACATCAAAAACATCATCAATTAACACCAACAAAAGGTACATAAGCAACAATCTACAGTATGCATTTTCACCCTAAGGTCATCATCTCATCACTTTTTTACACTTTCCCATCTTTAGTCTCAACATTCCATCTTTTTATCATTCCACACTTTTCCTTGTCTCTCGGTAGGATTTTCTCCATCAATCTACATGTTTATCAAGTGCACATCTCTATCTACTTTATGTTATCGAGCTTTCACTCAAAAACATAAAGTGGGAGAAAATTTAGATACAAAATCACACACTTTGGGTAAATATCTATTCTTGATTGCATACTATTATTCGTATGATTCCTAAGTAAGAAAAGTACTAATTAACCCATGTCTTTGGTCATCTTTGTCATATTTCTATTGTTACTTTTGTTCTTTCACTCCTTTCTCAATCTATATTTTTATACCTCGACATTTCTCATCTTGGACACCAGCACTCAGCTAGGATGCCAGTGTCAGGCACTTCCATCCCCTCTGGGCTCCCTTGACCTATTTGTACTTTGTTCACATCTTTTGGGTCATTTATAGTCATTTGAGCATCTTATATTTTTGTTAGTTGGCCTTTTCAGGGTTAATTATGAAATTTAAGCAAGGGAATCATATAAATATAAAGTTATGTGATCATAATAATGGACCAAGCACTAAACATTAGTTATCACCACCTAAGGTTGCATCCAAAGGTTATCAAAGAGCATCAAAGCATCCATTATAACATTCATTCAAGGGCAAGGGACTGCATTATTCTGCATACACTTCATAGGATGGGATTCTATTTTATTCCTTGCACACATCTATTACATTTTTTTACATCTAGTTATTTGATCGTTATCAAGTGCGACACACACAAGAGCCGCCTAGGGAACAATTCCACACACAAACTCATAAATCTACATTGGGTCTGAGATTTAGTGTAGCACTTAGTCATAAGATCACCATTGTGACAGTTGAGGATAGTTTATCCCCTCATTTTGCATCTTTCATTTTTAGGATTTGATTTCTATTTGAGAGTTTTACAGGTCAATACTTCATTACATATTTCTAGCAAGCTCGGCAATCTTGGTACGACCTCATAGTGACCAAAAGTGAAGGAAATTGAATAACTTATGACCTAGAAAAGATGAATTTCTAAGTATTTTTACAGACACATGTGCATGTTTCCAGTCTGTAGCACTTGTGGGTGCCCTTGCCCCTTTTGGGGCTCCCCTATCCAGCCAGTTCCTTCATATCTACATTTTTTAGAATCTCTATGTGATACTCCGGTCTTCCTATTCTCCTGGTTAGCACTTTGGCATAGTCCAGTCCTCACTACAAATCAGCTAAGTCTCTCTTTCTCTTCCTTGCAACTAGGGTTTCACATTTTATTTCTTAGTTTACTTGAGTTAATTTATATACTTAATTGTTATTCATTTATTGCTACAATATCAATCAGATTAGGCATATATTATCCACATTTCACTATCAACGCCAAATCTTCTACTACCATCTCGAATCAACTCAATCATGGTACTCTCACTTGTGACATATTCACACACTCAGAGCTCAAAATCACACTCGCACAACATTCAAATGAAATCCCTATTTAATTTTTCCTATTACTATTTATAGTAACTTTCAATTACCTAGCTTTTCATAGTCATTATTTATGATCATTCCCCTAAATAATACACATCGCATGATTTTAGTCGTATCTTGAGCATCACTACTCTTATTCTTGTCTCGTTTGTATCATTCTCTTTAGAACTCCACCTACTATCATATCGAAAACGTTCCACAAACACTATATTCCTCCTCGGCACATTTTCAAATCAATATACACATAATTTTATGACATCTACTATAGTGTGCCTTGATCACATTTACATCATCACACGTCTACTTTCAGCTCAGTGTTCATTCTCATCATCACTCTCCCTTTCACCGCTCCCTTTTGCCGAAAGGGGGAGCATACAATTGGGGTATCCTATAATCCCCCTCACACCATTACATGACCGTTTTACATTTTTAATTCATCATTATCAAAAAACATATTGTACATCATGCGACATTTCATGCCACTTTCTAGTAATTCCCCATAATGACCTAATATGGGGGCGCAAGCATAAAATATCTCTAGGAATAATCAACTAAACACATTCAAACCTCAAAAAAAAATCTTCTATAATTCAAAATCACATTAATCAATTGACACAATACAACATATTTATCCTCACAACTGAACTAACTTGGGAGTTACATCACCACTTTCCTAGATGACCTAACATGGGAAGTTACTCTACATTCTACCACTTCTAGATGACCTAACATGGAATCCATCTCATATCATTTACATTGCAGCACCCTTGGAATGGGGTAATGAGATGTCATTGTTTTTCCTATACTGCTCCTATATGGGTTATACACATTTGATCAAAATGAATCGAAAAAGTATCGAAATGAATAAAATTTGGTCTTTTTCCGTCTGCAACGGTTAGACCTTTAGAGGATGTAGTTAACACCAGACCTCTCTCCCTACACTCTTCCTCTGGCGACACGACAACCAAATCTTCAGTTTTTCACACACACAAAATCAGGTTCGGAAATGATCACTCCCTCCCCCGTCGACATCTCCATCAACAATAAAATTGAAATCTCCAATCACTCACAATCAAATCATCAGTCTCGCTAAGTGCTTCTCACAACATTTTTCCATATCCATTTATGCCACATGGAGCTATATGCTCTCATTTTGTGCTTGCTTTTGTGGCAGGGCTTCTCCATAGTTCTCACATGTATTTTCCTTACTTCATAAATACACTACTTGAATTTCATTTAAAAAGTATATAAAGGGGGCACAAATATAGACACAAAATCATGCACTTACTACTATTACTATATCACCAAGTATGTTGTCTTATATATGGATCTTGCATAAGAAAAGTATTCATTGATGACACACTGCCTAGTCAATCTTCTTTTTTTGTGTCTTTTTATCGTCGTTATCTATCACTTCTCTCTCTTCTGCACATATTTCTAGTCAAGTCAAAAGGATCCCTTTCTATCAGTATTGTCACATTTTTCATCAGTTGTCTCTTAACACTTGCACCCAGGCGCTCCTATCCAACCTGGGCACTCTTTTCCTCTTTGATCTTGATCTTATATTTTAAAATTGGTAGTCATCATTTTTGGTTTTCTTACTCCTATACTGAGGTACTAGTCGGCATGCCATGTCATTAGTGTCAAAATTCAAGTAAGAGATGCCATTATAAGGGCGGGAACTTTTTATCAAGGGCTATCTATCTTTATTTCACAAGGGACTACATTTGGGCACTTTTTTCTAGCATAAACATTGCATAAGAAGGGGAAGTTCTAAATTCCATCCCACATCTTTGCATTTTATTAGCTATTTCCTATTATCTTGGCATCATCAGTGCAAGGGCAACCTAGGAGCACTATTACACACACAATCACATAGAACTACATTTGGTCTGAGATATAGTGTAGTGCTCAGTCGTAAGTTCACTAGTTTGACACCTGAGGACAGTTCAACCCCTTATTTTGCATCTTTATTTTTTAGGATTTGATGTTTTTTAGGGTTTTGCAAGAGATTTTTGTATTACATATTCACAGGTACTTCGGTAGTCAAAGTGTGACATATAGGAAATCATTGGTGAATAAGTGTGAAGCCCTAGCGATAGTTTCATAACTAGATCCCGGGATTTTCTACAAACTACGATGCCCACTAGAGGTCAAGGGCACCCGCATGAATCCATGCCCCTATCCAGGAACCTGTGTCTAGGCATTTCTAGCACCTCTACATGTTTTTAGCGGGATTGTGACAATCTGTGTTTCTGTTCCAGCACCTTTCCCATCCCATACACACTTCGGGACAAGCGAAATCAAGGTAAGTTCCCTCTTTCATTTGCTTTCATAATTAAATTAAATAAATTACCTAGCATTTGTATTTCGTTGTATATTATTTGTAACAATCGTTTCTTTCAAACTTTGATAAAAATAATTCAGCGTTTATTAAACCACTTACACAGGTCGGAAATAGTCCAAACTAAGTTCTAGAGTCAATCTTCCCTAGCTAAAGACCATCAAATCCAATTCAAGCACTAAATAAAAAATTCATTACAAACATTATCAAGTGACCAAATTTTTAACTATAGTTGCATCCATATAAATATGACATCTCTAGGTGGATAACTATGTTATATTTGAGGTCTCTTCAAAGTAGCGCTAATGTAGGAAGTCTTTGGAGTGCACTTCAACCCAAATACTAACATTTCTAAAGGGTTTAGACCCTTATTAAGGTTTTGGGTATTTTTTATTGATTTTATATGGTTTCACACATTTGTGAAACCTAATTTCTTACAATGAGACATAACTTAGTCAGTTGTAAGAGAACAAAAACTTATAGAGGACAAACATTTGTCTAGGGTGAACCACTAGTTAGGGATGGAAGCTCTAGACAATGTTTAGTGATTTCATCTAAGGTTGATGGTTTTCCCAACAAGGTTTACACTTCTAAAAATAGAGACAAAGATTCTATAGGGAATTTCCATTTTTTCAACATCATTAGACACCCAAATTCGATTCCAAATAATTGAAATAGTTAATTGTACTTTATTTCTCTTTTTTTATTATACCTAACACATGTTTTAATTGATTAATCTTGCAAAATATTATATTGTCTATTCTGGGTTGGATTCTTAATTGATAAAATTAATACACATATTACTTATAACCATAATATAAAAATTAACTAAAGGAATTAAATCCCCTTTATTGTGCCCATGAATTTACAACCCAATAACTTATCCAAAATATTCCATTAAACATGTAAAATTAGGGTACAATTTTTAAAGGTATTTAAC